>OX940727.1:31069200-32269200 GCA_954870855.1 Scutellaria minor
TTCAAATACATAGGAAGTAGATAAACACAATCATGTTTTGCCGGGAAAATAAAACATAATTTAAAACATTGTTTGAACACTGTTATAAGACAACAAATAGCTTAATATAAAATATAATAAGTATCTGAGACGTAAAGATGTCATCTTAGGGGTTTCTGTTCTGCCACATTGCATCCACCACAGAGTCACGAAACTCAGATTGCTGCTCAATGTGCGCAGTTGTGGGATGGTAGCGATGAGATATAATCTCGATCTCATCCATCAACTGCTCTGAAGTCCCCTCAAATAGAGCATCTGGTAACCCAATATGACGTATGAAATTGTGGATCACGCAACATGCAATCACAATTTTCACTTGTGTCCGCATCTTATAAGAAGACATCCCCATCTTAGAATGGGATATTGACTCTTTAACAATCCAAAATACCGCTTGATCACATTCCTCAAACGTGAATGTCGATGATTGAAAAGCTCCATTGGCGTATTGGCAACTGCTCCGCTCTGTCGAAACTCATTGATATGGTAACGAGTCCTCCTGTACGGTGCGAGGAAAGACCCATAATTGGTATACCCGGCATCGACGAGATAGTAATTTCCTAAATACGAACGACTTTTTTTAGTTCTTTCATTTTTTTTCCTTAAATTAGATAGCAATTAAATATGTAGGTTAATTATATATAATACCTTCTGGAAGCCAAGGAAAGTTGAGGTCATTTTGAACGGCATTGAACAGAACATTCGCATCACTAGAGTTGCCCTCCCAACCGGCATATACGTACGTGAACATCATATTGAAATCAACAATTGTAAGGACATTTTGGGAGATAGTTGCCTTGCAAGATCGAAAGACATTCTGTCTAGACTATGGCACCCATGTCGGGATTAATGTCCCATCCATAGCTTCAATTGCTTCCTAAAATTATTAGAAAATGCATTGACTAATTTCATAATAAGACATATATATGTGGAATAATTTGAAATAAATTATACCTGGAGATATGGAAAGAAATTGGCATTGTTCGACACTTGTTGTGCGGTCGCATTATAGTTTGGGGACACTATATATATTGGGGCTAACTCAACTATAGCATCAAGTACACGGTGGAAGTGACGGTGTATAGTCTCAAGTGAATGTTGAAAGCGTTCCATACACTCTCGATTTCACACATGTGAAGAAATAGTGCGTAGAAACATCACAACCTCTTCAACTACCGATACCCGTGCAAACAGACCCTGAACGAGTAATCCCCTATCCTTCAAGAGCTCTACTAGGGCATAAAATCTTGGTCTGCTCATTCGTACTATATCGTAGAATCGACCCTCTGTCCCCATAAGGACTTCACCGACCCAATCATTTCCTTGAAGTCTCGATGTATTTCTTGGCACACGATTTGGAGTTGTGACCATTGGAATTACAATTCCAGTAAGCAAGATTGTAATACTTTTATCAGCTGATGAATAGCTCTCTGTGTCGGATGAATTACTTTTCCCAAAATTGGAATCATCCAATTCTTGTTCATCGCATGAAGGTGATTGCGACAATTGCGACATAGTCCTTGTATGATCAAACAACAATTTACTCATTCAGTGTTATATGATCATTAGAATGAATTAATAGAAGATAAAAAAAAATATATAGGAATAAACTTGCAACCACAAATAAAATGCCAAAATAGGGCATACAATATAACATAGAATACCCAAATTATTTTTAAGTCTTGTTCATTATATTTGAGCATAAAGATCACATAAACATGGATAAAAACTAAAAATGTCAGAATACACAAATAACAATTGTCTTAATACTACCCATAATAATGTAGGTAATATAATATTAAGTAGTCTTCAACCATTTCACATCCTTATCAACCCAGTAGGCGAATCAGCCATCGACGACGCTCGTCCTCACTAAAGGACAAGAACATAATCCTTGTAGTGGCCTTGCGAAGGTGCTAACCGGCGATGACACGAGAGTCCAGTGGGATATCTTCCATTTCTCTCATTAGACGAATGCATGTGTGGTACTCATCACACATTTGCTCAGCTCCCGATGTCTTTGTCCTCTTATCACCAAAGTAACCCTCGATGTTAGCCAGGGCTCGAACAAGGATAGCATCTCGCTCAAAGGCTCCGCTTGATCTTTTTTTCCCCGATGATCTGGAGGATCCTCCATTGTCTACAGAGTTAAAGGCTGGAGTAAAATTGAATGATAGACTAGCACGTGGTGATCCATCATTATCTCCATAGCCAGGTAGTGGGGGTGGAAGAATGTCATCATCATCAGAAGAACTCTCTGATTGGGAAGGAGGCTGTCTAGAAGAACGAGCAAAGTTACCGATGGCCATCTTCTTCTCGAACATCTCTGTACATAGGTCGAAGTGGGGAAGACCACATCGGATGATCGCACAATTATCCCGATGCTCCTACAATGTACACGTATACTTCCACTAATGAGTAAATTTATTATCCTTAATTAAATTTATTTATAAAATTTATATTAATGATTATATTCAAAATGTATGATAAAAATTGATATATATTAAAGGACGGGTAACATCGAATTACCGCGTAGATCGTATCAATAGCATCGTTAGGTCCAACGATTGTCTCTTTTTCAGGATCACAACCAAGTCCGGAACCACGTTTCAATCGTAGGTTGAAGAGCAAATTACATGCACGCTTAATGCTCTTCCATTTTGTCTGAGCTTGATCAACATTGTAGGAGTAGCGACCCACAACGATGACGTTCAACCTATCACAAATGTGTCCCATTACAGGCTTCGAAAACGAGGTTGTGAGGAGGAGTCCATTTAGATATTCTTGATGGCAGAATACTATGAATTGAGCCTCGTTATCACGGGTCCACGTGACTTTTTCCACCCGCCCGATACCACCATTTCCACGACGCATCTAGGTTTCACATGTGTTATTAGTGCAAGATTTTTTTATTGAATTAATCAATTTATATTACAACAAACTTAATTCCATAAATATTCTCTAATTAAAAGATATTTTCCATCAATCATAATTAAAAAATATTTTCCATCAATCTTAATTTTCAACAATTCTATTATTTTTTTGTAATTACTCCCATTTATTTAATAAAAGCTTATGTTGTCGATTTTTCTGGGGGTTAGCTTACTGCCCTTTTGAAAGGTATAAGTTTTGAAAGGTTCTGTTTCGTCTCTTATAATAGACCACCTCTAATATTCATTATGTTGTCTAAAGTTTGACTATTTTGTTTACACTTTATTTTATTTCTATAATTGTGTTACAATAAAGTAATGAATTTATGTTTTTCAAATAACTAGTAATATCATGTATGAAAAGGTGGCTTCTAAAATTATAAATATGCCTAATAGGTTGAACAGATCCAATAGAGGCGGGTATAGATTCGAATTCTAAATATGATGACAGATCATATCGTAGATTTTAACAAACTGGACCATACTCTACTTAATAAAATATGTTCTTTTAACTTCTCGAGATTAGTGCTTAGTTCATAACCTTCACCTCATATTCCTATATAAGTGAATCATATTAATATGAAAATTCTTAGAAAAATATGTCATATATTTTTTAAAACGATTAGACATATGTATCATCTATTCATGATTGACTATCTTCATCTATTCTTCATCTATTAAAAAAGTTCAAAGTGTGTCACGCCCCAAAATCTTTCGTTAAAATATCAAAGTTTTTCATTTTTTGGGTGTGAAGAAAGAAAGGGGGAGAAGGCGAACATGAAATAAAATAGAAAGAAAAGGGGAGGATAAGAAGTAAAATACCATCAGGATCTCATACAAAGAAGGAGAAACAGAGTTTTCTTTTACAAACGAGCAACAACTTTAAAAGACAAAATCGGATAAAGGACACAGCCGATAGGGCACCCCTCTCTCTTCGCATCACCATTCTCTTCGTCTCCTGTAGTGTGAGTACAGAATAGGGGTGAGTGCGTTAAATACACTCGTGGGGATACTTTCCAAGTTTTAATGTTGTCAAGCCGATCACACATTAAACAGATATAATAACTCAGCAAGTAGTCACAACATATAAAATGCATAGCAAACAATGTAAAACACACGGCTCTAAGAGCACTCAACTATACTCGTTCCATTTCTAACATATGGTGTTTTTTACGCCACCAGTCCATCCCTAACGTATGGTGCTTTTTACGGGCCACCAGCTCATCCCTAACATGACGTATGGTGCTTTTTACGGGCCACCAGTCCATCCCTAACATGACGTATGACATCCATTCTCGTTCATCGTATCATAAACTTTGCATGAAACAGTAATCATAAAGTATGCATGTATATAATAATCACAGCATGTATTCACAGCACGTAGAGTTCAATAGTTCAAATATCAATTATGGAAAACAATAAACATTTTGAGTTTAGAAGTTACCCCCACCTCATTCGGTGGTTACCACGTGAGTAGTGAGTACCAAAGATCCCGTGTCTCGGATCTCGTGTCTCAAATCTCGTGTCTTAAATCCTGTATCTCAATGTTCAATCCAACAGATAGCCTACATACGTTACGATGTTCTTAGATCCTTAATAATTATAATTAAAGCGATAAACGTATACACGATGAGTCGAAGGATCTAAAGATTGGATAAGACACGAGCTCGTTCGGTGTTGACACGAGCTCAACCGAAGTATATAGAGTTGGAGGGTAAAAAGGTAAAAACAGGAAAATGATTGGAAAACACGATGTCTCCCGATACACGCCCCACACCAGGCACCCTCTCCCGGTGCGCCCACTCAGTGCACGACCGTGCCTTCCTGGCACGGCCGTGCGCCACCCTCCAACAACTACTGCCGGCCAGCGCACGACCGTGCCCTCCGGCACGACCATGCGCCACCATCCAGAAACTCTTCCCCGGCTCAGGCACAATCGTGTCCTCCGGCACGATCGTGCGCCAACCTTCAGTGGCTTCTGCCGGCTGGGGCACGACCGTGCCCTACAACACGACCACGCGCTAGCAGCCTCCCCCGACTGCCCGGCTTCTTTCTCTCCCGGTCCTCCAGCTACTTCGTTCCAAACTCCTCGTCCCAAACTAGTACATCTCCGATACTAAACCACTATTCCCCAACTCCATCTCATACACACAAACATATATATATGCAAACACACTCATCACAAAAACGCTTGGCCGGCGACCTTCGATTGCCGAAACCCATCGTCACAACCCACCGGCGTATCACCAACGCCGGTTATCACTTTCCTCATGGCGGCACCACCTGTGCCGCCCCCAACAGAGATCACACACACACAAACCCAAGCTTCTCACCTAAAACCACTCACACACAACTCCGGCCACGCCACCTCCCCCGGCGGCTCCACCACCCCCAACCTGTGGTCCTACACTTCGGGATGACTATCTACCACTCCGGCTAGGAAAATGAGAGAGAGAAAGCAAGAAACGAGGAGAGAGAAAAGGTAATGGACTCAAACTAGGTTTTTTCGGCAGTTGACCGGCGATCTAACCGTCGGAACGGAAAAACAAGACCAACACTAGACTCGTCTTGACAAGAGCTACCATCTATGCAAAAACCGTTCGAAACCGAGCAAGTTGACTTTTCCGACGATCGCCGGCGGCTCCGGCGGTGGCGCGCCGGAGACGGAAAGAGAGGAGAGAGAGAGAAAGGAGGAGAGAGAGACTTACTCATAAACGTCGCTTTAGGCTCGTTCGAAGAAAGAGTGAGAAATGAATCGGGGGAGCTCCTATTTATAGAATTGGAAAAGTTACTATTCACCAAAATATCTCATTTCACTATTCACCGTAAATATCTCCCGACATTTCCGAAACCTCGTGTTTTGTTCTTTTCATCACCGTTTAAGCTACAGATCTCCGATTAACCTCTAGTTCGTTTCTATCTTCTCGTCTTTCCAAGACGCATCTAATGGTATAGAAATATTTAATATACCATGTCCAAGAAAAATATCGATCCGAAACACACATTAGACACGTTTCTGAAACGCACGTAATTAATTAGACAGTCAAAATATACGCACGTAATTATTAAGTCATACGTTAAAATATTTAATTAATAAATTATGCTCGTTTTGATTCAGGGCGCTACAAAGTGTGCATCAAAACAAAATATAAAATGACAACCATGATTATACCAAAAATTTCTTGTGTGTATTCAAAATCCACCACGTAAAGTTAGATCAAAAATTGAAGTTTTGGCATAAATTAATAACAATTAACACGCTTTATTTTAATAGTAATATTATTATTATTATTATTATTATTATTAAAAAAGAGACTACTACTGCTACTGCATAAAAATTGGAAGCAATTAAATAACATGTAAGATTAAAAAAAAACACACAAGTGTTCAATTTATTCATTAATCATTACATTATACAAGTGGCCAAATTACCACTAAATACTAGATTAAGAAAGCACCTCTATACAACATTGGTGCCTCCATTTCGATTTGATTCTCTATAGAGGTAAAGCTAACTATTGTTTTTGAAATAATGTAGGATTGTTCTATTTGGCATCAAACAACAAATTTGATTGACCCCAATAATATAAACAATCATTTTAATATAATGTCATCATTTAAACCAATTCTTTCCAACACAACATACCAATAGCATATCACAGAAACATGAATAGGTGTTTGTCATATAAAATAGCAAGTAGTAGTTTTATATATAATATCCAAGTAGTGGTTTCATATACAACAACCAACAAATTTTATAATAATCAAGGATACATACACATAATCTTTACATTCATTAAACACAAAGAAAATTGGTATTATTATAAACTGATGACATATACTAGTGTTCGTGCTCCATTTCTAAAAAAGAAAATCACATTTAAGGTAAAAAAACGTTTTTTCAAAAATTATAACTAATTTGCAAAAAAAAAAATACAATTTGGTAAATTTAAGGCAACAAATTACAAATATATTTTCATACCAAACTTTTCACATTCAATAGTTTAATTTTTACATAGTCGGTAAGCTTAAAAAAAAGTCTGTACTTGTGTGTGTGTATATATATATATATTGTCTATATATAAAAAACATATCAACACAAATCAACAAGTATATTGTATTATTTGTCTTTAAACCAATTTGGTCGGTTAAAATATACAAAGCAACAAAATCTTTTATCATCAGTTTGCCATTTAATAATTAATAAAATATAAATTTCTGACACTATACAAAAATAGAGGATTGGCTACTAATTAATTAGCTAGCTACTTTAAGAAAATATATACTATAATATGAAACCAATTTTTTAAAAAAATAGAAAAATATATCCGTAAATCATAAAATAAATCTGCTCAAAATAAATCAACTAAAATCAGAAAATATTTGCAAATCAAAAAACAAATAAACTCAGAGTAAAACAAATCTCAACTGCAAATAAAAGTCAAATAACAAGCATATCAACAAAAAAATCTCAAAAATTCACATCAGTAAAAACCAACCTTCTTTTGACGTTTTGGATAGGGTACACAGTTGCTACCCACTGAACTTTGCTCTGATGAGATCTCAACCAACCACCCTCTCTCTTGCACTTGTGGATCGTTCCTCTTCCACTTCTTCTTCGTTCTCCGCAATTTCGGTGCCCTGATAGTATTAGTGCGCAATGTGTGGGTTGTGATAGGTTCCATTTTACAACTCAAAGACTATATATAAACAAAACTAGTTCCTCAAAGAAACTCTAACCTCATATACAAAAATAAAATAAAATAAAAGTACATACATTCAAATGCGAAGCAGTCTAAGAGCAGAGTAGCCAGATCTCACGAATCTACTTAAACAGAGAAAAAAATCATGTCCAAACAATGCACATAACACAGTTTGCAAGTAATAGAGAGGAATCTTTGCACCAAAAGTAGGTTTGTGACTTAAGACCAAAAAAATTCAACGCATGCAATAAAGAGGGTGGATAAAAATTGTAGTTTGCAGGGTGCAAAAACTTTGCAGTTTGCAATAAAGATGGTGGAAAAGTGAGAAAGAGAAGAGAAGGAGAGAGAAGAGAGAGCAGGGGAAAAGACGGAACATATGAGAGAGAGAAAGAGGGTTAGGGTAGAGAAAGAAAATCTGAGGGTGGAAAGGGGAGAAAAGATAGAGTAGATGGAAAAAACTTGTAGGGCCCATTCATTTTTTTTACTTTTGTTATAGGGTTTATATATATATATATACTTATATTAAAGTAGAAAAGTTGGCAAAAATTACAAGATTGCCACTTTCCCGCCTAAAAAAGTCATGTCAATAAAAATAAAAAAATAATAAAATTGTAAATCTTACTTGATAAGCTATTATTTAATAATAATAAAAAAATATCTTACTTGATAAACTATTATTTAATCTATACTTATATTAAAGCAGGAAAGTTGATAAAAATTACAAGATTGCCACTTTCCCGCCTAAAAATATCATGTCAATAAAAATAAAAAAATAATAAAATTGTAAATCATACTTGATAAGCTATTATTTAATAATAATAAAAAAAATATCTTACTTGATAAGCTATTCTTTAATAAATAAATAAAAAGATTAATCTTACTCTAAAAGTTATTCTATAATCTATATAAAGTTAAGAGATGAAGAGAGAGTTACAATGATTTCTCAAATTTATGTAAAACTATAATCTATATAAAGTTAAGAGATGAAGAGAGTGTTACATTGATTTCTCAAATCTATGTAAAACTAAAAAATGGAGAAAAATATAGTGATTTCTCAACAAAAGATAGATGCATAGAGAATGAAAAATAAAAAATAAGATATACAAAGAATAAAAAACAAAAAACAAGATATACAAAGAATGAAGAAAACAAAACAAGAAAAAATAGTAAATATAATTATTTCTCAAATCTATATAAAACAAAAAAAAAATGAAAGAATACAAGATTTGCTAAACATTCAAAGGTACAAAAAGTTCTTTCAAATCTTATTATCTCATATCTTCATCTAAGGAGATCCCACCAAATTGTATTTGTATACTAAACACAAATTGAACAAATAATTTTGTGAGAGAGACATGAAGAAATGACATAAGAAAACTATATATGATGATTCAAGTATGAGAATGAAATATACGAATTATAAAAAATATAAAAGGAAAGGTTAATTATTATAATTGAATGAAATATTATTGTATATAATAATTTCAATTTGACGGAAATATAAATCAACAAATAAAATAAAAATGATAAAAAATAAAACTAACAATTACAATTATTAAAGTTATATGATAATTCGTGCAACGCACATGAATAATATGAAAAATCATTTGTATATGGTACATGATTTAAATTAAAATAATAAAAGATGTTATAAATAATCTGTTAGTTTATACAACTTCATTATATTATTACAAATTGTTAAATATTAACATAATAAATAATAAATCACACATCGCGCTGGTGGACTGCTAGTATATATATTAAAACAATGATAAATAAGGAGTAATAATGTATTTATTATGTATTGGTATTTGTGTATTAATAGGTTGCAGTATAAGGTTAATTATAGTGTTTTCTTTAAATAGAGTAGGTTTTTGATCGATTTGATAATTCTTCACAAAAGTCCTCAAACAAACAAGGATTTGAGATTTTAAAAACTCAAATCCGGACTTGTAAAATCCGAAACAAACATACCCTTAGACTTAAAACTCTTAAAATTTTAATAATACATCCACACGTTAGAGATACACTAAATATAAGATTGATGATCATATAATACAAATTAGCATATATCAGGAGATATTGTATTGAGTTTGTGAAAAGAAAAAAGATTATCTTGAACACTTTTGGAAATTAGCATTTTAAAATTAACTAAATATATTAATTTTAATGATTAATGACCGCACATCGTAACGCGATAAAATTATTAATTTTTTTTCCTAACCTAACCAACTAGTAGCTAGGGCAAGTAAGAGTTGATCCCACGAGGAGTGATGATTAACTATGCCACCTATGTTCAATTCAATCAAATAACAAATTATGGGGGGTTTTTGAAATTGATTAACTATCACTAAATTAAAAGAAAACCTAGAAAGCAAATTAAACAATGATTCAATGTATGCAAATATTCCACTTAACAGTTCAATTATCCCCCAATATCAATTATTCCCTAATCAATGTATTACCCTTCTCTCAGATTATCATGAAATTATCATCCCTAGTCTAACAACTACGCGCCGTTAAACCGAATTGTCTCTTAAGATTAGTTAATATAGGATACGCTCGCTAATTAACCCTATTTAATTGAATAACCTAGGATACGCTCTCTATATTTAATTCATCAAATGCATTAATCACAAAGACGATAGGATGAACTAGACTCCGAATCAACACGCGTGATTCAATAATTCTAGGATTATGTTACCCTAGAGATGCACGACCTCTAGTTTACCACTTATGAAAATCAAACCACAATGATTAGGATTCATGATTTAAGATTCTAGCAATCAATTATCAAACACTTAACCTAGGTGATCAGGCTAAATCAAGCAATAATAATTGAAAACATTATGCACAGATAACATAATCAATTCCAATCAAACATCAAAAAAGGAATACGGGATTAATTAGAAAATAAATAGATATATGGGTTCAAACATCCCTGCTAACCGAAATTGAGAAATTAGCCGAACATCCTCGAAATTGAATCCACAAAAGTTGTTGAGAAATCCATCAAAATTAACCTAGAAAAATAAATATTCTCTCTCTCTAACTTTCTCTCTCTAAAATCTAATATCTTTACTTCCTCCCCAATTCCTCACGTGAATAGTCATAAAAAATATGGAGAAAAGAAGTCGTCTTTTCTTGGAGGAAAAGTCAACTATATATAGGGTGTCTTCTTTTGATATTGGCGTGACTTTTCCTTAAACCCTTTTGAGGAATGAACCTTCTCTTCATTCTTTTCAGGCCTAATCCCTTATTTAATTTCGTGGGCTCATAATCCTCTTGCCTTCAATTTTCGATCGGCCTCTTGAACCAAGAGTGGCCCAATTAACTCCACGTCTCATTCCACTCGTTTTCCTTGACTCAAAACTTCTCCAAATCTCCTAAAATAATCAAGAAAATAACGTATGAAGTAATTGAAGACCGAAAACATATATAGGTACAAAAACGGTGCATTCAATTATCTAAAAGATTATAAAATCACAATTATATCCAAAATAAAATGCACCTATTTCCTACCTATCAAATCCCCACACTTAAATCATTACTTGTCCTCAAACAACAAAATAATTAAAGCACTTAGGGAATTAAAATAAGAGAGATCATCGCTTGCTCAGACTCTCACTAACACTTATGGGAACTTGAATCCATGTCAGGAATAAGACACAAAAACATGTTGGACTCAATGCACAATCAATCTCAAGAAATCATAAGTTTTGGAAGAGCATTATCAAACTTCTCTTAAACAATTCATCAACTCACTCTACTACCTACATCAATCAACATACTTCAACTCTTTTTTACGATATCCTTCATCTAAATTAGAACTTGTTAAGACTTCACACACAATGAATCTTCCCCATTTTATCTCCAATTTTTTTTTCTTTTTTTTTTTACATAGATGATGATGATTTTTTTTTTGGATGGGGTTGACAGCTCCACACCACTCTTAGGTTAGTCCATGGATTACTACAAATTTATTTTCGTTTTTACTTTCAAATCTTTGGACCCCTAAGAACAGACAACTGATTCCACACCCCATCATCTTTTCACTTCTCAATTTTTTTCAACACAACACCTTTATCTCCAACCACACAATTTTTTTCCAACCAAGGGGGTTCATCAAAAGTGATCAAACTTTCACAAATTCCAATCTAAACTACTTCCATCAAGGAATTAAAAAGCATATCTTAAGACACAAGTAAGCAAAACAAATCAACTCAATGTCACAGATTAATTTTCAAACCAACACTATCCTTTCTAACATCAATTTCCCAAAATGACATTCAACTATTTTAACCAACACAAAGCAAAGTTCAACAACACATTTCCCAACACATCATCAAATGCCCAAATAATGAAAATACACAGCTCTCGAATCATCATTGCAAGCTCACTTACTCAATATTTTTTTTATCTTTTTATATATATATGCAAATGCAAGCAAAAATTAAACGTGCTAAAGCAAGTAAACATGCATCCTAATACAAAAAAAATAAAAACAAGCTACATGCAACTATATGAACTTAAATGCAACTACATGCAAGATATGTGATCTACTCCACACTTCATCAAATATGCAACAACTCTTCATCCACCCACACTTAGAATCTTTCTTGCCCTCAAGAAACTCATCATCAAAACACAACAAAAGATATAGACAAGACAAAGATTCATATATGCAAGGAAATCGGAGTAAGAATAAAAAGTGTGGAATAGAAATCACCAGATCACCAAAGAGGTTTTGGAATTGGTTTCAAAGAAGAAGCATCACAAACTACCATGTTCAACCCTCCATTGAGCTCTATCCAATTTATCGCTTTAAGCTCTGAAACTTTGGTGCGAAGTGTTTCATCTCTCAACTTTTTGGTTAGCACCATTTCCAAATTGTCTTTACAATTCATCACAAAAACTTTTTCGACAAGAGGGTCAATCGCACTTAAAGCAAAAACAGAGTTCTCCTCATCAGGATATTTCATGGCGTAAAAAATATTGAATTTAATTATTTGCCCATCGAATTCCATTATGAGGGTTCTCTCATGAACATCTATTTTTGTTTGAGAGGTGTTCAAGAATGGCCTCCCTAACAAAAAAGGTGGTGAAATTGATGGGTCACCATTCATATCCAAAACATAAAAGTCCACAGGAAAAATGAGTCCATTAACCTCAACAAGAACGTCCTCAATTACCCCATCAGGATATGCAGTGCTATGATCGACCAATTGAATGATAACACGTGTATCTTTCAACGACCCTAAATCTAGAGATACATAAATAGAACGTGGTATAACATTAATTGAAGCTCCTAGATCTAGCATAGCACGCTCAATTATAAGATCTCCAATGCGGCATGGAATAACAAACATACCTGGATCCTTTCGCTTTTGAGGAAGCTTCTTTTGAAAGATTGCAGACACGTTTTCTCCCATCAAAATTTTCTCATCACCCTTAAGCTTTCGCTTGTTTGTGCATAAGTCCTTGAGGAATTTCATATATCTTGGAACCTGTTTGATCGCATCAATCAAAGGGATATTTATCTCAACCTTGCGAAAAAAATCGAGCAACTATTTCTCTTTATCTTCCTTCACTGCCCTCGCCAACCTGGAAGGAAAAAGAACCATATTAGCTTGGATTTCAGGGGAAAAATCGGGTTTTACCTATGCAAATTTTGAAGTTTTCACACTGGATGATGGTTCGACACTAGGTAATCCAGTGTCGACTTGTTCATTAGGTTCTTCTTCTTCATCGTTTTTCCAAATTTTCTCAAGTTATTTAGGCTTTTCCAACTGCTTCCCACTCCTCAGGGTTACTGCACTAACATTCCTTGGATTTATCTTTGGTTGGGATGGCAATTTTCATCCATTCTGGGCTTCCAATTGACTCACAGCTATCGCTAATTGGCTCATTTGTGTTTCAAGATTTCTGATACTCGACTGAGTGTCCTTTTGGAACTGCACCATGTTAGAAGTCAATGTCTTTAGCATATCTTCTAATGATGGATTGGAATTATGTCCAGATGGTTGCCCTTGGTGACTAGAATTTCCTCCTTGGTAATTAGAGCTTCTCAAAAGTTGTGGATGCTTGTTATTCTCTCCATTGTAATTACCTTGCTGATTTTCCCTCCTTAAATTTGGATGATCCCTCCAACCCGAATTGTACGTGTTGGAGTAAGGGTCATACCTCCTTCCTTGGTAGTTTCCACTTTCCACAACATTAGCATGAATCTCGATTTCATCAAGCAAGACTCGACATGAATCTGTGGTATGGTCAGTGGTATTGCAAAGACGACATGACTTCACCTGGGGAGCACCTAAAACAACTTGAGGAACCAAAAAAGTTAATTCAATTAGTCTATCCTCAATAGTAGACTCATTTACCTCTTTCACGGTTCGCATTGAAGTATCTTGAGTGCTAAATTGTTGTGAATTAGCAGCCATATCCGAGATAAGAGCCCTTGCTGCTGAAGACGTCTTATTCATTAATGCCCCTCCACTTGCTGCATCAATTATGTTTCAGTCCATCGATGATAGCCCCTTATAGAAATATTGAATCAAGAGTTGTTCAGAGATTTGATGATGGGGGCAGCTTGCTTCCAATTTTTTAAAACGCTCCCAATATTCATGCAATATCTCCCCATGCATTTGTCAAGCTCCATATATATCCCTTCGAATGTTCACTGCTCAAGATGCAAGGAAATACTTCTCCAAGAAAAGTCGTTCCATTTCACTCCATGTTTTGATGGAACCTGAGGGAAGGTAATACAACCAATCTTGAGCTGAATCCTTCAAAGAGAAAGGAAATGCTTGGAGTCTGATTTGTTTCTCCGTCATAGCCTTTGGCTTCATACTCGAACATACACCATGAAACCTTTTCAGATGCTTGCGAGAATCCTCACCTGCATATCCATAAAAAGAAGAAAGTGAAAATTCCAAGGCCCGCTTAGCTTGTCGCCTTAAGATTCGATCTCTTCGAGTTATCTCAGGGTAAAATTCCAAATCCTTGTTATCTTGAGATGGAGTACGCATCCACCACCTGAAATCGTGAAATTCGAGTGAGAAAATTAAAATTTCAGTAAAAGAGATTCCAGAAATTTTCGCTGAAGCAGTCTACAGAAATTGACACTGAAAGACCAAAGTCACACTGGGACCGCCAGTGTGAAAAATAGAGTAAAACAGAGCAGATCAGCAGACGAGACAGAACAGAGAACCAAGCAAGACAAGGCTGAAACAGAGCACAAAAGAAGCACAAACTAAATAGCAATTTTTTTTTTTGAATTTTCTTTTACTTTTTTTAAATAAACAAAACAAGAAAATAAACAAGATGACACAATAAATTAAAACCACTTCCCCGGCAACGATGCCAAAATTTGACCGCGCGTCGTAACGTGATAAAATTATTAATTTTTTTCCTAACCTAACCAACTAGTAGCTAGGGCAAGTAAGAGTCGATACCATGAGAAGTGATGATTAACTATGCCACCTATGTTCAATTCAATCAAATAACAAATTATGGGGGGTTTGGAAATTGATTAACTATCACTAAATTAAAAGAAAACCTAGAAAGCATATTTAACAATGATTCAATGTATGCAAATATTCCAGTTAACAGTTCAGTTATCTCTCAATATCAATTATTCTGTAATCAATGTATTACTCTTCTCTCAGATTATCATGAAATTATCATCTCTAGTCTAACAACTACGTACCGTTAAACCGAATCATCTCTTAAGATTAGTTAAATTAGGATACGCTCACTAATTAACCCTATTTAATTGAATAACCTAGGATACGCTTTCTAAATTTAATTCATCAAATGCATTAATCACCAAGACGATAGGATGAACTAGACTCCGAATCAACACGCGTGATTCGATAATTCTAGGATTATGTTACCCTAGAGATGCACGACCTCTAGTTTACCACTTATGAAAATCAAACCACAATGATTAGGATTCATGATTTAAGATTCTAGCAATCAATTATCAAACACTTAACCTAGGTGATCAGGCTAAATCAAGCAATAATAATTGAAAACATTATGCACAGATAACATAATCAATTCCAATCAAACATCGAGAAGGGAATACGGGATTAATTAGAAAATAAATAGATATACTGGTTCAAACATCCCTGCTAATCGGAATTGAGAAATTAGCCGAGCATCCTCGAAATTGAATCCATAAAAGTTGTTGAGAAATCCAACAAAATTAACCTTGAAAAATAAATATTCTCTCTCTCTAACTTTCTCTCTCTAAAATCTAATATCTTTACTCCCTTCCCAATTCCTCACGTGAACAGTCATAAAAAAATATGGAGAAAAGAAGTCTTTTCTTGGAGGAAAAGTCAACTATATATAGGGTGTCTTCTTTTGATATTGGCGTGACTTTTCCTTAAACCCTTTTGAGGAATGTGCCTTCTCTTCATTCTTTTCAGGCCCAATCCCTTATTTAATTTCGTGGGCTCATAATCCTCTTCCCTTCAATTTTCCATTGGCCTCTTGAACAAAAAGTGGCCCAATTAACTCCACGTCTCATTCCACTCATTTTTCTTGACTCAAAACTTCTCCAAATATCCTAAAATAATCAAGAAAATTACGTATGAAGTAATTGAAGACTGAAAACATATATAGGTACAAAAACGATGCATTCAATTATCTAAAAGATTATAAAATCACAATTATATCCACAATAAAATGCACCTATTTCCTACCTATCAATTAATTTTAAAATTACCAAACATACTCAATCATTGATAAATAATTAAACAAGATAAACAATTATGTGCGAATAAGGTTTAAAAACAAGAACTTTATTTAATCTTCTTAGAAATTACAAATGTCTTAGAATTTTTTTTTAAGTTCTGTAGCTTGGTCTTGTCCAGAAAATATCTCGTAAGTTTGACATGTCCAATTTTGGTCCTGTATGTATAATAAAATGCCCAATTTAAGGACTTGCATGCTAAATCCGGCGACTTAAGTGGTCGATGATGGCCGGAGCCCTTAAACTGGATATTTTATTATACATATAGGATCAAAATTGTACATGTCGAATTTACAGGATATTTTTTTGGATAAGGCCTAAATTACGGGATTTAAAAAATATTTTACCCTAATTACTATTACTTAAGAGTTTGTATGTTGATAGGTGTGTATGTTCGAAATGTGGAGAGAAGTGTACAACAAATTTAAAATATCAATGTCGATAGAAATATGAATATCAATTTAAATTGTATTATGAATTCAAAATATCAATCTTGATAAAAATATGAATATTTTGAATTTAAGAAAACATTGAACATTAATATTTGAATAATTCTTATAAATTAAAAATCTTTATATGTTGAGTAGGACTTGTGTAACCCTATGGCGTGCCTCCAATCTCAACTCTAATACCTTTAAATAATACAACTAATACCTTTTGAATATACAACTTAATATGTTTCACTAAAACATATATTTCAGGTATACAAATAATACCTTATGAGTATGCAACTAATACCTAATGAGTATACAATTAATACCTTATAAGTATAGAATTAATACGTTATGAGTATATAACTAATACCAAACTAATAATACCTTTGGTGGTAGTACACTAGGGCTATATAAGTTTTTGTCTTATAACTTTTTTTATAAATATTTACTAATATTTAAAATATTCAAATATATATTGTCACGCCCTATTTTGAAAGCATGTGAATATCAGAGTTTAACGTATTGGGTGTCCAGTAAGAAAGAAAAAAAACATATATTTTGAAAGTGAGAATAAAACAAACGATAAAAAAAGATTGAGATAACATCCACAACAAGATCTTTACAACGTTTTAAAATCGCGCTTTTACATAATCAAAACCATTCAAAATAAGCAGGAAAGACGTTTGAAAAACATATGGCGGAAGTCTAAAACAAGATCCATAACATCGGTTAAGTTTTACAAAGCAAAAAATCGAACACTGTTTAGAAAATCTAAATATAGAAAGAATTAAGGCATTTCTTTGATATGACATCCCTCTCTTCATACCTCCTCATTTTTATTTGTCTCTGTAGTGTTAATACATATGGAATGAGTGTTTGGAATACACTCATGAGAGTACCTTCCGAAATTAACATACAAAAACAACAGAGATAAACAGACATTCATAAACACAACACATATCACATGGCGTGTGGCTATAGATAGTTACAAGTTTTCCCCATCTTATCCTATAAACGGGTTTTATCCCGTTATTGTAGCTATATGATCGAAATCTCCATATCAGTAGTTTACGGCAGAGCCACCATAGCAGCCGTCAGTCATTCATTGCATGCATACATATATACCACATCACATAAACACAACAAAATAAGAAAAATTAAATGTAACTTAGCATTAAAGAAAAATTTCATTGATCATGAGTTCACGTGGCATTTGTTCGTTCAGTTGGGCATTCATGATATTTTTCATAACTTAAGCATTCATATAAAAGTGAAAAGTAAAGAGTTAAGTTTAGAAGTTACCCTCACCTTATTCGGTGGTGACCTATGTGAAACTCGATGCTCTAAAGTCTATGTCCACCTGTTGGTCTTGAAGCCTACACATTACAGGAGGAGGTTTAGATTTTTAATTATACTATAGGGTTCAAGTTTAGCTTAGAGATCTCTCGAGAGAGAAGAAACAATAAAGAGAAGAAAATGGGGCTTTCGAAATCATTAAGAGCGTTGAGACAATCGTGGAAGCTTAAATCTCGATTATAAGATTTAAAGAAATCATTTTGGGCTTTGAAATGAGGTAAAAACAAGCTTAAACAGGAGTTTTTAGAAGCATAAGGACATTTTTATAAATTCTGAAATGTTGACTTTGACCAAATGAGTCAATTTGCAAAATCAAAAAAGGTTTAGGGTCTTTCTGATATATTTGAAAACTTTTGGGGTCAAAACATAATTTTCAGAAGTTCTTGCGGTTAAAACATAAAGTTTAGAATGTTTTGGGGGCTAAAATGGAATTTCCAGAAATTTAAGGGCTTAAACATAATTTTCAAAATATGGTGGGCTAGATTGTAAAAGATCCTAAAAACTAGGGTTTGCAAGGAGGCCCTTGGGCTTTTCGAAATTTACAGAAGAGTCCTTCTTCTCCCAAACCCCCCACCCACCGTCACCCTCCATCCTTCCCTCACCCCGTCGTCAGACAACACGACCGGTAACCCCACATCGTCGGACCACCACCACACACACAGACGTTAGCGTGACTCCGCACGCCGACCGCCAACCTATAACGTCCCGTTTCTTTTCCATAAAGGGATTTTTTTATCAGAGTTTTTATAAATTTTCATTTGGGCGTCCAGCAACTCAATAAAACATGTATTTCCAAAGGAAATTTAAATTTACAAATAAAGGTAAGTTAGTTCAAACATCTCTGTTTTATAAAACGTGAAACGTACACAGCGGAAGATAAGTATTTTACTTTATAAATATACAACTAAAACTGTATAGCTTTGCAAACTAAGCTTTCCTAAAAGATTTCACGTACAAAATTCACCCTTTTAAGAGCTATAAATATAAACGAAATTAAGAATAATTGTGAATTACATTTTTCATAAAATAAAAATACTGTAAATCAAACACTTTTGCAATCTTTAGAACATCAGCTACCAGCATCCACCACTCGCGCACCACGCTTAAGGATTCCCCAACCTGAAAATAATTTTGACATAAAGGGCTGAGTGCATGAAGACACTAAGTGGGGTGGGACTTGTGATCAATTAAAACATAAAAGAAAGCATAGACATACATCAACACATAGTTGCAGGTCTAAGCCATTTTGGAAAACATTTTATGGTTTTGAGCCACCGTATTGCGGTTCTGAGCCACCGTATAACATTGTTGTGGTTCTAAGCCACCGAATTGGGGTTCTTTAACCACTTTGATGCGGTTCTTTAACCATCTTGATGTGATTCTTTAGCCACTTTGATAAACATTTCATAAATTCGAACACATTCATTAACATTGCAAACAACACACATTTGGGTGCATCTTAAACACATTCATTCACTTTAATTAGCGTAAACACGTTCATCGTAAATACAACCATTTACTTTTAAATAACACACATTCATCTGCATCTTGTAGTAAGCATATAATACAACCTTCATTGGATAAATACATACATTTCACGTAAGCACATACCTTCACGTTAAATCATAAGACAACGTAAATGTGGAAGCAAGTAATTTACCCCCACCTCGATTGAATAGCGTCTTAAGGAAATCTGCTACGTGTTTAGGGGACTAATGGGGTCCTCATTCGGCGTCTCCTATAAGACACATAAATCTCATCTTAGAATCTAATTGTACCTTTTATGACTTGAATCGTAATTTCCTACCAGTTTTGGGTATCAATTGCTATTGTTCAAAGTTAGGGGTTGATTTTACGTTTTTCCAAGAGTCGAGGGTTAAACTTTAAATTTAATAAATATTAGAGTTTGCATTTAGATCCTTATACTATATTTAATTCTCAAAGAAAAACCCTCGTTTTTACTTTATCGTCCTTTCGCTGTGGCCGGTGACGACACATCCCCGACGGCTCAAACTCGATACGAGAACACGGCGTTGCACACAGCGCCCTTCCGGCGCTGCACACACAAATGCATGCACACGGACACGGTGCACCCTTTTGGTGCACCCACACAGATGCATACACACAAACACGACGCACCCACAGCAGGCCTCGTCCCCGGCGTGCCCAGCAACATCTTTGTTCCCGACGCCCAGCTCTCGACGCGCCCAACAGCAGCCCCTTTTCAAATTCTTTTCGTTTCCCACCCTTCATTTATTTGCTTTCTTTTTCTTTTCCTTTCCAACTTGATGTGAGGCTAGGTTGGTGTCAAACTATGGTGAGGAGAGAGAGAAAGAAAGAGAGAGAGAGAGAGAGTTGCTGAGAGAAAGATTGGAGAGTTGTCGTGTTGAGTCTTTCTTTTTTTCTTTCCTTCTTTTTTCCTTTCCCACTTGGCCAAGGTGAGTCAATAACTAGACTAGATGGGTGTCATTTTATGGTGGAGAGAGAGTGGAAATGGTGGAAGTGGCGTGATGGGATGATAACTAGCCATCACATTGCTTTTCACTTAATTAGTTAATTCTTATACATAATTAATTAATAAGTAAAATATATGTATCATTACACCTTAGTTAATTAACTAGAGTGTTATATCTTTTCCTCCTTCAAAGAAATTTCATCCTCGAAATTTAGATACGTACCATAATATGGCAAATCTAGGTATTTTACCAAAATCTCTTCTTCTTTTTCCCAAGTCGCCTTTTTGATGTCGTGCGGCTCGAAAGGACCTTGACTAAGATGACTTCTCAATTTCTTAGCTTATAATCCTTTTGTTCAGGATAGCCACTGGAATCTTCTCGTATGTTAAGTGTTTCTCGAGTCCGATACCTTGTCGATCAATTACGTGACTCGAGTCAAATACGTACTTTCGTAGTATGGACATGTGAAAGATGTTATGTATTCCTACGAAGTCTGGTGGCAGGGCTAGTCTATAAGCTACTTTGCCAACTCGTTTGAGAACTTCAAACGGTCTGATATATCTTGGTTTTAGCTTTCCCCTTTTTCCAAAGCGATAAACTCCTTTCGTGGGTGATACTTTCGAAAAAACTTTATCTTCCACCTCGAACCTTAGCTCTCTTCGGCTTTTATATGCATAGGACTTTTGTCGATCCTGAGCCGTTTTAATCCTCTCTCGGGCTTTTTTTATCCATTATCCGCTTAACTAAATCTAGTCCCAATATCCTCTTCTTACCCACCTCATCCCAATAAAGGGGTGAATGCCACTTTCTTCCATATAGGGCCTCATATGGTGCCATCCCGATTGTTGATTCGTAGCTGTTATTATGAGTGAATTCTATTAAGTACAAGGGGTCTTCCCAGCTTCCATGTAGATCTAGGGCACTGGCTCATAGGAGATCCTCCAAAATTTGTATTGTCCATCTGTCCGAGGATGAAACGCCGTACTAAAGGTTATCTTAGTACCTAATTCTCCTTGTAGGCTTCGCCAAAACCTGGATGTAAAACGGGGGTCTCTATCTGACACAATAGAGACTAGTACCCGATGAAGTCTGACAATTTCATTTATATTGGTCAGGATTACTTGTCTAATTCGAACATTATCTTAATCGGTAGAAAAATTAGCGGACTTGGTCAATCTATCAATAATAACCCATACGATGTGGTTCCCACGATTGGTTTAGGTAACCCTACTACAAAGTCTATAGTGATGTGTTCCCACTTCCACTCAGGTATTTCTTGTGGCGTTAGCATTCGTGCCAGCTGTTGATGCTCTGTTTTTACCTGTTAGCACACCAAGCATTTCTTGACAAATTGTCTGATGCCCCCTTTCATATTTCTCCACCAGAAAGTTTCCTTCAAATCTCTATACATTTTTGTACCTCCAGGATGTGTTGTGTACGGCGTGTTATGTACTTCTTCCAGGATTCTTCTTCTTAGCATGTCATTTTTTGGTACGCAGAGTCTTCCTCTAAAAATCAAGGTCAAATCCGCTGATATTAGGAATCCTTCTACCACTCATTTCTTTATACGTACCTTTATTTTTTGTAAGAATTTATCCTTCTTTTGAGCTTTGTTTATCTGCTCTTGAAACGTGGGCTTAATTATCAAAGTTGTGATTCGGGCTTTAGCATTGTTCGGAGGCGTAAACACTTCCAGATTTAACTCGGGCATTTCTTTTATCGGTTAGCACTGACTGGTAATCATGCTAGCTACCTCGACTTTGCTCTTTTGACTAAGAGCATCGGCGACCATGTTTGTCTTTCCTGGATGGTAAAGAATTGTATAATCGTAATCATTTCTAACTTCAATTATATTCTCTGGCGCATGTTGAATTCTTTTTATTCGAAGAAATACTTTAAACTTTTGTGGTCGGTGTAGATTTCACACTTCCCACCATACAGATAATGTCGCAAGATCTTAAGTGCGTACACCACGACAGCTAGCTCTAAATCATGAGTTGGGTAGTTCTGTTTATTCGTCCTTAATTGTCTTAATGTGTAAGCTACCACCCTTCCTTGTTGCATCAACACACATCCCAAACCTTGTTTGGATGTATCATTATAGACAACAAATCCTTTCGTTCCATCTGGGACGACTAAAACTGGTGCCGCAGTTACCTTTTTCTTCAATTTCCTGAAAACTCATTTCGCATTGATCCGTCCACTGAAATTTTACCTCTTTGCGAGTCAATCAAGTTATGATTCAGGTTTTACTCATATGATTTCAACATTATAGGGAAAACTTCAACTTGGAACATAGGCCAAGAAGAAGGTTTAACAAAAATAGAATTTGGAACGAAATATCTGATTCATGTCCAAAAGAAAAGTTAGGCTAGTATATTCCTGATTCGATTTAATTTTAGCACATCTGTAGTCGTCGCTCTTCTTCCAAGATTTTCCCACCCGAGGTTGATCAGTACTAACCCGAAATCGTGTAACTATTATGGATGCAAACCTTGAGATTCTGTTTATTATGAGATCTTCAACATCATTCAATTCCTGAAGTTTAAAACATGTGAAGTCCATCCTGAGTAGCTATGTTATTCTAGTTGTTGTCACATTTTATGAAAGCTATATCTTGCATTAGTGTCTATGTGATATTAGAACACTCGAGAAACATTATACTCAACCAATAACATTATTCCATAAATCAATTAATAACCTCAATAGATTTATTTGTCATTCGTTTATCATCATAGCATAATATTGTCATGTAGGATAACATATACCCAACCTGCATATACCAATCATAAAAATACATCATAAGTAAAACATCATGAAACATGTTACAAACATCCACACATGATCCCCATAGACCTCAAGCATTAGTCGTGGCTTTACGTATCACACCCGTGTACTAGGAAAAACACACACACTGGCTCATCTTATCATAGACAAGGGCTCATGGTAGTCTCATCCCTATTTAACCCAACGACTTGACAAAACATATACACTAACTCACCCAATACATAGTAGCTAGTGGTAGTGTTCACCGATTCAAATAAAGCTCATAGATAGCATAATATAATATAATCTACCATAAAACACTGCACTAACTCCTACGAATGGCCATTTACGCACACGAGCTCATGCTGATGTAGACAGCGGCTCAGTGGCGACGTCTAGCAAGCAATGTGTCGATAACAGCAAGAACAGATCCTTCTTATATGGGAGGGGGCTTTAGCCCCCCCTAACTTTTTAAAAAAATTAATTATTATATATATATTTATTAATTAAAATTAATTATATATCAATTAAGTCCCCAAAATAGGACAACCACATGTTAAGATTTATTATTATATTATATATAAGTGGTCTTAATGTATCCACATAAATTATTATTGTTATTTGCTATTTTTATTAATTTTTTCTCTCTTCTTCAAAGAATTTTGGTTTCACTTTCACCTTCTCTCATTCTCTGCAAGTCTAAGTCTGCAACTTCCATTTCCCAACTTCCAAAAATGCAAAGCAAACCCTTTTAAATGTCAATTTTCTTTTTGTTTTATTTAATATGTCATATACCATTGGTCCTCACTTCCACTAAAACTCAAACTTTTGAGTTCCCCACTTCACCTTATTCAACATTGATGATAAATTAGGTATTACTCTTTTAACCTTATTTTTTCAATTGATGTTTATATTTATGTAATTTATATGTTTGAAATTTGAAAACTTAAATTGAAGAACAATATATTGGATGTTTTATTTTATAAGTGATTATTGATTATAAATTATTGATTTGAGTTACTAAGTAGTTAGTATATTTGATAAATTACTTTACTTCTTGCATTTTTGTATTAGCTAGTTGTAATTTTTAAAGATATTTGATTGTGGTTTTACTTTTAGGATTTTTGTATTAGATAATTGTAATATAGGTACATTTTGACAATTTCTCAAATTACAATCATGTAAATAAGAAATTATTTTAGTTATGGATCTTTGGTTTTGTTTTGTGTAATATTTTTTCATTTTTAATTATTTAAATGTCTCTATTATTGAATTTGATATTTAATTAGATTTTTCTTAATTTAAGTAAAATTGTGGATCTTTATTTTTTAGTTATACATATGGGAAAATCAAGGACCATTGATGCATTCTTCAAAAGAAAGGATGATTCTACGCCGACACCCAACCCAACAAATCCAACACTACACCATCCAACAATTGAGCCACCAATTATTAATTCAACATGTGCCGAATTGGGTAGCTCTATGCATCGACGATTGAGTGCAACACAAATAGATGTTTGTCATTTGGAAAGAGATCCTGAATTACGACCATTAATATGGGAATTTCCTGTGAATCAACGAGATGAAATTCGTCGAGCTTATCTCAAAGCCGGACCATATCAACCAAGACTCCCACAAGAAGCCTATCCATTTTCTATTGGTAAAAATCAATGTCGTCAATTTCAGCTTTCTTGGTATGATCTATATCCTTCTTGGTTGGAATATTCTAAGGCACAAGATGTTATATATTGTCTACAATGCTGCCTTTTCAGTAAGCAATCTTCAGGTCATCGGGGTTCAAATGCTTTTGTTGAACATGGTTTTAGAAATTGGAAGGAAGTAAATAGTGGATCCGATTGTTCACTTCTAAATCATATTGACAAAGGTCCCAATTCACAACATTATAATGCCATGAAATATTGTGATGACTTAATGAAGCAATCACAACATATTGATATGCTTATCATAAAGCAAGCGTCTAAAGAAATTGAAAACAACCGACTTAGACTCAAAGCTTCAATTGATTGTATTAAATGGTTGTCATTTCAAGGTTGTGCATTTAGAGGTCATGATGAAAGTGAAAACTCAAAGAATCGAGGAAACTTCATTGAAATGTTGAAGCTTTTTTAGGTTCTTATAATGACAATGTTCAAAAGCAAGTTTTGGAAAATGCTCCAAGGGTAGCCAAGTATACATCTAGAAATATTCAACAAGATATTCTCTATATTCTAGCAAGAAATGTAAGAAATGCAATTAGAGATGAAATTGGAGATGCCAAATTTTGTGTTCTTATTGATGAGGCTCGGGATGATCTAAAAAGGAGCAAATGGCTATTGTCTTGCGATTTGTTAGTAGGGATGGTTTTATTCAAGAAAGGTTTTTTGATATTGAGCATGTCACCGACACTTGTGCATTAACTTTGAAGAAAGGATTGAAATTAGTACTTTCTCGACATGATCTCCCTCTTGAAAATATTCGAGGTCAAGGATATGATAGTGCAAGCAATATGCGTGGGGAATGGAATGGATTGCAAGCTTTGCTTTTTAAAGATTGTCCTTATGCATATTATGTCCATTGTTTCGCTCATAGGTTGCAGTTAGCTTTGGTTGCTGCTTCAAGAGAGGTTATCCATATTTATGATTTTTTCACACAATTGACTTCTATTGTAAATATTGTTGGTGCTTCTTCCAAACGACATGATCAATTACAAGAAGCTCAAGCAAATAACATTGCTTACAGAATTTCACTTGGTGAACTTGAAACAGGCAGAGGAGAAAATCAAGTTGGAACTTTACAAAGAGCAGGAGATACTCGTTGGGGTTCTCATTTTAATTCTATATGCAGTTTGATGATAAATTTTTCTGCAGCTTGTACAGTTGTTGAGAATATTATGGAAGAAAGGACTACTTATGCACAAAGAGGTGATGCTTATGCAGTAAATAAAGTATTACTATCATTTGAGTTTGCTTTCACTTTGCATTTGATGCATCAAATCATGGGAATCACTAATGATCTTTGTCAAGCATTACAACATCACTCACAAGATATCTTGAATGCTATGAATCTTGTTTGCACAATAAAAGCACTTCTTCAACGATTTAGAGAAGATGGATGGACAAATTTACTTGAGAATGTGAAACTTTTTTATGGAAAACATGAGATTGAGATTCCTGATATGGATTCACTTTACACTATAGGAAGGGGTCGATCTTGAAAACCAAATGTAAGTAAGGATCATCATTTTCAAGTGGAGATATTCTTGGCGGCAATAGACTCACAGTTGCAAGAGTTGAATAGCAGATTTAATGAGCAAACTGTGGAACTCCTAACTTTGAGCTCTGCTTTGGATCCTAATGACAATTATAGGTCATTCAACAATGAGAAAATATTCAAGCTAGCATTGAAGTTTTATCTTGGAGATTTCACGGAACAAGAAAGAAGTCATCTAGAGTTTCAGCCACGTCACTATAAACTTGATATATCAAATCACCCATATTTTCAAGGAGTTCTTACACTTTCACAATTATGCTGAAAATTGATAGAAATGGGAAAGTGCAAAACTTATTACCTAGTTGATCGGTTAATTCGCCTTGTATTGACTCTTCTGGTATCTACTGCAACTACAAAAAGAGCTTTTTCAGCAATGAAAAGAATCAAAACAAGACATCGAAGCAAAATGGATGATGAGTTTCTTGCTGATAATTTAATTATTTACATTGAGAAGGAAATTGCCACTACTTTTAGCACAGATTCTATTATAGCTGATTTTGAATCAATGAAGAAGCGTCGTGTACAATTTTCTTAGATTTTGAATATAAATGTAAGTAAATTCTCTATAATTTCTTTTGGTTTGTGAATTATGAATTATTATTGCATTTTTAAATATTAAGCATATATATCCAAGTCATTTTGTTTTTTTCTCTTTAGCCCCCCCCAAGCATTTTGGTCTAGCTCCGCCCCTGGATAACAGTGATATCAAACAACAAGAAGATCATAGTTCATTAAAGTGATTTAACAAGAAAACATTGACAAGCACAATTTATAGCCAAAAAGCTCATACTTTTATAAAATATTATATCAACACAATTCCGTAGCCATAACAAAATGCAAAAGTCCTAGATAGTCACATCGATATATCTTTGTAATATAACGTTGAGATTTGTAAAAATTTGTAAGATTCCCACTCTCATATAGATCTATGGTCATAAATCAGTGAACATCTTAACATAGCATACCTTAGTGAAGCCGGAATGGTAGGGTAGAAGTGAATGCCAGTAGCTAATAAATTTTTTTCTTTCAACAAAATTTATAATTATACTTTTCTATAAATTTGCATTGGGACAAAATACTTTTAGAAACAAAATATTTCAGCGAGTCTACAAAATCACAGACCCGCTCTGATACCACCTGTAACGCCCAATTTCTTTTCTATAATTGAATTTTTTAATAGAGTTTTAATAAATTTTCATTTGGGTGTCCAGCAACTCAATAAAATATGTATTTCCAAAGGAAATTTAAATTTGCAAATAAAGGTAAGTCAGTTCGAACATCTCTGTTTTATAAAACATGAAACATACACAGCAGAAGATAAGTATTTTACTTTATAAATACAAAACTAAAACTGTACAACTTTGCAAACTAAGCTTTCCTAAAAGATTTCACGTATAAAATTCACCATTTTAAGAACTATAAATATAAACAAAATTAAGAATAATTATGAATTACATTTTTCATAAAATAAAAACACTGTAAATCAAACTCTTTTACAATCTTTAGAACATCGGCTACCAGCATCCACCACTCGCGCACCACACTCAAGGATTCCTCAAGTTGAAAATAATTTTGATATAAAGGGGTGAGTGCATGAAGACACTCAGTGGGGTGTGACTTGTGATTAGTTAAAACATAAAAGGAAGCATAGACATATAATTCATCAGCACATAGTTGCGTGGGTCTGAGCCGCCTTAGAAAACATTTTACGATTCTGAGCCGCCGTGAAAACATTTTGTGGCTCTAAGCCACCATATTGCGGTTCTGAGTCGTCGTATAATATTGTTATAGTTTTGAGCCATCATATTGCGATTCTGAGCCATCGTATTAACATTGTTGTGGTTCTGAGCTACCGTATTGCAGTTCTTTAGCCACTTTGATGTGGTTCTTTAGCCGCCTTGATGTGGCTCTTTAGCCACTTTGATAAACATTTCATAAATATAAACACATTCATTCACATTGCAAACAACACACATTTGGGTGCACCTTAAACACATTCATTCACTTTAATTAACGTAAACACGTTCATCGTAAATACACCCATTTATTTTTAAATAACACACATTCGTCTGCATCTTGTAGTATGCATATAATGCAATCTTCATTGGATAAACACATACATTTCACGTAAGCACATAACTTCATGTTAAATCACAAGACAACGTAAACGTGGAAGCAAGTAATTTACTCCCACCTCGATTGAATAGCATCTCGAAGCAAATCTGCTACGTGTTTAGGGGACTAATGGGGTTCTCGTTCGGTGTCTCCTACAAGACACACAAATCTCATCTTAAAATCTAATCATACCTTTTATGACTTGAATCGTAATTTTCTACCAATTTTAGGTATCAATTGCTATTGTTCATGGTCAGGGGTCGATTTTGCATTTTTTCAAGAGTCGAGGGTTAAACTATAAATGTAGTAAATATTAGAGTTTGCATTTAGATTCTTGTACTATATTTAATTCTCAAAGAAAAACCTCGTTTTTATTTTACCATCCTTTCACCATGGCCGGTGACGACACATAACCAGCGGCTCAAACTCGATATGAGAACATGATGCGCCCACACAAACGTACACACATAGATACGGCGTGCCCACAACAGCCCTCATCTGTTCCCGGTACCCAGCTCTCGGCGTGCCCGACAGCACCCCCGTTCCCGGCACCCAGCTCCCAGCGCACCCAGCAACACCCCCATTCCTGGCGCCGAGCTCCCGGCACACCCAACAATAGCTCTTTTTCAAATTCTTTTCATTTCCCACCCTTCATTTCTTTGCTTCCTCTTTCTTTTCCTTTCCAACTTGACGTGAGGCTAGGTTGGTGTCAAACTATGGTGAGGAGAGAGAGAAAGAGAGAGAGAGTTGCCGAGAGAGAGATTGGAGAGTTGTGGTGTTGAGCTTTTCTTTATTTCTTTCCTTCTCTTTTCCTTTCCCACTTGGCCAAGGTGAGTCAATAACTAGACTAGATGGGTGTCATTTTATGGTGGAGAGAGTGGAAATGGTGGAAGTGGCGTGATGGGATGATAACTAGCCATCACATTGCTTTTCACTTAATTAGTTAATTCTTATACATAATTAATTAATAAGTAAAATATATATGTATCATTACACCTTAGTTAATTAACTAGGGTATTATACAACCACACGCGGTTCGAACAGCACGCCCAACACGACCCGACATAGTACTGCCACTGGCGACGCACGCGCGCACACACTCACACACACATAGCAAGATGATAGTGACAGGAG
The DNA here is from genome assembly GCA_954870855.1 of Scutellaria minor. Taxonomy (NCBI): domain Eukaryota; kingdom Viridiplantae; phylum Streptophyta; class Magnoliopsida; order Lamiales; family Lamiaceae; genus Scutellaria; species Scutellaria minor. Next base: position 31,099,164 of record OX940727.1, read on the forward strand.
GGCGGCATGGTGGAAGAAAAACAGTGAGGGAGAAGAAGAGGAGAAGGGAGGGAGGAGAGAGAGGTTTAGTCGCACCTTTCATCGGTGATTTCCGGTGAAAGCGGTGGCGGTTCACAGATCCAAGCCCAGATCTGAGGTGGGCTCGATGAGGGCTACGTTTTGATGTAAACCTCGATCGAAATGGAGAAGGTAGGGGCGGCACCGATGATGGCACGACGACGATCAGCCGGCCGGTTGGCCAAAAGAGAGAGAGAGTATGCACCTCTCCAAAATGTGTCCAAAACTTACCCTAGGGGTATCCAAAATCACTATTTATGTATTCTCTTTTGGGTTTATGGGCCTCAAGATAAAACTATCCATTTATGAAATTTTTGGGCCTTAACATATGATATCATATAATTGTTATAACCTAATGTTCGATTATAATTCACATATTTATTTCATTCCAATAACGCACATAATAAACAAGCAATTAAGAGTTAAATTATTTAATTAATTCAATTATGCATAGGTTTGTCCTAGGTTTTACATCATTTCCCCCTTAGAAATTATTGTCCTTGAAATTTTGATGCGTACTTATATACGGTAAATCTGGATACTTCGCTAAGATCTCATCTTCTTGTTCCTACGTTGCTTCTTCTTTTCTATGACGACTCCATCGAACTTTCACTAGTGTCATTTCTCGATTCCTTAACTTGCGAGTCTTCCTTTCCAAGATAGCCACTGCAACTTCTTCGTATGTCAAATCCTTCTCAACTCTGATGCTTTCTCGATTTATCACGTGGCTCGGGTCGAAAATATACTTCCGTAACATGGATACATGAAAGACATTGTGTATGCCGACGAAGTTCGGTGGCAAGGCTAATCGGTATGCGACTTCTCCAACTCGACCCAAAATCTCAAACAATCCCACGTATCTTGTGCAACAATATATGTTAGTCGTCCCTGTTTTGGAGATTCTTTTGGCTACTATATATTTACATCCTCCATAATAAATTCTTTCCTGTGTTGCAATATATGTATCTAACGTTGATTTGTGACCTCATGCAATTTTCTTTGTCCATATCTTTTTACAAAACATATTCATATATTATATATCAACTACTACATATATATTTGTATAATATATAATTGATATTTTTATAATATATAAAAGTGGAGTTTCCAGTAACATAAATGAAAAGGTTCTATTGATACAACTTGAACTTTAATTACCATTACTTAAGAGTGTATAAGTTGATATGTGTGTATATTCGAAATGTGGAGAGATGTGTACAACAAATTCAAAATATCATTTTCGATAGAAATATGAATATTTTGAATTTAAAAAAATATTGAATGTGATATTGGAGTAATTCTTAGAAATTAAAAATATTTACAATTTTTTTTAAATATTTACTAATGTTTAACATATTCTAATGCATGTTCAATAAATCCTCAATATTTTCATTAATCCTAAATATTTTCAATATTATTGATTATAATTTTCATGTAGATGATAAATATTTCTTTTAAACATGTATAAAATATCAAAGATATCGATAGTAATATATATCATATTCTTAATTTGAGAGTGTAAATCTGATTAAATATCGAAAAAACCAAAAGATATTAGTATTGATATTTTTTGTACGATATTTAAAAAAAAAAAATCAGCTCATTTATTTCTTCAATTTAAGATCTATATCATTTCATATCATTCATTACATTGGTGTTTTAGGAGTCAAAGCTCTCGGTCTTTGAAAGAACACCATGTCAGAAAGCTCTTTATTTTCAGGTAATGTTGTTCCTTCTATATTTTTTATTATTTTAATTTGATTTTTAGTTTTAATTTTCTATCAATCGGCAACATTTGTAATCCTCTTTCTACTCAAAATGCTAACATTGAAAAATGTATATCATTATCTTTAATATAACGGCTAACCAAATGTAAATAAACTATACAAACTCATTATATAGAGAATTGTACTGTTAATAATGATAACAATCAACGTGGTGTATAAAATAAGTTTGGTCTCATTTTGAACTAAAATAAAATGCATCAATTATATTTAATTACTTTACATTTTTTCTATTATATTTCATATTTTATTTTATTTTAAGTCATTTTATGTTTAATATTAATATTTTGCTTTCATATATTCTGATTGTTAATAACATAAGAATAAACATTATTATATCTAAAACCCAACTTACTTGTGAAATCAGTAGAAATCGTTATATATATATATATATATGCATATGTTGCATACAATAGAAACATGGTAGCAATGAACATCTCTAACGCTAAAACTTTTACATGTTCTTAATTACTACAACAAAATAAAAGTCCACATATTATTCCGAGGTTATAAACCAGAGAAAGGGTTTTATTAAGATCCCAAAATGGGGTATTTATGTCTAGAATAACACCTTATTACAAAAATTATAGTAAAACGATTTGAAGTCCAAAGTTTTTGAAATTTTACATGCATGTTCTTGACTCAATATATATGATTATGGTAGAAGGGTTTACGCTAATTCAGCTTCTATAAAGTTACAAAAATCCTAGAATGGACATGCAAATATCATCTTTTAGCACATAATTAGTTATCAAATTCAAAAAAGCATAATAAACAACAAAAACACTTAACCTAATACCAAAGAACATATTTGGATTTTAGGGTATGTTTGTTTCGGGTTTCACAAATCCGGATTTGGGATTTTAAAATCCCAAATCCGTGTTTGTTTAAGGTATTTTGTCAAGAATTATCAAATCTATCAAAAACCTACTCTATCTAAAAAAAACACTATAATTAATCCTATACTCCAACCTATTACATCAACTATGTTGGAAAATCTAGGTGGTTAGGCGTATTGAAAAGATGCACAACAACGGGGTTAAGTCGAGGCAAGAGCTAGGCTCTTTCTCCGTAAGACGATATTGCCCCGTATCCAAGTGCTCACGGTTAACGGCAATCGTCCCCAAGATACAACGACTTCAAGCTTAAGGATTATAGCACAACAACCCAAAAGCTATCGGCGAACTTACTCGATACTCGAGACTTTCTTAATATTGACTATGCGTGATTTTCTGAATGAACGTTGGAAATCTGAATGTTCGAATGAAATGAAATGAAATGGGGGCCTCCTATTTATAGGAGTAAGGAGATGTATCCTTTCCCACAATGGACACCACCCTTGGATCCAAAAGGTGTATTCACACCTCTTCCCAAGGGTCAAGCCATTTGGACCCAAGGGTCACACCACTTGGTGACACCCTTTCACACCCAAGGGTCACACCACTTGGCCCGACCCGCGACCCGACCCGACCCGCGACCCGACCCGTGACCTGGTCCGAATCCAACTTGGTCCGGTCCGGACCCAACCCGAGTGTAATGATGTCTCGTGCGGTTCGGATGGTGCGTGAGTGCTTAGCCAACAAGGTCCAAAAAATGGCACTAGGTTCCACCATAAGGAAGCACACATGATTATTTCTTATACATGTGCTCCTATTAATAAAGTGAAACTTTTCCTTCCATTTTTCCCAAGTGGGACAACTTCACTTTTCTCCCATTTTCCTTCACAAGAAGGATCCAAGTTGCCAACTTTGTGTATTAATTTCTCATTCACCCGAAATTGGAAATTCGAAAGTAAATACACTACATTCATCTACACGAAACGTAGATTCCGATTTAGCAACTTATTTCCATTTATTTAAAATGGAATCAACATTAAAATTTGGTCAAAAATTGGTCAAAACCAATCTTCTCTTCCAATTTCCAACAAACTAATAATATAATATTACACTTACTAACTTTTCCAGTATTGATTTGACATCTACAGTAATAATCTCACCCTATAAAATCTCATAACAAACACAAATTTTAACTATTCACCTTTATTTACAAATCCCAGGATTTCAAAATCCGGATTAACTATAAAAGTTTAACCAAAAATACCTTCAAATTTTAAGAGGAAGAAATTTAAGCTTTTGTGTGTGTGTGTGTTTAGATATTCCTTCTTTAGTCTCTAGTCTAAGAGGTGATGCTAAATTTTTCTTTCACGATTTTTGGTTAATTATTACTTAGTGTGAGGAATGATAAGCTACTGTAAGGTGCAAGAGAATATGAATCTAAGTACGTCATCATGTAAAAATAATGAATTCAAATTAAAATTGAACAAGTTTTACACCCTTTTTGTTCTTTGGTCTTTTGTGAGTGTATATAACTATGTATAAATATATAGTTTTATCTCTTTTGTTGGTCTTATATATACACACACATCACTGAAAAGAATAAAAAGAATACTACAATGTATAATTGATATAAAATTGAGTATATTTAGATATGTATGTATGAAATATTACATACATAGATTAATAAGGATTGAAAATATTTTGATATCCACTGTGATGTATGCACGTTCAAATAGAACAATTTTATCACATAAAATCACATACAAATGATCAAATATCTCAGATACAAAATTCATAAAAGAAAGACATTCATGAGTGCTAAGAAATAGATTTAGTAACTAAACCTAATATTATTTTTATTTCATTTAAACCTATATATTATCTTATCATTTTACTACTTCCATTCATGTGTGTCGAGTGGGAATTGAGCTCATTTTCCTCCGTGACCTATTCTAAAAAACCTTTAAAATTTCAAAAGAAATATTTGTCCTTAATATCATTAAAATAATTAATCATAATTTTAAGTAACATAAATGTTCACCCTTAATCAAATTCTAATTCAATATTAAATCCAAATTTGATTTTATTATCTAAACTGTCCTGTAAGGTTGTAACTTAGCTGGTCTGACAATTTAGAACTTTAAATTTTTAGTCTGAATCGTTCAATTGGATCCAATTCGCATGTGAATAGCATGTGAGTTCTGAAATTCAAATTTTTTTTGGCCATTTTCGCTAATGTGACATTTAAATGGGCATGAAGTACACCTCCTTTCCCATAAATATAAAGAAAAATACATATTTATAATAGAATCCCCAATTCACTATCTTTTTCTCAACCTTCACCTTCACCCACAAAAATCCCCATTCTAGTGCTAGGGCTCAACACCCTCTCCGAATTGGCTAAGGGTCCCCATTCTACCCATAATTATATTATACATAGGCAAAATTGGGTGAAATTGGTTCGAAAAACCTGAAATTAAGGGATCACATGCGATTCACATGAATTCGGTCAAATTGAGCGATTCAAGCTGAAATTGGATAAAAAATTTAAAACTCGAAAAGTTAAAGTCCTAAATTACAAGCCTTAAAATTTAAAGCCCTAAATCGCCAGACCACCTAATTTACTGGGCAATTTGGATAATAAACTCTTTCATAAGATATGAATATATAAGGCTTTTCTGAAGATGGGGATTACATCATAAATAATGTTACCCTACCCACCGTGGACATATTTTAAAATGCCCATTGTTGATGTGTAAAGATTTCAACCCTCTAAATATTATGGTTTGAATTTAGTGACACATCAGCGGTGTACAAATTAATATATGCCCACAGTTGGTGATACACGTCGTGTATGCATGCTTTTGGGCTCATTTAGACGATCATTTTGATAGCATTTGCATGCATTTTTAGTTATTTTGTGGTTAAAATGGTTATCTTGAGTTGAATGACGTGTTTGCTTGTTTTTGTAGGTAAAATGTCATATTTTTAGGATAAAAGTCCATTAGGACGAAGTTCGGAGAAGGAACAAGCAAAAATGGGACGAGAACGGTAAAATTACGGAAGGCTAAGGCTGTTGAAGCAGCCCGGTCAGGCAAGCCAAAGTGGCCCGACCGGGCTATGTGTCGAAGAAGAAATAGATGCCACCGGAAGTCCTACCCAGCCGAGCGAGATACCGAGCCAAATCAAATCGTGATCGGATTTTGGCCCGACTGGACGAGTTCATCCGGCCCTGCCAGGTGGCGATCCTGGGCCTACGCGATTTCTTTGTTTTTAAGCCAAATTCAGCCAGTTTCCACCAAAATCATCACAACCTATAAATAGGAGTTTTTAAGTGCGAAAAAGAGAGAAGAGAAGAGAGAGAGAGAGAGAGAGAGAGAGAGAGAGAGAGAGAGAGAAGCATAAGCCCTTGGAGTAGAGAGCAAGAAACATAAGGACGAGAAGATTAGGAAAGAATCCGAGTTGATTCATATAATTTCGGGTTTTATTAGTCTTTTGTTTTAGTGATTGATTCTAAATGTTTACTCTTGAATATTTGGTTTTGATTATTTTGAACATGTGTAGCTAATTTCTTCATTGTATTCTAGGGCTAGAAAGTAGGTTACGATAACTCCATGTTTTGATTATTTGATTTATCTAGACTCCATTCTATGTTTTTATCTATGTGTTCGTGCTTATTTATGAATTTATCAATCTGACCAATTGTTTGATTCATCTAGCTTAAGAATTCGTTGCCGAGAGGGGAGAATTGTTAATAGACTTACAACACATAGTATGGGTATTCAATATCGACCGAGAGGTATGAGATATCTGTGTAGGCATTGATCTTTTGATCTCTTAGGAGTTGTGTATATGATAGTTAGTCGGATTATTTATATATAATCTACATGTTAGCATCGTTCGAGAGGAGGGTTAACCACATAAGTGATCGCCTAATAAAAACTGGAATTCGGTTTAAAAGTCTAGATAATTAGGATTATCTGGCATAGGGAAGTCGTAACTGAAATCGAACCTTAGGATACATCTTTTAATATGATTTATTCTCCACAGTTTTTGCTAGCTATTTTAAATGTCTAAGTAGTTATTTTACAATTCTAGTTTATAAACCAACCAATCTTATTTGAGAGTCTAGATAAAGTTGAGCTATTAGGATTATGATATTAAATTGACATAGTAATTCAGTCTCTATGGCATCGACCTTGCTTACCACTGTCTACAGTTACACCGTACACTTGTGGTCATACTAGGTTCAGTTATAGTGTGTGTCAGTGGATAGGATAATAGTTTTGATTACATCATATCTATCCAAACACTACCGATGAGTTTTCTACTAGAAATTTTGAATCTTTTCTCAAATTCCATCCAAATGGACCCTTAAGTTTTTAAAAGTATATATTTTATTTATTAATTTGGTTATTTATATATTTATATGTTTTATAATATTTATTTTGTATTTGTAAGTTTTTCAAGTAAGATCACATGAACTCCACATTTAGTTTACTATTATAGTCGAAATTATTATGAAGCAATACAAAAATCTCAACTACAGTGAAATTTGAACATTGTAGGTAAGACATGTTTTACTTTTCTATATGAAATATAAATTATATATTAAAAATAAATATGATAAATTTGATATACCATACATTAAAAATACAATTATGATTTTGTTGAAAAAAAAAAACCAAATAATGTTTTTGCAAAAATTAAGATACCATTTTCCTTTTTTTTTTTTTTATAAATATTTTTGCATGATATTTAGATGAGAAAATAGCAAAACTTTAAATTTTGCCATTACATAAAGTGTGAAATAAAAGCAATAATCCAAAAATGTATATCAACAAAGAGTGTGGTAAATATAATATTTACAATGGCAATTAAAGATAACCCCCATCTACTATTACCTCTATCACTATATATATTAGGTTCCATCTGCACTGCATCAATTACAAACAAACATGAGTTAACTATAGTTCTACCTTCCTTCAACTATTGAGATGGTGGCATCGTTCACTGAACATAATTCACTTGAATTAATTTTGCAAAATTGTGTTTCTTGCAATCTTTGAATCCCAACAAACGCAGGTTGTTTAGGACATGGGAGCTGTGCAATCTCACAACCAAACATCAATAAAACTGTAGAAATATTAGGCCTGTCTTCTGCCATTTCTTGCACGCACAATAGACCTATATTTGCATATCTTAATATATCGATTTCCATTTTGCGATCATATATTGATGGATCCATCAACTTTATTATATTTCCCTCATTCCACAATTTCCAGGCCTGCAAATATTCATGACAAGATGATCATAACATAACATGCGAATATTTTAAAATGTAGAGATGGTAATTAATTGCAATAACTTACATGTGCTATAAGGAAGAGTTTTTGATCTTCACCATAAAAGTGAGTATTCCTCCTTCCACTCACAATCTCTAAAAGCAGCACCCCGAAGCTATAGACGTCCGATTTTTCTGAAAATATTCCATGTAGTGCATATTCTGGGGACATATAGCCACTGCAAATTAAACCATGATTTGATCACCATTAGAATTGGAAACAAGTGAAGAATTTTGTGTTGAATTAGAGATAATAATTGCTCACTATGTTCCAACAACTCTTGTCGTATTGGCTTGATCGTCTTTGCCACCAAAAATCCTTGCCATACCAAAGTCTGATATCTTTGGGTTCAACTCCTCATCCAACAATATATTACTAGCCTTGAGATCTCTATGAATAATCCTTAGCCTTGAATCCCTATGAAGATAAAGAAGGCCTCGACAAATCCCCTCAATGATCACCATACGCGTTTTCCATTGAAGCTTAAGCTCTCTTTTATGTGAATCTGCATGAGTAATGTAACTAAACTATAATGAAAGCATGTATAAGACTTGGAAAACTCTGAAATTAACTCAATATGTTAGAAGGGGAAATTACAAATTTTCGTTCCATATATAATATAGGCATTGTCCATTTTTTAACCATCGATTTTAAATATTTCAAATTTGGTCTTCTAACTATGATCTTTTTTTTTGCAACTTTGGAAATTTTCGAATTTTTGTCTACAAGGATGCAGAAATTGCTGATATGAACTCTCCAATTTTGGTGTCCATATAAGAAGTAATTGACATTATGAGCAAAATCAGACCAAAATAAAAAATTGATAATTAGAGAGCCCAAATTGAAATACATAAATTAGTCTTAAAAAGTGAATATAAGGCCACAACGAAATTTAAGATTTTCCCTATGTTAGAAATGTGTCTATTGAATAAATAAATAATTCTTGCTCAAATGAATTCATAAATTTATCTATACACGTTGAATGAGTAATGGTCATTAAACCTCACATAAACATTGAGAAAAACTTTTGCCTTTTTTTTTTAATTAACTAAGAGGAGTGGAAGGGAGGGAGATAATAAAGATTAAAATATTTATCTGATTTAGGTTCGAATTCTAGTTATCATAATCTGCACATTTATAAAGGTGGGATACCATTTGAACTACAAAACTCGTGGTAACTAACTTTGATTTTAGAAGTGATTTTTTTTTTTTAACGAAAAAAATGAAAACACGTAACTCTTATCCTTTCCTTTTCTTTTTGAATGACAAGAGTATAAAACATGTTAATAATTCCCAACACAAATTGATACATAGCATATATAAGTAAAAGTTGGTTACCAAAGAGATAAGCATCCAAGCTTCCATTAGGCATATACTCATAAACCAACATATTTTCATGAGACTCCACACAACAACCAAGCAGTCTAACAAGATTGCGGTGTTGCAACCTTGATATCACTTCTACCTCGTTCATGAACTCTTCCACCCCTTGCTTTGACGATCTTGCCAATCTTTTTACTGCAATTTCTTGTCCATTTTCTAATTTTCCCTGAAAATAAAATCTATTTATAATCACATTTGTAATAACAAAATCTATCAAATTCGAAGAAGCTTGCATTGAAAGAGATACTTTATAGACTGGGCCAAAGCCACCCTGTCCAAGCTTATTCATCAAATTAAAATGTCCTGTTGCATTGGAGAGAATCTGGAATTTAAATAAAAATAATTCTTCAAGCTTCACTCCATGCACAGTATGCTGCAAATTGCTTTCTTCTGAGTATCCTATATTCATTTCCTCATTTGTTGACCTTAAAAACTCATCATGTTGCTTCTTTGCTGTTTTAAGAAAACAAAATGGCAGCAATGTGTGAATGATCAAGAGCTTAATTGAATCTATTATGCGTCTAATTAATTATATTTAGAGAAATTACCTCTGTAATTGAGAAACTTCTTCAGCAAAAGGAACGTGCATATAGCAATTGTTATAAATCCCAGAACCAGTGTCGTGGCAATAATTGTTTTTGTGTTTTTCTTGTTACCTACTATAATTTACAGGAGACAATTGTTTAGTACTGTGGCAACACCACATGAGAATATTAATTCAAATTTAGTTATAAATCACAACTTATGATCAAATTTGGAGGATTTGCTAATGCTTCCAATAAGAAAAGATGTTTTGTACACAAATTTTAAGAATATTTTTTTTTTACCACTTTTGAATAGTAAGGGATTTAAAAGGACTCTTGTACCCTTAAAAAAAATTCATGAAGAACTCGGTTGGAGATAATGGGCAGCATTGTGAGACCAGCTTGTCTCGATGTTATTCCATTATTTTTAATTCATATCATATGTAAATTGATGACGACATCTTTTACATTTAGCTTCTGGTGGAATAGAGGTATTGTCTGAGAACAAAGACTTTGAAATCATGTCTAAATGCATTTAAATTAAGAACTCAGTTATAGATAATGGGGCGGAGTTGTGAGACCAACTTGTCCCGATGTTAGTCCAACTCGTGGTCTGGCTCATGTGGCTCGTGGCGGTTCGATTCTTATGACTTGTGGTTTGGCTCGTGTAACTTGTGGACTAGACATGAGGGGGGCGGGGGTGTTTAAAGAGTTTGAAAAAAGTCTTTTTTTAAAGTGTTGTGTATTTGAGTTGAAAAGTCTTTTTTTTCTTTTTTTTAACAATAAAAAATGTAAACTAAACTTTTGGCTACATCAGAGGTTGCATTATCTACTTGGTTAGTTAGTGTCATTTCCTGAGGTTTAATATTTATAACAAAGTAAATGGTGATGTGAAAGTGAAACGTACCTAATTCTTGATGTGGCAAACGAATGTAGAGATCAAGACCACCTTCAGAGAACTTCTGCACATCAACCAACTCATGATCCCACTGAACACACCCAATCCCAGCTGAAAACGCATAAGCCACACATGAACAATTATCCAAGCATTGCCTCATACACCCTTCTTCCCAAGTAGGAAACCACTTATAATGATCTGGCCATTTCACCTTCTCAATCTTCAAAAACCCATCTTCTTTCCCACTCTTCCCTTCACACCCGAGCCTCGTTCGTCGCGTGCATCCGCCACTCCAATTCCCCGCCTTCCACTCCTCGTTTCTCTTCGCCACAAACCCTCGTAAACACCTACATATCGGCCTCCCCCGCGCGTCACACTTTCCGTAGGGCCCACACCTACCATACACGTCACACTCGCTCTCTATGGACGTCCACGTCACCACCCATTCTCCCCTCTCATCATCCCACACCTTCTCAAACAAAGCCCCTGACGATCCCAACATATAGTACAACAATACAGATGAGTCCACATTCGTGAAATTAAAATACGCAGATCCAGGAGAATCACTTTCAAGATGAAATCCTCGTTTATAGAATGATGCCATGTACGGTATTCCAGTGAATATCTGACCGTTCCACGGACCACTTCGCCAATAGGGTTCGCCTTCTTTCCAAACAAAAAACTCGGGGATCTCTACAGGCTCGACCGTGCCCGTGAATCTTCCAGAAGCTGGATCAGATGGACCTCTCCATGACGTCATTGTGTTCTTCTTGTTTGTGCTCAGATCTGTGAAAACCCTCATTTTCTGTACTAAAGAATTGGAAGCATGTTCAAAGCTTTCCCATATGTATGTATTATTATTATTATCTTGCAACACTAGATCCCCAGTGTCCAAGAGAACAGCACTAGAATTAACAGACCCCGAATTCGAAAGATTAGTAGACCATACTATCGCCTTTTGACCATCCAAGAGCACAAGATTGCCATCTGATGATATCTCCATTGATCCCTTTGAATCATTGAGAGGCTTATCTCTGTTGGCTATCCATATAGCAGTGATTACAGGGAGATTGAACATCACACCAACGTAACGAAAACTACTATTTGGTGGACTGAAAAAGCCCAGTTTGAAACTCCCACCATTGGAAACCAAAGTATCAGAATCATGAAGAGATTGATTAACATTTATGGTATCAATGGAGGTAGTAAACCCTAAGAAACTGCAAGAATATATGAGCAAAAAGAGTTGACTTAGCACTCTGTAATATGCCATAGATTTTCAAGTTTTTTTTTTTTCTTGTGCTTTGGAGTTTTGGAAGTGAAAGAAGTCTGATATTTATTTTATGAATTTATTCAGACTTATTTTAGTTGACATAATGTTTATATTTTACTGAAGAAAGAAATGTCGAGGAAGATGTCTCATCTTTTATGTTAAGAAGCAACCTGTTATAAATTGGGTCAACATATAATTGTCAACGTTCGAGACATTGATGTACAGTTTGTTGAGGAATTGAGATTTTATAATTAATTTCTGAGTGAATAATTTTTGAAGTTGGTAAGATTTAACAGTTTATTAAGACAATTTGAATGGCAGTTGGTTGAAATATAATTAATATTGTTTGAGAATATTGTATATTAATTCGACACAATTGAATGATAGTGTGAACCTTTTGTTTTAACTTTTTGTTACTGGAAAATGAATGTACTTATTTTGGACTAACTTTATATTTATATAGTTTTTATATATTTGATTGATAAAATAGAAATCTTCTATATTATGAATTCTCTTTCAATAAATATATGTCTAATTTTAGTGAAGGTTCAAATTTGAAGGAGAAAGTTTTTAAACACAAGAAGAATAAGGTCACACTTATAACTATCTTTAGACAAGCAAATACAATTGACTTTAATGTTTCAGATGTTTTATTTATTTATTTTGAGAAAGCCATCTACCTTGCTGTAAAACTTGAACAACAAGGACTAAAGGTACAACAAGGACGAAAGAAAAACCTAAGAATCAAGAGCAAGCCGAGTTCAATTTCAACTCTCTCTAACGACTAAATTCAAATCTCTTTTATAAATAGAAGTCATCTCTCAAGCGTGCAGACTACCGAATCCATATCAAACATTTTTCACATTGAAGAACGAGAAAATTATGTTTATTTGCCCGTTTCAGCTGTTGTTTGGTTCTTCTCCTAATTACACTAAACTTCGTATATTTGGTTGTTTCTGTTTTCCATGGTTACGTCCTTACATTTCAGGAAAATTGGCGCTTCCATCGAAACCATGTATTTTTGTGGGCTACTCAACTACTCAGAGTGCATATCGCTATTATGAAATTGAGATGGGTCGAATATACATCTCGAGACACGTTCAATTTATTGAGATCACAATACCGGGCCTTACTGAACCGGCCTCTACTATTCAAAGTGATTCACCCAGCTTCATAACTTTGCCCCTATATACGTCCCATGATGTGATCGGTGATGTCCCGTCACCTCCTTCTCGTGCACTATCTGAACCATGCACGGCTCCTCAGGCGCCATCTTCACCTGTAGATTCAATTTCAGTGTCTCGTCCGTCCTTGCCAGCTTTACCAAGTTCGACAACTCACGTACCATCAACCACTTCTTCACCTCGTATCCATATCATGCACACTCGTAGCTAAAACAATATTTACAAGCTAAAGAAATTGTATGCTACTACAAAACATCCTCTCCCTGATGACATTGTGCCATCTTTAGTAAAACAAGCACTCTCTATTCCTCATTGGCGCTCTGTCATGACCGAGGAATTCACAGCTCTCCAATGACATGGTACTTGGGATTTAGTTCCTCAACCTGCTAAAGGCAACATTATTAGTTGCAAATGGGTATTTCGAACGAAGCGCAATCCAGATGGTACTGTTGAGAAATACAAAGCCCGCTTAGTTGCTAAAAGATTTCATCAGAGATCGGGAGTGGATTTTAAGGAGACATTTAGTCCTATCATCAAGCCTGCCACTATCAGAATTGTTCTCACTTTAGCACTCAAAGTTAATTTGCATATTCGGCAATTGGATATCAGTAATGCGTTTCTGCATGGTGATCTTGATGTTCCTGTTTATATGTCACAACCCCCTGGGTTCAAGGATCCATCATATCCTTCTCATGTCTGCCTCTTTCGTCGTTCTCTTTACGGTCTCAGATAGGCTCCACGTGCGTGGTATAATTCTCTTTGCTCAGCTCTTCTGTCTTTTGGTCTAAGTCAGTTTAGAGCTGATTCTTCTCTATTTACACTATATAGAGGCATTGATCGGTTATTTATCTTGGCATATGTCGATGATCTTATCATCACTGGCTCGAGCTCTATATTAATCTTCTCTCTTACTGCACACTTAAAGTCACACTTTGCAGTTAAGGATCTCGAACCATTGTCATACTTTTTGGGTGTTGAAGTTACTCCTTGCAAGGAAGGTTTATTCATTTCTCAGCATAAGTATATTGTTGATCTTTTGCAGAGACACAAGATGGATGGGGTAAAACCACTTTATACGCCCATTTCCCCCAAAGATCCATCTCCGTTGGGCTCAGTTAATGCCACCGAGTACCGTAGTGCTATTGGAGACTTGCAATACCTCACCATCACTCATCCTGATATAGCCTTCACTGTTAACCGACTTGCTCAGCACATGTCATCTCCCTCTCCAGAGCATTGGTGTTCGGTCAAGCGTCTCTTTCGGTACTTAAAAGGTACCTTGTATCATGGTCTGCTCATTCGACGGTCTGATGATCTTATATTGAAGGCTTATTTTGACTCGAACTTTAACGGTGATCTTACGGACTGTAAGTCCGCCTCTGCATACATTGTATTTCTTGGTTCAACTCCTATATCGTGGCACTCTCGCAAGCAATGAGGTGTTGCTCATTCATCAACAGAGACGGAATATCGTGCCCTAGCCACACCTGCTTCTGAGGTATGTTGGGTTCGTCATTTGTTCTATGATCTTGGACTTCCTTGTGACCGTCCTTGTAAGAATTGGGCCACATTATATGTTAGTGGCTGGGCCCAAACTTCAATTGTTGGCGGCCCAAAGTTGAAACCCGAAAAAACCCAGGCCCAGCTCCCTCTCCTTAAGCTGCGTCTTAATCTGTGTCATCCAATCCTTGATCTATAATCCTGATCGTTGGTCTCCACATATATATCCTTCTCCTTCCCCTCTCGTCTCTCATAACCCTAACCCTCTCTCTCTCTAAACCGCGACACCTCCCTCTCTCTTTCTCTCTCCTGTACTGTGTTCGTACCCCGTCTCCCTACCATGGCCGCGTACCTCCTCCGGCTCTGTCCTTGCTCCTGTGCTGGCTGTCCTTGGTCGGGTTTTGTCCCTTATATAAGGAAGGCTTGCAGAGAGAGAGATAAGTGTGAGAAAGTAAGGTTTGTGTGCCCTTTAGAGAGAGTTGGCAGCTGGGGTGTGTTTGAGAGATCCTTGAGCCTTTCCAAGTAAGTCATTCACGTGTTGAAGACTAACTTGTTCCTTCTTGAGTTACTGTGGATGATAAGAGGGTGTGGTGAGCTCAGATCTGGGTTTCTGTTGGGCTCCTTGGAGCCACCGCCAGCTGTGGTGTTCTTATGTGTCGTGGACTGTTGAAAAGGGGACTGAACCGAGTTCTATAGAGTTGATCTAACTCTCTCAAATCCATCTGTTGGATCTTCTGGTGTTCCCTTTACTTATCTCTTATTGTTTATGGTTTGTTTCAGATTTGTTCTTGTAAACATATATCTTAGCTATACTTAGTGTAATAGCTTGTTAAGCTCTGTGTATCTGGACCGATACCCAACAGTGGTATTAGAGCACCATTGTTGAACGGTGTCGGTCCATTGGTGCTGTGGTGCTGTGGTGGTTAGGTATCTTGGCGTTAACTCTTTCTCTCGTTTACTTTCTGGTAAGATCCTGTGTGATCTGTCGGTTGGGCTCCTTTGTGCTGGTATAGGTCTAAGTCACTCTGTGTGTTGGTTGATCTGCCTTCTTTGTGTCTTTTCTTTGCCCCTTTCCGCTGCGTATTCTTGTTACCTGGTATCCTCGGTATACCTACCTTATCAGGACCGTTAGTGTCCCTGGAATCTGGGATTGGGGGAAAACCAGGCTCTGTGTGCCTTTTCTCTCTGATATCTTGTCTCATTCTATTGCTTGTTTTCTGTGTGATATCTCTCTGTCATCTTGCTTTGTGATTTGCATATACATCATGAATGCTTATCTAGTTGCATCCTTTGATGGAAAAGGAGATTTCTCAATCTAGCTGCAGAAAATGAAAGGTGTTTTGGTACAACAAAAGTGCTTTAAGACTATAACTTTGTCTTATGATGATAAGATTACTGATGATGTGAAAAGTGAACTAGATGAACTTACTTACTCATTGATTATTCTGAACTTATCTGACTCAGTGATAAGGAAACTAGAAAAGCATGAATCTGCTAAATCTTTGTGGGAAAAGTTGGAGGAATTCTACACTGAAACATCTTTGTCATCTAAAATATTTTTGCTTGAAAAGTTCTTTAGATTCAAACTGGATTTAAGTAAAGATATAGATGTTAACCTTGATGTTTTCACAAAACTGGTTCAAGATATAAAGCTGAATGGTGATAAGAATATAGATGAATACACTCCTATTGTGCTCTTGAATGCTATTCCTGACTCCTACAGTGATGTTAAATCTATAATTAAATATGGTAGAGATCAGGTTACTTTGGAAACTGTTATAAATGGTCTGAAAAGCAAAGAATTGGACTTAAAATCTTCTAAGACAAATAGGTCCTTTGGTGATGTTAACTTTGTTAAAGGAAAACACAGAAACAATGCTCAAAACATACCCTCAACTGTTAACCAAGGTAAACCTAATTAGAATCATAATCAAAATCACAATCAAGGTCAAAATCAGAATCAGAATCAGAATCAGAAAAAAGATGGTTTTAAGCCTAGAACTAAAAACAGAAAATGCTATAATTGTGGGAAACTAGGTCATTATGCTAATGTGTGTACTGAACCTAAAAAGGAAAATAAAATCAATGGTCAAGCTAATGTTGTGGCTGATAATCTTGGTGATGTGTTTCTCACAAATGACTGTGAATTCTGTGATTGCATCTCTATGTGACAATGATTGGATCTTTGATTCTGCATGTACACATCATACGACTCCCCACAGGCACTTGTTTACTTCCTATGTGGAACTTGAAAATGGTAATATCTCTATAGCAGATAGTAGTGAAAGCACTGTGATTGGAATTGGAACAATTTGTCTTAAGTTTGAAACTGGTTTTGAATTAACTCTTAAACAGGTAAGACATGTTCCTAATTTAAAAAGTAATCTGTTTTCTGTTGCTATCCTTGAAGAATGTGGCTTGCATGGTAATTGGGGGAAAGGTTGTCAAATGATTATGAAGGGTAATATGTGTGCTTTCAAAGTTGTGAGAATGCAAAACCTTTATGTCTGCTCTGCTGAACCTGTTTTGCATGCTAACTCTGTGAAACATGATATGACTAAAACATGGCATAAAAGGCTAGGTCATATAAGTGGAAAAGGTCTTGAAATCTTGCATAAAAATTCATACTTAGGAAATGATATGATCTCTGACATGCCTCTATGTGATACATGCATTTTTGGAAAGCAACATAAGATGTCATTCCCTGTCTCCTCTCCCCCTAATCTCTTTAAGTGCTCTTCTATTCTTGAATATGTGTATGCTGATGTGTGGGGTCCTGCCCCTATGCCTACTCATGGTGGAAATAGATATTTCATGTCCATTGTTGATGATTTCTCTAGAAAAGTGTTTGTGTTTCTTATGAAGAACAAATCTGATGTGTTTGATAAGTTTAAGTCTTGGAAAACTTTGGTTGAAACTCAAACTGGGAAGAAAGTTAAAACTTTAAGAACTGACAATGGGACTGAATTCTGTAATGCTGAATTTGATACTCTGTGTGTTGAATCTGGAATTAAAAGGCATAGGACTGTAGTTCACACACCTCAACAGAATGGAATTGCTGAAAGGATTAATAGAACCATTCTAGATAAAGTAAGATCCATGTTGTGTGCATCTGGCTTGCCTAAGTTGTTTTGGGGTGAAGCTGTTCTTACTGTTATTTATTTGATAAATAGATGCCCCTCTGTGCCTTTGAATGGTAATGTTCCTGAAACTGTGTGGAGTGGAAAACCTGTCAACTTGTCAAATTTGAGAGTGTTTGGGTGCTCTGCTTATGTGCATCAGAAACTTGATAAACTTGAACCAAGATCTATGAAGTGTGTCTACTTAGGTTATCCAGAAGGAATAAAAGGCTATAGGTGTTGGATGAAATCTGAACCTGGTTTTAAGACTATCATTAGTAGAAATGTGATTTTTAATGAAGATGATTTTCCATGCTTATGTGCTCCTTCTGTGAATGTTCCTGTTGAGGTGGAGACCACCAATTCTGACTGCACCTATACATGCTCATCCTGTTATACCTGTTCAAACTGATGCTATGGAATATGAAGCTGAACCTGTTAATAATCAATCTGATAATGAAGAACCTGATCAAATTGATGATACTCCTCCTACTAATGATCTAAGTGATTATATGCTTGCTAGAGATAGAGCTAGGAGAGATGTTAGGATTCATTCATGTCTAAATGATTATCAGCTCTCTTCTTTTGTGCACAATGTGTTTGATTCTCTGGATGGAAATGAACCCAAAACTTACAATGAAGCTTTGAAATGTAAAGAATCTGATAAATGGTTAAAAACTATGAATGAAGAAATCAAATCTTTACATGATAACCATACTTGGATGCTTGTACCAAAACCTGCTAAGTGTTCTGTTGTTGACTGTAAATGGTTGTTTAAGGTCAAGCATGAAACTGATTCTGTTAGACTTAAAGCTAGACTTGTTGCAAAAGGATTCACTTAAAAGGAAGGCATTGATTATACTGAAATATTTTCTCCTGTTGTGAAGTTCACTACTATGAGAGTCATACTTGCCTTAACTGCTCATTTTGATTGGGAACTTAAGCAAATGGATGTGAAAATTGCCTTCTTGCATGGTGAACTTGATGAGCATATATACATGAAACAGCCTGAGGCTTTGTTTATAAAATGCATCCTGATCATGTGTGTTTTCTGAAAAAATCCTTATATGGCCTTAAGCAATCTCCTAGGCAGTGGAACAAGAAGTTTGATTCATGCATGCTTTCTCTGAAATTTAAAAGAAGTGCCTATGATCCATGTTTATATTTTAAGGAAGATGCTCAAACTCCTGTGTTCTTGGTGATTTATGTTGATGATATGCTTCTGGTCAGCCCTTGCTTGAGTGTTATAAATCACATAACTAAGTGTTTAAGTGATAATCTTGATATGAAGCTTCTTGGTGATGCTAAAAGGATCTTAGGGATGAATATTATCAGAAATAGGGATGCATGTACTTTATCTTTTAATCAATCTGTCTATGTGCAAAAAATTCTTGATAAATTCTCTATGAATGATGCCAAAAGTGTGACTGTTCCTCTTGCTGCTCATTTTATGTTAAGTAAAGATCAGTCTCCCAAGACTAATCTTGAAAGAACTGAGATGTCTTTTGTGCCCTATGCTAATGATATTGGTTCTGTGATGTATCTTATGGTCTGTACAAGGCCTGATATTGCATATGTTATGAGGTGCTTGAGTAGATACATGTCTAATCCTGGAATGCCTTATTGGGAGGCTGTTAAATGGCTTCTGAGATATTTGAAATGATCTATAAAAACTGGAATTGAATTTAGCAAATCTGATAATGGTGTTAACCTTTGTGGCTAT
The DNA here is from genome assembly GCA_954870855.1 of Scutellaria minor. NCBI lineage: Eukaryota > Viridiplantae > Streptophyta > Magnoliopsida > Lamiales > Lamiaceae > Scutellaria > Scutellaria minor. Next base: position 31,118,790 of record OX940727.1, read on the forward strand.
GTGGATTCCAATTTTGCAAATGACAAAGATAACAAGAAATCAACAATATCTTATGTGTTTACCTTATGTGGTGCATGTATTAGTTGGAAATCTCAATTACAGAGTATTGTGGTTCTATCTACTACTGAATCTGAATACATTGTAGCCACTGAGGCCATTAAGGAAGCTACTTGGTTTAAGGGCCTCTTATCTGACATTGGTTTTCTTTCTGGAGATGTTATTGTGTTTTCTGATTCTCAATCAGGGATCCAGCTTTGCAAAAATCCTGTCTTCCACGACAGAACCAAACATATTGATGTGAAGTACCATTTTATCAGAGATGTTGTTGAAAAAGGAATTGTCAATCTGGAGAAAATTCCCTCTGAGTTTAACCCTACTGATATGGGAACAAAGTGTTTGCTGTTGGAGAAGTTTAAATCCTACTTAAAGGCTTTGAACATCTCCCTTTCTTTGTGATGTTTTGTTGTGTTTTGCAGTCTTTGTGATTGTTGTTGCTTTGGTCTCTGTGATCATCTTGATTTTTCCCTGTTACTTTTGTATTTTATGCACTCCTTTGTGTTTTTCCTATTTTTGCACCCATCTTTGTGATGGTTCTTAGTGTGTTTGTGCAAGAAATGGAAAAGATCGGTGATGATGACCCCTTGTCCCTTAGAAAAGGACCACAAAACCCATAATCTGGCCCAAGATGGAGATTGTAAGAATTGGGCCACATTATATGTTAGTGGTTGGGCCCAAACTTCAATTGTTGGCGGCCCAAAGTTAAAGCCCGAAGAAACCCAGGCCCAGCTCCCTCTCCTTAAGCTGCGTCTTAATCTGTGTCATCCAATCCTTGATCTATGATCCTGATCGTTGGTCTCCACATATATATCTTTCTCCTTCCCCTCTCATCTCTCATAACCCTAACCTTCTCTCTCTCTAAACCGCGGCGCCTCCCTCTCTCTTTCTCTCCCCTGTACTGTGTTCGTACCCCGTCTCCCTACCATGGCCGCGCACTTCCTCCGGCTCTGTCCTTGCTCCTGTGCTGGCTGTCCTTGGCCGGGTTTTGTCCCTTATATAAGGAAGGCTTGCAGAGAGAGAGGTAAGTGTGAGAAAGTAAGGTTTGTGTGCCCTTTAGAGAGAGTTGGCAGCTGGGGTGTGTTTGAGAGATCCTTGAGCCTTTCCAAGTAAGTCATTCACGTGTTGAAGACTAACTTGTTCCTTCTTGAGTTACTGTGGATGATAAGAGGGTGTGGTGAGCTCAGATCTGGGTTTCTTTTGGGCTCCTTGGAGCCACCGCCAGCTGTGGTGTTCTTGTGTGTCGTGGACTGTTGAAAAGGGGACTGAACCGAGTTCTATAGAGTTGATCTAACTCTCTCTCAAATCCATCTGTTGGATCTTCTGGTGCTCCCTTTACTTATCTCTTGTTGTTTATGGTTTGTTTCAGATTTGTTCTTGTAAACATGTATCTTAGTTATACTTAGTGTAATAGCTTGTTAAGCTCTGTGTATCTGGACCAATACCCAACACTTTTACAATTTTCTGTGACAACATGGGTGCGACTCGTTTGGCATTGAATCCAGTGCAACACTCCCGGATGAAACATATTGTCATTGATCTTCACTTTGTACGTGATCTAGCCTCAAAAGGTCTTCTCACTGTTTCTTATGTCAACACTCAAGACCAACTGACGGACGTTCTTACGAAGCCTCTACCCAGAGCTCGATTTCTTTCTTTGCTTCAAAATCTCCGTGGCAGACGGAACGTCGATTTTGTGGTGGCGTATTAAGGAAAGACCTCCTTGAATATTCAGTTAGGCATTCCCGATATTGTGGGATTTAATTTGACATTTTCCTTTTTGTATACTATATCGTGTATTGTTTATATATTGTTGTAAACCTCTTTTGTATTTAATTCAATCAATACAAATTCATACGTTCTATAATATATATATATATATATATATATATAAAACAGAAGTTATTCTAAAATATTAACTTCTAAATTTTCCTGCCAACATACTCTCTCTATAAGTAGAAATCCATTAAAAATCTATTTAATTATTTAAAGATATTGAACATCATTTTAGGGATTATATATATCCAACAATTTGAATATAAAATTTGATTAATTAGTTTCCTTATCTAACAATTAAATTATTATCATTTTAACTCTTAAGATATTGAACGCGATTTTAGGTTTTAAATATATATTAAAATCTAAATATATATATTTTTACTTATTAGTTTTTAAGTGACTATTAGCTTATTTTTTTATTCAATTATTTACTCTTATTAATTATGTAACTATTTACCTTATTAATAATAAGGTAATGATTAATTTTTTAAATAATTAAATACAAAAATTATATATTGTGTAAATATACCTAATCTCATTTTTCCTCCATAACTAGTGGCGCATCTATTTTTTCTTTTTACTTTTATTTATTTTTTATTTTTTGATTCCTTATGTTTCTCAACAATTTTGTCACCTCAATTTACACACACACACACACAAATATATATATATATATATATATATATATATATATATAAATTGATTGAAATACTATACTCCAAACTGAGGAAAAAAATGTAAAATCGAAGGCATTCTCACCTCACTTAAATGTACTTTCTAAAAGCAGATAATTAATAAAACTTAGTATATATAGTGGTTTGCAGTTTGCTTTTAGATAATGAATATTATGGTTATGTAGACAAAAAAGAGATATTAATAAATATGGTCAAATAGTTTTCGAATATTGCTCATGGTTTTAAACAAATCCTACCTAATGTAAATCCTTTTTCAATATTTCAATAATCACAACATCATTACGTATTTTAGTACCAAGAAAATTGATAAAATTAAGTCTTACTAACAATTTAAATAGATTTATACAATTATTATAAATTAAAAAAAATTATTTTTATTAATTTGTTGCATTGTTTTTTATTTCATATTAATTTTATATTGATTTAAAGTGTATTAGCATAATTATCGAACCTTTTAAAATATCATATACGTTTGTTTAAGATCATTGATGAGTTGTATGATAACTTAAATGATAAATATAGAGGAAATTAAATGTGAAAAAAAATTCGTCTATCAAATTCTAAATATATATAAAAAAAAATACCGGATTTTTTTGGTTTGATCAAGATTTCAAAATTTTAATACATGTTTAATTTGAATATAATCTTTAAAATAGAATAGAAAAAGATAAAAATCGAGAAATCAAATAGATAACATTTGGTTTTAAAATATACATATCCTATACTTCATATTTCTAATTTGATATGTCTAAAATCGAATATCATATAAATTTAATTTCATTCTTAAAAGTATAAATATCCCATAATTATATACTATATATTTTTTAGTTAGAGAAAATCTTAGAAATACAATTCTTGATAATATAAAATTATTCCATATATCTCTTATCCATACAAATTAGAAATATGAATTGTATATAAATAAAAATATATATTTTATGTCTTTCAAAATATATATTTGAGTAAAATCAAATTCAAGTTTTATCTTTGGTGGTACATTTAGATATGTGCCTATATATTAGGCTAGATATTAAATAAAATTAGTTTAATATCATCAAGCATGAAACATCAGATATTATAAGTTATCAGTTTTATTGCCTAGATAAAATTCAAATATGATCGAACAAATGCATTTTTCAAGATCAAATGTTTTGTTTATTTATCTTATTTTAATAAATATTGAAAATTTATCAATGCATTCAACATAACTTTCATTATTTTATATAATTTTTATAGGGTGATACAATATATTATTATTATTATTATTATTATTATTATTATTATTATTATTATTATTATTATTATTATTATTATTATTATTATTATTATTATTATTATTTCTCCCTATCTGATTGAATTGCTCATTTTAGGGGGGTGTATTGGTTTAGGATTTCACAGGATTTTAAAAGACTTTTTTTTTGTAAAAAAATCTGCTGGTATTCAATCAGGATTTTATGTCACTTAAAAACAATCCACTGGTATTCAATCAGAATTTTCAAGATTTTTTAAAGAATCCATTCAAATCCATTGGTATTCATGCAAGACTTTTTACTATTTAAAAATAATCCATTGGTATTCAAAAATATAAGGATTTTATAGGATTGTTGTGTTAGATGGATTTTGAATGGTATCTATAAATACCAACAATCACATCCAAACCCATCAGATTTCAGAGGAATTTTGAAGTGACTGTTGAAGTGCTCTCCACTCTCCACATCAAAACCCCCTTTAACGGCTCCCTCTTCTTCACCACTCTCATCTCCAACCTCACCTCCATCCCCTCCACTTGATTTTCCTCCAAATTAGCCTCTCCCCCATTTTTCGTCCTCTCCGTCAATTAGATTTCCACGAAGTCCTGCGGCGTGGGCAAGGCGACCATCACCTGCGACTGCAGCTTCAACGCGATTTGATCCTCGTCATCGCCGGCGTTCCAATCGAGGTCAATCCTAAACCCTAATTGCTCTTGATTGCTGTTGATGGCGGCGTCCTGAGACGTGGGGGATGACCCTGAGAACGGGGAGGTGGCAGATGACGACCGTGATGACGTCGGTGTGACGTCATCGAGGGTGTTGGCGTCTGGACCATAACTCAACGTTAGGTGGAAGACTTCCGTAGGGCGCTTCCATCCCAGCCCCCACGACATTGATCGCGAATTCAGAACAGAGTGTCCTCAAATCAATTCCGATATTTTCTTGAATTTCTTGGATTAGTAAAACCACGATCCAGCGAAAATCGATTCAAGAATGCGGATTGAATGATTCTGCATTCAATGAATTCAAGAACGAAAACTTACGGTGTGATTATATCAAGATTTGTGCTTATAAAAGAGAGTGATAATAAAACATACATCGAACTTGTAAGTGAATTACGAAAGTGTCTGGTTGTGATCAGATTAAGGATTTCTTGAAAGTAGATGGAATGGTTTAAATATACAAACATATCGATCAAATAGAAAGTAACTTTTTTATCATATATGATAGAATATAAATATTATTATGCATAAAAATCCGATGCTTGTTTAAAAATATATCTAACAAAGTTTAAAATTCAAATGTAAAAATATAATAAATAAATGTATAAGATGGCTTTGATAGAACATAATTACTTAAAGAAAAGGAAGAAAAATATACAATTTGTTAGAGGAGACTCCAAAATCCATGTTGAATTAATGGATTTATGAACACATTTTGGATTAATGGAACTATATTGTTTTGGTGTTATTTTGGTGTACTTGATTGAAATATTTTAGCATATGTTACTTTCATTATTCTATTATTATTTTCAGTTATATTTTATTTTTGTCTTTGACTCTTTTTAAATTCGAATGTATGAAAAAAATCTTGAACTCTTATCGTATGTCATAAATCCATGAAGTTTTGCAAAGTCCACAAAGTCCTACAGAATCCATTAAAATCCTGATTAAAAAGTCTTTACAGAATCTTGCAAAATCTTAAAAGTCATAAAAATCCTGCAAAGTCTTTTAAATCTGCATGACTTTTTTCAGCTTAAAAAATACTTTAAAATCCTAATCTAATACACCCCCAGAATATGAAATGAGATAACGATACGGGTAGAAAGTTGCACACCCTTCGTGCCAAGCGCGTACGATGTACGATGTATGTACATTTAGAAGACGGTCAAATTTTAATAGCTAGTTTTGATTGTTTTTTCAAGTCACATAGTTTTTATATATTTAATTATAATCATTTATGTATGGTATTAAATGAAATCAATATAATTAAAATTAATTTCTATTTTTTAATTATGTGATAATTGACTGACATCACTAGAACTAAACCCCAATACGACCGTAAGTGTACGGTGTAACTATAGATAGTGGTGAGCAAAGTCAATCCCACAGACACTGAATTACTATGTCAATTTAATACCATAATCTTAATAGTTCAACTCTATCTAGACTCTCAAATAAGATTGTTTGGTTTATAAACTAAAATTGTAAAACAACTACTTAAACACTTGAAATAGCTAGCAATAATTATGGAGAATAAATCAGATTAAGAGATGTATCCTAAGGTTCGATTTCAGTTACTTCCCTATGCCAGATTATCATAATTATCTAGACCTTTAAAACGAATTCCAGTTTTTATTAAGTGATCACTTATATGGTTAGCCCTCCTCTCGGACGATGCTAACTGTAGATTATAGATAAATAATTATCATCTCCAACTAACTATCATATACACAACTCCTAAGAGATCAAAAGATCAATGATACACAGATATCTCACAACTCTCGATTGATATTGAATAGGTATGCTTTGTGTTGTAAGTCTATTAACAATCCTCCCCTCTTGGGCAATGAACTATTGAGCTAGATGAATCAAACAATTGGCCAAATTATAAATTCATAAATAAGCACAAACACATAGATAAAAACTTAGAATGGAGTCTAGATAAATCAAATAATCAAAACATGGAGTTATCGTAACCTACTTTCTAGCCCTAGAATACAATGAAGAAATTAGCTACGCATGTTCATAATAATCAAAACAAAATATTCAAGAGTAAACATTCAAAATTAATCACTAAAATAAAAGACTAAAAAAATCTGGAATTATATGAATCAACTCTGACTCTTCCTTTGATCTTCCACTTGGGATGTTTCTTATTCTCTACTCCAATGGGTTTAAACTTCTTGAATCCCCTCTCTTTTTTCTTCTCTTATCTTTCCGCACTTAAGAAACCCTTTTTATTGGTTGAGATGATTTTTGGTGGAAATGGGCCGAATTTGGCTTAAAAACAAAGAAATCACGTTGTACCAAGATCGCCACCTGATCAAGTCAAATGAACTCACCTGGTTGGGCCAAAACCCAATCACGGCTCGATTTGGCTCTGCATCTCACCCGGCCTGGCAGAGTATCTGCTCGGCCAGGCAGACTTCTAGTGGCATCCGTTTCTTCTTCGACACATGGCCTAGCTGGGATGTTTCAACAGCCGTAGCCTTCAGTAATTTTGCCGTTTTCATCCCGTTTTTGCTTGTTCCTTTCCCCAGACTTCGTCCGAATGGGCTTTTATCCTAAAATATGGCATTTTAACTACAAATACAAGCAAACAAGTCATTCGGCTCAAGATAACCATTTTAACCACAAAATAACCGAAAATGCATGTAAATGCTATTGAAATTATCATCTAAATGAGCCTAAAACCATGCATACACGACGTGTATCAAAACCCCCAAAAGTAGGTTGTTGTTCGTCCTCGAATGATGAAAGCAAAAAGAACAAGAACCTACAGCTTTTTAGGGCAAATAGACGATGAATCTATTCTCAGACATAAGCACAAACAGATAACGTAGATTCTGAACATATAGTGAATCAATAATATATCAACTACTCTCGAAACTTAGCACCTTAAATGAATGATCCTCATTGGTTAGTGTATCGCTTATCTCTCAAGTATTTAAAATGGGACGTGTTTACGCATAAGTCGATTCATATACACGGTCTTCCTTGTGTTTGCCTATTGTCTAACCTATCTATCATACTTGACATGTGTGAACAAAGAATCATAAATGTCTTTGTTTTTTGTTGTAATGTAGGCTTAAGGACTAGGTGGGAAAAATTTAGGTAAAAGTAACTCAAACTTGCACTAATCAAGTTTATCCTAACTCAACTACCCCTTGAATGATATCACTCTCATTTTCACTCCTCATATCTCAGTAAGCTAAAATTTAGCTTCTTCACCTCAATATGCACTCAAATCGCATATGTTTATAAATATATTTGTTTGCATGACATATTAAAATACCAAAACTTCAAATTATTCATTACATGAAGTGGGCGATTAAAGCAAAATCCCAATAAGTATATCGAAAAAGAATGTACTAAATAGAATCTTTACAATGGCAATTAAAAGAAAAACCTCATCTGCATTCTTAAGATATATCTAAAGACAAAAAAAGTATTTAGTACCATTTACAATGATCACATATTGCAATCACAAGTGGATCATGACAATTTGACTATAAACATCAGATAAGTTCTACCTTCCTTCAACTATTGAGATGGTGGTATCGTTCACTGAACATTCATTATTAACTTTGCAAAATTTTGTTTCTTGCAATCTTTGAGTCCCAACAAATGCAGGTTTTTTAGGACAAGGGAGCTGTGCAATCTCACAACTAAACATCATTAAAACTGTAGAAATATTAGGCCTGTCTTCTGCCATATCTTGCACACACAACAGGCCTATATTTGCATATCTTAGTATATCTGTTTCCATTTTGCGATCATATATTGATGGATCCATCAAGTTTATTATATTTCTCTCATTCCACAATTTCCAGGCCTGCAAATATTCATGACAAGATGATCATAACATAACAGCGAATACTTTAAAATGTAGCTATATAATGATTAGTTAATTAATTACTTACAAATGCTATTAGGAAGAGTTGTTGATCTTCACTATAAAAGTGAGAATTCCTTCTTCCACTCACAATCTCTAATAACAAGACTCCAAAGCTATAAACATCCGATTTTTCTGAAAATATTCCACGTAGTGCATATTCTGGGGACATACAGCCACTGCAAATTAAACCATGATTTCACTATTAGAATTCAATCAAGTAAAGAACTCTTTGTGTTAAATATTGAGATAATATGTGCTCACTATGTTCCAACAACTCTTGTCGTATTGGCTTTATCGTCTTTGCCACCAAAAATCCTTGCCATACCGAAGTCTGAAATCTTTGGGGTCAACTCCTCATCTAACAATATATTACTAACCTTGAGATCTCTATGAATAATCCTTAGCCTTGAATCCCTATGAAGGTAAAGAAGGCCTCGACAAATCCCCTCAATGATCATCATACGCGTTTTCCATTCAAGAACCTCTCCTTTATGTGAATCTGAGTAGTGTAATTAAACTATATTGAAAGCTTAAACAAGTATTTATTAAAGTGATACATAGCATATATAAGTAAAAGTTGGTTACCAAAGAGATAAGCATCCAAGCTTCCATTAGGCATATACTCATAAACCAACATATTTTCATGAGACTCCACACAACAACCAAGCAGTCTAACAAGATTGCGGTGTTGCAACCTTGATATCACTTCTACCTCGTTCATGAACTCTTCCACCCCTTGCTTTGACGATCTTGCCAATCTTTTTACTGCAATTTCTTGTCCATTTTCTAATTTTCCCTGAAAATAAAATCTATTTATAATCACATTTGTAATAACAAAATCTATCAAATTCGAAGAAGCTTGCATTGAAAGAGATACTTTATAGACTGGGCCAAAGCCACCCTGTCCAAGCTTATTCATCAAATTAAAATGTCCTGTTGCATTGGAGAGAATCTGGAATTTAAATAAAAATAATTCTTCAAGCTTCACTCCATGCACAGCATGCTGCAAATTGTTTTGCTTTATTGCTGTTTTAAGAAAACAGAATGACAGTAAATGTGTGAATGATCAACAGCTTGAATTTATTATGCGTCGTAATTAATTAAGTTGAATGGATATATTAAGAGAAATTACCTCTGTAATTGAGCAACTTCTTCAGCAAAAAGAATGTGCATATTGCCATTGTTATAAATCTAGAACCACTGTCGTGGCAATAATTGTTTTCCTGTCTTTCTTGTTACCTACAATAATTTACAGGAGATGATTGTTTAGTATCATGATAACACAACATGGGAATACGAATTCAAATTTAGTTATAAATCACAATTTATTTAATGTTTGTGATAAAATTTGGAGGATTTTCTACTGCTTCCAATGAGAAAAGATGTTTCGTTCCCCATTTTTAAAAACAAGTTTTTTACCATTTTTTATTAGTAATGAGATGTACAAGGACTCTTGTACCCTCCTCCTCCTCATCATTATTATTATTGTTGTTGATTTTTTGAACTTCGTTAAAGATAATGAGTGTAGCTAAGAGACCAACTTGTCTCGATGCTTAATTGCGAGATCAGAAGGTCTCCATGCTAACTATCTGCAAGACAACTTTTCTTGATGCTTAGTTGCAAGATCAATTGTCTTGATGCTAGTGAGTTGGGAGATCAATTTCTCTCAATGCTTAGTTGTGAGACCAACTTTTCTCGATACTAGTACGCTCTTGTCTTGATGCTAACTACACGAGACAAGTTGTCTAGGAGATGCAAAGATGAGTTGTATCTCGTAAAAGCAAAATAGTCTATTTACACATAGTTACTATTCACATCTTTTTTCAAAATAGATATAAAAAAATATTTTTTCTTGTGCAAAAATAGTAGGCCGCCACATTATTTGTAAATAACTTAATAGGAAACAGGGGCGGATCCAGGATTTAATAGTGGGATTAGTTGAAAAGTAAATACCTTCACATATTAAAATTTATACATAACAAAATAATTTGATGTTCACTTAAGTTGCGTTCTACGAGAAATACGTAAAAGGCTTGAACTTAGTTTTTGCAAGACTATAACCATATGGAAATAGAAATTTTATAGCTAACTACTAATTCAAAGAAATGTGTCAAATTTAATTATTTACACCTAAAATTAAATGAATTGGTATGGGTACCCATATGTTTATTTAATAATCAATTAACTAAATGAATTATATAAACGAATTCAAAAAATTCAAAGTTTTCTGACCTAATTAAATTCAAAGTTCAAATCAAATGTTAATATAATTGAATTTATTAATTGAATAACTAGTTAAATTACTAATAAAAATATATATATTATCTATATATATTTCAAGACTTAATTATATACAAATAAAAATAAAAATATATATATATGACAAATAAAAATATATATATTATCTATACATATTTCAAGACTTAATTATATGGGAGTCATAGGACATTAATCATATATATTTATACTTTATGTATACATATTTCATAAAAATATTAAATGAATTAAAAAAAAACATTACCTTTAATAATGTGGTGGGAGATTTCAAAAACTCACATCTAAAATTTTAAAAAAGTTGAACTTTGTTGTTGATGGAGATTTTCCTTGTCTTCCAATATTTATATTTTATGTTAGGAAAAGAAAAAAAAAAGATCTAGAAGTAATTTATAACGGTTTTAAATTTTGTGATTGAGTTTCACTTTTTAATGAGCTATCAATTTTGAATTGGGCTCATTTAAAATATAACTTTGGGTAATATATATATATATATATAAACTATTTTGGGCTTGCATTGGGCTGGAGCCCAGTGCTGCCCTAACATAGATACGCCCTGATAGGAAAGCGAAATCTCTTTTCTGATCACAAGTATAATTTACATCTTTTTAATCAAATTGTCAAAATGACCTTAATGTGGTGGGATCCTAGACATTCAACATGACCAACCACCACCAATCCCAGATTAGAGAGGAAGAACAAAGAGTTTGAAATCATATCTAACACATTCAAAGTGTTGGCTATTTGAGTCATGCAAATTGACTTTTTCTTTATATTTTTTTTAACTATAATGATGTTAACACTCTCCTATTCAATTAGTTTGGGCCATTTCCTCAAAAGTCAAAGTAAATGGTGTGAAACATACCTAATTCTTGATGTGGTAAACGAATGTAGAGATCAAGACCACCATCAGGGACCTTCTGTACATCAACCAGCTCATGATCCCACTGAACACACCCAATCCCAGCTGAAAACGCATAAGCCACACATGAACAATTATCCAAGCATTGCCTCATACACCCTTCTTCCATTGTAGGAAACCACTTATAATGATCTGGCCATTTTACCTTCTCAATCTTCAAAAACCCATCTTCTTTCCCACTCTTCCCTTCACACCCGAGCCTCGTTCGTCGCGTGCATCCGCCACTCCAATTCCCCGCCTTCCACTCCTCATTTCTCTTCGCCACAAACCCTCGTAAACACCTACATATCGGCCTCCCCCGTGCATCACACTGTCCGTAGGGCCCACACTTACCGTACACGTCACACTCGCTCAGCATAGAGGCCCACGTCACCACCCATTGTCCCTTCTCATCGGACCATGTCTTCTCGAACAAAGAACCTGATAAACTTAACATGTAGTACAACAATACAGACGAATCCACATTCGTGAAATTCAAATACGCGGATCTAGGAGGATCACTCACAAGATCAAATCCTCGTTTATAGAATGATGCCATGTACGGTATTCCAGTGAATATCTGACCGTTCCACGGACCGCTTCGCCAATAGGGTTCGCCTTCTTTCCAGACAAAAACCTGGGGGATCTCTGCAGGCTCGACCGTGCCCGTGAATCTTCCAGAAGCTGGATCAGATAGACTTCTCCATGCCGTCAGTTTGTTCGTCTTGTTCGTGCTCGTATCTGTGAAAAGCCTCATGTTCTGTACTAAAGAGTTGGAAGCATGTTCAAAGCTTTCCCATATGTAATTACTATTATTATTCGAGTTATCTTGCAACACTAAATTCCCTGTGTCCAAGAGAACAACACTAGAATTAACAGACCTTGAATTCGAAAGATTAGTAGACCATACTATCGTCTTTTGACCATCCAAAAGCATAAGATTGCCATCTGATGATATCTCCAATGATCCCTTTGAATCATTGAGTGGCTTATCTCTGTTGGCTATCCATATAGAAGTCAAAACAGGGAGATTGAACATCACACCAACGTAACGATAACTGCTATTTGGTGGACTGAAAAAGCCCAGTTTGAAACTCCCACCATTGGAGACCAAAGTATCAGAATCATGAAAAGATTGATTAACTTTTATGGTATCAATGGAGGTAGTAAACCCTAAGAAATAACAAGAATATATGAGCAAAAGGAGTTTGTAATATGCCATTGATATTCAAGCTTTTTTTTTTTTTTTTTTTTTTTGTGCTTTGAAGTTTTGGAAGTGAAAGAAGTATGATTTTTCATTTATGAATTTATTCAGAATTATTTTATTGAAATAATGTGAAGAAAGAAATGTCGAGGAAGATGTCTCATCTTTTATGTTTAAAAGCAACCTGTTAATTCAACATATAATTGTCAACGTTCGAGACATTCGTACGATTTGTTGAGAGTTTGAGACTATATAATTAATTTCTGAGTGAAGGTATAAATTTAAATTTATATATTTAATTTATGACATTGCAATGTGAAGTGATCAAATTATGTACGTACGGTTGAATATTTTTTGAAGTTTGTTAAAATAATAATTAATATTGTTTGAGAATATTGATTATTAATTACACACAATTGAATGATAGTGTGAACCTTTCGTTTTCATTTTGACTAATGGTGGAGACGACGCTCGAGCTCATCAAATTCGTGTTATCCAGTGGTTTACTTGGTCGTGATTTGGTTGTTTTTTCTTAATTAATTTTTGTTTTTAATAATTTATTCTGCAATGATGTGGCAAATTAAAAAATTGACAATTTATTGATTTGTAAAGGTCATACCTTTTTCCATTAATATATATATATATATATATATATATATATATATATATATACTAGTTGAGTACACATGCGTTGCACGTGGAGAGACAAACTCGTGAGAACCATTTTTTGGTTGATTTTGTGGGTTTTAACATTTGATTATTATAAGTTAATGTCTTTTCAATTTAATATAGGTATCATAACAACAATAATTTATTAAAAAATTATTATTCGATTAAAAAATTCTAGTTCCACTATTCCTAATTTAAAAAAAAGAATAATAAATCTAAAACGAAAGATTATAATTCTAATTTGACCATTAACTATATCTTTTCTTGTTTGATTTTCTTTTCCATCCTAATCTTCTTTCTTTGTGATTTGATTAATAAATTTTGATTGTCTGATCCTCCTCACCGCTAGATACGTGGATACATTCCTTATTTTTTGTCTTCCTAATTCTTCATTTTTTCTTGTTTTCATCATCTGTTGTGGTGACCACTGTTACTGTCATTATCATGGTTGTATTGTTTAATTTATCTTCTTTTATCTCCATGGGTTCCAACTTTTCTATTGCTTCAACTACTGCACTCAATCTTCCTCCTTCAACTTTCATATTGTAGTTTAGGACAATTAGAAAACGGACCTCACTTGCTCCTTGTAAGATCAACCGTCTGTAGTATTCAGATGTACTTTGGCCTTGCATATGATTTTTTGTTAAAAAGAATAAGAAAGATAGATTTTAGCAATGTATATAAAAATTCTTAGACATGCATTGATTTATAATTGTACAGGGTATTGTGTTATACTGATATTGAGTTCCATTGTCTCACCAAAATATATAAATTTGGATTGTATTATAAAATCATAATTGAAAAAATGAATTTCCATCTGCTTTAAAAACCAAAAACAAAAACCATCCATTTGTATATACAAACAGTACGAGAGAGATGAGAGAGAGAGAGCTCTTCTCGACGCACTGTTTTTTTCAAGTTTGAATGGGGTTTTGTTGCTGAAATCAAGAAAATCCCATTATAGGCATGCACATAAGAACAAATAAAAAAAGATCATCTTCTACAAACAGAAGACCTTTCTCTCCCTTCTCTTTTCTTTGTATTTCTTTAGAGAAAGAGACAATAGCGAGGTGTATGTGCGAAGAAAACCACAACCCATAAACAAAAAAATAATAAAACCATTACTCTCCCGACTAAAACCACATCCTATACGATTTACTCTGGCGTGCACTTTAGTCAGACACCTATATTAAAGCAAAAAAATAGTCTCTTTAACAATTATTTTCCTAAGCAGTATATTAAAGAGGAGTTAACCCAAATAACAATATAAATAAGAGTCATTCTATTCATCCACCTTTTTTTAGTTATATTTTTTATTTTGAAATCATTTAACTAAAGAAATATTGTTACCTTCTCAATGGACTTCAAGTAGTCTTCTACTGAGCATCCAACATAAATTGATGTCGTGTCACCAAACATTGTCATTATTGCTTCAAGATGACCTTGTATCACACTTAGTTTAACTACGTATCTGCAATCAATGAATTTATATAAGTATAGTTGCATGTCATTGCACGTTTTATTTTGTGATTTATAATTTTAGTTTTTTACCTCAGTGTTGTTTGCACTGGGTCATCTTTGCACTTTCTACATATTGTTGGTTTGTTTCCATTAAGACTCAAACTTGGGAGATTGTGATAAATCATTCATTGTACTCGAAAAGTGAAAATTTCTTGTCATGTTGAAACAAGCTCTTCATCCAATTTCACTCCAAATGAAGTGAATGAGAATATGAAATTGTATGAACGTACATTTTTTCAAAAATCAACAGATTCTTTCGATTGAGAAGTGTATAGTTCGTACAATTTTTCTGGAACTTCTGCAGCTGCAAGTTTAACTTTTCCATTATCAAAACAAAACGTGGGAGGCTCATACTCAGATTTTCTTGCTCCACAATGAATGCAACTTGGCATTTTTTTTAGTTTATGTTCCCCTGTCATTAAAATTCATAATTAGATAAATATATTAATATAGAATTTTCAATTTTATATGAAAAATGTACTTCAATACAATGTTTAAAGAATATTAAAAAAATATACCTTTAGAGTTACTTAAATTTGCTTGAACTTGTAAATTACATGTTGCTTGTCTCTTTTCATGATTCTGCAAAACATGTTCTACATAGTCTTTTTTCTTAGCATTATTAAGATTTGCATATCTTCTCTTTTGTCCAGCAAGTTTCCTTTGACGTCATATATATTTCGTCTCAAACATCACCACTTTTCTTTGACTATATTTAAAAAAAAAAAGGAGTTACTAAAAAATTTTAGAAATAAGTTTTTGTTATGTTTATAAATCTTTTTTTAAAATTTGTCATTGTACTATAAATTAAAATTATTGGATTTAGTTGAAAAATAAAATCATACATACCTGTTACCACAACCTACGATTTCGAATTTTAAACTTCAATCTTTGATTACTCGTTGTAAACTTCAATCTTGAATTACTCGTTGTAATCTGCTCGAACTCTTGTCGTATAATCCTCACGAATTTCACACTGATCACAAAAACATTAAACACATTTGAAGACAAACCACTATCGTCAATGATATATATATATATACACACACACAATGTGTTCATATCAAATTAGAATCCTAATAAACTTCGAATGAAATTAGATATAAAGAGTTTTCCTTCATTAGGACTCTAAATTAGAATTCTAATGAAATTCTAATTAAATTAGATATAGAGAGTTTTCTTTAATTAGGACATTATTTTTTATTCAAGAAAATTAAAAAAAGAAAAGAAAAAGAAATGAGACAACCTTTTGATTTTGGCCTAAAAAACATTTTCTCTTAACTATTATTTGTAAATCTTTTTTTTAAATTTATCATTGTACTATAAATTAAAATTATTGGATTTAGTTGAAAAATAAAATCATACATACCTATTACCACAACCTACGATTTCAAATTTTAAACTTCAATCTTTGATTACTCGTTGTAAATTTCAATCTTGAATTACTCGTTGTAATCTGCTCGAACTCTTGTCGTATAATCCTCACGAATTTCACACTGATTACAAAAACATTAAACACATTTGAAGACAAACCACTATCGCTAATGATATATATATATATACACACGCAATGTGTTCATATTAAATTAGAATCCTAATAACTTCTAATGAAATTAGATATAAAGAGTTTTCCTTCATTAGGACTCTAAATTAGAATTCTAATGAAATTCTAATTAAATTAGATATAAAGAGTTTTCTTTAATTAGGACATTATTTTTTGTTCAAGAAAATTAAAAAAAGAAAAGAAAAAGGAATGAGAGAACCCTTTGATTTTGGCCTAAAAAATATTTTCTTTTAACTATTATTTTCTGCATCACACATGATGCAAAGAAGATTAATTTGTAAAGTTTCAGATTATTAACGAAGAATTATAAATTTACTTTTATTTTGTATAGTTTGACTTGTGTGGGTATTTTGGCTATTGTCACATGACCCCTAAATTAGATTTCTCGTTTAAATTTACCATTTATTGAATGAATGTATATATAAAGTATTATTTTAATCGAGTTAGATCAAATAATTAAGATTTGATAAATAAAAAGAGGTCAATATTTCAATTCTCAACTAAATCCTTTCAATTATTGATATCACCGTCATATTAAATCAAATTAAATTAAATTTGTCATTGAATTTTAAAGAATTGGATGTATATTAATTTTCGTATAAATTAATATTATTCAAAAATATGCTTATAATATATCATTGAAAAGCTCTTTGAATATATATTAATATAAAACTAATTTTAGTTTAAGATTCAAAGTGTTCAAGATTACAAAAGAAAAATAATCAAAACATATAATTTTTTTAAAAAGAGTTTGAAATATAAAGGACTCTTGTTTTTTATAATCAAATACAAACATAAAATAAATATTAAATTACGTTACTATCCCTAATAAAGAGTTTTCTTTCATTAGGACTCAATTTAATTGAATTTGATTTAATTATGTAGGAGGGTTAAAATTGACATTATGAAAAATGGACGAAACATTCATACTTATATAGTGTAATAGAAATAGATATATATATATATATATAAATTATGAATGAAAAAATATATGTAATATTTTAACCGGAAAAAATTCAATATCACATTATCACAAAATTTCAATCCTCTATACATAACCAAAAAAAATAAAATCATAACCCCATGTTGCCATAACAAAATCTTGATTCATTATTAATTAATAAAAAGAGAAAAAAAAAAAAAACATAAGCATAACAGCAAACCATAGCAAAATTTTGAATCATTATTTAATTAATAAAAAGATAAAAAATCATAAGCCATAACATAACAGCATACCACATGCTCATTTCTTTGGGCCACTGAGTTGGGCGGTTCTAAGGAATTTTCTTTGAGTTGGGTAAGAATATATTCACTGGATTAGCGCTTTTCATGTGGTTGGGTCAAAAAATACCCGTCTCACGAAATTAGATGGGTAGTAAAAAATCAAATGAGATAAATCTAGATAAATTAAGAAAAACTTTTATTCCCAAAAATAAATGTAGTACTCATAAACTATCAAATATCATTTGGGCCTTGTCTCTGAAGAACACAAAAAATCATCATTTGGGTCGCCACCATATCCCTCATCCCTCGTTATTTATTGTCCCACTAAGCTATCGAGATGCATCGACAAATGTGAGGCTACATAGAATAGAATAAGTATTGGACTTATCTAATCAGACTATACAAATAATAGTCCAATCATATGGGCTTATAGAGTCCAACTCATCCTACACCTAGAAATTCGTGTATTCATGTTGTACTACGTGATACATACGTAAATTCGTCCAATGTAATTGTATCATAGATATAATATAGGCTCAGTGCTGAAACTACCATATTACATATAAAGAATACATTTTCTACCATTTAATATAAAAAACGACTAAAAATACCATAAATGGAAGAAAGGTACATTTATAACTCTATTTTATCCTCTATTTTACTGTGTTTGAAGAGATATTAATGAAGCCCAACTAACACATCCAATCACATTGAATAGGTCAAAGTCATTTCAATTTTTATTCGTGTAAAAAAAAATTAAAAATTATTTTCAAACAGTTTGGGGAAATTGTGAAAATGTATTTTCGTGTAAGAGAGAAAAACCCAAATGTATTTTAAATTTTTCTAATTAAATTATGATATTTTGATTATAATAAATCCAAACATTTAAAAAGGATCTAAGAAAAACGCACATCCTAATATTTTTTTTCTCTTTTTAAAATTTAAGTTAATGAGAAAGACCTTTTTTCTTTCCATAGTTTATTAATTAAACTTAAAAAACATCCTATCTGAAAGTTGTTGTAGTCCCTTCTCTCTCTTTTTTTTTCTCAATTTCAAACTGAAAAATTCGACTCAGTCCATAACAATGCAAGCTTCTACCCTGAAGACAATAACCTAATAAAATAACATTGTGATAAATAAAAAAAGTCGTTAGTACTTTAAGCCAACATGGTATCATCATCATGAATTGTACAATTATTATGAAAATTTAAGAGTATGAAGTATATGCACGTTTGTAGAGAGAGAAATGAGAGAGTGGATTACGAGCAAGATGGGACGACAATTGACCCTTCTTTCGCGTGTTTCTCAACCTCTCTTTGACTAAATCAAGAATTATTGGAGGACTAATTTTCTTGCTAGCTGCTCTAACTAATTAATGTCGCGTGGTTTTGGTAAAAGGGAGACAGTGTTCATCAAATTGAGCATAGCGACTGATGTATGTGCGACCGGAGCCAGGATCGTAGCAACGAAACCCTTTGTGTTGAAGAGAGTAACCCAAGAATACACATGGAATGCTGCGAGTGATGAACTTATGGGAGGCATATGAACGAAGGCATGGATATACTCGACAGCCGAACACATGGAAACTATCATATGCAGGCACGGTGCCAAAGAGAGTTTCATAGGGCGATTTATTTTGCAGCACCGGTGTTGGAAGCCTGTTAATAATATATACGGTCGTACTGAATGCTTCAACCCAGAAAGGGAGAGGCATAGAGGAATGAAAGAGAAGTGCCAAGCCAGTCTCTGTAATATGTCTGTGTTTCCGTTCGGCCCGGCCATTTTGAGCCGGAGTATAGGGACAAGACATCTGATGGTGAATACTATGAAGATGAAATAAAGCCTGTAAATGGTTGTTGGTGAATTCAGTATCGCCATCACTCTGAAATCTCCGAATTTTACAATCGAACTAATTTTCCACAAAAGACTGAAAACGCGCAAATGTGTCATAGAAATCTGATTTAACACGTAGTGGATATAACAAAGTAAAACGTGAGAAATCATCCACAAATATTGCATAATATTGAAAGCCAGAGACAAATAAAATAGGAGAAGGGCCCTAGATCACAATGAATAAGCTCCAAAACTTGAGATGCATGTTTGTCATTATTAATAAATGGTAATCGACTGCTCTTGGCCAACTGGCAAGAAGAGCATAAAGTCGGATTAGGCAAAACAGAAGTAATAGCCAAATGTCCTAATTTTTGTAATAAAGAAATAGTCTTATAGGCAACATACCCAAGATGAAATTGCCACAAATCATAAGAGCCAAGGAGGCGGGTCTTGCGCAGAGCAGCCACAAGCGCCGGTTGAGCAAACTCTAGAACGTAAAGGCCACGTTCACAATGGCCAGGAGCGAGAATGGTTCCTATTGCTCGATTCTGGATGTGAAAGTGAGTATCAGTAAAAAGAACATCAACCGGATAATCCGTAGTGAGTTTGCTAATAGACAACAAGTTTTTGGTGAGATGCGGAACAACAAGAACATCCAATAATTTAAATTGAGAGGAGAGAAAGATGTCACCAGTATGAGAGATTTTGAGATCGGCGCTGTTGCCAACGATGACCCGATCAGGGCCAGAGTATGTTGAGGCCGAGTTAAGCATAGAACCATCAGGTGTCATGTGAGCGGAGGCTCCCGTATCAAGAAACCAATCAGATGGAGAAAGATTGGTAACCTGACATTGAGCAGCGAAGGCCTGTGATAGGTTGGAAGCAGGTGCGCGAGACTGGCGCACAAAATTTCGATCGAACCGATGCTCACAATCAAAAGCATCATGCGTCTCTTCCCAACAGAATTGACATCGGAGAGTGTATTGACGACGACCACGGCCACGAGAGAAGCCTCGGCCTCGAGAAGGGAAGCCACCACCTCGAGTGGAACCCCGACCACATCCACGGGAACCTGTTGCTGTGAAAGCTGCCGGAGGAGATGGACTATCTTCCATTGATTTTTGAAATAACTTGTGACTGGTAGCACGAGATAGAAGATCCGAGAAGGAGGGCAGCGGGTCAAGAGCCATTTGAGCAGCAGTAAAACTCGAAAAGGCAGGGCCTAAACCACGAAGAAACCAATGTGATTTGTCAGTATCGTCAATGGGACGACCTATGACAGATAGTTGATCACAAAGAGACTTGAAAACACGGTCATAGTCAGCAATAGAACGAGAACCCTTCTTGGCAGAAAGAAAGTCATCTTTGAGGCTTAATTCACGAGCCTTAGAACCATAGCTGAAAGATGTCGATAGGGCTAGCCAGACGTCATGCGAAGAAGAACAGCCAATAATGGCGGACATGGCTTCTTCGGTAAGAGAAGAGATGAGAAAAAGCTTGATCAATTAGTCCTTTTCAAACCATTTAGTGTAATTCGGATTTGGTGTGGTGGAGCTATCGGTGGTGATCGTGGCAGGGGAAGGATTAGAAGAGCCACCGACAATCGGTAAGAACTTTTGGCTTGCAAGGAGAGGATGAATCTGTGCATGCCAGAGTAGGTAATTGAATGAAGAGAGTTTTACGGTGGCCATATGAATCATTGTGGAAAGAGGGAGGGATGAATCGGAAGAGGAGGAGGACGCCATAGGAACAACAACGGCGGCGAGAAGAAAAGAAAGATAGGGTTTCGTTGGTTAGGCTGATACCATGTGACAGTAAAGATTTGCCTCAATCAATATTGTCATTAACAGAATAGTATAATATATGATACAATGTACAAGAAGATCTCTTCAAATATGGAAACAAGATATATACAAACTAATATAAAGATTATGATGTATCTTCTAAATCTTCTATGCTAACAAAAATTATGTATTTTTTATCAACCCCTCAGTATAAAATAATATATTATTTAATTTAAACTATGCATGACATGTATATTTGTCATGAATGATGAAAACTCTCACAGTTGTTATGGACTTTAGTTTAATTACAGAATGTGATTGCTTTATAGGGGTAATTATCTGAAAAATCATAATTTTTATTTGAATTGTGATTTTAACTAAAAAATTTATTATTGATCAAAATAATGTAATCATATATATAATATATTTTGGAAAAATTATTTATTTTTTTAATAAGTTTGGAGGAATGGGAAAGGTAGGAGACAAAAAGATTAGAAAATTTGGATGAAAAGTTGTATATTGATAGATAATGAATTTTTTTCACTATCTTAGTTAAAAAATATATTACTATGTATATTTAATCAATAGTTAAATTTTTAATTAAAATAACAATACGAGTAAAGTTGTAAGTTTTTCAACAATTAAACATATTTATTATTTGTACTTAATTTTCTGACACTAATTAATGAATGACAGATGTCAAGAGATGGTCTATTATTTGGAATCTTGATTCATAAATTCAATTTCAGGTCAACCATTTTTCCTAGCCAAGTAAATCGGGCTCGTTTGGTTTGGAGGTTGGGTTTGACCTATATTGTTTAAAAATGGGATTATTTACTGTTCATTGAAGACAAAAAAAAAGTGTTATTTTAGGTGTTTGGTTTAGGTTAGTTTTGAGTTAAATTTTGTGTTTGGTTTGAATGATTAGATATTTTGTAAATTGGGTTAGCTTATAAACCTTTGTTTGGTTTGTAGGTTAGTTAAGTGGAAAATGTGAAATACCCAAACTACCCCTCATTTATATTACTTATGCAAGAATACCCTTTTTTTTTTAATATTACTTATGCAAGAATAGCTAGGTTGAAGACGACAGTAAACCAACACATTCTACAATTCATCGAAAAAACCCGAGCAACAAAAAATTGGACGAAATAGAAGGGGAGAAGACAGGCAATGTTACACAAAGGGATTCTCACAAACTCGTTTTGCAGACAAAGAAAACAAGAGATGTAATCGGAGTGACGAGATAAAAAACTGTTGCTACCCTTTTTCTTAGTCCAAGTATGATTCTCCCAATTTCAAGGACATTAGTACCATTCAAAGAATCGATTACAGCTCGCCTACCAATATTATGTCCAACAGGTATTATGTTTCTTCCTTGATATCGATCTAGTTTGCGGATTTTTCAAAGATTAGGTTGTTGTATTGTTATTTGAATTACACCACGTTTTGTGTGTAATTCGATTTTTTAGATTTGGTTTATCATGTTTTAGTTGTGTAGTATCTCAGTGAGTTTGATGCAAGTGATGGTGGGTTTAAATTTTGGAGCAAGATTCGTCGCATTTCTTTTTATCGGGATGTTGATATTGTCCATTTCATAACTGATGGTTCAAGAGAATCTTTTTAATTAGTCTAATTTGGTTTGTTTATGACACTAAATTTGCTATTAGAATAATGTATTTTCGATGCATAATGTGTTTTGTAGTACGTACTCATATAAAAGTGGAACGTTTATAAATAATATTTATTTTTTAAAATAAAAATATTTATTATATTAAATAAAAAATATTTATTTATTTAAATAAATATTATTTATAATAATAATATAAAATTTGACCGCGCGTCGTAACGCGATAAAATTATTTATTTCTTTCCTAACCTAACCAACTAGTAGTCAGGGCAAGTCAGGGACGATCCCACGAGGAGTAAAGAATAAACTATGTCCCATATGTTCAATTCAATCAAAGAGCAGATTATGGGGGATTTTTTTAGATTGATTAACTACTAATTAACGAACTAGAAAACAAATTAAATAGGAAATCAATATATAAAAAGCATCCCAATTAACAGTTTAGTTATCTCCCAATTTCAATTATGTCTTAATCAATGTAACACCCCTCTCTCAAATTATCATGGAATTATCACCCCTAGTCTAACAACAAGCTCTGTTAAACCGAATCATCTCTTAAGATTAGTTAAATTAGGATAAGATCACTAATTAACCTTATTTAATTGAATAATCTAGAACAAGCTCTCTAAATTTAATTCATCAAATGCATTAATCACCAAGACGATAGGATGAACTAGACTCCGAATACACAAGCTCGATTCGATAATCTAGGATTATGCTACCCTAAAGATGCACGACCTCTAGTTTACCACTTATGAAAATTAAATCACAACAATTAGGATTCATGATCTAAAATTCTAGCAATCAATTATTAATTACTTAACCTAGGTGATCAATCCAAATTAAGCATCAACAATTGAAAACGATATTCACAGATAGCATAATCAATTTCATTCAAACATCGAGAAGGGGGAACAAGATTAATTAAAACATAAAAGAAATATGGATTCAAACATCCCTGCTAACCGGAATTTAAAGATTAGCCGATCATCCTCGTAATTGATTCCACCAAAACAATTGTGTGATCCATCCAAATAAATCTCCAAAATAAAGAATATATAAATCAAACCTAACTCTCTCTCTAGTCTCTCTCTAGAATCTCTCAAAACTCTCCTGCCTACGTGAGCTATGATGATGATCCCTTTTGCTTGGAGGAAAAATTTATTAAAATAGGGTGTGCTCTCTTGGACGTTGGCGTGACATCTTCCAACCCTTAAACACTTGGGCCCACTAATTCTTTAGGTAATAGGCCACTTAATTCTTTATAAGCCCAATTCTTCTTTAATTTATTTCTTGACCTTCAAGCCCAATCAACCTCATTTCATGGCCCACACTCGTCTCGTCTCCTTCAATGATCCACGAACACTTCATTTTACTCCATAAACCCCTAAAATAATCAAGAAAATAATATATGAAGTATTTGGAGACATAATTCATACATATGTAGAAAAATAGTGCATCCAATCAAATAAACGATATTAAAATCTCAAATTGATCACCATAAAAATGCATGTATTTTTCTCGTATCAGTTTAGATATGAGATTAGCCGTGATGAAATGGACCGTTGCCGACATGTGATTCCGATGCATATCCAAACATCTAAGACAAAAAAAAATCGATGCGGCGTTTCATGAGTTATCCTCTTCGAGGGGTTAGTTATCTCACACTCCATTTTCCATTTGTGGACAAATTGTTGTGTTTTCATAGTAAAGGTTGTTGATATTTTGTATTGAAAATTTGGGTATTGTTGTTCATTTTAGAAAAAATGGTGCGGGGTATTCATTTGGGTTGAGCCGCAGCTTGAGGGTCGTGCTAGAGATGTGGCACTTGAATGCATCGATAAGATTGATCGATTGAAGGCCGATCTTACCATCACAAAAGCCAGGAAAGCAAAATATAAGAAACTTATAAGAACCATAGGCATTGTGTGTTTGTTAGTAATTTTTTAATTTATGTGGTTGTTGCAAAACTCAACCTCATATCGAAATATTCATGGAAATTGTAGGTTATCATGATGAAGTCCCTCTAGTTGAGCATCCAATGTCTTGTGAAGTTATCATGTAGTTGCATCGTAGAAACTGTTATGATATCGTACTTGTAGTTTTTTGTATTTTGCCAGTGACTTACAATTTAACGGATTTCAAACATGAGGTTATTGTGTAATGAAAGTCAGTTCTTCCTTGTAGGGTTTCTTTGCAAGGGAATTACATGTATATCTTTGATTTTATGTGTTCTTATAGTGCAGATTGCATATTCCATATGTTGTGATCTAATTTGAACACCTAGCATGTTTTTAATAAGTGATGAAATTGTTATTTCCATTGCACTACTAAAAGATAAGGTGTTATATGCAAGTAGGTTGACTGAAAACAACTCTTAGTCATGTTGCACATCCGTTTCCATAATATTTATCAAAAGAGCAGGTATGTAGGGTGGACTTGAACGAATCAACGATGTTCATGTCTACAGCAAATCATACATGTTCCCAACAAACTGTAAAACATGGAGATGCCCTTGTAAAGCAAAACATTGTTATTTCAAGTTGTTAACAGACTTGGACCTACGAATTATGTATCCGAAACTTCAGAAAGCAAAATAGAAAGATACAACCCTGCACAAGCATGTTGGGATCCCAAGTACAATTGTGTCTAGATGGTTGATAATTTACTTGGCTTGATGGGCTACGTTCTCGTCATGTGCAAACGCCGATCCCAATCATCCACCGCGTCCGGATCGAATGGCTCATCCTTTATGACAATTGGCATACATGACGATGACCCTACCTCACGAAACAACACCTCACCGGGTCGGTGCGCTTCAACGATCAGCGACCATGAAGCATAGTTTGGGAATCCACATTTCCTGAACAACCTTTGCAGCCCGATCTCCTGCATGTCAAGCCACCGTGTGAGTAAAATATTTATATCCTTTGTCTAGTATAAAGATAGCCATAATATGAACCTGTGGTATTTTTTTTAGTCCTTACATCACTAATGAAAGAAATCTATGAATTGGACGGATCGAAAAGGGGTCAACACATAATTATGTGCAAACTAATCTACACGATATCATTTTAGAATGAGTTCAATTACATATATTTGAACAAGCAAGGTAAATATTGTGATTTTCGTACACATTGATATATGCATTATTTAAATTGGTTAGTAATCTGCAACCAACTTAATATCCCGATCCAAACGAGCCCTTAGGCAGACTGTAATTAAACGAGCCCTTAGGCAGACGTTAATTAATTTTATCAAGATGAAGACACTTGAGTTAGAGTGTTATGTGGTTGATGGATTTCTTAGGGGAATCTGGGAAGGTCTTAACTTAACTCTAGTCATTTAGACAAACGTTAATTGAAAAAAAGTACACATTAAGTTGGTATTGTTAATGTTGACTTTGTCAACTTAATAATTTTTCCTTTTTCATTAAATTAAATCAAGATTTACTCAAGATTTACTTTGCATGGATTTAGGAATTTGTTAGGATTTGTTATCTTTTATATCACATATTGAAACAGGATCTAAGTTGAATCATTCAAATAAACAAACTCCTATTTATATGGGATTTGTTTATGAAGAATTGATCTTACTTAGCATACAAACTACACGTGAGTTTTTATTTGAAGAGGACGTGATTCTATTTTTCCAAGACTTACTATTCTATGTCTAGAGGAAGCAAGGAGGAAGACTAAGTCAACATGAAGAAGAAGACCTGTTCTTCAAGCACAAGATGAATGAGAACACTTAGTCAAAGAAGAAGGAAGAGATCATGAGAAACACGTGATGAAGTGTGAAGCATGAAGCATGGAAGAGAAACATGAAGATCGAACTTGATGAGCAAGAAAAGACCAAGTCCATGAAGGAACTTGGAGAGCAAGTATAGCAACAAGATCGTGTATTCTTGTGGATTAAGAAGTGGACTTGAAGGCCTCTATAAATAGGAAATGAGGATCAAGCACACTTCACCTTTGCATTCAAGAGAGATCAAACAAGTTTTTCAATATTATTTTCCTCTCTTGTTTCTATTTTAGTCGATTACTTTTTACCAACTTCCTACTTATTTTCCGTAGATCTATTCTCCAATAGGTCTCTAGCAAAATAGGTTTTGTTGATTGATTGACAAGTTTTTGTTTAAACGTCCATTGAAGTTATACATTAGATTGGACGTGTAGAGTGTCATTTTAGAGGATTTCACAAAGTCCTCGTATTGTGTTGTACTACAAAGATATATTTAATAAGACACTTTTTGCCCTATTGGCATTCCACGAGTATCATTATATACTCGTGGATAAATTTCTTGTCTTGATTATTTTATATTTTTGTTCATTCCACTGTGTGTTAACTCTGGTGTTAACAACATTCTACACAACATTTGGTTTATATTTTTTTTATCTTGCATAGGAGCTATCTGACACTTTCAGGTATGTTGACGATCAGTTTAATTAAGCATGAACAAATTAAAATGAAATGAAATCATCCAGTTAGGATCTCCTCAACTAATAAGATTATACACTACATTTCAGTCTGCCAATTTTTAATCAATTAAATAATTATACAATCATCCTGTTAGGATCTCCTAGTGTGTTGTTGTATTAGTTAATTAAGCAAACATTTATTCAATCATGGCATGAAGACAAACAAATAAAAGTAGGTATGCACATTGTGATTCATAGAGCAATTATGTCCTAGAACTACAGCAACAAACCCAAGCCTAATTGAATGATTTCACATTCGTCTATGCAAAATAGAAAAGTAACTAAATAAGTATTCCAACTATCAAAACACATCACTAACCAGATTGAGCAAGCAAAACACCGCGATATCACAAATATAAGCGAAATGAATTCCTTCCAATTAATTTCAAACTCATCCAAGTAATAGTACAACACAATTTATTAGGACAAAGATAAATATGCATTTTCAGTTGACAGAATTTGTATTAATGATATAATTAATGGGTAAAATTTTACATGAACAAAATTCAACAACTAAACATATACATATAAAGAGAACGGAAACCCACATTGTTAACAGTTTCATTGCAAATCATAGACCACCTTTTAGATTAAAGTACAAAAAACTACATTCATTTGTATCCACTTTGTGCATATCATCTAAATGTTATGAGAATAGCTTAAACAGAGAAATGTTTGATTAGGCCCACAAGATAAAATCCGCACTAATACTAATAATCAGAACACAGAGACTGTTGATAATAGAGAAAAGTAATTACTCTGCATTCACTGAAAAAGCAACATACCAAGATCAGGTTATTATTGATTATCTCATCTATAACTTTTGGCCTAGCTCCAATGTGGGGGCTAGATATAACTCAGTGAAAATGGCTTACAATTGCAAATATCTAAATGAAGCTTAAAAGTAAAGGCCAGGCCACAACTTGAAGGCTAATATTTATGCAAGATACAAAAAAAATTCCAAAATAAGAGAAATTTCGGGACTAAATTTTGGAAGAGCCATGTGGTAATATACATGGTGGAGAGATCTGTAACATAAACAAACAATTCTAGGAATTGGTAAAGTATAAAAATAAATACAAGATCAAAAACTAAGTGCAAGTCTAAACTAAATCTATAATCTTCCTTAAGTAACTTTAAACGCACATGCACTTTAATCCAACATCAGATGCAAAACTGATTATACACCTAAAAAGTAGATTATACAAGAAAGCTTATACAACAAATGCAAACATAATCACAAAAAAAGAAAACACAAAAACTTTAATCCGAGCAAAAAGATACCAACTTTCAATATGATTACAATCTGACAGATAAAAACAACTTTGAATAACCTAATCTAGAAAATGATCGACAAGCCCAAACGTGAACAATGTTCAGAGAAATCAAACTT
The DNA here is from genome assembly GCA_954870855.1 of Scutellaria minor. Lineage (NCBI taxonomy): Eukaryota > Viridiplantae > Streptophyta > Magnoliopsida > Lamiales > Lamiaceae > Scutellaria > Scutellaria minor. The sequence goes on from OX940727.1 coordinate 31,147,666, forward strand.
TGTGGCCACGAAAAATAATAACAGAAACCAACTCTCCATTGCATCAGTTTGAAAGAAAAAGAAATTGTTGGATCTTTACTAAACAAACATATAATCAAAAATACCTACCAACTCTTATTTCTGTATGAAATCTTCAGAACCGTTTCACCTTTATTTGTTTCAGAAAGTTTGAAAAGAAAAGGAGAATCATATATTCACCACTTCTTAGAGGAATATTGTGTACTTGCAGAAAGTTTATTACTTAGATGAAAATAGGGTGAAAATACTTACGCCAAAACCATGATAGCTGATCTACTTTTCTAGACACTCGTTGTAGCGCCCCGGATCAAAACGAGCATAATTGATTAAATTAAATATTTAACGTATGACTTAATAAGTATGCGCGTTTACTTTGACTGTTTAATTTATTACGTGCGTTTCAGATACGTGTTTAACGCGTGACTTAGACGGATAATTTTCATGGACATGGTATATAGAATATTTTCATACCATAAGATGCGTTTTGGAAAGACGAGAAAATAGAAACGAACTAGGGGTCAATCAGAGACCCGTAGATCAAACGGTGACGGAAAGGGCAAAACCCGAAGTTTCGGTCGGAAAACCGAAAGATATTTTACGTGAATAGTAACATGGGAAAAGTCAACCGATGAATAGTGCCGAGATATTTTGGATGAATAGTAACGGAGATATTTTCGGTGAATAGTGTTTTCTGAATTCTATAAATAGAGGCTCCTCCGATTCATTTTTCACCGTTTCTCCGAACGAGCCGAAAGCGACGAAAACGAGTAAGTCCCTCTCTCCTCTCTTTCTTTTTCCGAGATTCTGTCTCCGGTGGGCCACCGCCGGCGCCGCCGCCGGCCGGTGGCCGAAAAATCCAACGTTGTCGGAATCGGACGATTTTCACACACGACGCTCGTCTCGACGAGATGAATCTAGGATAGGTCTCGGATTTCAAATCCGACTTCTCGTTCGCCGAAAAACGGCAAAAAACAGCCTCTTGAACCCTAACCCTAACTCTTGATCTTCTCTTTCTCTCTTTTCGTTTTTCTCACTCTCTCTCGCCGGAGCAACCACCGAAGGACCACCTGGGGATGTGGAGGAGCTGCCGGAGGGCCGGCGCCGCTGTGGGTGGCGGCGCCGGAGCAGAACAGTGGCTGGTGTATGTATACGTGCATGTGTGTGTTATATATATGTGTGTTAATGTGTGTTGCTGTGGTGGCTGTTGTGGGCGGCGCCGGGTGGCGCTGCCGTGAGGGGATGATGGGCCGGCGACGGGAGGTCGCCGGCGAGTGCCAAGGGGTGGTGGCCGGCGGCAGGTGGCCGCCGGCCAAGCTGAAATAGTGGGGTGTGTGTGTACATATATATATGCCTGCGTGTGTGTGTATCTTGCCCGTGTGTGTGTAGTTGGTGGTTGTTGGTTGTTGTTGGAAGTCGCCGGCCGGGGTCCGAGGCAGTGAAGGAGAGTCGCCGGCGGTAGGTGGCCGCCGGCCAAGGGTTGGTTTGCCAAGGGTTTGAGTGTGTGTGAGCGTGGGTTGTGTATATGTATATATATGACTGTATGTGTGTGTTGGTGGCCGGAGTTGGGTGGTTGGCGGCGACTGGGAAGTGGCCGGCCGGTGACCGGAGGTGTGAGGGTGGTCGCCGGCGACGGGAAGTCGCCGGCCGGAAGATTTGGTGAAGGTTTGGTTTTTCGAAAAATGTGACTTCGAAGGATTTTGCGGCGAAGTTTCCGGGCACTATTCATTGTGTGCTGGAGGCTGGAAGCAGCGCCGCCGCGCCGGGCGACGCCGGGAAGTGGCCTGCTCGAGCAGGCCACCGTCGGGAAAGCTGGGAAGGTCCTGGCCGAGAAAACTTGACCAGGTGTGCGCCGGATGCAGCAGCTGCCGAGAAAACTCGGCAGCCGTCGGGTGTCGGGAAGCCGCACTCACAGTGCGCGCCCGTGCGCACCCGTCGGGTGCCGACGCGCACCCGACGCCGTGTTTTCGATCCGAACCTCGTTTTCTTTCCGTCGTTCATCCGTATCGAGTCGTCGCTGACGAGACGTCATTGACCGAGGGTCGTGGGCCCGGTCAAGGTCAATCCTTTGACCAAAATTACCGTTTTACTCCTAACCTTAAAATGCTCCATTTGAGCTCGTTTGAACTCCGATTGAGCTCATTCTTTTTGCGTTGTGATCCTTATTTCATTCTCTATCATCTCAGCCATATGGATTGGATATCCACTCTCGTTTCTTCAACTTCGATCTTTAGAGCTCTAGATCCGACGCGTGTTTAACGATCATTTCTCCACCGGAGTCTGTTATAACTTTAATTATGTGATGTTAAAGATCTAAGAACACCGTTATGTATGTAGGCTATCAGTTGGATTGAATATCGAGATACGGGATTTCAGACACGGGATTTGAGACACGAGATCCGAGATACGGGATCGTTGGTACTCGCTTGGGAAATCTGATCCGTCGGTACTCGTTGTTCACGTGGTAACCACCGAACAATGTGGGGGTACATTCTAAACTCAAGATGTTACTGTTTTCCATATTTGATAATTGAACTCTATGTGCTGTGGTTATATGCTGTGATTACTGTATTCATGCATAGTTTATGATACGATGAGTGTGGACGGATGTCCTAAGTCATGATAGGGATGGACTGGTGGCCCGTAAAAAGCACCATAAGTCATGATAGGGATGGACTGGTGGCCCGTAAAAAGCACCATACGTCATGATAGGGATGAACTGGTGGTCCGTAAAAAGCACCATACGTCATGTTAGGGATGGACTGGTGGCCCGTAAAAAGCACCATATGATAGATATGCAACGGGTATAGTCGAGTGCTCTTAGAGCCGTGTGTTTTACATTGTGTGCTATGCATTTATATGTTGTGACTACTTGCCGAACTACTATATGTTGGATTGTTGTGCTCACCTAATAACTGATAAAAGTTGGAAAGTATCCCCACGAGTGTATTCAACGCACTCACCCCTATTCTGTACTCACACTACAGGCAAAGAAGGGAATCCTGATGCGTAGAGAGAGAGGTGCCCTATCAGCTGTGTCCTTTGTCCGATTTTATCTTTTAAAGCTGTTATCCGTTTGTATAAGAAAACTGGATTTCTCCTTCTTGTATGAGATCCTGATGGTATATTTCCGCTGCGTAATGTTTTAAACTTCTTTTTATCGGTTGTATCCGATGTTTCAAGTGTTCTGCTTCTTATCCTCTCATTTTTTTCTTTCTATTTTATATCATGCTCGTCTCCTTCTCCTTTCTTTCTTAACGCCCAAAAATGAAAAACTCTAATATTTTGACGAAAGTTTTCGGGGCGTTACACTCGTGTTGGAAATATCTCTACCCTATCTTCGGTGGACTGTTGATGAGCGTGTGGCACCTTGGTACAACATTCGATTGACTTTCTTCTCTGATTGACATCTAAAATCTCTTTGAAATCGTCGAGGTCTAGCCACGAAAAATTGGGGGAAGAGGGTTTGCAAAATCAAAGAACGACTAGGGTTTGCAAAATTGGGGGGAGGGGGGATTTTGGATCTTTATATGTAATGGCAGTTTGGAGGTTTTTAGGATGCACAAGGGCAAATACGTCATGTCATTCAAAAAAGTAAGGGCACATTGGTAAATTAAATAAGGGCACTGTTGGACTTATTTTTAACCCACCAAAATTGGTGGGTTTATAAACATGGGTTGTGGCCACCCTAATCATCTGAGCCCAAATTACTAACCCAACCAATCCTCCGGGCCCAAATTATAACACCACCATAAAAACCTCCAAACCAAACGGGGGTTTAGGTTGGTTAGTAATTCGAAACCAACCTAAACCCCAATCCAAACGAGGCCTAAGCAAGATAAATTGATGAATGATTTATTAATAAGCTTTGTGTGTCATCATCTCTTACCAACCATGGTTTTATTAATTATGAATCTCTAATCATACGTACATTGGTAGTTCTCTACTATATGACATGAGACATTATGTGAGAACTCAATATTATTGTATTTTAATTTTAAATTAATATTTAGAATTGAAAAAATATTCCCTGAAATTATTTTTATTTACTTGAATTGGACCATCATGTGAATTATTCTCATAGGCTCTAGAGATAACTATGTAATGATCAACCATCTTGAACCATCTAAATCGATATTATATAATGTATCTCTTCACAAAATTAAGTTAAAATGTACAAGAGTTGAAATCTTTCTTATAAGACATAAATTTTTCATGTATTTTTGTTTATGGTTTTTTTTTGGAAACCAATACTATGACTTGTTAATTTAAAAAATAACACCACAAATCTATAGTTATCTAAAAGAAGATAATACTAGAACTGTTAGAATATATAATTACAGATTGTAGTTGGATAAATTGACAAAGATAATACTAGAACTGTTAGAATATATTATTACAAATTGTAGTTGGATGAATTGAAGAAGATAATACTAGAACTGTTAGAATATATTATTACAGATTGTAGTTGGATGAATTGAAGAGTTGGTCTTTTGTGACACCGTCTTACATGCGACGGGTTTCAAGTATGCCTTTTACAGGTATAAGTATGTGTTTTTTTACCTATAAGTATGTGTTTTTAAGTATGTTTTTTTACAGTATAAGCATGAACTATTCAAGTATGCATTTTACGGCTGTAAGTATATCATTTTGTGCTATAAGTGCATCCGTCACATCTTTCTTATAAGACATAAATTTTCATATATTTTTGTTTATGGCTTTTTTTGGAAACCAATACTATGACTTGTTAATTTAAAAAATAAAACCACAAATCTAAAGTTATCTGAAAGAGAATAATACTAGAACTGTTAGAATATATTATTACAGATTGTAGTTGGATGAATTGAAGGAGATAATACTAGAACTGTTAGAATATATTATTATAGATTGTAGTTGGATGAATTGAAGATTTGGTCTTTTGTGAGACCGTCTCATATGCGACGGGATTCAAGTATGCCTTTTACAGATATAAGTGTAGCGCCTTGGACAAAAATGACGCATAATTGATTAATTAAATAATTAAACCCATAATTGTTTGATTTAATTATGTGTGTTTCAGAAAAACGATAAAATACATGTTTAATTAATCGGTGATATAATTTAATCGAAAAACATAGGTTATAATTTTATCATAAGGTTCATAATCGAAAAACGAGAAGATAAAAATGAATTTGAGGTCAATCAGAGACCCGTAGCTCAAATCACGAAGAATACAATGAATATGAAGAATCAAAAATGAGATATTTTCAATGAATAGTAAAATGTAAGATATTTTCATGAATAGTAAGATATTTTCATGAATAGTAAAAAAATAAGATATTCTCGATGAATAGTATGATTTTTCGAAAAAGAGTATAAATAATACGAAATGAATCGTAAAAAGTAATTATTCGAACGAGGAATCGAAAAAGTAAGAATTTTCTATTTCTTTTCTCTCTCCTTTGTTTTTTTGCAGCCACCGTCGCGCCGCCAGAAATTTTTTCTCGGTTTTGATCAATTTTCGCACAGCTTATAGATTTTGTTAAGCCCGTTCTAGATCAGGTCTCGGTTTTTCATTCCAACATCTCTTTCACCGGAAAATGGCCGGTCAAACATCGGAAAACCCTATTTTTCCCTCTCTTCTCTTCCTTTCTCTCTCATTTGTTCTCTCTCTCTCTCTCTCCCTCGCCGGAACAGTGGTCGGACCTCCCCTAGGTGTGTGTGTCGTGTGGTGGGGGTGGCGCCGCTATGGGCGGTGGCGCCGGAGCTGTGCAGGTGTGTGTATGTACGTGCATGGTGTGTGTGTATGCATGTGTGTGTGCTGCTGATGGTGGCGGCGCTGTGGAGCGCAGCCATGGTGGTGGCCGGCACTGGTGGCGCCGGTGAGTCATGGGAGGGCAGCGCCAGGCGGCGCCGCAGTTGTAGATAGTTGCTGTTGTTTTTGGGCGATGGGCGCGCGCGACGGGCGCGCGGTGCGTGCGACGGGACGGGTGTTGCGCACGCTGTGTGCGCGATGGGAGTCGACGGGCGCACTGGGTGGGTACCGGGAGCCCCACGCGCGCTGGCGAGAGACAAGTGTAGCGCGCGCACACGAGCGAGCAACGAGGGCACTGGTGCAAGCTGCGCGCGCGACAGGGACGATGCGCGTGCTAACTACCAACGCTGGGGTTTTGTGTGCACGCTGGCGTGCATGTGTGTATGTCAGTCTATGTCGTGTGTATGCATTGTGTTGCCGGCGACGGAATGTCATCAGCTGGGAGTCGGGGGTCTCACCCAAAGTCAACTCTTTTCTAAAAATTATGAAAACGCCCATATACCTTAAAACGCTCCGTTTGAGCTCGTTTTAATTCCGATTAATCCCGTTCTTCTTCCATTCAAACCTTAATCCTTTCATTTTCATCTTAAGATCATATGTTTAACCATCCACACTCATTTCTTCATCTTTGATCTCTAAATCTTTCATTTCATCTCGTTTTTTCCTATTGTTTCTTCGAGAGAGAATTTTTATAATTAATGATTGCGCTGTCGCAACACGATAAAATTAATTATTTTCGTTCCTAACCTAACCAACTAGTAGCTAGAACAAGTCATAGTCAATCCCACGAGGAGTGAAGAATAAACTATGTCACCTATGTTCAATTCAAGAGACAGAAAAGATTGGGGGGAGTTTTCAGATTGATTATCTATCACTAAAATACTAATAATCTAGAAAGTAAATTAAACAAGGATTCAATGTATGCAAATATTCCAGTTAACAGTTCGGTTATCCCCCAATTTCAATTATGTCTTAATCAATGTAACACCCCTCTCTCAGATTATCATGGAATTATCACCCCTAGTCTAACAACAAGCTCTGTTAAACCGAATCGTCTCTTAAGATTAGTTAAATTAGGATAAGATCACTAATTAACCATATTCAATTAAATAACCTAGAACAAGCTCTCTAGATTTAATTCATCAAATGGATTAATCACCAAGACGATAGGATGAACTAGACTCCAAAACACAAGCTCAATTCAATAATCTAGGATTATGCTACCCTAGAGATGCACGACCTTTAGTTTACTACTTATGAAAATTAAATCACAACAATTAGGATTCATGATTTAAGATTATAGCAATCAATTATCAAACACTTAACCTAGGTGATCAGTCCAAATTAATCATCAACAATTGAAAACAATAATCACAGATAACATAATCAATTTCATTCAAACATCAAGAAGGGGAAACGGGATTAATTAAAACATAAAAGAAATATGGGTTCAAACATTCCTGCTAACCGGAATTGAAGGATTAGCCGAGCATCTTCAGAATTGAATCCACAAAAGTTGTTGAGAAATCCATCCAAATTAACCTATGAAAACAAAATAAATATTCTTCTCTCTAAAACTATCTCTCTCTCTCTAAACTATCCCCTAAACTAGTCTCAATCACATGAACAGTAGTGAATAATTATGATGATGCCCTTTCTTGGAGAAGAAGATAATAATGAAATAGGGTTGTTGTCTGGATGTTGGCGTGAACAATCACATTTGGGCCACCAATTCTTCTCAAATAATGGGCCACCAATTCTTCTCAAGTAATGGGCCACGGGCCACTGTCTTTCCTTTTCTTCAATTTGTTAAGCCCAAATGGATGATATTGGGCTTTCTCCTCTTCAATTTGGGCTCTTGGAATAAAATTCACCCAAACGTCTCGATATACTCACGATCATTCTTTTCTTCACTTGAAAATCCTCCAAAAATCCCTAAAATAATCAAGAAAATAATATTTGAATTATTTGGAGATATGAATTATATATATAGGAAAATAGTGCACAAATCAAATAAACGATATTAAAATCTCATATTGATTACCATAAAAAATGCACGTATTTTCCTCGTATCAAATTCCCCCACACTTAACTATTGCTTGTCCTCAAACAACAAAAGAATTAAAGCACATAGGAAATCAAAATAAAAGATCATCGCTTGCACAGATTCTCACCAACACTCATAGGAACTCGAATCCATGTCGGGAACAACACATAAAAACATGTTGGACTCAATGCACAATCTCAAGAAATCACAAAGGTTGGAAGGGCATTAGAAATCAAACTTCTCATAGACAATTTATCAACTCACTTTACCACCTACATCAATCAACATACTTCAACTCCTTTTACGATATCCTTCATTTAAATTAGAACTCGTTAAGATTTTACACACAATGAATCACCCCCATTTTTCTCCTTATATCTCTTTTTTTTTCTTTATTCTTTTTTTTTCATAGACGATGATTCTTCGTCTTTTAATTAATTTTTTTGGATGAGGTTGGCAGCTCCACACCATTCTTAGGTTAGTCCATGAACTACTACGAATTTTTTTTTGCATTTCTTTCTTTCAAGTCTTTAGACCCCTAAGAACAGGCAGCTGATTCCACACCCCATCATCTTTTCACTCCTCAAATTTTTTTTTCAATTCAACACCTTTATCTCCAACCACATCAATGTTTTTTTTTAACCAAAGGGTTTCATCAAAAGTGATACAACTTCACAAATTCCAATCTAAACTACTTCCATCAAGGAATTAAAAAGCACATCTCAAGACACAAGTAGGCAAAGCAAATCAACTCAAAGTCATAGATTAATTCTCAAACCAACACTATCCTTCCTAACAACAATTTTCCAAGATGACATTCAGCAATTTTAACCAACATAAAGCAAAGCAACAACACATTTCCCAACACATTATCGAATTCCCAAATAATAACAATAAACAACACTCGAATCATCATTGCAAGCTCTCTTACTCAACACTTTTTTTTATATATATGCAAATGCAAGCAAAAATTAAACGTGTTAAACATGCATCCTGATACAAAATAAAAATAAAAACAAGCTACATGCAACTATATGAATGTAAATGCAACTACATGCAAGATATGTGATATATTCCACACTTTATCAAATATGCAACATTTCTCCATCCCCCCACACTTGAACCTTGTTTGTCCCCAAACAACTCAAATCACATCACAAGATAAAGAGACAATAAGATCCAATCATGCATAGAGATAAGAGAAATAAAAGAAGTATGGAATCATGTTACCTGATCACCAAGGAGGTTTTGGAATTGGTCTCAAAGATGACACATCAAGAACCATCATGTTCAATACCCCTCTATTAAGCTTTCTTCTCATTATTGATTTGAAGTTTGAGAATTCGGTGAGAAGTGCTTTAGAAGGTGTATGGATTTCATTTAAGACAAATATTTCTTCATCATGCTTTCTTCTATCCTCCAAAATTGAGTTCTCCCTACAAGAAAGATGAAGAGGATCAACATTAAACTGAACAGAAATTGATTGGTTTACCAAATTCTCGCAAGCTGACAATTTGACACTGGATGTTGGTTTCACACTGGGTAATCCAGTGTCTAGCTGACTGACGAGTTTTTCTTCCTCCTCATCGTCTTTCTATAAATGCTCCAGCTTTTTAGGCTCTCTAAACTGTTTCTCACTCAAAATTATTGCATTGATATCCTCTTTTGCTGCCCTCACCAACCTGGAGGAAAAGGAACCAAATTAGTAGGAAATTGTGCAGAAAAATCATTCCTGACCTGTGCAAATTCTAGAATTTTGACACTGGGAGATTGTTTCGACACTGGCAGTCCAGTGTCAGGCTATTCGGCAGTATTCTCTTTCTCCTCATTTTTCTAAATTTTCTAAGGTTTTTTGGGTTCTTCCAACTGTTTTCCACTCCTCAGAGTTATTGCACTGACATTCTTTGGATTTATCTCTGGTTGAGATGGTAATTTACCTCCATTCTGGGCCTCAAGACGACTCACAGCCATCGCCAGTTGGCTCTCTTGTGTCTCAAGATTTCTGATACTTGATTGGGTATCCCTTTGGAATTGGGCAGTGTCCTTTTGGAGTTGCATTGTGTTGGAGGCCAATATCTTCATCATATCCTCCAATGATGAGTTGGAACTTTGTCCGGATACTTGCTCCCGATGATTTGGATTCTTCAAGATTTGAGAGGGCCGATTATTCTCTTCATTCAAAACTCCTTGTTGATTTCCCCATCTCAAATTTGGATGATCCCTCCAACCTGGATTATATGAGTTGGAGTAGGGATCATACCTCCTTTCTTGGTCGTACTTCCTTCCTTGATAATTTCTATTTCCCACGATATTGGCATATGCTTCAATTTCATCGAGCAAAACTCGACATGAATCTGTGGTGTGGTCAGTGGTATGGTAAATACAACACAACTTCACCTGGAAAGTACCTGCAACAGCCTAACGAATAAAAGAAGTTAATTCAGTTAATCTATCCTCGATGGTAGAGTTATTTACCTCCTTTACGGATCGTAGTGAAGAATCACGGGTGTTGAATTGTTGCGAGGCAGCAGCCATGCTCGTGATCAAGAGTCTCGCTACTGATGGTGTTTTGTCCAACAATGACCCTCCACTAGCCGCATCGATGTGGTGTCGGTCCATCAAGGACAGTCCTTCATAGAAGTATTGAATCATAAGTTGATCAGAGAGTTGGAGATATGGACATCTTGCTTCCAACTTCGTGAAATGCTCCCAATACTCATGCAATGTCTCTCCATGCTGTTGTCGAATTCCAAGTAATTCCTTTCGAACATTGACTGCTCGAGATGCATGGAAGTACCTGGCTAAGAAGAGACTTTCCATCTGACTCCATTTTGTGATGGAACCTAAGGGAAGATAGTACAACCAATCTTTTGCAGCATCCTTCAAAGAAAATGGAAATTCTCTAAGTTTAATATGTTCCTCCGTTACATATTTAGGCTTTAGGCTTGAACAGACAGTATAGAATTCCTTTAGATATTTGTGGGGATCTTCATCTACACGTCTATAAAAAGATGGAAGTAAGTGGATTAATCTAGATCTTAACTCAAAGTTAGTATCTTCATTAAAATCGGGAAAGGTGATGCAAAGTGGTTGTTGAGTGAGAGCGGAGTTTGCTAGCTCCCTCAATGTTCGTTCCTCTGCCATTTGAGAAATCCAGATATTTTTCTTTTTGCTGAAGCAATCTGCGAAATTGACACTGGAAGACCAAAGTCACACTGGAACTACCAGTGTGAAAAATAGAGCAGACCAGTAGACGAAGCAGAACAGAACAGCAGGTAAAAATATAGCAGGTTAAGCTAGGCAAACAGAGTAGATTCAGAGCAGATTTAACGAACTTCATAGCAATTTTTTTTTTTGATTTTTTAATTTTTTTTTATAAAACAAGATGACACAATAAATGCAAATCACTTCCCGGCAACGGTGCCAAAATTTGATCGTGCTGTCGCAACGCGATAAAATTAATTATTTTCCTTCCTAACCTAACCATCTAGTAGCTAGAACAAGTCAGAGTCAATCCCACGAGGAATGAAGAATAAACTATGTCACCTATGTTCAATTCAAGAGACAGAAAAGATTGGGGGGAGTTTTCAGATTGATTATCTACCACTAAAATACTAATAATCTAGAAAGCAAATTAAACAAGGATTCAATGTATGTAAATATTCCAGTTAACAGTTCAGTTATCCCCCAATTTCAATTATGTCTTAATCAATGTAACACCCCTCTCTCAAATTATCATGGAATTATCACCCCTAGTCTAACAACAAGCTTTGTTAAACTGAATCGTCTCTTAAGATCAGTTAAATTAGGATAAGATCACTAATTAACCTTATTCAATTGAATAACCTAGAACAAGCTCTCTAGATTTAATTCATCAAATGCATTAATCACCAAGACGATAGGATGAACTAGACTCCAAATACACAAGCTCGATTCGATAATCTAGGATTATGCTATCCTAGAGAGGCACGACCTCTAGTTTACCACTTATGAAAATTAAATCACAACAATTAGGATTCATGATTTAAGATTCTAGCAATCAATTATCAAACACTTAACCTATGTGATCAGTCCAAATTAAGCATCAACAATTGAAAACAATAATCACAGATAACATAATCAATTCTATTCAAACATCGAGAAAGGGAAACGGGATTAATTAAAACATAAAAGAAATATGGGTTCAAACATCTCTGCTAACCGGAATTGAAGGATTAGCCGAGCATCTTCAGAATTGAATCCACAAAAGTTGTTGAGAAATTCATCCAAGTTAACCTATGAAAATAAAATAAATATCTCTCTCTCTAAAACTATCTCTCTCTCTCTAAACTATCCCCTAAACTCTCCTCAATCACATGAACAATAGTGAATAATTATGATGATGCCCTTTCTTGGAGAAGAAGTTAATAATGAAATAGGGTTGCTGCCTAGATGTTGGCATGAACAATCACATTTGGGCCACCAATTCTTCTCAAATAATGGGCCACCAATTCTTCTCAAGTAATGGGCCACGGGCCACTGTCTTTCCTTCTCTTCAATTTGTTAAGCCCAAATGGATGATATTGGGCTTTCTCCTCTTCAATTTGGGCTCTTGGAATAAAATTCATCCAAACGTCTCGATATACTCACGATCATTCTTTTCTTCACTTGAAAATCCTCCAAAAACCCCTAAAATAATCAAGAAAATAATATTTGAAGTATTTGGAGATATAAATTATATATATGTAGGAAAATAGTGCATCCAATCAAATAAACGATATTAAAATATCATATTGATCACCATAAAAATGCATGTATTTTCCTCGTATCAATTAATGTATACATAATTAACGTAATATAGATCTAAGAAACCTCTTTACATGTGTAGGCTTACAATCGGATCAACACTCTTAAAACTCGATATCTTTGACATTTCACGAGGTTACCACCGAACAAGATGAGGGTAATTTCTAAATCTCTTTGTGTTTATTGTTTTCCCTATTTGATATATGAACTGTTGAATCTTATATGCGGTGATTATATGTTGTGAATGATGTGTCATACTATTATATTGTGAAAGGACTAAGGTCCACATTCATCCTCGGAGGGACTTATGGTCCGTAAAAAACGTCTTTTTCTCATTCTACTATCATGGGATTGGTGGTCTGTAAAATGCACCAACGATATAAAAATCGTTTTGTAGGGTAAGACGGGAAATACCCACACCTGAGGTTGAGTTATGAATTATGTGTTATGCATTCTACGTGCTGTGTCTAATTGCCGAACTTATGTATATTTGATTTGTTTAACTGTCATAACATGTTAAGATATGGAGTTTATCCCCACGAGTGTATTCAACGCACTCACCCCCATCTGTAATCGCATTACATGAGATAATGAGAATCAAAACGTATAGAGAGGATGTTGTCGTATCAAGAATTTCCCTTTTTGCTTTCTAAAATTTAATGTTAAAACAATGTTTTATTTAATTTCACGTTTTGTAAAAATTATATCGTATTTTCTGTTAATGGATCCTGTAAAAGTATATTTCCGCTGCTTAAGGTTTCAAATCCTTTAAATCAGTTGTATCCGATGTTTCACATATGTACAACTTCTTATCGTCTCCTATCTCTTTCTTAAAAATGAACGTCTCTTTCCCTTTCTTCTTGCACACCCAGTAAGAAAACTCTGATATTTTAAGAATGAAAACGGGGCGTGACAATAAGTATGTATTTTTCAGATATATGTGTGTTTTATAAGTATGTTTTTTTACAGTGTAAGCATGAACTATTCAAGTATGTCTTTTACGGTTATAAATATGTCTTTTTGTGCTATAAGTACAATCGCCACATATGTCTTTTTGTGCTATAAGTGCAATACGACGGTTGCATGTGAGTTTTTGCCTAAATTGAAATGTAAAATTCTGGACCAATTTATAGTTTTTGAAGATCTCTAATATCAATTCGGGATGTGCAAATTACGTTTGGATTCGAGCAATTTGGACGCACAGATCACACTCCTTTAATCCAATCGATCTCTCAACCTAAAAGTTCTAATTGCACCCCTACAAGTCCTTCTAACCTGATCAGTTGCCCTATCTCAACTTCTCGAGCCTAGCAAGACCAATTTTATTTAGACATTTTTTTATTTTTATTTTAAATGAGATATTGCTTATTATGCCCACTTCTCTCACAAAATACTGAATTTCATGTTTCTAAGTTACTCAATTTGAGCACTCATATCACAACTACCCCAAATTAGTTTTTCATGAGATAGTAAATATATTAAGTTCATCTACTCAAAACATTGATTAAGATTTTTTGACTTGCATTCATTTCGGTAAGTGGAATAGTAACAATTTGGTCAAACTCTTTCTAACCAATTTTCCAACAACCGAAGCTACAACCGATTTTACAAAGAATTTTTTATATATGTGTAGGTAGTATCCATTTTATTTATATTTTTAGTCCATAGATTTAATTTATAAAAAAAAAATTAAATAAACATGAAACAGTTCAAAGGTTTACAGAACGGAATCGTAATCCCTACAATTAGGTTTCAGTTAGTCCCTCCACTTTTTTCGAAACCACCTGTTCAAAATCAAAATAAATAGTTTGAATCGTCTGGACACCTCTAACTAGGCACTTATGCAAATCAATCCAAGTATAATTTGAAAGTGCAAATGTGTAAAAATTACCATAAAATTTAAGGAAAAGTATATAAAAAGAAAGTGTTTTTCAAGTCTTTGGAGCATTAAAATCTATGAAATATCGAGTTCGAGATTGATCTCAAATTTCATGAACTTTGCATATTATGAGTTGGAAGTTCTAAAAACTTGACTAGGGAGAGATGAAAACTTTTCCCATTCGATAGTAGACCATTTAGTCTGGTGGGACGGTAGATACTTGTGGGAGCCAACAGATCCAAACTCCAAGACAAACTTCCACAATATTTCAGCAAAAATTTGCCACACATGAGGTTTGAACTTGCATTATCGAAGAATTTCTCCTTATATCACTACATATCTTACCAACTCAACTATGTCCTGAGATATGATTTAAGAACACTCTTAGTTAAGGAGTAGGTATACAACATATTTCTTTATGCATAAAAGGTACAAAATCTCATATGCTCAATTTTCTAATGCAAGACCATTGTGTAAGGTGTTGAATTTTTTTTCTGCCTAAGAATATTTTCCCAAGTCCCAACATCATGTAAATCCAACATTAATTTCCAGAAAATGACGCAAGAGTAGTTTGTAACTTTTGCTGTGCAGTTTAACCAATACAAATATTCTTTTCTTTATATGATAAAACTTGATTCATATCATAAGATTGGTTCACCTAACTTGGAAACATTAATCATCTTTTTGAATATCAATTATTTGTGTTTAGAACCAATCCAATTTGCAGAGCTTATTTAAACAGACGATTCTATATTTTTTAAGATTTCTTATTAAATTTATTTAAAAGTCCTGTAGTAGTTGTGAAAGTAGAAATTAACATGAAGACATAATCGGACTAGCTTGTGTATAATTAATAGGCTAATTACAACCTATATGCATGAAATGCTTACATGCAAAGAAATATTTTCACATTGTGTTTAGGGGAGAACTGAATTACATCTTAGGCTAGGGATTCAATCAAACCGAAACAAGGTGATATGAGGTTCGAGCTCGGCTCTTAATTTGATTTTTCATAGGCTCGAGCTCGATTCGATCTCTTATAATTTTACTAATTAGCTCACAAACATTTCGAACTTGATTATTAAATTACTAGTTAAACAAGTTTAGTTTGAATTTGAGCTCATTAAGCATATTATTAAGTTTAAGCTCGTAAATAAGCTCGAAAAAATATATAATAATATAAACATATATAAATATGATCAATTAGCTCAAGTTCGGCTCAATAAAGATCCCGAGCTCAAAATTGAGCTCGACTCATTATACTTACAAATCGATATTGAATGAGTTTATTTTTTTTCCAAATCGAGATTCCAATAGCTCAAAACTGGTTTGGTTATTTTACATTCTTATACTTGGCCATCAATTTTAATTTTTATGTATCAGTTTTAGTACTCTAATTAAGTAATTATCACTTTATTTCAATTTTATCTGATTCTGCTCGAAATTCTGATTTTTATCTATGTAAACACTAGAATTGTAAATGTGGGTTTAACATCATTATAGATAGAAATTGACCTTTCAAGCAAAATTTGACCAAAATTGAAATAGTTAAAATAGTTGGTAAAACAAATTGATAAAGCTTAATTATAAATGATCAAAATTGAGATTTTTCTAATTATATATTTCCATGGTGAAAATGATTATAAGATTTAGCAGACAAAAAAAGGTAAATCATTTATGATATAAATTTAATCACATGACTAGTTTTATTATAGGTTGATATTACGTAATAATCAACAGATTATTATATAGTTTATAATTTTTAGTAATCAATAACAAGCGAACAAATGTACAAACAAACAATTTAAAATCACTTACGCTATAATTGGAGGAATTTTGAATTTCAAAAATCCTAATGTATGGTATTCATGTGTTAGATGAAAGAAATATGTAGGACTTTTGCGATCTTTTAAATAATTCAATTTAGTGTGATGAGTTTCCACAATTCATAACCTATAAAAAAAGATTAATTTTTGAAAACAAATTTATAATTAATCACTAAATTGTAAAGAACAGTTTTACGGAATAATATTTATAAGACTATCACTTATAAATTATTGTGAAAATAATAATAATAAACCCATGTTTATTGTCAAGCCATATTATTAAATTTTAAAATAGCAAAATTTCACTACTTAGTTAAAAATTCCCTCAAGAATTAATGATGCTTCTTTATATGTATCCTGTATATAAGTACGTAATTAATTTACAAATTTAAATAATATGATAGATGATCACTCGACTTTTAAATTAAGAAAACAAATGTGAATGTAAATGAAAGGTCTGTAGAAGATTAATTGTTAATAAGGACTATGTGAAGCACAAAAATGTTATGCCAATATTATTTATGTAATGCATGATGACGCGTTGTATTTTCATATATTTAATTTGCATCTCATAAATTACACAAGTTAATCGTAATACATTCTCCCTGTAAATCCATTGTATTATTCCTATAATAATAATCAAATACGATACATAAATATTACTTTATAACATTCTTCAAATATATATATATATATATATATATATATATATATATATATATTACTTTATAATAAAACATTAAAATTATTCAGATTGAGGACCAAAAATGTCCACATCTTACGTATGAAGACCAAAATAAATGTTGAAATAAAACATCATGAATATGAAAAACATATATAAGTGTTCACAACACATATGTAATAAGGTTCACTATATATGTGAAGATGCACGCCACGAGCTCACCCAAACCTAATACTAAAAGTCGGTTCTCTACTTTTAATTTATGCCAAATTCATCAGAAGGGTCCAACTAATTGGATCATCTCTTACATTTATTGTTTTATGTCATGTTTGATTGATTTTAAAATTTTAAATTTGAATTTTAAAATTCGTACATAATTTTACAAAACTAATTTTATTATGGAATCAATCCAAAATTTATAACCTAAAATATAGATACATATTAACTTATGAAAATGAGTTTTGATTCTGGTTTTTCATGAGATAATTATTTGCAGTACTATAAGAAAAATGAGTATTTGCAACAATATTAAACAATGATAATTGTCGAAAAAATATTTTGCGACATCATTTTGTCGCTAAATTATTATCGCAAAAGCGTTCATGCAAATAGTTTTTTTGTGACAACATTGTCGTCGCTAATGTATGTTGTCGCAAATACATTTTTTTTATTGTTTTTCGTAACAACGTATTGTCAATTTATATTAATATTTTTTGCAACAATTTGTTGTGCCAAAAATTATACTTTTCACAACAAGTTTTATTGTCACAAAAACTTTTATTGTAAATACTCATTTTTCTTGTAGTGTTGTAAGATATCTCATATAATTTTTTGTGTAAATAAAACGAATTGACTAATTCTGAATCTGAAGACGTAGAAATCATACTTAAGATTGACTTGTATTAAATGTAGGTGAGAGTTGAATTAATCCCATGAATGACTCAGCCAATTTCAACTATAAAGTTATAATGAAATATAAAAGTATAGGAATATAATGTTGAATAACTAGACCAAATACAAATGCGTCACTCATCATGCTCTACAGGAATTATTTTTAATTTTAGGTATCAGTCTCTTTTCGAAACTTAAATTTTGAGTTTAATTATTTTGGGAGATTACGTGTGGTTTTGTGTTGTGTTTTAAAAAATATTGCAGGTGTTTATCTTACTCATACAAGCATAAGTTTATTATCTGGTTAATAATGCACCTTGAAATCTTCTTATTTGCTCGTTTTGACCATCTTTTTAAAGGTTTTGTTATAAATTAAATTAGAACAAATCCTATGTTCTGGAATAAATTTTTAAGAAATTAAATAGGGTAATACAATTCTGCCTATCCACTGTGGATACGTTAATATGTGCTCACTGCAGATGTATTAGATATCTAAAATATCTATTAATTTCACATTCCATAATTTCAGGATAAAATCATTAGACATTATCGATGTTCATATTAAGAATTGTCCACGATAAATATTTTAACATTTTCAATTATATATTTGCACAGATAATACATATAATTAATTAAATGAAATATTGAATAAGATATTATAATTTTATATGTAATTAATGACCCAATATCATCATTAACACAAGTACACAACTGATACGTGCAAATATAGTTAGTGCATTCCATCCGATCGAATTGATCAAATTTCTTGATTATTTCATCATTTAAATGTATGATACATAAATAAGATATTATAATTTTTTTTTATATTATACTCTCATTTCAAAATAAATGATAATTTAGCAAATTAACTTTTGTATCATGTGCTTAGTACTTTAAGTGGTTTTCACCTTTATATAGGTGAAGATTGTGATGATCATAATTCGAACTTAAATCATATATCAATTTTTTAGTCTTTATTTTTTTCTATCCACTTCCTCTACACTCAATTGGAAAAAAAAGAAAAAAATAACTTTTGTTTCTTATACAGTACTCTTCATAAATTATATGATTTAGTAATACGTAAATAAGTTTTGGAAATTTATAAAAGAAACACTTCATCTTTCACAATGATTTCGTGCCAGTTAGAACCAACATAATGGCCAAGTAATACTTGATATGGTCAAAAACAAATTGAAAAATTCAAGTCAGAGAAAAATTCTCAACCAATTTGCCATTTCAGTCTATTCAAGCTTGTTTAAGCGATAACTGTAAATGAGCAGAGCGTCCGGAAAATTTCAGAAAATTACTTGTGATCAAGTTCGATTAGTATTTGTTTATATTAGCTTCTTAGTTTTAACAAACAAAAACAAACAAGAAAACTTGATTGGTTATGTTTATGAACATATTTGCGATTATGTTCATTTAATATTTGTTTAATATTCGTTTTTTATTCATTCAATATTTATTAAACACTGAGGGTATGTTTGGAAGAAAATTATATGGGATTGAGGAAATTTTGCCATTGAAATCTTGGATTTTATAGTAAAGATTTTATAATAAAGGTGAATAGTCAAAATGAATGTTTGTTTGAGAATTTTAGTAAGGAATGATTATATTATAAATGTCAAATCAATGCTGGAAAATGTGGGTTGATATAATATTTTATAGTGAAAAAGTGGTTGATGTCATTTTATTATGAAAAATTGTATTTGATAATGATTGTCGATTGTAATATAGGTAGTAATAATTATATCCAAATTTTGTGATCTAAATTTAAATACGAAAACAAACATATATTAGAATTTTGAAGTCCAAAATCCTAACATGTCAAATCTCTTCCAAACATAGTCTTATGTACTTATTTATTAAATATTTCATTTATGTTTATTTTTAATGTCTTCTAATACAACTCATTTATATTTATTTATTATATTATGCATTGAGTGTTCATGAACCTATATTTTCAGTTTCTGCATGGATATTTTCAATTTTTCTTTATTATGAATAATTATTAAACATGTTTGCTGAATATGTTTTATTATTAAATAAACGAACGCGAACACACTTTTAAGATAAACAAAAGAACATAAACAACCCTTGCTCATTCAAGCTCAACTCGTCTACCCCACGACAATCAAATGAAATTTTAAAACCTGGAAAAATAGGGAATCATGTTCAAAATTAGCCCAAAATTAAGGATTGGCCAAATTATCCTATATAACCCTTTAACATCGACCTTTATTCATGTTGTTATTTCATTAGGGACAATTCGATTGTTTCCTATGGTCGTCAGTTTATTACCTTTTTGCCCATTAAGTAAGGGGTCTGGCAATTTTGCCTTTTTTTTTTCGAGCTTGCAATTTAAGACTTTTTGTTTTCGAATTTAGCAATTACTGTCCAATTTCAGCCCGAATTGCTTATTTGGGCTGAAATTGCACGTTTTTTGTACATAACACCCCTAATCGGACTGAAATTGCTGAGGTGGCAAGATATTTGGCGAGGTGGATTTTCAGACTTATTTTTTTGAATGCCATGTGTATTATTAAGTTGGCCCCACCTGTGACACGTCACACAAATTTTAAAAAAACAAATATATTGCTTTGGGGGAAAATTAAATCCCCAAATCGCGATAATCCCCAATTCAAGAACCCTAATTTCCCCAAATTGAAGAAACCCCAATTCCCAAACAATTTTGTCAAATCTCCCGGACAAAATCTCTACTGGTCATTTCTAAGAAATTAATCCAATTAATAATCTACGTCGTCATAATCTATTCCGTCTCACCCAAAGTCACCCACACCACCATCAGCGACTTCATGAACCTGGTGCAGCGTCTCACCGGCAACATCATCGCCTCCTCCTCTGGCGTAGGGGACCTCTCTCCGGCGATGAGATTGGCTTCGATTGAGAAGACGAGCCCTCGCCACAAGGACAGGGACATCATTTCCAATGGCGGTGCTGACGTCTGCAACGACGAGAGCGGCTTCTTCGACATGGGCGATTTTCTTGGAGACACGAAGGTGGAGGTTTAATAGGTTTAATAGGCTTTGCTGCTCTGGATAGATTAATAGGTTTCGTGGACACAACGTTTTCCGAAATCTTTCTCATCTTTTAGGATTTCTTTCTGTGTTGCAATCAAAATTGAAGAGAGAGAGAGGGGAAAAACGTTTGATGTAGGCAGAGAGATTCTGCGGTGGTGGCTACGGAGGGGCGGTAGAGGTGGGAGATTCGGCGGTGGTTGCTACGGAGGCGGCGGTGGGGGGCGCGGCGGCGATGGAGTCTGCAGGGAGGAAAGAGAGTGGTGATGGCTGGGCGAGAGGTTTTGACGATTGAATTTTTATAATTCTTTTTCCATTTTTTATTATTCCATTTTTTATATTTTTTGATTTAAAATTTAATTGTGATGTGTATTATAGTGGGCCCCATTGTTTATTACACGTGGCAAAAGATAATTAATTGAAAAATGTCACATCGCTAAATCACGCGTCACCTCAGCAATTTCGGCCCGATTAGGGGTGTTACGTGCAAAAAACGTTCAATTTCAGCCCGAATAAGCAATTCTGGCTGAAATTAGATAGTAATTGTTAAATTCGAAAACAAAAAGTCCTAAATTGCAAGAAAAAAAAAAAAAAGCCAAAATTGTGAGACCCCATTTGCAAAAAGTAATAAACTCGGTTGTCAATTGTCAAATAATTAATTCCGAAATCATGTAAAATTTACTTTTCAAAGTCAAGCAATTATCAAGTATTTCTGATTCTAAATATTCTCGATTTGGTTTACTTTTAGGTACAATTCAATCCAATAGTCATCTAGTCTCGTGCTCAGTATTATATTCAGGAGCAATTACAAATTGTAAGTTGCAACCCCAATTTTACGTATATATATATATTTACTTTTTTTTTACTGTAGAAACATATTTCTCAATTTAACTTGTTTGATTTGTTTTTAAGATTTCATCGTTCAATCCGAGGTCCACAAAAGATTTTATTGTTTTATTCCACCAAATTGGATCAGGTTAGCTATTTCATCCTATATGTTACGTCTTCTAATCTAAATTAATAATCACACACCACATATATATCAAATAACATCATTAATTCAAATATTAAATATATTAAATACGATAAAACATAAAATGAAACACCAAATATAACAGATGATCCGATCTATCCAAACTTCATTCTAATCACCATGGCCAACCACTAAAACTCAATGTCTGTGCTCTATAAGTACATGATGAATCATGAATGAAATACCACACATTTTCCCCCTCATTTTTCACACCCACCACTCTACACCCTCAAAACCCCACCAATTCACAAGACCAAACCTAAACCACAGCCAAAACAAACAAAAAAGAAAAGAAAAATGTGTATACTGATGAAAGGTTTCGAGGTGAAGGTAATCAAAACGGAGGTGGTGGCGGCGGCGCTGCCATTGCAGGAGCACTGGTTACCGCTTTCGAACCTCGACTTGCTCTTGCCGGCGGTGGACGTCGGAGTTTTCTTTTGCTACAATCATAAGCCAATTATTGATCAACCACTCTCTTTTGCTCATATAGTTGGCCTTCTCAAAAAGGCTTTGGCTCAAACATTGGTTACATACTATGCATTTTCCGGCGAACTGGTGAAGAACAACGCCGGTGAGCCGGAGCTTCTCTGCAACAACGGCGGCGTAGACTTCGTCGAAGCGTTTGCTGACGTGGCATTGGAGGATCTGAATCTGTATAATCCTGATGAAAGCGTTGAAGGCAAGCTCGTTCCTCTCAGAAAACGCGGCGTTTTAGCCGTTCAGGTGACTCATTTATTTCTCTATAGTATTCATTCAATCCCAAAGAAGAAAAAAGAAAAAAGACATTTTTTTAATTTAAATTTGCATGTTAGGTAACTTTGTAGTAATTTTATTACAACCGTGATAGAGTCCTTCCTCCCAATTCTAATTTTTATTGATTTTGTTTTATAATTTTCTTTATAAATGCGTAAAAATGTGTATAGTAATAATATAATACCACTAATCGATCCATTTATGATAATGAATATTGATACAACAAAATTCTAAAATAAAACATCGTATTTAGATTTGATAGAACATGCGGGGCCATGTTTACAATTTATTTATATATTATAAAATGTTTAGACAAATATATTATTGACACATATTAATATATTATATTTATATATGAACATCTGAGTATGTACATATAATTGTACACAGGTGTTATTTATTAT
The DNA here is from genome assembly GCA_954870855.1 of Scutellaria minor. Classification (NCBI taxonomy): domain Eukaryota; kingdom Viridiplantae; phylum Streptophyta; class Magnoliopsida; order Lamiales; family Lamiaceae; genus Scutellaria; species Scutellaria minor. Next base: position 31,170,813 of record OX940727.1, read on the forward strand.
ATTCCTACACATCTTCATGAGTACTTCAAGATATATATTGACGTGACATGAGTCAAATAGAGATGTCATAATTAATACTACTACATCAACAAGTGTTCATCAAAAAACATTTGTTGCATAAATATGATCAAATAATTATATTTGCATAGTCCATATAATATGGATGATTACACAAAAACGTTGACTGTGTATGACTATTTTATAAATTTGTAAAAGATAAGTTGGTATAGTCATAAGTATAAGTAAAGATGATGCTGCCGTCAATTGCTTACTTATTTTGTCTTCAACACAATTTGCATTTGAACAATATACGAATATATAACTTTAAAAATAAAATTTATATATAAAGATTCAAAGAAATTTAAGATGACTTCTTAAGAGAAAACAAAAAGAGAAAGCTTGATAATTAAATGTTACATCCAAATATGTAATCATTATTTATTTTATATCTACTTTTTAACTCACATATACGTACTCCACGCATTGAACTTATGGATTTATATTACCACATATATATAGCATAAATAGTGTCTGATGATGAACGCGCATTAAAAAAAAAAGTTCAAAAGTTTTGTCCATTTTTTGTTTTTATCACATTTTGAAAGTCGTACACGTGTATTTTTTCGAATTTGTAAAAAATGTTCATAAATAGATTATTATGTGAATGTATGGCACATGCAGTTGTTGGAAAAAGTGGGATAAAAGTGTAGTTTTTAAGCCCACAACCTCTTTTGGGCCCAAAAGTTTTGGAACTGTTTTTGTTTTTCTTTTTTGTTTTTTTGTGTTTTATCTGCACTTACATGAGATTATCAAATACTTTTGAGTTTTAACTGATAAACAAATTTTATGACTTGTTTATCAATAATAACTTAAGTTTTAATTATTTTACCAATTCAAATAATCTTAATACCTCCGACATTTGGATGATAAAAAGATGGATCCAGTTTGTAAAATTTGAAAAATAAATCAGAGCGAACTATATTAAATTGAAAACAAAAAATGGTGATTCAAATTAATTGTAAAACTATATTAAATTAGTAATTTATGTTGCTATATTTGGAAACCCCAAAGTATAAAACGCAAAATTGATTCAACTTAAATCTGATCCTCTATTTCTTTTATATATATATATATATATATATATATCATCTAATTAATTAGTAATCATGTCCTTTGTATATGTGACTAGTGAGGAACACTGATTTCAACGTAGGGGCCAAATCAGTTAATAAAAAAAAACGATACATCTAAGCTAAAAATATAAATATATCACTATTTTGATAAAGTTAATATATTACAATATTTCTCTTCTGTTTTCATATTCAATCGGAAATTGATGCATAATAGTTTCATTGCTAATATCAACCTTATTATTGCTATCTTGACTTGATGATAATTGAGGTTGAACAAAAGGTGCATTAACACAGTATGTCATATTTTTCCGTAGGATATATCTTTCCATTATCTATAAAAAAAAAAACAAATATTAGAAAATAAACTAATAGTAAAAGAACTTGGTAAAGCAAAATGGGATTTGATAAAAATAATAATAATAATAATAATAATTCAAGAGTTAAGTAAAACACAATAAAGATATACATGAAAGTTTAAGAGCTCAATAATGAGTTTTGTCACATACTTTTAAAAGAAAATATTTCATCTAACTTTCTTCATTCACTCAAAATACTTAATATGTTTTTTATCTTTACCAAACCTTAAATATTGAATATCATTATTTGAATACAAAAATTATAATTTTATAAGAATATTTTGATGTATTTTTTTTATCAAAAGAAACTAAATCTTATAGTAATATAAGCAACACAATAACTAGTCATTCAACAAAATAAGTTTGTCCATCTCCTACCACAATGAAAAAATTTCATAACTTCAAGCATTGATAAATAATTCATAAACAAAATGCAAAATTATTTATCAATCTTTTCCAACTAATCACTAAAACACATATATAATTTAAGGTCAATAAATCAACAACAATAATGAATGAAAAATAAAGTAACAAAATAATATAATAATGAAATTTTACCTTAAAATTAGATGCAGAAACAATGGGAGAAAGAGAAAATTCAGATTTATATTGTGAAAGAAAGTAAAATGGGAAAAAATTTGGTTGAGAAAGGAAGAAAATAAACTTGCGTCTGGCTCACGCGCAGAATAAGCTGATACATTTCTTTTCTTTTCTTCAATTAAAATAGTGAAATTACCATATACCGCTGCTAATTTTGAAATTTTTTTAGGGGCCCAATATTCCCCTTGGCCACTTACTGTATTTGTCTCTTTATGTGACGTATAATAGTGATTTTGAAATATCAAATAAAACACGTTAAAATAGAAGATCTCATGTATGTATCGCAGGTGAGCCAACTAAAAGATGGAGGAGTGGTGGTGGCATGCACATTTGCTCATCAAGTGGCTGATGCTTACTCTGCCAATATGTTTCTTGTTTCATGGGCGGAGATGGCTCAATCAAAGCAACTATCACAGCCACCATCTTTCCGCCGTTCACTCCTCCTCCCAAGGCGGCCCGGCAGCTACCATGATTCAGTCGACAACATGTATGTTCCAGTGTCGGCCCTACCGCCGCCAGAGGATCAGCCACATGACGACGGTCAGGCGGCACTGAGTCGTATTTACTACATTACGGCTAACCGCGTCAACGAGCTCCAAGAATTGGCCAATATCGGTAATGTTTGATATTTTTAAGAAGTTTGCAAAATTAGTTTCGTAATTATATGAGAATGAGAAAATTATATAGTCATCCTCAATTTTCATATCGTAATTAATCAATTCTATAACTATTAAACCTGCAAATCAAGGACAAATTTGCCATTAAAGAGATAATTTTATGATAACATACTAATTTAGCCCGGTTTTACTATCATTTTTCCAATTTAAGTTCGATTTTGCTCGAAATGTCAATTTCTACATACGTAGGTGTCGGAATTGAAAAACACATATCACCAACTCCGACTACGCAAAAATTGAAATTCGAAACACAATCAGATGAAAATTGAAAAAGTATAGTTGGAGCCCGAAATTGTAATACGTAAATTGATGGTAAATAAATGGATAAGATCTAAATTCCTTGATGAAAATTGCAATTTTCCCGTTATCCACATGATTGAGATGCGATATTCCAATGAAATTGTCAAAATTCGACTAAATTTATCCTCAATTCATTAGTTTCCAAATAGTAATATTGCAAATTTTGATTTGAATAACAAGACTCTCCACCATTAGTTTTGGTACTAAACTCACCAACTTACACTCTGAATATCTTCCAACAGGTAATACAAGTAGCAAAGATGGTAGAAGAAGTAAGCTCCAAGCATTCTGCGCATTCCTATGGAAAACGATCGTCTCCTGCGAAGGCGGCGACAACTCTTGCCGCCTGGGAGTGGTGGTCGATGGGAGGAGCAGATTGATGGATGGAAACGAAAAGGAATCGAAACTAATAGCTTCATATTTTGGCAATGTATTATCCATCCCATATGGCGAGAAAACGATCCAAGAGCTAAACGAAAAGCCACTGAATTGGGTGGCGAACGAGGTCCACAACTTCTTGCAGAGTGCAGTGTCGAAGGAGCATTTCCAAGGGTTGATAGATTGGGTGGAGGAGCACCGCCCCGAGATGGGGCTGTCGAAGATCTACGCCGCCAGAGCGACGGCGGAGCAGCCGGCGGTGGTGGTGTCGGCGGGGCAGCATTTTCCGGTGAGGAAGATGGACTTTGGATGGGGGTTGCCGGCGTTCGGGTCGTACCATTTCCCGTGGGGAGGGAAGTCGGGATATGTGATGCCGATGCCGAGCCCGAAAGGGAATGGGGATTGGATTGTTTATGTGCATTTGTTGAAGGAGCAGTTGGACTTGATAGAGAGTAATGCAGCTCATGTGTTCAATCCTCTTACTTCTCATTATGTTTTCTCCATCATATGATTTGTACAAGATGTTTTCTTATTTGAATTATATGTACTCCAATCTATTATGCAAGATTTTTATTGGTGGGACAATTTCTACGTGGAACCAAAATGAAACGGACATATTAGACCTGGGGATCAAATTTGCAATTTCGTCTAAGTTTTTGTTAATATATTTATCAATTTTCTGCATGTGGAGATTTGTTTTTCTATTTTTCTCGGTTCATTTACTATATTGGTTTATGTTGGTTTTTGGAATTATTAAATTGATCCTTTGTTTTTTTTTATTTCTTTCATTTGTTGGTCTTTGAATTTTATTGAAGTGTTTTTAATTTATTTATTTGACATTCGACTATTATAAGTTAAAAAAATTATTTAATGTAAGCATTTTTACAACAATAATTTATTAATTTCTTAAGGAAAAGACCAATAAAGCATATACATTATGAATAGGTTGGGAGCAATAGGAAAAGCTGTTAAAATTTATGCTAACTGGTGCATGGATCTCCATGCACTCGGGTTGGATTGGGCGTGGATCCAACCCAAATCTGTACTTTTTTTTTTAATCTTGATATTTTTGTTATGTTAGTCATACATTTATATTCTTTTAGTCATACATTTATATTATATTAGTTATATTTTATGTCCAGATTTCATACCCTTATTGCAATACTTTAACTTTAAAAAAAAAAAATTTGCTGACCTTCATACTATGTTGTCATACATTTATATTATATTAGTTATACCTTCATATACAAAAACTTATATAAGACTATCTCATATAAGGAGTTTCATGAGACGGGTCTATTTGACTAACAATCCAAACCCACAACTCATTCCCCAATTGTCTTAAATTCTTCTGCATCCAAAAATTAATCAAGCAACTCAATTTAGCGTCGGATTTCATTCTCTTCATGCTCGTCGCCGCACATCCGGAAAGCATCTGAAGGAGACTCTCCACTGCCAATCTCACGTCTTTGAAAGCAAATCCCAAAACATTTGAAAACGAACACAAGTTTTAGAGTAGAAAAAAAATATGAATTTTTCACTTTCTTTTTCTGCACTATGACACAACTAACAATTTAGGAATTTTATTGAGATGATCAACACTATCATATGTGCATGGCTAAAGTTCTTATTTCGGGTTAAAGGGAACTAAATTTAGTCTTTTTTTAGACTTTTCTGGACTTACTAAGAGTGAGCCCTCGACAATGTTGGAGTCCGACGAGTACACGGATTGGGGCGCTCGAAATTTCTTCGTTCGTACCGAACCGCTTGCAGAATCAAATCCTATTCCACAAGATCCTATATCAGCTATGATTCCGCCAAAAATTTGATCATTGATCATGCTAATTCCATACAAATCAATACTGAAAAGCATGTGCCCATCACTCCAGCAATCGAGTGATAGGCAATCAGTCAAGGGAAGCTACTAAGGCACGAAGTGTAAAGCAGTCAAGAGAGTGATGCTAACACCTAATTTTTGATATCCCGCTATTATTTGATTTTAAATTTAACTATTTTTAAAATATCTAATACGATTAGAGTCATACGCCCAAATTGCTATGAATTCTATAAATTCCAAAAGAAAATGATTGAAATTTGTTAATTTTTTAAGTAACATGAGTAAAATTAATAAATTCTTTTTAACGAGACTAAAGTTTAATTTAACCATTATAAATTATACACATGTTGTATTTCAATAATATGAATTAATGCAACTTGTAAATCGTACTATAGTGAAAATGTGGAATTGGAATCAAAATGTATATAAGATATAGGAATTAAAAACAATAATAAAATCTTTCTATGTTGTTTCTACTATCTTTCACTCAAAACTATGTCAACATTAATTATGAAACAACACATTGCTAATCATATTTCTATGCTATGCGTTTTATCGCATTTATTTTAAATCACTCATGATTAACAAGCACACACACAAATATTATAAATATAAATTTTACTATGTACAAATTATATATATTTGTATATATTGATGAAGGAAAAAGTTGTTTTAGAAAACAGAAACTCTGTTTGATTATGTGACATGTTAGAATAAATAACCACAATAAACTGGAAAATCAGAAAAACAAAATTATTAAGGACAAAAACGAAAGCTAATCTTATTACATGGCTTCCAAATCAGTTTGAAGTTCACAATCGAGAGTTTTTTTATTTTTTGAAACATAACCAGTTGGACATCAAAAGCACATAATTGGCTGGTCACAATTTCCAAACAAACACTTTTTCACGTGGTGCAATATTATGTTATGGACTTAAATAATAAAAAATAAAAAAAAAGCACTACACCTAAAATTTAATCATTCTCTAAATCATACTAACATTAATTCCATTAATTAATGATATTTCAGAATTTGAGACTAATAACACTCGCATTACTCTCTTCGCCGTCCACTCTTCTTCTCTCTCCACCGTTATCGCCGCCGCTGTCGGCCTTCCAGCTACTGCTCTCAGACTTTCCATCTTCGATACTCTCCGACGGGTCACCGGCGCCGCCTTGGATGTCTGATTCCGGCGAGCTGTTCATCTGTGTTAGCGGCGGTTTGTTGTACATGTGCAGCGGCTGGTGGTGGTGCAGCTGGTGGTTTTGCGGCGGCGGTGGTGGCGGCGCTATTGCAGGATACATATGATCCTGCTGCGGCGCCGGTGAGCAGAAGGGAGGCGGTATGTGGTGAGTGGCGGCAGCGTGAGCTCCATAGAAGGCGGCGGTGGGGCCCCCGCCGTGGGCTGCGGCAGCTGCGTATTCGGGTGGGACCCATATGCCACCTAGGACCACCACTTGCGGGCCCGCGGTGACGGAGGCTTGTGGGCTCGGGCTGGGCCTTCTTGTGTGGAGTCTGTATTTCTGCTTTCACAAATTTCGTAGGTAGGTAGTTGTTAGAAACAAGATTGTGTTGGGACTAAAGTACAAAAAGATAGACTCTTTTCTTTTTCCGTAGCATGAATGTCTGAATTATGATTTTTGAGACTAAATGTGTGTCTTCTTGTGTTGTGCTTTTTTAGAGAGAGAGAGGCACCTGCAAATGGCTTTTAACTTCATCATTGGTCAAACCATCAACCTTCATCAGTTCTCTGATTTGTTTTGGTGTAGCCACTGCAAAACAATTGAGAATCTTTCATATAGATTTCTAACATTTTTTTTTGTTTTTTTCTTTTTTTTTAAACAATATAGTACTAATAAAATCAGTTATTGCATGAAAACAATATGTTTTTTTCATTTCTTTTACAAATGGGAAAACGATCATAATTCAGGTTTTTTTTTATTATACTAACTCAAATTTAAAAGATAAGTTTACTCTTATGATTAGTGTATATGATTTTTGGTCCAGAAATGGATTTAGGCTGTTCTTTGAAAATCTTTTTTTGAACATCAAAGTATTAAAACAAAAAAATAGATAAATAAATAAATAGAAGAGTGAGTTTTACGAGAAATCGTCTTATCTATCTTGTTATGTGAGACAAATCAACCCACAACCCACACTTCACAATTCATACATGAATTTGTGAATACGAGTTTTGTTTGTGAGTAATAAGATCCATCTCATGGTAATTATCCAAAAAACAGTTGCATATAACTTTTTTTTTTAAAGATTGCAAATGAAAAACGACCATATTTTAACTTAAACAGAAAAATTGATACTTGAACTCTACAAACTCACCTTGTGAACCACCCAACATATGAAGAGCATTAACAAACCGGCGGTGCAAATCCGGTGACCAACACCGCCGCGCCTTTCTATGAGTCTGAGCCGAGTTCGAAGTCTGCTCTTTCTCAACAGAGCTATTACCACACTTACCCGAATTGTCTCTTATCGAAATCGTTTCAACCGAGTTTCTCTTATCTTCCAAATCCTCCTTATGTGATGAGTTGAGAGCCAACTCCGGAAACGCTTCACCACGAGGCGAAGACACTCGATCTTTAGACGAAAATGGAAGAAAAGCTCCACCTCCATTCATTCTCTGCTTGCCATTCAACCCTAGCTTGGTGTCAGTAGTTTCTTGAGGAGATGATATCAATGGAGATTTGGTTCCTTCACATTCATGGTTCCATAGCTGTGCTGACGTCATCCAGTTAGCTTTATCTGCAGATATGTTGATCCCTTCATGATTAATCTCCATGTTAGATGAGCTCATGGTTTTGAGTGGAATGAATTCTTCAAGCACTGGTTTTGAACCAGCCTTGTTTGCCCTCTCTGATTGTAGTTGCTGCCTCGACGTCTCCATTGCTGAAATTATATTCGTTAGACGAAGAAAAAAAGATTATATAATTCTAATTGATGATGCAATGGATTGGAGAATTAGTTACCGTTGGTGAGGAGTTGCATACAAAGAGGAAGCTCGCGTTTGAAAGCATCGATCTTGAGCCTTTCTTCCTCGAGACGAGCAAGGAATTCTTCGAGCTTTTGGGTTTGTTCATGATGAGTTGTGTGATCATCAAAAGGTTTTTGGAGCATGGAATGGATTTGGGGTTTGCTATCAAAGCTTAGCTCTGATGGTGATGCCATCATTTTTTATATTATAGCATGGATTTGTACAACAATTAATTTATACTTGAATGAATGAAGCTACAATGGTGGGAGAAAAGGGAATTATTAAGGGATTTTTGTGATGAACACAAGAAGGATAGAGTGGTATTCTTGTTAGGGTTGGAGTTAGAGAGAGAGAGAGAGGGAATAAAGTGGAGTTTTGGAGAGAGAAGAGAAGGAAAAAAGATAAGGGATGGTAACTTCTTGCAAAGAGCAAAGGGGGAAAAGGCTATATTTAATGGTGTCCTGAGAGAAGGAATCACTTGCTCTCTCACTCCATTTGAGGGCTCACTTGGTATAGAAAAGAAGAACCTTGTTTTAATTTTATTTTTTTTAATTAGACTTCAAATAATCCCCCATAATAAAATGATTCTTCTTCTTAGACTACTTTTTCTTTTCCTTTTTCACACTTTACATTGTTGATACTCCTTTTGTTTTAGCACTTTAATTAGGGTTGTGTGAGAAATTCAAAAATTTGGAATAAATTAAATAGGTTCAACTTAAAAGATGGAGAAAGGAGATCAAGTAGTACTTATATTCATCCCCATCTAGATAACATGTACAAAATGGAATTGATCTTTTAATTAAAGCATGATTATCACCAAGGGTACTCTAGATAACTCTAGATAACGAGTTTATTATTATATATGAATATTTAAATCCATCATCTGGCTTATATCATTAGATCCATACACAGCTTAAGGGGTTTAAGGCAATAATATTTTAAAGTAAAACTAATGGACTAATTGTTGATTTGTGAAAAACATCTCTAATTAATTGGATTTAAGAGAGATAGAGAAGTTGTTCAAATTCATCATAACTAAAGATTCATAGTTGAATGTGATATTGATTCGATTAAGATTATTTAAGATGGAAAAGGTAATTAGAGAAGAGCATATTTAGTTGGCATTAAAAATACAATAAAAAGGAAGTGAGGAAATATTCAAAATGGTGTTCAGTATCAATCCCACCCTAGCAACTTTCTTTTGGGTTTTTCAACTTTGAAAAGTTGCATAATTCCTCTACACTAAAGTGCATTAAGAGAGGTGATAAAGCGAATATCTGTTCAAGTGCGAGACATTTTGTTTGAAAAGAAAGAAAGAATATAATAATAATAATAATATTTATATATATCTACAATTCTGCAAGGGAATATCTCAACTCTAATTCTACGACTCTAAATTAAGAGCACACAAATCCACGAAGCTTAAAGGAAGAAAGATGTTCTTTGTTAAAGAATATCAAAGGAACTCTTAAGGGATATGGGAATCTTCTTTTGCTACCACCTTTACTTAAGTGGGTTGGAAGGCAACAAGATTCTCTTACCCTTCTTAAATTTTATTTATCATCAATATCTAGCTAGGGTTTTTTTTTATAATATTCACCTCCAAAAACTTCATTTTTGAACCCTAGAAAATTAGATCCATAGTATTATTTTTATTTTATCAAGAACCATGTATCTCCACAAAAATTACAGTTTTAGTCATATAACTATACTACGGTCCAAGATTTTGTTATGTATCAAATATTTTTTCGCAGTTTAACCTCTTATCTTCCAATTGATCATGAATTTAGTCATAAAGTCACTAGAAACTGAGAAAGCAAAGTTTAATTTATACATAACTCAAAAGAGACCATCATATAATTACAACACTAATATAATTTTGTAATTTTTCCAAGTGTCATAAAAACTTATAATACATCATTTCACAGATATAAAAACATATTTTCACAAGTCAATCTCCATTTCCTTAATTATGGATCGTGGCTGGTCAGTCTCATGAAAATTATATTTATAAGACAATCTCACAACAGTTTTACTGTTCAAGTAAACGACACAACTCAATAAAAACCTAGAATTAACCATAGTAATTGGTGTAGAAGCATAGAAATGGAATGGAAAAGTTTGAAAAAAAAAAGTAGGAGAAGGTGAGACAGAAGAAAGAAAGGGTTAAAATAATGAGTTGAAAAAGAAAAGGAATCGAATTCTCCGGTGAAGGGTAATGCAATGATGAATGGTTAGTCGCTTTCTATAACAAGGCTTCTCTTATAAGACTCCAATTCACACCTTTTCTGCAGATTCTCTCTTTTTATCTTTCCTATTCTTCTCTATCATCTCTCTTCTTTCTTTTTCTTCTTCCTTCTTTTTTCTTCATTTTTTATTTTTAACTCAGTTTTAAAATTATGTCTGACCAATTGAAGATAAGAAACGGACTATTTTTAAATAATTAGAATTAAGTCGAACCAAAATATAAAAACAATTCAATTTTAAACTTATGTCTGACTAATTGAAGATAAGAATCAGACTATTTTTAAATAATTAAAATACCTAATCACTTTTATTTGTTTGTCGTATCCAATTATAACTCAAGACTTCTTCTAGCTTTATTATTTGTATGTTTGTTTACACTCTTTCTCTCTCTAGAAACTGGTTAGATTCTTCTTCTGACACGTATCCAAAATATTCTTCCGTGTCGTTCCTCTGGATATGAATATACCTTCTGTTTCCTGCATTTTAAATATGACCAATATAGGCTTTGTATTGTATTTATGCAACGCTATATTAATGTCAACCATGGATGATGGGAATTCAATTTTTCATCTTTTGCAATTTCAGCCCTGCAAAATAACAAATTTTATAGTTGGTCCAAATATATTTTCCTCTTTCATCTAAACCCTGTCAATTTTAGTAGACTAACTTTTTTCATGTTGCGTTTACTTCGATTGTGGTTTTATACATTAAATTTACAGTAATGTTAATCTAACAACCCAAGTCCCAAGCACTTTAGATTAATTTGCAATGGTTCAAGGTTTGTATATTAACTACAATATATTGAATTAAGAATTGTTGTATACATATTAGATGTAAATGTCTTAATATAACAAACACAAGGACGGGGCCAGGAATTTTTAATAAGGGGGCCAATTATTTTTCTTTGGATATTTATCAAAATTTTTGAAATTTGAAGGTGGTGAAATCCGTATTTTTAACTAGATTATATGTGAATATATATATATATATTCCTATTTTTTAATTCCATCTGAAATTTGAGGGGCGGCCACCGCTGGACCCCGTATGGGATAAACTTATATCTATGGAAAAAGAATCCAACAGGATGTTTATAAATCATTTTATCTTATAAGATGTTTTAGAGTTTATAAAATGTTTTATTTTATTTTAAAACTAAGTTGTTGAGGTGTTTGGGTAAATATGATTGTGAACTTATAAGATGTTATTAATGACAATTGTGTAATTTAAATGGTCAAACTTGAAAGTGTTAATAAAAAATAAGATCTAATTATTTTGGAAATAAGTTGGGATCTCATTACTTTTCAAAAAAGAGCTTATTTTAGTATGAAATAAAATCATATTTTAAAAACTTTATCAAACACTTTTGAAGAATTTATAATCTCTTAAACATCTTATGAGATGTTTTAAGGAGTTTATAAGCTCACTCAAGCAACCTCTAACTCTTATCTCAATATTATCCTAAATGGAAAATCTAAATTTTCATCTAATAACTTAGGCTTTGGCCACATTTTTACCATCAATTTTACATAATTCAATTTTGATTTGATTTTGTCAATGTTCTAAAATTCGCTAGGCGCTAGTCAAGCGCTTGACTGACGCCTAGTTCCTAGAATGCTTAGTCGCCGCCTAGGCCTCGTATCTAAATTAAATAATTTTTTTATTATTTTACCTAGTTTTTTAATTTTTTATCCTTAAAAAATATTTTTGGAACTCTTATATTATTTTGTTCTTGATTTTATGTAGGAGGACAAGTAAACACTTCATATCCCATTAATAAAATTATTTTTATTTATATTTTTCAATTTGTGAAATTTTTATCTATATCTAATTAAATAATAATAATTTGATAAAAGCCTATAACACATTAATAATATCATCATTTTACTAAAAAGTGAAAAAAAAAAAAAAAGAGTAAAGGAAAGAATTTGAAAAAAAAAATGTATTTGACGCCTAGGTCCGCCTAGGGCCGAATTATTCCGCCTAACCCCACCTAGGGCCGTATTGTTCCGCCTAGGACCGCCTAGCACCTAAAGTGACCGAACAGGCAAGAATCGATACGGCTAGGAACCGCCTAGCGCCAAGCCGATTTTTAGAACACTGGATTTTGTTCAAAATGTCAATTTCTTGCCTCTATATATATCGTAACCAAAAAATTCATGTTAGCAATTCTAGCTTCCACATAGATAAAAATCAAAATTTCAAGCAAAATCAATTGAAATTGAAAAAAAAAATTGATAGTTGGATGATTAAAATTAATAAAATATGTATATTAAATTAGTGGTGGATAAAGTTAAGTTATAGATCGAAAATTGTAAATTTCGTTAATCCTAAAATATATCTTGTCATTTTTGGGACAATCTAATAATGACCATTATTCAACAACTAAAATAATTTAAACTCCCCAGTTTCTTTGCCATGCACCCTCGCTAGCTAGCTAGGGTATTTATATTGAATAACACCATTTTTGTCGACAAATTAAGTTAATTTTTAGCTGATTTTTTTTTTAACCAAACTTAATTTTCTTCATTATGTTGATCCCCTACTTAGCCGACCAGACCCGATAGCTAGCTTGGCGGCCGGACTAACCCGAAGAGTAAGCCGAACAGACAGCACCCCAAGTAGGATTGACCCAGTCAGAAGGGGTCGACCAAGATCCTGGTCCGACCAGAATCCGACCCGACCAGGAGTCCGACCCAGCCAGAAGCCGATCCGACCAGGGTTTGGTTCTAGTAAAGACCAACCCGGCTAGAAGCCAGATCAGCGAAGGTGGGATTGGTTTAGAGTCCGGAAGGGTTGTTCAGAAGCATTTTTGGAGATTGAATAGAGGGCCGGAGAGTAAGGCCATCCTCACTAGGCGAGCAGAAATGAGTTAGTGTATTTCAAGAAAGAATCTTCAAAAAAGGAAACAAATCAAGATCAAATCATATCTGATTTAGATATATATATTTTAACTCAACTTTTTCCTTATCTAGACCCTAAGATCGGGGGATTTATATCTTAGTTACCAAGTTTCATATCTCAAATTTAGTATATAAATAGGGCTTTAAACCTCATTATAAATGATTTTTTTTTTGAAGGGGGATCCGGAAGGATTGGATAGAAGCAATTAGAGAACTCTTTTCTCTCAATTCTTATATAAAAAACGTTCTGTCCGGCCAAAACAAGCCGAACAAATTTGCCCGAGTAGGCACCGGGCACAGTGTTTTTCTTATTTTATTCAATTTTCCATACTTTAATTCGGTTCGATTTCTTTGGGCTGAATCGATATTTTTTGGTGTTTGACTAGGATTTTGTGTTTTACAAAATCTGACGTCAACACATTAATTACAGAATAGTAGAAAATGTACATAATTTAATTAGTAGAAGCGTGTTCTTTATGCATTCGATTCATCTGATCCATTTGTACTATTTTTTTTCTTTATATGCACACTTGTTATGAAAATACTCAATTAGATCTATTACCTACTCACCGTAGCACATATTACCGCTAATGTGTTATAAAACAAATACAATCATTAATTTCAATTACAATATTTAAAAAGATGAAATATTTACATATCTTTCATGAACATTATGCATCCGGTGAGTAGGGGATCAGATTGACTTTTTTCATTTTGCAACCTACACTTTTTTTTTATCAGATTGCAACATGAACTACTAAAATTTATCAAATTGCAACTTTTGAACCATTTTTCAGCAAAAATTTGAACACGCGACGCGCACGCTAACTTCATATAAGGGTCACCTTTAATTAAAAGATTATAAAAATACCCTTATATTTTCGGCGTTCTCATTTTCATCGAAAAATTATTCAAAAGTTGCAATTTGATAATTTTTAGTAGTTCAGGTTGCAATTTAAAAAAAAATTAAATTGCAAAATGAAAAAAGCCAATAATTTAGTTTTTTTTTTTTACATTTAACCCTTATTTAAAACTCAATATCGGAATTTTTATTTATTTTACAAGTGCTTTTGACTTAGGAATAATGAGTGTGGGCCAATTGATGGACACCTCTCACGAGATTGTGCTGAATTTTGAAGAATTGCACTGAAATTTAAATTTTATGTGAAATAGGGCCCAAGAAATCGAGCAAGCCCATTTTGTCTTTATACTAAATATTTTTATATGATATAAGTCCAAGAAGTCGAGCAAGCCCGTTTTCACTTCATACTAAATATTGTTTGTGTATTAATATTAATGGAAGTGTGAAATGTGTCACCGAAAAAAAAAAATTGTTATTTTGTTTTTATTGATATTTACTTTCAAGTAGCACATCAAATTAGTTAAATTAAAGCCAAAACTAACCTCCCCTTTCCATTCACGCGTACAACAGTTGATTCGAGATGTACAAATAAATTTATCAGCTTAATGTGATATCAACTCTGTGGACACATCAGTAAGTGCTCACAGAGGTGTACTAATCATCAACATTCTCTAAACTTCTTTATTTGAAAAAAAGAGTTTATTACTAATCAACAAAATCAATAATTTCTTACAATAAAGAGGAACAAAGAAAGCTAAAATACATAGCTTTGTCTCAATCCCACAACTACCAAAATTTCAAACTCACCACTTTCAGAAACATGCAGGGATCTCTCGAGCCACATTTTTTCGAGATTTTTTAATAATTACAAACCTGTAAAAAAAAATTGCAAAAATTGAATGTTTTAATGGTATAACTTGCTTGATCATGCTCTATTCATCTTGATCCCTTCGTCTTTCGCTATGCGAAAGACCCTCGTGTTGTGATGGTTTCACGAAAGTCATACTTAGATATTTACATGTAATGTGCGAAAGTGAATCATCGGCCCTCGAGCATCGTGAGAGTGACCTGGTTGGCCGAAGGGGTAAGCGTTGAAGAAGAAGATCCGACGTGTGATCGGCTCCACCTGTCGGTGAAACCAGGATGCTCTGGCACTTGCAGATCAACGATCTCACTGCTCAGCATCGACAGAACCGTCGATATGGATGGCCTGTGTGCGGGGAATTCTTGAACACATAGCAATCCTATGTGCAAACATCTCATGATCTCACCCTGGAACTCTACATTAGATATCCTCGTGTCGATCAAATCCTCCACATTGTCTTCGTTCCACAGTTTCCATGCCTGTATGAGTCTCAGTTAAAGTTGGGAAAAATTCATTTTTCGTTCTGCCTAGCGAGTGAGTCCAGAACTAGTCATTTATAATTCAAAAAAAATCAATTTTCGTCCTGTAATAGAGTAAAAAAAAAAAAGTCCGATTTCGGTCGTTTTCCCATCGGAATTTTGAACTTCGGTGGTTTTTTTCGAACTCCGACATGTGATAAAATACTTAAATTGGAAGATATTTTCAATTGCATTACTAAAATTGACTTTTTGAATGATACATGACTAATATCGGACATGGATCATGGGACAGAACGAAAAATAAATAATTTCATGTGACTAATTGAAGAACTTGAAAGAGAATTGAAGAGAGACGTACATATCCTAGAAGGCCTAACGAGACTTCATCGTTGTAGAAGCTCGTGTTCCTTCTCCCACTTATGATCTCCAACACTAGAACACCAAAGCTGAACACATCGGATTTTTCCGAAAATCTTCCCCCCATAGCGTATTCTGGAGCCATATAACCACTGCATTGTAATCATGTTCGTTAGTATATTCATTTTATAAATCATGCAAATGCTACATTGAAATATACACTTACTAGGTTCCTACGACTTTCCCAGTGTTGGCTTGATCTTGATTGCCTCCGAATATTCTTGCCATGCCAAAATCCGATATCTTCGGATTCCACTCTTCGTCGAGCAACACATTGCTCGGTTTGAGGTCTCGATGAATAATTCTCAACCTCGAATCTCTATGAAGATATAAGAGGCCTCTCCCTATTCCTTCTATGATGTTCAAACGCTTTCTCCAATCAAGAACATCTTGTGTTTTATCTGCAAATCAAAACAAAGAACACATTGTTAAAATCAAATCTTTCAACTCAAATTTATGAAATAGATACATCAAAGAAAAATCAACTGACCAAAAAGAAACACATCTAAGCTTCTATTGAGCATATATTCATAGATCAACATCTTTTCTCCCTTCTCAACACAGCATCCTAATAACCTAACAAGATTTCGATGTTGGAGTTTGGATATAACCAAAACTTCATTCATAAACTCTTCGTAGCCTTGTCCAGATTCAGTCGAAAGCCTCTTCACTGCGATTTCTCTTCCGTTTCCTAATGTTCCCTACAAATAAACACCATCTTTTACCAACTCCACAAAATAAACCCTTAAAGATAACTAACAAAAAACACTCACCTTATAAACGGGACCAAAACCGCCCATCCCTAGCTTAGTGCTCGTATCGAAATTGTTAGTTGCATTTGCTAAGATCTCAAAGCTGTACAATGGCAACTCTTCTATCTTAACCTTATCCATCTCACTTCGGAGCACAATTTCACTCGAATCAGATAGGCTTTTGTCCCACTTACCTTCTTCTGAAGTCCTGCTTTCGCCTAATAATTCAAAGAAAAAACGTATATATATCGTCTATCAGAGATGCCTTCATATGACTCACTCAAGCAACAATCAACATCTCAAAAACCTTACCTTTTCGTTTGTAAATCCACCAAGCGATAAATAGGCAAATAGAAGCAACAAACAAACTCACAATCACTAAAACTAAAACTTCTTCCTTTCTATGGCTTTTCTTCTTCTCTGAAAACAACAAACACCACCATATCAATTAAACTACTCATCTCAAACATGTCTACTCATATCAATTCATAACAAGACTTACCAATCTCCGAATAGGCAACACGAACATAGAAATCCGAACCAGCATTGCCATCAAACTTCTGAACATCGATTAGGGTTCGACTCCAAAACATACAACCAATCCCGGAATCATAAGCGTACGCCAAGCAAGAGCAATTCCTCAAGCAAAGACTCTCACACTCCGATTCCAAACCCGAAGACCACTCCATGAAATCCGGAACCTTAATATAACTCAGCCTCGAAAATCCATCCTCTCTGTTCTTATCACTCGAATTACGCCTCTTTCTCTCACACTGCAACGCCATCCTCTTCACACACCCCCCTCGCCACACCCCCCTACCCCACTCCCCTTCATCCCTAGGCCCATACCCCCTCAAGCAACTACAGACAGGCGAATCCTTAACAAAACAAACCGAAAACGGCCCACATTTGTTGTAGTAATCGCAATCATTGGCCGGAGCAATCCACGACACGTTCCAATCATTCTTCTCCGCATCCCACCCGGCCTCCACGAGAGCCCCATCCGCATTCAAGTAGTTTCTAGACGTGAACTTCTGTCGAAAATTCCTCGTGATAAAGTAGGTCCCATCCTCCTCTGTCGCCATGCTGAATCCATCCACATAAACCGAGTACATCCCCGTCACCCCGGTAAGAATCCGGCCGTTCCACGGCCCGCTCCGCCACAACGGGATTCCATTTTTCCATATATATATCTGCGGAACGCCCACAGCGTGGAGGCCCGAAGTGAAGTTCCCCCTGCCCGGATCATCGAAGGCCCGCCACGAGTTCAACGCGACTCGGGCCCCGGTTCTCGGGTTGTGACTCACTCTCATTGTCGGCAGAAACGAGTCGACTGGGTGTCTGTGGCTCTCCCAGACTGTCATCCCGCTTGCAATATCTTTCAGGACGAGATTTCCCGAGTCCATCAGCTGAGCTGTCGTGTTCGACGACGTCGTTGCGTTGGACGACCAGACGATGTTTCTGTCGCCATCGGTGAGTACGAGGTTTCCGTCGGAGGAGATGGAGAGGGCGGCGCGTGAGTCGGAGAATGGGTTGTCGCGGTTGGCGACCCAGGTGGGGGACGCCGGAGAGACGTAGTACCATATACCGAGGTAGCGGCGGCGGCTGGTGGCGTTGGGGGAGAAGAATCCTAAGGTGAACTGTTTTCCGGCGGAGTGGATGGTGTCGGAGTTTCGGAGGATCAGACCGGCGTTAATGGTGTCCGTTTCCAGGCAGAATCCGGTCCGAAACAGGCAGAGAAT
Source organism: Scutellaria minor (assembly GCA_954870855.1). Classification (NCBI taxonomy): domain Eukaryota; kingdom Viridiplantae; phylum Streptophyta; class Magnoliopsida; order Lamiales; family Lamiaceae; genus Scutellaria; species Scutellaria minor. Next base: position 31,189,348 of record OX940727.1, read on the forward strand.
GACGAGGTCGATCGAGAATTGAAGAAATGGATGTAATAAAGTTTTGGGTCTGATCATGATTTTGTTGCAGAGGATTTCAGGTGGAAGATAGATGAATTAATTGGCAAAATTGAGAAAAAGCAGAGAATGGCTAGAATGGAAGAATTATTTGGTGTGGTGGCATACACGAGATTCAGGAGGCGGCTGGGCCTAAATTAGTCAAAAGTCCTACCAATGGGGAATTAACACGTGTTCTTATTATCTCCGATCCTTTGTAGAAAAACTGCAGCAGCCGTGGCCCACTTACTCAATCTTAGTACATACTAACCGTGCACTGCAGGCCTTCATTTAACATTTTTTTTAATTTTTATTTTATAAGTTATATTATTTCGATTTATTTTTATATATAATATTTTTTTCTATATTCTTAAAATAATCTTTTTATTTTTTTTATTTTTTTTCATTTGATCTTTAGCACAATATTGTTAATGGTTAGTTTTTTATAAGTGTTTTAACCATTGTATTAGATATTTTCATATTTTTCTTTAAAAAATATATAATAAATCCTATTTTTATCGCTCGAAGACACCTGTTTAGTTCTGATTTTGCCTTTGAGTGCTCTTTTTATCAGGTTTACATAATGATTTCATTTGTAATTGTTTTCTTTTTGTTTTCTTTTTATTAATCTTAACCAATTGTTACATCTGTTGTTGTAATGTTTTATTACAATTTTCCAATGATTTAAGGGGGTGCTTGGACTAGATGTGCTCATCCGAATTTTGAATGGATAATATCCTAATAATGTTATTTATTAATTTGTAGAATCATATAACTCTAATCTATTTTTTCTACTTTATCCACTTTTTTACAATTGCCACTAAAAATATTTTTTTTTAAATAAAATAATAGAACATCATCTATATTTTCTACAATTCCCGATATGATTCACTTTCAAACTTGCAAATCTATCTACGTCCCAATCTAAATATATCCTAAGTTTTTTCATAGAAGAGATAACAATATAAGTATAAAGTAGAGAAGATATAAGAGATAACCATATCAATTGACCTTATTCATTTCAAAAGAATTCCAATATATATAAGAATTAAGAATTCTAATAAATATAGAGAATGAAAAATTTATGAAGTAATGTGCATTAAACAATATATTTACAACAAAAGAAATCAAGTTTGTCCTTATGGGACTTAAATGGGATTAAATGGCTCATATTCAGCTCCTACTAAACTGTTTTTTAGCTCCTCTGTACACCTCATGCTTCAATGTTATTTCATATTTTAATAAAGGAGTCTATAGTCATTATTTAAAAACGAATACTGTGTGTAAAATTTGATTTCATATAATAATCTATAAATCACAAGAATAAAAATAAATTATACTAAAGAAGTAGTCTGCACCTTGTGGGTCCCCTTTTTAGCTAATAAAGGTAATTTCGAAAAAAAAATAAAAATTGAGGGTCGGAAATTAAGCCGTCGGAACAGAAATTTCCAGGTTTCTACTCTTCATTACAAGCTTTACAGCCTCCAAGACTTGAAGTCAAATATCAGTTAATTTTTACTAATAACTAAACGTATACGTAAGGAAAGTATGTTCATAATTCTATAATAGAATTTATTATTAATATGTAAATATCGCATCTTAAAATCTTGTAATATGAAATTAAAAGTTACATTAAATATACGATAAACTAGTAGTTATCACATAAAAATATGTTCATGATAGGTAGATATTCATTATAGCATATCTGAATTATATGCCCCCAATGATGTAATATATTCGCATTAACAATGGCACATTAAATCACATGAGGTCTTCTATTACACTTTGTCATACATTTTGTGATTCAAAATAATCACCACATGTCATGAATATTAAATGATATCACTAATTAAAACATCATGTGTATTAAATTACATAAAACATGAGATGTAATATAAAATGTAATAAAAGATTTGGGTCGCATTAAACTATGTCCGCACTGGTTAGTTGAACATTTTCTTTATAATTAATTTCTAAGTACCTATTAAGAGACTCTTTCATTTTTAGTTATTCCTGAAAATAAAAATGTTAAAATTCATTCTTTTCTATTCAAATTTGACATCTTTATTCTTCTACACCGTACCACAAAAATTGAAGTGGCACCACTCTATCTCATGCCATGTGAATTAGCTTGTTCCATTTATATGATCAATTTGTATTTCCAAACTCATGTCATACCACCCTAGAATGTACCATCAAATCAATTAAAAAGAGTATAATTGATCAAAATTGTAAAAAGAAAAAAATATAAAGGAAAAAGAACTCAAGTCAATAATACAACAAAAAGAATACTATTTGTTATGAAATTTCGCTAAGAATGTGATTTCCACATCTATTGAAAGATTCAATCGTATGTTTAGATTAAGGCATTTCCATTTCTAGCCACTGGATTTACCTAGTAAAATTTGGACATTTTTATATTTTTCTTCTCATATCATCTACACTATCTCGTATTATCGAAATTTAGGTTTTACCATTCAGTCTCGTACTAACATAATTGGCCGGTTTCATTTATATTGATCACTTCTACAATCAAACTTAGGTCATACCATTGCACTAAAGATATAAATGCCAAAGAATAAAAGTTAAAAAAAAAAACTAAGAAAGACAGACTTGGTTGAAAATGGAGGTTTTCATCATCCTAAAGACGTTTTTCCATAGGAAAAACATCAAATTTTAGTTAAATTCCAATCCCATGTCACTTTCAGATAAGTGCAATTAATTTGGTTGATTCGTAACACTAATTGCATCTCAAATTGCATTACATCCAAAAGTCTATAACAACTATATCACATTTCACTTAGAAAACAGGGGATACGACAAATCTGGGGTTGGTAGCGTGGAAAAAAAAAAAGATCAATGAATGGTTTTATCTAACATTAATGTAGAAATTTTAGTAGTCTTAAGAATATAATAATTTATATATAATAGTATTGGGTGGTTTCAATAAATTTATCAGACCTAACTCTTAATTTGAACTTTCTCGCAGCTTGTTTGATCAAATTTAGAGCTAGATGAACTTTTGATTATAAAAGTCCATTTACATATTGTTTTTATGTTAGATAAATTTTGTATGAACTTTTGGAAAAGTAACATCTTCAAAAGTCAAAGCCAATGATAATTTGTGTCTTAAAAATTCAATTTCGAAGTATCAACGGACATATTTTAATTATGTTATATTAAAATCGGGTTTAATGTAGACCATTTTCTTCCCTTCCCACCAATTTTAGCATAAAAAACTAATCAAGAATTTATTATTGATTTCTCTTAGTCCACTTTGGTCTCATGAATTGTGAATATAAGCTCTAAATGGCTTTGGTTAATGCAATTGTTCCTCATAAAACTAGAAGATGGAACTAATCAATAACAAAAGTCAAAAAGCTAATGCAGATTAAATGAACCAAACATCACATGGACATAATATTGATGTGTCGATTGAACTTCAAAGAAATTGAGGGTGATTAGAAGAATGGATGGGCAGCCTTATGGGTCATAATCATTGTGATACATATATTGATAGCGATGGAGGCCATCTCCTACTCCACTTATTTGCTTTCTTATATCGCTTTCTTATGTGACACGATTTCAAACTTACATCTGACTAATTTAGTGATAATAATCTGATAGTTTGAAATTCTACCATGTAAATCGTAAGATATGACTCAACAACATGTTTTTTTAGGCTGAGTCCGTAACGCCAAGGATAAAACTAAACATAATTGATTAATTAAATAATTTAACCTCTAATTGTTTGATTTAATTATGTGTGTTTCAGAAAAATGATATAATGCATGATTAATTTATCGGATGTATAATTTAATTGAAAGTATAGGTTATAATTTAATAAAAAATCGTAAATCGAAACCCAAAAGTTAAATTGTTAAAGGGCAGCCCGTTAAGGGTCCGTGGTCCAAATCGAGAAGTATAAAGTCGAAAAGATGAAACAGAAAGGATGAAGTTTGGAACACTTTTTGAAAAGGTCTTTCTCTCTCTCTAGGTTTCCAGCCGGCCGGAGTGCCGCCGCCGTCCTTCCCCTCCTTCGTTTCGCTCGATTTTTACGCCGAAACGTAGCCCTCGCCGAGCCCGTTTCAGATCCAGGCTCGGGTCACCAAACTGCCACCACCTCCGTCGGGAAACGGCCAAGGAAGGCGCGACCTCTTTTTTTCTCTCTCCTCTTCTCTCCTTCCTCTCTTCTTCTCTCTCTCTCGCCGGAGCTCTCTTTCTCCGTCGCCGTCGCCTTGGTCGCATAGGTGTGTGTTGGTTGGGGGCGGCGTTGGGTAGCGCCGCCGCGGTTGAGTCATCGTGGTGTGTGCGTTATGCACAATGTGTGTGTGCGCGTGTGTGAGTCGGGCGGCATTGGAAGCGCCACCGTGCGTCAGTGTGTGTGTGTGGCTGGCGCGGGGTGTGCCGGCGTGTGCGTGCGTATGTTGTGGGGTGGCCGGCGACGTGGTGTCGCTGGCGTGCATGTGGCAACGGGAAACAGGGCAGGGAATGGCGGGGACGGGGGTTGGGGGGAGGCAGGGGCTCCCTTGCAATTTCGGAGAGTCCAGGGACTTGGGTGCAAACCCTATGATTTTAATTTATTTACGCTTTAGTCACTGGGCTTCCTAAAATATCGTTTTAGCCCTCAAACTTTCGAAAATTATTTTTGAACCCCCAAAAGTTTTCAAGGTTTAGACATTGACCTCAGATCTTCTAAAAATTATATTTTGACCCCAAAGATTTTTAAAATATCAAAAAGGCCCCAAATCTTTTCTGATTTTACAAAATTACCCTAGGTCAAATTCAACCTTTTTTCAGATTTATGAAAATGTCCATATGTTTTTAAAAGCTCCATTTAAGCTCGTTTTTCCTCCGTTTAAGTTCATTTTTCCTTCATTAAAGCTTTAATCGATCCCTTTAAACCCTATGATCAAGTTTCAAGCTTTCATTTTGTATTCTTCCCTTCAATACTTTTTCTTCAAGAGAGTTTATATATTTAAGTATACATAATTAACGTAATAAAGAATCTAAAGAACATTCATTTATATGTGTAGGCTTTCGAGCGAAAGAAAGATCTTAGGCTTAGGATTCTGAGATCACGAGGGGATTACCACCGAACGAGATGGGGGTAACTTCTAAACCCTAATCTTCATATTTCCATTAATAAATGCATGAATGATGATAAACGAACGTATGTTATGTGAACTTATGCTCATGAAACGAACCATAATCGTTATGCTATGTGAATCTAAGATTTAGGAAACGATAATTTAACGTTATGAATTATTGAACCTTATGTGCCTTGAATACGTGTTGTGTTTACTATGTTCATGCATGCATTATGATTATGTTATGAAAGGACGAAAGTCCACATTCATACTTCGGAGGGACCAGTGGTCCGTAACGTAAGACGGGGAGTACCCGCACCTTAAGGTAACCGGGGAGTACCCGCACCCTTCTGCAAATATGAGCTATGAAGTTATGTGCTATGCATTCTACGTGCTATGTTTAATTATTGTACTGTTACATGCCTAATTAGCTTAACTGTTTAATAAACCTTAAAATACGAAAATTATCCCCACGAGTGTATTCAAATGTACTCACCCCGTGTGTATTCACGCTACAGGAAACAATGGAATTGGAGATTCATAGCGAGAGGGGTGTCCTATCAAATTGTGTCGTTTTCCTTTTTTGTATTTTGATTTTCCTAAATAATGTCATGAACCGTTTGTAAAGTCAAACTATTTTCTCTGTTATGGATCTTGTTGATTTCCGCTGCTTTATTTTTCAATGTTTTCTTCCGACTAGACGTCGAGGATCTTGAACATGTAAAATCGTGTGTTTAGTAGTTTCCGAGATTTCTGATTTAAAAGTTGTTTTAAATCTTTACTCGCCTATTGTATCTGTAAGTTTTAAAATGTATGTTTCTTTTCCTCTTCTCCTGCACGCCCATAAGAAAACTCTGATAATTTTAAATATGAAAATGGGACATGACAGAGTCAACTGACTATCACCAACATTATTGCTCTCTTCTATGCTTCATCGTTTGAGATGCTAAATGATGCTCAGGTTGATGTGTTCACTATTTGTTTGACATAGATTCGTGGAGACACACTTAATCATCATGATGGCAATATTCTAATTCAAAAAATTTTAGTTTAATGACCAACATTGTTATAAATAAAACTCCCTTTGTTTTAAAATAAATGTCGATTAGAAGTTTTTGTCATAAATTAAGGATCATAAAAATTGGACAAATATATCCTTATCTAATCAAGGAATTTAGGATTCAAAATTGAAAAGAGAATCAAATTAATTTCATAAAAAGTATCACATTAAATCACTATATATATTTTAGCTGATGAATATTAATAATGAGCATTGGGAATAAAAATGCATAAAAGCCTAAATAACACATAATTTAAAATAAAATTTAAACTCTAAACGATACTTATTTTGAAATGGAATGGAGTATTATTTTAATGTTTTGATATGAATATGTTGAACATGAAAAATAATAAATTTCTTGAGATTACTTTCAATTTAATTTGTTACCCATTTGATGCAAGGTCATAAAATTCAAATATTTAGATATTGACAAAAAAATCAAGTTCTTAAGAATGTTTTAATGGGTTAATTACATAAAAAAAACACGAACTTAGGGTCTAATTTCAATTGCATCATGAAATTTTGACTGTAAAATAAAAAAAAGTTTAATTTTAACTATTGTTTCAATTCGGGATATGTTTGGGTTTTTCAGCTTCCAATTACTGATGTGGAGCCCGAGATGTAAAATTGAAGTCCAATCATCGGCCCACGTGGAATTAAAAAAAATTGAAAAAGAAAATTGAAAAGCAAAAAATAAAAACAAATTGAAAAATAAAATTTAATTGTTGCATCTCTTCTAGCCAGCCGGCGCCGCGCCGCCGCTTCGCCGCCTTCGGACCACCGTCGGAAAATTCCAAATTGTTTGCATCTTTTACCAAACTTTACAAAATGAATCTCAATAAAATCCAAATCATTTTCCCTTCAAAATTTTCAGAAAAACAGCCATTAAATCCACCAAAAATCTTTTTACCCTCCACCTATCTCGCCGGAAAACTCCATTGTTGGTCATCAAACTTTCAAATTTTGATTTTTTTCATTTCTCAACCAAAATACACAAAATTGGTACCAAAACTATCCCTTACTCAAGACTAAACACATACCCATGTCAATTTACATAAAACTGTTAATTTTTTTAATTAAATCGATCGAAATACGTTCGGGAGTACTAAAACAAAACTCATTTCTTGATTCTCGTTTTTGCATATGGTTTCACAAATTGATTTAGAAATTTTGCTCTCCAATATATAAACTTTCAAAAGATGTTTTGATTTGTAATTTTTATTTGTTTTGAACTCTTCAATTTTCGTATCAACTTTCGAAATTTTAATTTTAATTTTAGGGTTTGATTTTGAAAGATGACGACCGTGAGAAGGGAGAAAGGGCGGCGACGACGAGACAAGAGAATAAAAACAATGATGAGAGGAGGATGACCGGTGGTGACAAGAGGGAGGGAAGGAGAAGAAGAAGAAGACGGAGAAGGGGGAAGTTAGTGAGTTATTGTCAAAAAAAAATTACTTTTTTCTTCTATTTCTTTTTTTTTCAATTTTTTTTAATTTTTTTTAATTCTATGTGGGTTGATGACTAGGATGATGATTGTGTTTCAATTTTATATTTCGGGCTCCACATCAGAAATTGGAGCCCGAAAAGTAAAAATTTGTCCAAATTGAAACATGTATTAAATTGGATGTTTTTGGCGTTATATTCAAAAGTTCATGTTGCAATTGAAATTAGACCCTAAAGTTGTGATTTTTTCTGTAATTAACCCTATTTTAATCTCATTGATACTCATGTGATGTATGGACATATAAATTTCAACTATTGTAATTTTTTGATATAAAATTGTTGATCATGAAAAACAATATAATTTTTCAAAGTCATTTCTTTTAATCTAATATCATATAATTTATGAATTTTAAATATTTCATTTATTCATCATATGTTGTCTAACTACTTCAATAATTGTATTTGTCATAGTTAATCTAGAAAAAATTATTCAATCATTTTCATAATGAGTGTAAACTTGTGATAATGTCTTATATTCCAAAAGTAAATTTCTAAATTTAACACACCATTAAAAAAAATTCAAATGACTTAAATCATAATTTCTCTTTTTCAAAATGTTTTAAAAACAAAGTTATAGAAATTGGTTTTATGTAATATTTATGTTAATGCTTAGGAAATAATAAATCATAATTTCTCTTTTACAAAATGTTTTTAAAACAAAGTTATAGAAATTGGTTTTATGTAATATTTATGTTAATGCTTAGGAATTAATAATATAAAAATGTGTCCATAAAAGTTTTTGATTTCAACATTATTCATTTTTTAGATTTATATAAAAATAATAATAATAATAATAATATAAAAAATGACAAATGCTACATAAAATAAAATGATTTCATAAATTTTTAAATATTATAAATAATAAGATTAAATTTAGAAAACTCCCTATAATTACGCAATTTTTAAAAAGGTGTCCTGGTTATAAAATATTTCCTAAATTTATAATTATAAGATATGAATATTAGATTGAGAAAACTACCTATAATAATGCTATTTTATAATATATCTCGTTGTTTGTAGTTTTCTTGAGTAAAATAATATATGATTTTAAAAATAAAAATAAATAAAATGATATATTAAAATTTTGATAAAATGTTATATAGATTAAAAAATGTTTTACTAAATTCATAAATTTGATAAATTTGATGATTAGATTAGGAAAATTACATATTATTATGAAATTATAGAAATTATTTCTGATTTTTAAAAATGTCCTAAATATATAAGGTGGTAACATTAGATTGTGAAAACCACTAATGATATGTTTTTGTTTTTTCATTGAATAAATTAATATATATATATATGATTTTTAGATTTAGATACATATTTTATCATATATATATATATATATTGTGTGTGTATATATATCCACAGATTTTGGTATCTTAGCAACATAATAAGTACTCATTTACTTATTTAGATCATTTCAATAACATATCAAAAATTGAGTATTTTTATTTGTCTAACTAATCTATATAATATTTTATCTAGATTATCACGTGAAATCATTTTTTAATGATGCAATAATATAACAAAATCCTTATTATATGATATATCAAATTTCGGTACATCGAAATGTCCTCTATCAAATTGATTAGAATAAAAAAAATTATAATTTGGTTATAAATTATATTTATATATAGTATTGATTGACGATGCAATCAGATAATATTACAATCTATTATTAATTTATATCAAGATATTCTAATATATATAATATATTTCAATGATATATTTTTAAGAGGTTATTAATATCCATAAAAACAAAAACGTACATAATTTGAGATTAATATTAATTATGTAAGATCAAATATTGCAATTTCACGAAAAAAATATAATGAATTGATTAATACAATATCTATGTCAATAATAAATTGACTAATAAAATATCATATGTTAAAAAAAAAAAATTCAATGTTCATAGGACTAAATCTATAACACATAAGATATGTAAAGTTATTTTTTGTTAGAAAAAAAAATCAAGCTAAATGAGACAATATAAAACAAATGATTTTTCTAATATTAAGAAATGAGATTAATACTAGGATTGAATTTTGCAGTTTCATGAAACAAGATAATGAATTGACTAATAAAATATCATATGTCAAATCAAAATGAGAATAAATTTATAACACATTAGATGTGTTAAATTAGTTTTCTTGTAGAAATAAAAAAAAATCAATATAAATCTTACTAAGTTTATAAAATGAAAAAGTTGTTAAATTTTTTATTTGAAGATTTTGTCCATTATAAAAGAGTATTATATACCATATATATACACACACACAAAAAAAAAAACAATACTTAATAATATTTCTAATATTAGGAAGTGGAAATGGGCGGGAAAACTTTTGTCATTTTTATTTTTAAGAGGTAATTGTTATTATATATATAGATATAGATATAGATTTCGTCTTATAATTGAATTTGATTAAAGGTTGTTGATTTTTATATATTTAAATCTGTAATTTATTGTGGTAGTTGTATTAGTGAGTATTTTTCACTCATTAATAGTCTTGTGTGTCACATTCACATTCTATTAACATCATCTTTGATGTGTCTCACCAAAACTCCATATTATATATATATATATATATTAAATTTATTTTTTCTTATTTTCTTTAATTGTGGACTACAATAGAATTGATTGAGAATTTATCCTATTTGTTACACAATCATATTTCGTAGTTTTTAATGAGGGAGAATTGGGAAAATTTGAGAAGATCTATGTGTGAGATGGTAATTAGAGATGAAGGTGGTGTGTGAAGTGATAGCTTGAGAAAAATTAAAGAAGTGCGAATGATATTTGATCAAATCTATATATATATATATATATATATATATATATATATATATATATATATATATATAGTGATGATAAGGAACCAAACGTTGTGTTTCTTATGGAGCTGATGTGGCAATACATATTGTTAAATCTTTTCTTAGCGATATTCTTTTCTTTTTAATTTATTGTCCATCATTTTATTCCATTTTTAAATAATTATTTTTTTTCTTATTCATCTTAATTTCTTTCTTATTCGATATCATTCTTTTTTATTTTATCCTCTTCTTCTATATCAGATGTTTTTTTTCTCAAACTCATCTCATTCTTTTCTTATTTACATCTTTCTTTCTTATATCAGATGTTTTTTTTTTCAAACTCATATCATTCTTTTCTTATTTTATATCATTTTTTCTTATTTTATCCTTTTCTTCTATATCGAGATGTTTTTTTTTCAAACTCATCTCATTCTTTCTTCAATTTTCTGTAAATTTCAATTTTTTTAAATTGTTAGTTACTTTTCTTCTCTATCTCCATTTTTATAAATAAATATTTTTTCTTATCCACTTCTATATCAGATGTTTTTTTTCAAACTCATCTCATTCTTTTCTTATTTCATATCAGTCTTTCTTATTTTATCCCCTTATATATATTTTTTTTTTCAAACTCATCCCATTCTTTCTTCAATTTTTTTTTAAATTGTTAGTTACTTTTCTTCTCTATCTCCATTTTTATAAATAAATATTTTTTTCTTATACATCCCAATTTTGTTCTTATTCTATATCATTCTCTCTTATTTTATCTCATTTTTAAATAATTTTTTTCTTATATCTACACCTTTTTCAAACTCATCTCATTTTATACCCATTATATTTTTTAGTAAATTGTCAATTTATTTTATTCTCTCTTAGTTGCCATCGATGGTACTTGAAAAAAAAAATTGCTAACACATATTTTTCTTTAATTGTACATAAGTTTAGAAATTGTGTAAAATTACATATACTTCTAGATTTTTATAGAGTAATCTCAACCATCTATTTTTTTAATTTCTAGATAAGTTTAGAACTTATTTAGAAATGGTCTAAAAGTTCTTGAACATTTATGAGTAATCTCAACCATCTATTTTTTAAATCTTACATAAGTTTAGAATTTGTCTAAAAAAATAAAAGAGATTAAGTAAGAAAAGAGTTTAGAATCATGTTTTGTAAAGTATAATCTCGTTTATGTTTTGAATGATGGATCCTGAAGGTTTATTTCCGCTGCTAATGTCTTAACTAATCGGTTGTATCCGATGGTTTATATGTAATGATTCTGTTCGTCTCCTACCTCATTCTTCTGATAACTGTCTCCTACCTCCTTCTTCTGTTTATGAAAATGTCTTTTACCATTTCTTCTTGTACGCCCGCAAGGAAAAACTCTGATAATTTTATGAAAGAAAACGGGGCGTGATAATATATATATATATATATATATATATATATTGTGTGATGATAAGGAACCTGGTTTCTTATGGAGCCAATCTGACTTATGTGGCAACACATGTATATCTTAAGTTCTGCGATATTCTACTTAGTGTGATATTCTTTTCTACGTAATTTTTTTTTTCTTTTTTATGCGCTTATATTTCTTTTTTTTTACACGTAATTTTTTTGTTCTTTTTTGTTTTTTTACGCTTATATTTCTTTTTTCTTTTTTACGCACGTAATTTTTTTACGTACGTAATTTTTTTTCTTTTTCTTTTCTTTTTATATAACTTAATTTTGCCAATCATTCTTTCTTATCTTATTCCATTTTTAAATAATTTTTTTTTCTTATTCATCTCAATTTCTTTCTTATTCTATATTATTCTTTCTAATTTTATCCTAACTTTAGATAATTTGTTTTATTCATGTCAATTTTTTTCTTATTCTATATCGTTCCTTAATTTTTTTTTTTTCAAATTCATCTCATTTTATCTTAGTAAATTTTCTTATTTTATATCATTCTTTAAATATATTTTTTTTCAAACTCATCTCATTCTTTCTCAATAAATGGTCAATTTATTTTCTTCTCTTTTAGTTACCATTAAAATCAGCTCCGACGAGAAGGAGAGAGAAAACAGTAGAGAGAGAAAAGATGACAAGGTTTAGGGTTTAGAGGCGGTTTTTTTGCCATTTTCTGGCGAACGAGACATCGAAATTGAAATCCTAGACCTATCCTAGACTCATCTCGACGATGCCTACGTTCTGCGTGAAAATTGATCGAAACCGATAAAGTTAAATTTTTCGGCCACCGGTGCCGGCACGGCAGCGACGCGCAGGAGGTCAGAGACAGTAAAGAGAAAGAGAGAGGAGGGAGGAGAGAGAGACTTATGTGTTTTCGTTGATTATGCCTCGTTCGGAAAAATGGTGATTTTTTAATCAAAAACGCCCCTGTTTATAGATTTTCCAAAAATCACTATTCATGTAAAAAATCTAAGTTACTGTTCACGGTAAAAATCTTAGGTCACTATTCATATAAAAACCTCGGGTTACTATTCACCGTAAATATCTTTCGATTTTTCGAATCTTCGTGTTTTGCCCTTTTCTTCGCCATTTGAGCTACGGGTCTCCGATTGACCTCTAATTCATTTTTATCTTCTCGTTTTTCCATTACGCATCTAATGGTATAATTGTAATCTATGTTCCGCGACTAGAAAATATTTCCATCTAAAACATGTATTAAACATGTATCTGAAACGCATGTCATTAAGTTAAACAGTCAAGATTAACGCACATAATAATCCAATTAAGGGTTTAATATTTAATTAATCAATTATGCTTCGTTTTTGGTCCGGGACGCTACATATATAGATTTGATCAGACACACACCTGAAGAATGCGCATCATGCTCACTTCTTTAAGATTTTTTTAATAATAAATATTTCATATTATTTCTTTTCTCAAGCTTCCACTTCTGTTGGGATATTTCAGTAGTTATATTGATGAGACAAAAACAGTTTGCTTAGGATGTCAATATCTAGTCTTCATACTGATTACATGATCTTCTGATAAGAGATCATGTAATGGTTTTCCAAGTTATAAGGAAAACCAACCTTAAAAGAGATAGGAAGATATCTTCTAAGAGCAGCAAGCTGAAGGATGCAGCATGGAAGAAGCAACAGAAAGGAAGCAGCTTGCAGTGATGGCAGAAAGATAAAGTGTTATTCTCATCCATGCAGTACGAGGAAGAGCAAAGCTAACTGACAACAAGTAGTCATTGCATGAACTTCAGCTATGGACCCATACCGATTTGACAAGTCAGCAAGAATGTCAGAGAGGTCCAAAAGCCGATGTTGGACGCATTAAATGCACATGTCAGAAGCAACTCAGATGCATTTAATACGACCACAGAGAAGATCTTTGGAGATTAAAACTCGAATTCAAAATGGAGAAGTATCTCCCTTCAACGGATACTTTCCTACAACGGATATATTCTCAAGATCTATAAATAAAAGGTGTGAGTGACTGAAGACCTTGCTGAGCAGAGCCGAGTGGAAAATCAGATATACTCCAAAGCTTTTTTTAAGCTTACCTTTGTCTAGCCACTCAACCTTCAAGAAGTAGTCTTTAGAGTCTCAAAGATCAAGGTTGTTTCGAGTTCACACCAATTGAAGAGAAACCTCTTTACTTTTAACCATTGTGTTGTGTGTGCTAGGTTGTTTTATTTTGGTGTACTCAGTTGATAGGATTATATCCTTGCTAAGTTTATAGTCTTGTGTAGGCTATTTACCCTGTGTGGGATTGTGTACCTTGTGTGAGATTTGGCCTAGGAATCTGGGATTCTAGTAGGTATAACTTGTTAGGAAGAGGTTTGTAAAGTTGAGACTTGTAAATCGAACTGACCTAACGAAGTTCCTCTTCGTGAATGAGTAGAGTGGACGTAGTAGGATTACACCACCTTCGAACCACTATCAGTCATAAGTGTTTATTGCTTTATTTATTTGGTGCATTGTATTTTATCTGATATCTATCTTGCTGAGCATATCTTTAGTATTATGAGAAAGGATTCTGTTAAAATCATCTTTGAAAAGAAAACTGGTTTTCATAAAGAAACTATATCTAGTTTATTCTGCTGCATACTGTGATACCGGATCAGGAACCTGATACAGCATACTGCCAGGTTACTGATCTGAGTTAGGTTACTGCATTCACTGTTGAATCAGCAACCTGTTTCACTAAAGAGTTTTAAAATCGTAAAATCGATAGAGGTTCATTCACCCCTCTGAACTTCTGACCACTTGGGACCAACAACTTCACATACGAAATTCTCATCACACATATAGACCTAACTCATCCCATCAACATATACAATTTGCATCTCACATATCTAACATAGATTTTCTTCTCAATTCTCATCTCAAGATGCTACACCATGAAATTTTGGTTATCATCAAAAGTCATTTGTTAAAAATTACAAAATATGAATTGGTTAAAAAATATGATAAATCCTCAATAAATCCTCAAGATCAATAGCCCACAATTAAAGAAAAGAACGAAAAATATTTAATTAGTCAATTCTCAAGAAAAATCCTAATAAATATTCAAGAAATCCTCAAAATGAATAATAAAAATTGAATGAAATCCTCAAAATGAATAATAAAAATTGAAATATGAATTAAGTAACAAAGAGAATAAATTCTCAGCAAATCCTTAAAATTGACAAATCATATCCTCAAACTCAATCAAACTCAACAAATCCTCAAAATCAACAAATCATATCCTCCAACTCAATCATCAATTTTCAAGGAGTCTTCAGTCAATCCTCAAAATCCCCAAGTCTCTTTAATTACTTGTATTTTGTGTCTTCACATATAATGGATCTACACATGTGAAATTTTTTTAAAACAAATTGGTACCATACTTTTTTAAATGTAAAAGTTTTCAGAAAATATAAGAAAATGTTATATCATTCCATGTCTTCACATATAATGGATCTACACATTTGAATTTTTTTTTAAACAAATCAGTACCATACTTTTTTAAATGTAAAAGCTTTCAGAAAAGATAAGATAATATTATATCATTCCAAGGATGTGGTACAATTTCTCCTGGCATGTCCATTAATGCCACAACACGGCAAACTCTTAGTTTTAAAATTATTTTTTCCTTTGATAATTTATACAAGAAAGTATTTGAAGATATTGATGAGGGGTTATGTCTGTCATGTCCATTAATGCTACAACCACGACAAACTCTTGTTGAATTATGTGAAGTGGTAGGTGAGAAAAAATTATAATAATAATATAAAAAATTACATTGATTGTGATCTAGAAAATTATGTGTATAATAATATAAAATATTAAAAATTACATTGATTATGATCTAGAAAATTATGTGTATAATAATATAAAATATTAAAAATTTCATTGATTATGATTTAGAATTTCTTGAGGATTGATTACTTGAATAGTATTCATTGTTTCCTTTAATTGATTAATTGGATATTTTTATTGTTTTCTTTGGGATGAAAATTGAGAAGTGGTGGGGTGAGAAAAAATTATGTGTATAATAATATAAAATATTAAAAAGTACATTGATTATGAGAATTGGGAAGAAGATCTATGTTGATATATGGGATACAAATTGTATATGTTGATGATGGGTTAAGTCTATATGTGAGATGAGAATTTCGTATGTGAGATGGTAGCGTGAGAAAAGAAATAATATGACCCACCATGGACACGTGGATAGCAATTACATTACATGAGACGGGTCAACACACACTCAAATTCTACAATTCACATGTTGATTGTGGATGATGGAACTCCATCTCATGGTAACTACTTGTGAAACTGCCTAACTTGAGTTTTTGTGTTTATTTTTAAGTCGGTTTAGTTGTAATGGGGAAAATTGTATGATCTAGAGATAGTGTGTGCCATAATGAATTGTTTTTACTGTACTTTAACTGGCTTCTGCATGAATTAAATTGCATCTTTGTGATCTGCATTGCATCCTATATGACACGATGATGTCGTATTACTATTTCGTGGTGGCAAATGCAATGGGCATTAGTTCTATGGTGATCATTGTTGGGATTGCTTTTGACTGGTATTTTTTGTATCAGAGAATGGTTTGTTGCACTAATTTTATGTACTGAGAGATTCACATCTATCTATATATGCAGAAAGCTAGCGGCTCTTATGTAAATGGCAAGTAATCGGAATTAGCAGACAGCACTAAGAGTGTAAATGAGTTGAATCATGTATTGCCAGACTCGAACTTAAAACGTAATTACAAAATTCGAGATTCAAGTTCAATTCAAACACAACCAAGCTTTTTTTTTTTTAATGCTCGAGTTCGACTCAACAGATAACTTGATAAGCTCAAGTATAACTCAGCTCGACTCAAATCTCAATACCTGAATAATATTTTATAAAATAACCTAAATTCCAAAAAACATGTTTAAAAATGGAAAATTTAAAACTGTCAAATTTGAATCGACCCCCAATAGCTCGTGAGTGATATTATATAATCTCATTTACACCCCTACTCTATACTCTAGCAGAAGAAAACGAGCATAGAAATCGACAACTACAAACACAACAAACTAAGTTATTATCCCACTATTTAGGATCCGCCATCTCATCATGTTCTCATTCACAAAGTATGGAAACACATTACTTTGACAAGCAGAAAAGAAATTTCAGAAACAAAAGACCACATTTACCAGATATGATAATCTGCACTACACCGTTTAAACGAAGAAAAACACAGCAATTAACAATATACACTGACATACTATGAAAAAACAGAGGAATTATGTATATTCATTATCAGGTTTGTCTTCAAGACGAGCAAAACTAACCGAATTGCACATAATGAGAAGCATACCCAAAAGGATTAAATTCTCCAATATAAGCAGAGTAGCTTCTCTTACAACTGCTACTGAAGCATGAGTTCAGGTTGGCTAAAAAACAGAACAAAATAACATGTTTAAGTATTGCTTTTTTAGGCCAACAATTATCAACTAATTAAAGAAAAAGATAAATTCATAGTAACCTTTTCTCAAGCAGAGCAATACAAAACCATTGATGATTTTATCAGTAGTAGTAGAGGCTTCTCTCCATGAAAATACAAAACTCTTGATGATTTCAAAATTTGACTTCCTAGTTTTGTTACTCACTCTACGTTTCCTTCATAAAAATGTGGATCAATACTATAACACTTCTTCTGCTAAAAGAGAGCAGAGAGATCAGAGTTCCAATATAGCTTGAACATCTTTTCTTATCTCTCATCTGATCATTCATCACGATTTTGAACATATAGAAGACACGGCACCAAATGATTTGGCAAATATGGGTGAGCCATTATTTAGAAAATACAGGGCCTAATATCGTACTTTTTGCTAACAGCGTGAAGTTACATTGCACAAAAAGAGTGAACATACATTGGAACAAATAAGAATAGCCGTTCAAACTTTTAGCAAATTCAAGATCTAACTTAAGATACTGAGACAAATATTTGGTCATACAATATAGCACAATGTAAGCAGCACATACCAGAATAGTAATAGCTATAAGAAACCACATCGACAGAAACTTCCAACATATACAGGCCAAGGCAATAAACAAACCACAGCAAGAATCCTTTCCAAGCACAATGAGAAAGCCTATTCACATTATGAACGCATTCACCACCAGAACTTTCCAGAACAACATTCCGAGCCTCGAAAGGCACCATGAAGCATTGCATTCTAACAAAGGTCACATCCAATTCATTCATTCACAAAAAGCATCAAGCGTCATTAATAAAAGTGATCACCACTTAAGCCTCTGAACTCTAGATAACACTCGAACTAAGCTACAAAAGATAAATCAAACTTATATATTTAGCCATAAATCTATTCAGCAGTATGTCCTCGTTTGCAACAAAGTATTTGCTTCCCAACCTCCATATTGACACCAAATCCATCTCTGCAACAATCAGATGCAACTTAGCACAACCGCTATAACATATCCACGATTCACAACAAAGAAAACGCAATCATAAACACCAAACATTCACCATACCATCACCCACAAATCCACCCCAATTAACCTTATCTTTCACTGAATAAAATCTAAAGCATGCATTTGCAACAAACCATATAAAATTAAGAAAATACGAGAAACCGAAGAGGCAAAAGAAGATCATACCAAAGCATCATAACCTGATACGAATCAGCTGCAACTCCAACCATATATAATCCAGGAAATACATTCTGCCAAAACAGAGAAACAAAAACCCCATTAAACAAAATCAAATCAAGAAGCCATAACAGGGTTTTCAAGCACACATACATCGAGTTGTTTCTGAACATTCTTAGGCCATTTTCTCGGCCTGCGAGAGGGTTTACCCCCAGTCAAAGCATAAACATCCTCTTCAATTTCCTCCCTCGAAAGCGAAATCCAAACCTTCCTCTTCGACTTCCGATCAGCTCCGCCGTTGTGCTGCCCTCCTTCCCCCATCCCTTTCAGCCTCTGCGATTTCATGCCGTTAAGATTACTGTTGCCATGATTTTTCCCATCGCCCGATTCTCTCTTAGCAGTGGACGCAGCTTTGATGATGCCCTCCTTCCTCGGCCGCAACTTCCACGGCTTCGCGTCCCCATTCTCGTCCTCCGGCGCCGCCGCGGAAACGGAGTCGTTGGGCTGTTGCTTGGGGTCAGGGTCAGGGTCACGGTCACGGTGTTGATCGGGGGAGTCGCGGCGGCGGAAGCGGTGGTGGGAAGTGGAGGGGGAGGAGTTCTTGTGGGCCCATTTGAGGTGGGGCAGAGAGAAGTTGTGCAATGGTTGCGATTTCACCGGTGGTGCCGCCATCAGAACCGCCGCATGAATTCTTAATAGTACCCCTTTTTTGGCCTTAGCTTTTCCCCCAGAGAATTGTGGAGAGTATGAAGGGAGATTTTCTGCAGGAAATGGGGAATGAAAGAGAGGAATTGAAGTTGAAAAATCCAGAGAATTTGGAGAAGAGGGCACCGCAGTATGTACATATGTATGTGTGTGTGTGTATATATACGATATATGCGTTCAACATGTTGGAAGCTAGGTGTTGGTTTTTGTAAGGTGTGTTTGGTTGAGAGCCTAAAACTTGAGGGGATTTTCCTTTTTTCTTTTTTTTTTTTGTTTTTTTTAAGTTTTATCGATTTAACGTTTAAAAGTTAGGAAATTTATCAATTAAAGACCTTAAAGATATAAAACTATCGATTTAGTGTTTGAAAGTTGAAATTATCACTTAATTAAATACCCACAAAAAACAAGTTGGTATTTAGCATCTCGAATTTTCGATTATTATTATTATATAATTTTTTATTCTTTAAATATATGAAGTTTATCGATCATATTTTTGAATATTCAAAAAATAGTTTAATTTCCTAAATGTGTTGAATATAATGTTATTAATTGATACAACGTATGTCCTACATGAGAATCTACTTTTAATCTTCAGACAACTATATTGAAAATTTCAATCATAAATTTATTTGATATTGTTAAGTGGAACACAAAAATACATATATATATATACACACACGAACGATCAAAAATTTGAAATAATATTAATTAATGGAAAGAGAAAAGAAGAAGATGAAGGAACTTGAAAAGTAGGAAAAAAAGAAGAAGAAGATGATGATGATGGGAAGAATAAATTAAAAAGAATGAGGGAAGAAGAAATGAGGAAGATGATGCCACGAAATTTGATGGAGCAAGAGTAAGAGCAGACAATCACGACAAAGTAGAAGCCAAAAAATAAAAAGGGAAAAGAAAATCAAAATGAAAATAATTCAACGAATCAAGTAATACATTTTAGTTATACAACTAATACATTTACATTAATGATACTAAAATCTTTCAGAATGCATGTGAATCTTATTTTTAAGGGTTGGATGTTTGGGCGAATTGAGTGAGACAAGTCAAATTGTATGGATTTTAGGCTTAGTACATTAATGGTAGAAAAAAACTCACTCCATTAAATATAGGATTAATTGTCAAAAAAAATCATAACTTTTACTTAAATTAATATTTTAATCAAAAAATTTCACTATTGGTCAAAATAACATTATTTTATGTAGTATGTCATTTTTACTAAGATTCGTAAGAAAAATTCATTATCTATCAATATACAACTATTCACCCAGTTTTTATAGTCTTTTTTGTCTCCATCCCCTCCCCTCTACTCACCCCAAGCTTATTAAAAAATATATATAAGATTTTAGTCAGATAACATACTACATATATAATGTTATGTTATTTTGACCAATAATTAAAAATTATGTTAAAATGACAATTCGTGTAAAAGTTGTGATTTTTCTGACAATTAACCCTTAAATATATTATATGTGAGTTTATGTTTTTCAAATAAAAAATTAATAAATATTGTTTTAGTTTGAGTAATGTTTAAAATGATATTGATTTAACATAGATTTATTAAATTTCACTCTCTTTCTATTATCCTAAAATAACCACATGCTTTTCAGTTATCACTACGATACTACCTTTAGATTAGTTATGTCAACTCTAATAGAATAAATAGTTCTTTAAATTCAGATTCAAGTCACCCCAAACCTATTTAAATGATGAGTTGGTCTTGTGTGCACTTGGTGTACATGCAATCCGGGTCGACCCAGTTTTGACCCGGATCCGCGTGTTTTTGAATTTAACTTTTTTTTTTTTTTTTGCATCAGGTTGTTATCTTTATGTTGTATTAGTGTGACATTTATGTTATAAATGTGTGACCTTTATGTACAACTATCATGACCTTTATGTACTATAACTTAGAAAAAATGAAGATTTTCAACATAATTTGAACTGTATATCTTTATATGATATCAATGTGACCTTTATATTATATCATGTCACCTTTATGTACAAATATTCTGACATTTATGCATTTTTATATATTACATAAAGGTCAGAATATTTGTACATAAAGGTGACATAATATAACATAAAGGTCACATTGATATCACATAAAGGTATACAATATAAATTGTGTTGAAAATCTTCTTTTTTTTTCTAAGTTACAGACATAAAGGTACGGATGTTTGTATATAAAGGTCACACATTTATACATAAAGGTCACACATTTATAACATAAAGGTCAAGATAAAAATCTGAAAAAAGAAATTCACGGATCCGGATCGGATCGACCCGGATTGCATGGATCTTAGATTCATGCACTTGGTGTGCAGAAGTTTTTGTGTTAAATGATTGTATCACAACTAAAGTCACGAGTAGAGGTGTGAAAAATCAAAATGAAATGGAAAACCTGAGTCGAATAGATTGATTCCATTTAGTTCTTATGTGGATATGTTGGTTTAGTAAGTATCGTAAATTTCAAAATCGAATTATAAAATGATTTGGTTTGGTTTTTGTCAAAAAGTACATAAAAACTCACGTGAGACCATCTCACGGATTTTCGTACTTGAGACGGATCTATTTGATCCATTATCAGGTCCAACCTAAATCATAACTCAGCCCAAAATCAAATTAAAACCCACAATCAAAGATTTCATCGCACAAGACCCACCCACAATCTCACCTTTCATCACACCTCGTCAAACCGTCGCACCCATCTGTGAGACGAAATCGTCTCATCGGGTAACCAATGTGGTAAATTTTATCCCCAAGTTCGTGAAACTCTTGTGCAATTTTGATACGATTTTAGTATTTCTTGCAATTGGATTATATGATTTTGAATATGTTTTGTTGTTTGGATTCTTTAAGAACTAGTTTCCTACTTATATTGAGTATTTTAATTTCATCTTTTGAAACGCCGATGGTGAAATTAAGTTGTGAAGAGAAGAGGATCAATCGGATGAAAAGAGTTGTGGAGAGGTTTAATCACAATCCTGATTTCAAGTTTTTGCATAATTGTATCGCTGATGTTTTCACCCAATTTCTGAGATCTGATTTGAAGTTGTTGAGTTCAGGGGATTCTCGCAAAATCAGCCTGGCTGCAAAATGGTGCCCTTCTATTGACTCGTCCTTCGATAGATTAACACTAATGTGTGAGCCGATTGCGAAGAAGGTGTTTCCTAGAGAGAAATTTTCAGAGTATGAAGGTGTAGAGGAGGCACATTAAGCGTATTATGTGAGTGATTGTTTAAAGAAGGAAGTGCTCGTGCCATTGCAAAAGGTCTTGGAATTGCCAAAGGTTTTCATCGGAGCCAACGATTGGGGCTCGATTCCGTACAATAGGGTGGCTTCTATCGCCATGCAAACGCAAAAGGAAAAATTCTTGAAGCATGATAAGGAAAGGTTTAAGGTGTATCTGGCGAAAGTGAAGGCTGGGAAGGCAAAGGTTGTTGCGGGTGCACTGCTCCCTCATCAGATAATCACAGCTCTGAACGATGATAATGGCGGTGAAGTGGCGGAGCTTCAATGGAAGAGAATGGTAGACGAAAGTGTAATTCATCTAAAGTGTAATTCATCAAAAGTGTAATTCTTTCACTCGCTTGAATAATTTAATTTATTTCTTGTAGAATCATTGTAAGGTTTGTAGCTACACAAAAATACATTATAAATTTGCTGCTAAGTTTTCTATACATGCATGATGCATCTCTCCATCTCCTTAACCCAAGAAACTCTCATGGGAGATAATACTTTGCTTGTTTGTTTGATGGTGATTATAATGTCAGCATGTAAAAAACTTCCTTGCACTTTATGGTGTTTCTTTGTTCTGTGTCTTTATATGTGGTCAGATATATGGAAAATGATGACTTGATGGATTGATATGTATTTAGATGAAGTTCAATTAATGTGAACTTAATTAATTGAATTTAGCTATAACTAGTATATCGTTTACTTCTATAAGTATGTCTTTTATACCTTCAAGTATAAATTTTTTGTATTTTATTTGTTGGTTCCAAGTGGTCAGAGGTTCAGAGGGGATGAATGAACCTCTATCAAATTTTGTGTTTTAAAACTTTTCTGTAAGCAGGTTGTTGATTTTACAGAGAATGCAGCAACTCTCTCGATTCAATAAGCTGGCAGAATGCTGATTCAGCTTACTGTCTCGGTATGTCACAGTATGCGGAAATCAAAAATAGAGTTTCTTTTGAAAATCAGTTTTCTTTTACAAGTATGATTTTATCAGAATCCTTTTAGCAAAATGAACAAGATAGATATATGAGATATGATATAAGATATGCAACAAGTAATGATTCGAAGGTGGTGTAATCTTTCTACATCCACTCTTCTCCTTCACACATGAGGAACTCCACTAGGTTAGTTTGATTTACAAGTCTCAACTTTACAAACATTTTTCTAACGAGTTATACCTACTAGAATCAGTAAGATTCCTAGGCTACTTCTCACATAGGGTACAACACTCACACAGAGTAGACAGTCTTACACAAAGACTCACACTTAGTGAGAATCTAAATCCTTCCAACTAAGGACACCAATTAAAACACCTAGCACACAACAAATAGGTTAAAAAGATATGGTCTTCAATTGTTGCTTTCGAAGTCAGCCTTAAGATCTTGAGAGCTCGAATCTTGGGATTGGTTGCTTCTTGAAGGTTGAGTGACTGAACTGTATAGAAAACTTGTGTTTTGCTTGAAAGTCTGATAGCTTGGAAAATTAGTAGTAAGTTCAGTAGTCTTCTTAGTCACTTCACCTTCTATTTATACTTGTAGAGAATATATCCGTTGAAAAGAGATACATTTCTTGTAGAAGTTTAAATCTTGATCTTCAAAATCTTTGCATTTAATGCGCCTGGAGAAACTGGAAAATAGGGCATGTCCTACTCTACTCCGCATTAATGGCGCCACTCCTAGGCAACAGTGCTTTTGCAGAATCACGGTCCAGATGGCATCACCTCATTGGTCAAGTGTTGATTTCTATCTACCGGTTACTTTGATATTGTAAGAACCTCGTACTGCATTCAATATATCCTCATACTGCAATAAATAAGACAGAGTAAGTCACAGCTTACTGCTCAGGTTGCAGTTACTGCTTATTGTCTTGCGTCAATTTCCTGATCTACGTTTGCTTCCTAATTCAGAACAACTTCCTGTTCCTAAATCCTGCAGACAGCTTCCAATTCTTCTTATTGCTTTCTGTATGCTGCTTATTGATCCAGCTTGCTAATACTGCTTGCTGACTTTCCTTGCTGAAAAATCAGCATTCGATATTCCTCCACAACCAGCTTCCTGCTAACATCAGTATCCTCCATCTTTCTGATTTTTACAACTTTTACACGTATAGCTCAAAAAATTAACTTTACAAACAAAGTTCCACTTAAACAATATGGAAAAATGGGGTACTCTAACTTCCTATACAAAGTTACATGTCTCATCAAAACCTAATAGAAATATCTCAACATTATTTTTTCATCTATTTTTATCTTAGTGTTCGCCATAAAAGTTGTAACTCTTTAAGTTAGTCGTTCAATATCAAGAAAACAATTATATTAGATTTTTTCCTAGTGAAGTGAACCTAATTAATATTAATTTTATTTTCTCATAAAATTTAGCTATAAGTATGTATTTTACATCTATAAGTATATTTTTTGCACATATAAGTACGAGTTTTTTGTATTTCATTTTTCCAATTGTTTTTATCTTAGGGCTCGTTTGGTTTGGAGGTTGGGTTTGACCTAGTTTGTTAAAAAATGTGATTATTTACTGTTCATCGAAGATAAAAAAAGTATTAATTTAGGTGTTTGGTTTGTTGGTTTAGGTTAGGTTTGAGTTAAATTTTGTGTTTGGTTTGAATGGTTAGATATTTTTTAGATTGGGTTAGCTTATAATCCTTTGTTTGGTTTGTTGGTTAGTAAAGTAAAAAATGTGAAATGCCCAAAATACCCCTCATTAGAGTTTCCTTTCTTTTCTCAATTCAAATTTAATATATATAATTTAATATCCCAAAATTTAATTATTTAATATATTAAAAGATTAAAAAATAATTTAATATATACATATATAATTTAATATCCCAAAATTTAATTATATATATATATATATATTAAAAGAATAAAAAATAATTTAATATATATATATATAATTTAATATCCGAAAATTTAATTATACATATATTAAAAGATTAAAAAATAATTTTATATATATATAATTTAATATCCCAAAATTTAATTATATATATATATATATTAAAAGATTAAAAAATAATTTAATATATATATATATATATATATAATTTAATATCCCAAAATTTAATTATATATATATTGAGAGATGAAAAAATAATTTAATATATATATATATAATTTAATTATCAATTTAATAATTTAATATATATATATATTTAAAAAAGCAAGGACATTTTGGTAAAGAAATGAGGGGTACTATTGGGCTTGTTTTAAACCCACCAAAATTGGTGGGTTTGTAAACTTGGGTTGTGGCCACCCTAATCAATCCTAATCAACCGGGCCCATATTATTAAACCATCCAATCCTCCGGGCCCAATTTATAAACCAACCTTGTAACCCCCAAACCAAACAGGGGTTTAGGTTGGTTAGTAATCTGAAACCAACCTAAACCCCCAAACCAAACGAACCCTTAGTGTTCTTCATGAAAGTTGTAACTCTTTAAGTTAGCCGTTCAATATCAAGAAAACAATTATATAAATTTTTTTGTCCTAGTGAAGTGAATCAAATTAATATTATTTTTATTTTCTCATCGAATATATGTATAAGTATATATATTTTACATCTATAAGTATGCCCTTTGCACATATAAGTATGTATTTTTTGTATTTCATTTTTCTATCCGTTTTTGTCTTAGTGTTCTTCATGAAAGTTGTAACTCTTTAAGTTAGTCGTTCAATATCAAGAAAATAATTATATAATTTTTTTGTCCTAGTGAAGTGAATCAAATTAATATTATTTTTATTGGAATATATGTATAAGTATATATTTTACATCTATAATTTGTGTTATTTTCATTTTCTCCTTGAATTTAAGTATAAATATGTCATTTTTTTCAATTACCAAAAGAAATATTAATATTATATTTGTCTTTTGAAACTATATGTATGTCTTTTGAAGGTATAAAAAAAGATATTTTTCATATGTATTAGAAAATAAAGTATATGCCATTAATAAGGCTTAAATTAAAAATGAGTGAATATAAAATTAACACATTGAGATTTATCACAAGAGTCAAGAGTTAGGCACACAATAAGTGAAGCTCAAGAAATGGTTGCTGCTGGCTAATGTGAGAAAAAAAAAACTCATTATAACTACTCTCTTAGCTGCGGTGGCTTACTTAGGTGCAGAGCGAGGTGCGACGGTACGATGGGACAGTGAATTGTGGGTGGGTGCTACGGATGTCGTTCACTTCTTTTCTCCTTAATTCTTGAACAACAAAATATGGGCTTCTTAGATTGGGCTCAAAATTGGATGGGTGTGGGTTGAGCTTTAACTTGATTTTGGATTGGGCTATGGTTGTGGGTTCGGGTCTTAGGTCAAATAGATCCGTCTCATGTAAGGAGATCCGTGAGACGGTCTCATAGGAGACTAACTCCAAAAAGTAATTCAATGTGTCAAGTGTCAACCAAATGATATATTATATAAATTTTATACACATTATATATTCATATATATTGTTGTTGTTGTTGTTTTATAATAGATGATGAAACTATAAAAGTATACTGGAAAAGTTTAAAAGATTATAGTTCAAATCGAGACAATCTAGACTAAAAAAATTTGATTCAATTCAGTTCAATTCATTAAAATAGAGGATTTTAATTTTCGATTTGGTTCAATTTTAGATTGAATCAACCGATTGCTCACTCATATTCTCGATGATCGACTAATGCACCTAAGGCCAAATTGTCGAAGAGCTCATACATTTCTCCAATGGTTTGATAGATCTTGTACGAAGTGGATTATATGAGTATTTATTGTTTATTGTAAGTAACCCAAAGGTATTATTTATTTGGTATTAATTATATGCTCATAAGGTATTACTTATATAACTCAAAAATATATGTTTTAATGAATCAAATTAGTTGTATATTCATAATTATGGATATCAAACCTCAAATAAGTCTTAGTTTCAGGATCGAAATCTTATATTATACCTAAATTAAAATATCAAATTTGCAAACTCCTTTTGAAATCTCATAATACTTTATCATAAAAGAATAGGACTATTATGAAACTATTTATTGTGGATATTTCAAAAGTTACGTCTATCTTCACAAGATTGTTAACCCGGTTATTATTTATCTCGATTTATTACATTCAAGTTTATTTTGCAAAAAATTATGTTAAATGTGAGACACATCTGTATTGCTGTTTTTTGGTTTGGGAAAAAATTAGATGAATGTTTCTTTTAACTTGAATAACTTAAAAATCAAGGTTGTCTTATTACTTGAATAATAATTGACAAAACTTGTTACGTAACGCAGAGAAATTGCAGACACAAAGTACAAAAATATCGGTTTGGATCGTGTTTTACCTCATGCTATGTTATCATTTTTCTACACTAAACACAATATTTTGTAATAATATTATATAATATTTCTCATCTACTCATTGTGAATATTTCATAGTCCACACAACATAATTATATTTCAATTATTAATATGATGTGTTCACTTAATTCATCCACATCTCCAGTGGTGTCAAGGCTTGAATTGTTCGTTTTCCCTTTTTCTTTTTTGCCATATATTTTGAGTGTGATTAAATGTTACAAATTTATTTATATCACAATTAATATATCATAAATTAATAAATTAATGAAAGCACGTAAACTATTACCTTTCATATTTTATCTCATATTTAAAAATTATCACTGTTGATTTATAAATTAAATAACTTCATGTGACATATATTAAATGTCATGACATAATACCAATTTTAGTAGAGCTTCTAACTGCAAATAAAGAATCTACAAACAACCTTATTCCATATATATACACTTTCCTTCATAAAATGCATTAGCAAACTCTAAAAAATTTCACAATATATGTGAACAACCAAAAAGCCTATCAACAGATTATTACAATCCAAATGAAAGATACACAACATTTTATGTCCCATAAAAAAATAATATTCCTTCTTTTTTCTTCTTTTTGTCTTTTCCCATGAAATAAACTCTCACATGTACTTAATATGTACGCAACTCTCAAGAACCTTGTGAGATCCGACCCGACACCATATCCGGCCCAGTCACCTGCCCTTCTTCCCCTCCGGGTATGACCAGACCCGGATAAGCACCCGGAAAACCCGCCACGTTTCTTGCCCCATAATACACCGCCTGATTCGAACCATCAGTCATAATTCTAGCAGGCATTTCATATGGCCTCACACCAGCTCCATATACATGGTTCATACCCGGTAACCCGATGGGTACTTGACCCGCACCCATTGGGTATGACTGGACATACTGTGTCCTCATTGGAACGGGTTGCACCGAAGCATTCCCGGGTTGAACGTAATACATTGTGGGCACGGGTTGCACTGGCGGGTTCGGGTAGTGCCACATGGGCCCCCCCGGGAATCCAGCTGGCTGTGGGACCATTTCACTCTGCTTGTGCTCCACGACTTGGACCGGGTTTACGGGTCGGGTCTTCACGGGCGGGAGATCCGGCATTACTTGCATGGGTGGGGCCAGCGACGAGGAGGTGGAGCAGAACGGGGAGGAGGCGATGGGGGCGGGTGAACCCGGGTCGGACATCGAAACGTTGTCGTTTAGGAGGTTTCTGTTTCTAATTTTGGTGCTCTCTTTCGAAGGATCATCTGAATTGTCCAATCCGAATAGATAATCGGGTACTTCGGAGACGATCGAGGAGACCTCGGACCGGCCGCGCTCGAGAACCGATCCCGAACCCGGTCCGCCGTTGAGCGCGTCGACGAACCAGTTTTGGCGCTTAGCCGAGCCGTCGAGGAGGGAGTTAATGCTGGAGGTTCTGGAGTCGTCGTTGCTGTCGGTGGGGAAGAGGAAGAGGCGAAGCCGAGCCGATTTCTGGCCGAGGCTGAGTCGATCGTACTCCTCCATCATGTTCTCGACGTCCTCGTCGGCGGTGACCGTGATGAGCGAGTCGAGGTCCTCGTTGGGGAGCTGGTACTTTATGCTGATGCTGGTTGTACCGGAAAGCTTCGAGAGCTTGTAGAGGAGGGAGGAGAAGCTGGCATGGCGGTGGACGGCGACGATGCGGGTGTCGCCACCGACGTAGCGGAGCTGGTTGTCGTGCGGACGGGGAACGATTTTGCCGCCGAAGCTGCACATGAAGCGCACGCGCGGCTGCAGGCCGTCTTCGTGGAGGTTGTTGTGGTGGTCGGAGCGTGGAGTCGACGCGACCGAATCGGCGGGGTTCGAGTCTATGTCGTTGACCGGAATTTGGTGGTGCGACGCCATGGCTGAAACCTGCAATGGAAATTGAAATGGAGGTGTGAAGAATATGGAGTGGTGGTGGAGAATGGGGAAATTGGGAATGTTTTGAAGTGGTGGGGAAATGATAAATAGGATTTGGCTGTGACGCTTTCACTATCACAGCCTTATTCTGCATTTGGATTTATTTCTTTCCATTTTGGGAATATCTTTTGTTGGACCGTATATATTGTCCAAAAATATATGTATCTTTTGGGTTTTTTTTCCTTCTTTTGGGAAAATCATACCAAATATTTTTAAGAATAGTTTGACTGTAGATTATTTTCAATTATTTATTTTTTGATTGTGGAGAAATATTTTCAACTGTAAATTCTTGGACAATATTGTTTGTTATAGTTTGAGATATAATAGGTCATACAATTTAGTTAAATATAGTTCCAAAGTTATATAGAGTTATGTTTCACCAATTACAATCTAATTTTAAGATATACAGTATCACTTATACCAATTAATTTATTCATCATTCAAAGCTGATTATAGTTATTCGCAAAGAACAACAAAAATATTGATGCATCTTTAAATTAAAAAGTAATTGTGACTTTTGATTCAAATGTGACGTTTCTATTTGTTTATAATCCACATCTAATATCATATATTACTTACATCAAGTATATATTAATAATAACATTTTTACATATGGTAATTTATTAAAACACAAGATAAAACATAATATTAAACGGGTAGGTTCTATTTTTTATTATTATTATTTTAATTTTTTTTTTTTTTTGTTGAATAGAAATGAGAGAGAGAGAGTTAATGTCAACACTACTAGAAATGGTATTTAGCATCCGTCATGAGAAAATAAGTAGGAAGTGCCTGGATCCACATAATAATGGGTCCCACTATGCCGACATGGACAATGACATGTATTATTGATTTATATATATTTAATCAATACCTTAGTATTTAAGCCATTGTTTACTAGAGATGATTGATATGACACGGAATATTTTTGTGGTAGCAAGTGGAACAAAAGGTATGCACCAATAAGAAACCACTACACACTTTATTTCTTATTATTATTCTTCTCTCACCATAGTCATTCCACCCCTCTCTTTCATTTTATAACATTTTACACATATTTAATTTTTTGCTATTTTGTTTTATAAACCCAACGGCATCATCCTAAATATGATATATATTGTTGAAATGAAACAAAAGAGATTAATATTTTGAGACTTGGACGACCAATTAATTTAACTAAATCGTGAGAGTGTTATTGTTAACGTAATAAATATCAAAACTTTGGTCGACTCGATTAAATTAATTTTCATATAATATATAAACAATGAAGAAATTTCAGTTATTAACTTGGAAAAAAATCGAAAATTTAAAATTTATTATCAAATGATAGGTCATGTATGCGTAACAATGAGTTATTCATTGCCTTTGAGAAAAAAATTACTAAACCATTCCAATCGATTAAATTACTAATTAGGGAAAATATATAGAAGGTCGGATCACAAATTGAGAAGAATGCAAAGAAATTTGCGGCCGAATTGATAAGTTTCTAAAATTGGAACCCTGATTCAGAATTAACCTAAAAACGGAGCCCTTCTATGCAATTTTGCCCGGAAATAAATTTGCGAGAAGCAACGAAGTCAACTGAGAAATAATTGGTAGTGAAAATGATTGACCACAAAAGGCAATGATAGAGGATAATAATAATTGAATATTAACTTAGGTAACTTTAAATTTTTTATTTATGTTACTTTCTCCAACTATTTACTGCATTTTAGTCTAAGGATGCCTCTATCGGTGACATTCGGTTGAATGTCACCCCAAAATACCAAATGATAATAATAATTAAATAATATAAAGTGAGGTCTGGTGTCATTGACATTGGTCAATGTCACAATCTTGTTATTATATCCATAAATTACATATGACATGATTTCATTGGTTGTGATAGATTTTTTTTTTTAATATAATTTAAAATGTAGATATTGAAAATAATTTTTATCAAAAAAAAAATTAAAAAATTTATCAAAAATTTATTAAAAAATTAAATGTATGGTATAACAATTTTTTATTATAATTACGGAATTAATATATCAAATATTTAAATGTAATAAGAAAATCTCACAAAATAATATACAATTATTAAACATAAGAAAAAAAATATTGGATTGGGTTGGTGTCACTGATAAAGTATAAAAATGTTGGAAGTGGGTTGGGTTGTGGATTGTGTAGGTGGAAGAAAGAGAAATTAATATTTTATTTTTTGATTGGGTTGTGTGAGCGTCAGTGATAAAGATAGTCTAACGTGGATCAAACAAATTAAATATAAAGAAAACTAGTTTTTTTATCCTCTAACTTTGCCTCTCATTGAATTTTTTATCATTTATCTTTCACCTTTTGATTTTTAATTTTCTATGTACAAAAAATATTTTTTTTTAGTCCCATAACCTGCTATAACAAGTAATTGTTTTTTTTTTCAATTAAAATTTAATTTAAACACCTTTTTTTTTAATTGAGACATTACTATTTTTTTAACCACAAATTTGTATTCATTATCTAATATACCTAAATTAATACAAAAAATATTTTATACATGGGTTAGAGTCTTGTTATTGATTATTAATATTAATAATTTGGACATCCCAAATCTAGATATATTAATTATTAATGAAAGTATTTTTAAGTATTAATATTAATTTAGTGTTCTCTCAATTATAAAAAATAATTTTTTGGTGTTAAAGATGAATTTTAATTAAAAAAAATGAAAAGTTACTTGTTGTAGCAGGTAAGAAGACTAAAAATGGTAATTTTTAAACATAGATGATTAAAAATTAAAAGATAAAAGATAAAGGATTAAAAATCCAATCAAGTAAATTTAGAGGACTAAATAACAAATTTTTTTCCCTTAAAAATATATAGCATCTCATAAATAGTTCAAAAAAACATTGGATTATCCTTAGTCTTTACTAATCTTTAATTTTTACTATATACTAAAGTAATAACCATTAAAGTATACATGTTATCCTCTCATTCATTTGGTTCTCTCTCAAACCACAATTAAATTATATTTAAGTTTATTTTAAATTATTAATGCTAAATTAAAGAAATTATTAACTATTAACTTATTAATCATCAATCAATATTATTAACTTACTTTCTTAATGTTGAAATAAAAAAATATATTATTTATTATTTTATTCATTAATATTGTTTCATTTATTACATATAAAAATTATATATATATATATATATATATATTTGAAACAAATCAAATTAGAGAAGATCTAATTTTAAATGCACTCACTATTTTGACAATACAAATACTTTTTAGGTCATGTGATTATGAAAATATTACTTTAAGAAAAATTAACCTGAGTAAATTTAAGAAAAAAATGTGTTGTTTGTTAATATTAATATATAAAATAAAAATACTAATAAGAAATGTGATGTTAGTTTACAGTGATACGTATTTATAAAAAAACTCTAAATATATTATATTTTATGTCATATTATTATATGGATTTTGATTCTAATTTAATTTAAATATAACATATAGTAAAGTATATATATGTATTACAAACTTTGCTATGAAAAGATTATAAAATCATTAATAAAATGTTAAAATACTATTCAATAAAAAGCATTTTTATTACCGTATTCTCCAAATTATTATATTTCATATACAAAATGTATTACATTTTTGTATTAGTTTTTAAAAATATTTATTTTAAAAAATTTTGTTTTGTACACGGAATTTATACTAGTATAATATAAAACGAAGGTTGGGTGACTTTCATCCGAATTTAAGTGTTACCATAAAAAATAAATTTTCATTTCAATTTAATTGTCATCTTTGGTTATCAAGAAAATTAATGATTTTTTTTTTCAACTTTTCTCTTATCATATTTTTTTAACTCTTATTTGGTGAAATACATTTATTATACATGTTAAATGTTACATAATATAGTTATTTTATAACTTAATATATATTAAATATTTTTAATCTCTATGAAATTATTTATTTTTATTTTAATATGGAGTAAATAATATAAATGATTAATTAAACACGAGTTCTAAATGTTGAAAACTACAAATGTCAAAAAATATTGTTATATCTATCCAATAAAAAGTAAACAAAAAGTTGAGGATTTTCTCTTTATTTTTTTTTGGGAGGGGAAGTTTGGGTTTTTTTTTTTTTGTTGGTGAGAGCGAGATTATATTGCAATTAACAACTTCAGCACTATTGTGAAAATATTTGAA
Source organism: Scutellaria minor (assembly GCA_954870855.1). Taxonomy (NCBI): domain Eukaryota; kingdom Viridiplantae; phylum Streptophyta; class Magnoliopsida; order Lamiales; family Lamiaceae; genus Scutellaria; species Scutellaria minor. The sequence continues at coordinate 31,223,399 of OX940727.1, forward strand.
TTTGATGTTTTTTTTAATAATATCGAAAAAGTTTATGCTTTTTTTTTTAATTGTCAACTTCACACTAGGTTAATGCAGTTTTAACCTGTGGTATTATTTTTTGTTTCTTTTTTAAAAATTTAAATAAAGAAAAAAGGAAAAAATATTAAACAGAAACATTATGAAATATTTCATTTTAATATTAACAGACTATTGAAATAAATGATAAATAATTTTTACATTAGATTAATACAAAATTTACAATAAAATACCTTGTATTGCTATAAAGTACCTTGCATTGCTGGAGATGCGTTCACATATTCTTTCTTTAAACAAAATTAAATTTACTCAGCAAGTGTAATGTAAGGTATAGAGATTAAGAGAGAAATTATAATAAAAATGTAATGAAAGGGTAAATAATTCTCAAAATAAATTTTACAATCTAATAATAGGATAACTTGCAGCTTAACCGAATGTCTTCAGGAGAGAGAGAGAGAGAGAGAGAGAGAGAGAGAGAGAGAGAGAGAGAGAGAGAGAGAGAGAGTTGGTCGGTTTTGGGCGGAGGAGTGGTGGTGGAGGGTGGTGGTGGGACTAAAATGAAATGTAAACCCAAAGATTCAAAGCAGTTAATGTGGGGCCCAACTGTCCTAATCTTTGCACTTAGACGACGTCGTGGCGTCCCATTATCCATGCTCACTTGTGTGGATTTGCTTTACATTAAAAAAATATCAGATATTATTACAACTATGAAAAGATTCTAGGGGCTCAAATGGGCCCAATTGGGGTAATTGTTTAGGTTCAAAATCATAACCAATCTTTGAAATTGTTCTATAAAGTTCCTCGTGCAAAACATTATTATTATTTTTTTTTATCAACTTGCTGAGCTTGATAATTTTTACTGATTAATATTGTTTTTAATCTAAATTATTTGAGATGTAAAAATATAATCAAAATAATAACCATCTTATTTGATCTAAATTAATTGATATTAATTGGTCAACTTAAATAATTTTGGCTCAATTAAAACAAGTGGGTAAAATGCCCCAAATCGAATACAGGGTGTTTCGAGGTTTTTTTTTTTTTTTTTTTCCTTTTATTTTCGCAAATATGGTATATGTAAGAGTGTGATTTTCGAAATTAGAGGAAAAAAAATATTTTTTCAAAAACAGAATGTGTGTAAAATATTTTTTGAAGTTAAGAGGACCACAATTATAATTTTTGAAAAACTAACAAATGAAAATGTTTTTTCCAAAATTTGTGGACCAAGAAATTCAATTGGGTAAAATTTAAATCTACAAAAATCTCTATAAAAATAAAGATAAAATAGATGTTAAACAATTAAGCCATTCCAACTTGACTCATGTTGAATTTGGTTAAAGGCCTTATCGGGCCTAATGAAAATAAAATACACTCGAGCATAGTTTTAAGATTCAATTCAATTTAGAATGTTTTAACCTTAATATTCTTCTTTGCATATGTTTTCAATTATTGTACAATAACATAGAGATATCATTAATTTCAAATCATATATCTAAAGGGAAGATATGTACACATGAGTAGGGGATCATTCTCTATATAGTATTAGGAGTTAAATTGGTCGCATTTTAAGTACATGCTAAGTATATAGTTTGTTGCTTGTTTCTTAGGTTTATACATTAAACTCTATGTTGGCGTATAAAATGAACAAGATAACACTTTAATTTGCTCCGAGCTAGAGTCATCGTGACCGGTCATTTCTGATCAGTCGGGTTGAGTTTTTATTGCTTTATAGTAGTAATTAATATAATGATTACATCAGATTTTATCTAAGATAAATCAGATTTGATTCTATCTTTATTTATTTATTTATTTATTTTGGATTTTTTGGGCTTGATTTTGACTTAAATTGGGCCTTCTAATCGTAGGAGATGAGCAGAGGAACAATCCGAATTTGTCGCGCCGAAGCCTAGTTGGCTCGGTTCGTCCTAATCGACGACTAATTCAACGCTCTTGCAAGATTTGATTTTCAAGCTAGTCGGATCTTGGTCGTTCACATAGGGTCGAGTGCCCCGTCAATTCGAGTTGTGCTAGTCGAGCCCCTATTTCATGATTTAATTCGAGTCGGATCGAATAGTACAACATTGTCTTGAATTTTTCTTACAGGAAATAACATTAATTTGATTGATGAATTGCTTGAGTGATTTTAGGGATGTTATTAATTTGAGGGTTAATTGCCAGAAAAATCACAATCTTTACTCAAATTATCATTTTAACCAGATTTTTCAATATTGGTCAAAATAACATAACTTTATATATTTAGTATATTTTTCGACTAAAATCAGTTTTTAAAAAGTTGTATTTTTTAAAATAAGCTTGAGGGGAGTGGAGGGGAAGGGAGAGAGAGACAAAAAAAGACTAAAAACTTGGGTGAAAAATTGTATATTAATAGATAATGATTTATTTTTTTCACTATCGTAGTTAAAAAAATAAACTATATATATAAGATTATGTTATTTTGATCAATAGTGAAAAGTTTGGTTAAAATGACAATTCGAGCAAAGGTTGTGATTTTTCTGACAATTAACCTTTAATTTGATGTTCTTTTTTATGGATATTTAATTTTAAATTCAAGTTCATTAGTTTGAATCTCTATTCATGTATTCATAAAGTTAATGATTTTTTATTATTTAATTAGATCCATAGTTAAATAAGTTTAATCTAATGAGTTATATATGAATTGGAAGAAGTACTTTTATAATGATTGAATAAACACATAACATAAATAATTACATAATTGAGAAATGTGGGATGTTTGTGATGAGAAATGAACACATGGATATTTTGCAAGTTAAACTTGTATGATGTTGAGGTAGTTTATCAATATTCACTTATTATAGGATTTAATCGTAAATAGTGATTGATCATATAGAAAGATTAACACACAGTTGTTATGGTGTCAGAAGATTCATAATTCATAATAAAAACCAAACTTGATTTATAGGATCTAAGATCCATGCCCTAGGATATATCAGCTTTACTCTTTTGGAAAGCCTTATTTATGAAAAATTTAAATTGTTGATGCACAAATTTTTAAATATCTTTATTCCATAAAAATGGTTTTGATTTAAAAGTATTCCCTATAGAAAATTTTACATAATTTGTTACTATAAAAATGAGACAACCATATAATTTTTTGAGAGAGACTTTTGTGTCCCGGGGACACGGTGTTCCCAACCCCGCGAGCCTTGCGTATATTTATATATATATTTTTTTTTCGCTCAGGTTTTTTTTTTTTTTTCTTCATGTATACATTGAAGGTATCCATGGAATACCTTTCATGTATCACATATATACAATGAAGGTATTCCATGGATACCTTCATCCATGACGTGGACACACGGTTTGTGAGGTACGCACGCGGTGTGGGTGCATGGGCACACGGTTTGTGAGGTGCGCACAGCGTGGGTGCATGGGCGCGCGGTGTGCGAGCGGGGCATTGTGAGGTGCGCGCAGGTATCCATGGGTCAATGTATCCACATGTATACCTTCAAGGTATCCATGAAATATCTTCAAGGTATCCATGGCGTGGACGCACGGTTTGTGAGGTGCGCGCACGACATGGGTGCATAGGCGAGCGGTGTGCGCGCGCGGCGTGGACGTATGGGCGCGTGGTGGCGTGGATACCTTGAAGGTACACGTGTGAATACCTTGACCCATGGATACCTTCAAGGTGCGCAGTCGGCATGGGCGCGCGTCCAAGGCTCATGGACGCACATGGGGCGCGCGTGGGTGTCGGGACGGGTTGGGGACACGGATTTAAGATTTGTGTCCCGGGGACATATAAGTTTTTGCCTAATTTTTTTGATGATTTTTTTTTGTTTTCATCTAATACCATCCAGAATTAATTTTCCTTTTTACAAAATCTATTCATAAAGAATTTACATCTTTTTTTATGATCATCATAAGGATGAAAATTTCTTGAAATATCTTCGATATTTTTCTAATATTTCCATTTTTTCACGTGACCGATACAAAAACAGACGGCAACGATATATCTTCATTATTTTTATTTTTTTTCTCACGTGACCGATGCAAAAACATGTTGCAACGATATATCTTCAATATTTTTATTTTTCCTGATATTTTCATTTTTTCACGTGACTGATACAAGGCTGCAACGATATATCTTCAATATACTGCAACGATATATCTTCGATATTTTTATTTTTTCACATAACCGGTAAAGAAATACGATTTTTTTTTCAAAATACCGGTAAAAAAAAAATTCACATATCATTGGCTTCACGGTACAAATTATTGGAAAATCAATGAAATATCAGGGGAATATCGATAAAATATCCGTGGAATATTGGAGAAATATTGATAAATATAGGTAAATATCAGAAAAAACATCAGAAAATATATCTATCAATATTTCCACCAATATTTTCACGATATTTCCATGAAACTAAGAGGTATTTCCATTGAAACCGAAATTTTCATCCATTCCAAAATAAATTTTTAAAAGATCATTTATACCACAATTAAAGTAACAAAATATATTCAAACTGATAATTCAAAATATTGGTTTTATCGTTCCAATTTAGCTAATCTGGACAAAATTAGAAAACACATAAATAGAATTTTTTTTTTGATATAATCTTAAATTAAATTTTGAATTTTGGGATCTCATAATCAAGCATGCAAAAAAGTCTAAGTTTATTAAAATAATTACTTGATTTGAGCCTAGAAAAATGCATAATTATATCATATATAAATATGGTTAGGGATAAGATTACTATTCCTAATACGAGGTTGCAGGTTTCTTAAATGTTGTATCCTGTTTGCAGTTAGGGTTGTAAACGAATCGAATCGAATCAAATATCATGATATTCTATTCGTATTCGTTTATTATTCGAATAATATACAAAATTCGTATTCGATTCGAATGTTTCATTCGAATATTTGTATTCGAATTCGAATTTGAACTTGAACTTGAACTTGGAAGTTTACTTTTTTTTTTTCCAAATATTTTATTAATTCCAAATTAATAATATCAAATTGCATAGAGCATATACATATATGATACAATACCTATATAATACTTATAATAAGCAATAAAATCCATCAGTGCAATAATTCATAAACCAATAAGTTACAAATTAACATCCAAAATATTTATCAAATACATGAATATAAATTCATTGTCAAATCCATGAAACAAGTACTACAACCAAAATTTCGAGCTTCATCCAAACATCAATCTTGCAATATGATGTGAACCGGTTCTTGCTCCTCCTGCAAAAATATAAAATCTAATTTATCATCATAATCACAAAATAAAAATATACCATTAAACTGAAAAAAATGAGAACTCACATGCGACATAATAGGCTTATTGATCCCGTGAAGTTGACGAACCCAATCTGCTCCACAAATCAAAACTTGAACCATATCAAAAGATGTTCTAGCACGATAAGGATCTAAGACTCGGGTTCCTGCACTAAATGTAGCCTCTGATGCTACTGTGCTAATAGGAATAACTAAAACATCACGAGCTAATTTAGACAAGACATTGAACTTCAATTCTTGAGATTTCCACCAAGCTAAAACATCAAATTCAGTGGCTACTCCCGACTCCCCATCTTGACATCTAAAAACCCCTTCCTCCAAGTAAATGTCCAACTCTGACTTCACGGGAGCATCAACTTCAACAGTGTTCAAATACTCATCAAACATAGACAAACCAGAAGGTACCACTCTTCCTTTAGATGTGGAGTTTGTAGTAGTAGAACATCCATCTAAAATGGAATAACTACTTTTTCGAGCCCTCATTTGATTAATTGAAACATACTCATAAAATAAAGCATATAATGCATCTCGAACCTTCAACAAATTAGTATGTGCATCAAACTCATTATATATTTTGTCGAAAGCAAATTCAACCAACCTCATTTTGAATCTAGGATCAAGTATTGCTCCAATAGCCATCAAAAGATTGCACTCTCCCCAATATTTGTCAAATTTTTCCTTCATCTTTTTAACCATGACTCTAACAAACTCATCAACATGTTTTTCTTTCTCATTCAACACATGTTTGACTCTCCAGATGACAACAAGGAAGACATTAGAAGTAGGATAATTAGTTCTAAATATCACATGAGTAGCTTCATAAAACACCTCTAAAATGTCAATTACAACTTTTACTTTATCCCAATCTTCTGTGCAAGGACATGAAGTGTATGAAACCTCTCTTTGTGCAAATATAGGGAATGCATCTTTCACTTTAAAAGTTTGAACCAACATTTCATATGTAGAATTCCAACGAGTAGGACAATCAATGATCAACTTTTTCACCGGAATTCCTAAATGATGCACAATATCAAAAAATTTCCTCAACCTAGACTCAGATTGATTAATGAACCGCACACTATTTTTGACATCTTCAATAATGAATTTGATCTCAGAAAGACCATCTTGAACAACAAGATTCAATATATGCGCAACACACCTTACATGGAACAACTTACCATCCAATGACAACTTATGACTCTTGGAAATAGTTTCTTTAGCAATCCTCATTGCCACATCATTGTTTGAGGCATTGTCTACTGATATAGCGAAGACTTTCTGTTCTATTCCCCAATCCTTTATACACTTCATAAGTCCATCAAAAATATCGACACCTAGCAAATGTCAATAATATAATTTAGATCAAAGAATAATATAGACAGTTATTAATAATTAATGTAATGTAAAATAATTTTTAAATTACCAGCATGAGGAGGAGGAAGAAGAATAAAACTAAGAATTCGCTTTTGTAGTTGCCATTCTGAATCAACGAAGTGGCCAGTGGCACACATGTAAGAAATCTTTTGCACCTTTGACTTCCAAATATCAGTGGACAATGAAATTTTATTAATGTTTCTCAACAACAGTTGCAACTTTTTTTCTCTCTATGTCATAAACACTAATGACATCAGTCTTTGTCATGGCACGAGAGACCTTTTCAAATTGTGGAAGATTAATTTTGAACATAAAAGTAAACCCATAATTTTCCACAACATTAAGTGGTTGCTCATGCATCAAAATCCAATGTGCAATAGCTTCTCTTTATTTCATATGATCATATCTACCATCTGATATAGGATTCATCTCAAATTTGGATTTTGTAGGTTGAAACTGCAAGGTGTTTTGTTTCTCCATATGAAGTTTTTTTTGCAAACACCTCGTCAAATGATTCCAAAGATGAGACGTTGTAGCAGTAGCTGACTTAGAAAGAAAGCTCTTACAATGTTTACATTGAAGTTTTTTGCTTCCATCATTTAAAGTCACTTCATTAAAATCAATATGAGCTTTCGAGACATTCTTTCTCTTTTTCCTTTGAAATTGACCCTTATCGGCCTCATTTTCATCATCTTTCTTATCATCATCACTTCTATCTCCAACATTTTCAGCTTTCTGATCACCATCACTTCTATCTCCAATATTTTCATCATTAATTTGTAGACTAGCATCACATTCACCTTCTATATTATCACCTCCATCATCAGTTAACTCAATTATAGGGCTACTCACCTTCCATTAGTAGTAAATTTTAGTTAGATATTCAAACTAAAATTATATATATTTCAATTAATATACAACATTTAATATATAATATTTACCTCATTGAATTCTTCCACTTGAAGTTGAATGTTGTCTCCTTGATGTATTTGCTCCATTGAATTTATGAGATCAATCTTTGGTATTCATGACTTTAGAACCGTCCGACACCTTCATTTAAAAATAATAATAGAAAAGATAAATTAATAGAAGAATAGAAAAATATGAAAAACCAATAGTATAATTATGTTATACTATTGATCTGTAATAGAATTCAAAATGTCATTATAAATTTTAATTTAATGCATTATGTTATGCATTTAACTAGCTCCTCTGGTTGCATTCTTGAATTTAAAACTCAAATACCAACTTCTATTGCACATGATTATTTCTCAAACTTCAATAAGCTTAACAGTCACCAAATTAAAATTACTTACATAAAAGGAGTGTTAGTAATATGATTATGGGCTACTAACATCATTTGAATTATTGAACCTCACACCCTAGTTTACTTCCGCAACAATTGACTTGCTTTCCTGAATATAACAGTTAAATACATCAACCAAAAATATAGCCATCTTTCAAGGTTATCAGAGTAAGAATGTATTAAATAGAAAAGGATTGGCAAAAAGAATGTTACTTTTAGTGCTATCATATCATCTGCCACTATAATCCATACAACTAGTCACGAATTTCATTGTAAACGTCTATGCAATAATATTGTTGAATTAGAGAACAATTCAAAGTTGTATCAGAATGTTACTGGTTACATCTTAAAATGTGTGTAAAACTTTAGTCGTTAACTCAACTTCTGAAGTCTTGAAAGTTCTTCCTAACACATCACCAGAAATTCTTAGGATGAGAGACTTTTAGAAAGAGAAGGAGTTTCGGCTAGACACCCCTCATAGTACCACTTTTTACTTTAGCTGCCAAATCATGTTCAGAAACTTATGTTCTTATCAAGCAACCAGGAAAACAAATTACAGAGTAATTATGGATGCCAAAAGTAACCACTAACTCAATAAAAAAAAATATACAGGAGCTCAATGCTAAAATGTGGCAGAGACAAAATACTTGCAAACAGATCTACATACAGGCTGATCCTACTTTATCGAAATAAGATGTAAATGCTACCAATCAAAGGAAATAAGTGAAGAAGACCTTACAATTCATTAGAACCATATATTATGTGAACAACACTTAACAAGTCACTGGAAAATTCTATCAATTTTTTTAAAGAAATAAAGACATTTAAAAGCATGAGTTTTGTTTCAGAAGTTTGACTATGCGTAATTGAGAAAGATAACAACTTCTCTCACTTGTAATGTATTTTCTATGGTATCCAAATACAAAAATGGATTGTTGCAGGTTAAACCTAAGTGGCATAGAATCATTACAGTTATACATGACTTTGGATGTGGAAGAAATCTAGGTACCTGAAAGAATTGATTCCATTTGCTACTCTTTCCAAGACTGAAACATTGATGTCGATTCTTACCCTAATTGAAATGGGAATTCCGTTTGAGCTCGAATCAGAACCTTTATGCGTTGGTAAGCTTTCGACTCAATCTAGTAGCCTACCTATCGGGCGCCAATAAAATCAAAGAGAAAGAAGAACCATGGGCTCATCATCTGATGCAGAATCGATGCGAGAGAGAGAAGAAATATGGGGAAACGTGGATTGATAGCTTTCAAGAACCCTGCTCTAATTTTTATGTATTACTTGGATAAAGCAGATGGACTTTCAATAACTACAACATTTGCATAAAAAAAAGCTTTGGGCCAAGCCCTTAAAATTAAACCAAAAGGGCCCATGAGACTCATGATTTGTGAATTTGGGAATTTGAGATTGAGAATATATATACTTATAAATAAATATTTATTAACAATTTATTAAAATTATATATATATATATATTTATTTATTATTATTCGAATATATTCGCGAATACTTGAATCGAATATGATTATATTCATATTCGTATTCGGATAATATTCGAATGTAAAAAAATATTCTTATTCGGATTCTTATTCGTATCTTTCGAATTCGAATATCGAATCGAATCAAAAAAGTTTGATTCTTTTAAAACCCTATTTTCAGTTGTATTTTGATTTCTGTTGTATCTTAGAGCAGAATACTGATTGACTAAATATTGTTCAGTTGTATCCTGAAATACTGAATATTTTGATGCTGAATGCTGAAACACTGTATACTTCCCCCTTACTTCTTGCTTCCCTTAATGAGAAACTTATCTTCTTCCATCCTTCATAGCTTGATGATCCCAAACTCATTCCTTAACATAGAAAACCTTGATTCACATAGGGGTTTTGTGAATACATCTGCTAACTGCATGTCAGTATGCACCTTCTCAAGCACAATATCTTTCTTCTCCATATGATCTCTTATGAAATGATGTCGCATGTCTATGTGCTTTGTTCTTGAGTAAAAAAAGGATTGTGTGTAATAACAATGACACTAATGTTGTCACACAGAATGAGAGTCTCTCTTTCTGTTATCCTATAATCCTTAAGTTGTTATATCCACAGGATTTGAGCACAACAACTTCCTACTGCTACATACTCTACTTCAGCAGTCGACGTTGCTATGGATGTTTGCTTCTTGCAGAACCAAGAAACTAGCCTTTCTCCTTAACAAGAATCACTCATACACTTCCTGTCAATCTTACATCCTGCAAAGTCTAAATCTGAGTATCCTTTGAGGCTAAAACCTCCTTCCTTGGGATACCATAAGCCAACATCTTGAGTACCCTTTAGGTACTTGATAATCATTTTCACAGTTGCAAGATGTGACTCCTTCGGTGCTGTTTGAAATCTTGCACATACTCTTTCTGCAAATATTATATTCAACCTGCTTGCTGTAAGATACAATAGGGATCCAATGAGCCTTTTGTATTTAGTAATCTCCACATCATTTCCACTTTCATCCTTGTCAAGACTGATTGATGTGGCCATTGGAATACTCACTAATGATCCATTCTCCATTCCAAACTTCTTGATCAATTCCTTGGTGTACTTGGCTTGATTTATAAAAATCCCGTTGTCTAACTGTTTCACTTGTAGACTAAGGAAGAAATTTAATTCACCCATCATGCTCATCTCAAACTTTTTCTGCATGAGGGTTGAGAATTTTTCACATAAATCTTTGTTTGTAGAACCAAAGATAATATCATCCACATAAATCTGTACAAGCAGTATATTATCTCTGTCCTGTATTCTGAAAAGAGTCTTGTCCACCGTCTCTTTCTAAAATCCATTCTCCAAGAGGTATAGGGACATGGTATCAAACCAAGTTCTAGGTGCCTGCTTTAAACCATAAAATGCTTTCTCCAATCTAAATACCTTGTTTTTTGTTTGTTCTTCGAAACCCGATGGTTGCTCCACATACACTTCTTCATATAAGAGCTCATTCAAAAATACACTTTTAACGTCCATCTAATATACGTTGAAATTTTTATGAGCAACATAGGTTAAGAATATCCTGATTGCCTCAAGCCTTGCTACAGGAGCGAATGTCTCATCAAAATCTATTCCTTCTTCTTGGCAAGTATCCTTTAGCCACTAGTCTTGTTTTGTTTCTGACTACTGTACCGATTTCATCTAGCTTATTTTTTAACATCCACTTCATTCCAATAACTCCTTGGTGATAGGCCTTGGAACTAACTTCCATACATGGTTCCTTTCGAAACCATTCAACTCTTCATACATAACCTGTATCCAGTTACTGTCTTCAAGAACTTCTTCAACACTCTTAGGTTTTACTTGAAATATAAAAAGGTGAACAGAGATTAATGCGGTCTTGATCTTCTTGTTCTTACACCTTCATTAATATCTCCAATGATAAGCTCTCTTGGGTGCTTCCTGAGCCATGTTCTATCTGGCTCAAAAATGTAAGCTGGTTGCTGAGTAGTAACCTGTTGGTCAGCAGTATTATTGCGGTTATTGTTGGACTGCAGTATTCTGTCTGCTTGCTGTGCAGTAACTTGTGTTACTGTATTCCTAGATACAGTAACTTTTGTTCTATTTCAGTAACCATATCAGCAGGTACTAGGACTCCCTCAATGTATCTTACTTGATGATCCTTGATATTCATCTAAGATACATCTTCCTTAAGCTTGTCCAACTCAGCAATATCACAATATGGTTCATCAAATACAACATGTATTAATTATTCTACAACTAAGCTTCTTTTGTTGAAGATCCTGAATGCTTTGCTTACTGACGAGTATCCAAGAAATACTCCTTCATCAGATTTTTCATCAAAGGTCTTCAAATGCTCTTTACCATTGTTCAGAATGTAACACCTGTATCCAAAGATGTGTAGATATGAAATGTTTGATGTGATGCCATACCAAACTTCATAAGGTGTCTTATCATGATCCTTGTTGATTAAGCATCTATTCTGCGTATAACATGTTGTACTGGTCGCTTTAGTCCAAAATCTCTTTGGTATACCAGTATCAGCAATCATTGTTCTTGCTGCTTCCTTCAAGGTCCTATTTCTCCTTTCTGTAACTTCATGCTGCTGAGGAGTTCTTGTTGTAGAATACTCATGATTGATCTCATTTTTTGAACAATACTTCTCGATGAATCTGTTTGTGAATTTTGTTCCTCTATTAGATCTTATCTTCACAATGCTTAAGCTCTTTTCATTCTGTATTCTCTTCATAAATTCTAGCAGCCTGTTTTGAGTTTCTGATTTCTTGGCCATATTTTCAAAACTTAATTAATCTAAAGAATATAAAATACGCTAAAATATTATATCAAATGATTGTATTGAATAATATTTAAGTAATGAATATTAATTAAGACACAATTAATAAACAATCAAAGGATGAGTAAGCAGTTTTGCAAACCTGTTAGCTAGTAGCCGCAATAAACAATCCATGGATGAAAATGACATTCTCAGAAGAAGTTTTGCAAACCTGTTAGCTGGTAGCCGCAATAAACAATCAAAGGATGAAATTGATATTCTCAGTTGCACGTAGCCGCAATGAATTGTAACAACCTGGTTCTCATCATCCACATGTTTATCCATGTGTAATGTTACGAATTTTGTAGAACGCAGAACTACTGTTGTTTTTAATGCATGTTTTTTCTTTGTTTTTGTTTAATTTTAATTTCCAAATATCTCTCTATGTCAATAAATTAGTTTAATTACTTTAACAGTTTGACATTCTCAAGCCGTAGGTTGGAATTTATTGGTTTTATTGTAGAATTAAAATAAAAAATGATGGGTAATTGTTGGTATTTTTTGTGTAACTATAGTTCTTGAGGGGTGAATCTAGTATTTCTATTTTATGTTGTTGTATATTAGGGGTTTGAAGATCTTAATATCTAATAAAGATGTTGAGGAAAGAAACACTACAACTGTATAAATAATTGTTTCGAATTTTGTAGTTTATGAGTTTTAAGTGATTTTATGAATTCATCCTTACTTTAATTCTATTTTATTTAGTTCACAAAACTTATAAAATAAATTTAATCATCATAACATTTCATGTTATTCACTGTACCTAAAGTTAATCTCAATTCATAAAAGATTTTAATTTAAATATACAAATTACTTATTTTATTCAAATACATTTGTATATTGTAACTTTTACTTCAAAATTCATGAAATGTTTAAAAAAAAATTATAATTATATTTGTTAAAGAACTTAATCCCGTGAATATATTAAGTTCTTTAATACTAGCTAGTATATATTATAGAAACTCATATGAAATATTCTCATGAATATATATTTTCATGAGATGAATCTCTAATATTCATATTTCAAACTAATTTTCACAAGTAAATTATATTCTTTGAAGAGTTGGTCTTATGTTCATTTGATGTACATGCAATCCGGGTCGATCCAGTTTTGACCCGAATTCGCGTGTTTTTGAATTTAGCTTTTTTTTTTGCTTCAGCTTGTTACCTTTATGTTGTATTAGTGTGACCTTTATGTTATAAATGTGTGACCTTTATGTACAACTATCATGACCTTTATGTACTATAACTTAGAAAAAAATGAAGATTTTCAACATAATTTGAACTGTATACCTTTATATGATATTAATGTGACCTTTATATTATATCATGTCACCTTTATGTATAAATATTCTAACCTTTATGCACTTTTATATATTACATAAATGTCAGAATATTTGTATATAAATGTGACATAATATAACATAATGGTATCACATAATATAACATAATATAACATTGATATCACATAAAGGTATACAATACAAATTGTGTTGAAAATCTTCATTTTTTTTTCTAAGTTACAGACATAAAGGTACGGATACTTGTACATAAAGGTCACACATTTATAACATAAAAGTCAGGATAAAAATTTGGAAAAAAAAATAGAAATTTACGGATTCGGATCGGATCGACCCGATTGCATGAATCTTAAATCCATGCACTTGGTGCACACGAGTTTTTGTGCTCTTTGAATCATAAATTAAACTTTATTTTATTGATTTTGACTTAGACTCATTCCAATAATCTAATTTCCAATATTTGATAAGAAACCTCCTCAATATGAGGTAAGATGATACAGATTGGAAAGTACTTTTATTCTCTCTACTAATTAGCCGAAATATCTTCCAATTTCAAGAATCTTAGCAGTTACATAATTAATTGATTGATATTCTTCATCACTCAATAATAAATTATAGTAATTTATTTATTGGCAAAAAATATTTTTTTAGCCCTTTAAGTTTGACTCATTAAAATTTTAATCATCTATCTTTCACCTTTTGATTTTTATTTTTTTATGTTTATAAAGTATACATTTTTTAGTCCTCTATATTTGGCTCATTAGATTTTTAGTCCACTATCTTTCACCTTTTGATTTTTGGTCCTCTATATTTACAAAATATCATTTTTAGTCATTTTACCTATAATAGTGGGTAACTTTTTTTTTTCTTCTTAGTTATATTTAATCTTAACACCAATTTCTTCCATTCATCTAACATGTCTAAATTAATATTAATAATTAAAAATTATATATTTCATCCCGATACGATTGAGTTTGAGTTTTGTGAGTTTGAGAAATAAACCATTTTATCATCAAAATTGATATTAAGCAATTAACAAATTTATTTTTCACAAATTATACATTTTGTGCTGAAAATGGATAACACGAAAGTAAAAAAAATGACATTAATCATATTCTGCTAGCTCTCTAATTACACCAAATGATCCATGGGGTTGTTGTTAGTTCAATTCTCCAACAGATAAATTGATGTAATTTGAGAACTAGTAGAATATGATTAATGTTATTTTTTTAGTTTTGTGTTATATGTTTCTAGCACAAAATGTATATAATATATGAAAAATAAACTTTTTAATTGCTTAATATTTATTTTGATGCTAAAATGATTTATTTCTCATAGTCACAAAACTCTAACTCATTCATCTCGAAATGAAAAATAGAATTTTTAATTATTAGTATTAATTTAGACATGTTAGTTGAATAAAAAAAAATTGTGTTAAAATTAAATTGTAATTAAAAATAAAGTTACCTACTATTGCAGGTAAAAGAACTAAAAAATAATATATTTTAAACATAGAAGACTAAAAATTAAAAGATGAAAGATAAATGACTAAAAAATGATATTTTTAAAATATAGAGGACTAAAAATTAAAAGATGAAAAATATATAACAAAAAATCTAATAAATAGAGAACTAATTTTTTTTTTCCCTTATTTATTTATATATTTACTTATACTCCCTCCGTCCCAAATTATTTGTCGTTTTAGCTCTTGAGATTTGTCCCAAATTATTTGACGTTTTAGGAATTCAAGACATATTTTCCCAAATTCTTCCAAATTTACCCCTATTTATTATTCCTTACTAAATGCTCTATTATTTCAAAGTAAACATTGGAAATATGTATTACATTAATAAGGAGTATTAAATCAAATTGTGGGACTAGACATTCTAAAAGACAAATAATGAGTACCATAAAAAATCATATCCAAACATTTATGCAATACATAATGGAGCATATGAATATGAAAAGAGAAGAACATCAAGAAATTTTTAAGGGAGTATTAATTACAGTTGTGGTTAAGGTAGTCAACCAACATATTAAATACAATACACAATTATTAGATTTAAATAGGGATAGATCGGTTTTTTTGTTGGTTTCCTTAATTTGCGTGAAAAGTGTTAAAACGATAAATAATTTGGGACGGAGGGAGTATGAATTTGTCATCACTCCCGCAGCTCATATTTATTTCATCGAGGGCTCCCACTCTGGCAAACTAAACCCTACAGCTATCGCCTTCTAACTGAGGTTAGATTCATTTTAATTTATTTTATTTTATTTTCATTTTCACTTTTCTCTCTATCAATAATGGTCGTGGTTGTTGAAATTCTCACTTCTTCTTCTTATTTTTTAACATAAAACTCATCTTAATGTGACCTAGTTAAACCTAAAAATTCATATAAAACAATTCTAGTGATTAATTCTGTGAAAAACGAGCTTATTTTCACAAACTTAACTATATATAATTAAGGATTGATCGTTCTTACAAGAGTTCCACTTATTTAGTAAATGTTATTGCATTAAAATTAAGTTTTTAAATTATATATTATCGTCTATTATTCGGTATTATATGTTTGGTGTGAGAGAAGCTCTCACTTATTGGCTACTAAAATGTGAACGCAAACAAACTACACAATTGACAATACTTAGTTTGACAAGCTTCAATAGCAATTACTCAAACTATATATATATATATATATATATATATATATATATAGAACTAGAACTAGTCAGCCTCAAAATTATAGTTTAGAATTTGAGGACTTTTTATTCTTTTTAATAGGGTATTGCAATTATCATCAAACTTTGTGATCTTTTGCACTTTGTCTTAAACTTTATCATTAATTTCCATTTGTCATTTTGGATAAATTTAAATTATTGATTACTAAGTATAGCTATAATTGAGATATATAAAATACAATAAAATACAACAAATCATAAAATTTAAGGCACAAAATACAACAAATAGTTGACTAGAGAAAATACATATTAAAATCTGCAAAGTTGAAATGGAAAAATGCAATTACATCCCTTTCTAATTTCTTGGACCAGATTTACCTTTAGCCAGTTGCAATTGATTGATATTCGACCTGAGCTCACTTTTCTCTTAAGAACATTTAAATTTTAAATTATTATGCTACAAAATAAATTCAATCATTTCACTCACTTTCAAGACTAAAAAACTGAAATTATGGGGGATTGTCTTTCTATATAACATCATATTTAATTTTTCATTTTTTTAATATTTAATTTCTTTTTCAAGAATAAACTTTTTCATTGAGTTATTATTTTCAAAAATTTATAAAATTAAAGAGAATTGTTTATATAACTCAAATACATTGAAATAATTTTGAGAAAAAAAAAAGTTTACCATATCAAAAATTGAGTGAGATTTATGTTAGACCCATCTCATGAATCAATTTCATAAGACGAGTAAATCCCTAGTAATATTGTATTTTTAAAACAGTGTGTATATGCATTAAAGTTTTCAAAGTGTGGGCCTTTAATAATATCTCTACTTGCATTCTCGTATTAGAAAATCAACATCACTTAGTTGTATTTTTCTATTTGGATTTTCCTAATAAAGATATGCCATATATGATAACTGATATCAACGTTTGAATATTTTTCTAAAATGAGCCCATCACAACTTGGAATCCCCTTTTAAAGTCTTCGTAGTATACGCACATATAGTCAAATATCAACACCCTTTTGTAAAAGGAATTCTACATGGAAAAGAACACTCCACCAAATTATATGTTTCTTTTCATACTTGCAAGACTTAAATAATAAAAAGAAATTAATTAATTAATGTGTTATTAATGATTGTTGAAAGGGTGCGGCTATCCGCACCCCACATATTACTAAATACACCCCAATTGTGTTGTTACTGTTACACATGTGTGTAACAGTAACAACACAATTGTGGTGTATTTAGTAATATGTGGGGTGCGGATAGCCGCACCCTTGTTGAAATCTTGGATATCCAATCAATGCTTCCTTATTTCTTGTGCCATAATCTCATCTTAACTATAAATAAGGCACCTAAAAGAATTTGATTGGAACAATTTTATCTTTTAGATTACAACCATTAATATTTTGAGATCCTTATTCGATTTTGCCTCTCTTAGATCATCTAGGTATCTACTTGTAATTTTATTTAAACTATAATATTTTTTAAAATTATTTGATTTGATCAAACTTAGATATCACTTATCGATTACAATCATTAATATCTTGAAATCTCTATTTGATTTTGTTACTTTTATTTTCTTTTAAATCATGTGGCTATAATGCTTTCAATTTCTAGGACTACTTTTTAAACTATAAAACTCCTACTATTATTAAAATAAAATCCGAAAAAATTATTTATTAAAATAAAAAAAAGAATTGGAATGCACATGGAGAGTGTGGAACGCTTTTTAAGATATATCCAACTTCTGACCCCACGTTTTTCTGCAATTATAAAAAGTCAATTATATGTATTTAATTTTAATATTAATTTCACAATATATATATATATATGCTTGAAACTAGGTGTAGAAGTGTAGAATCTTGACAATCTTGACAGAAGATCCATGAATCTTTGAATTGAGTTCAGATTTTGAGTCAACTTCAAACTCTTTCCCACATTCTATCTTTATATTTTGGTGATTCTCTGTCCCCTTTCTGTCACCTCATTATTACTTATTTCTGCTCCTTGCTCTGCCCTTAATTTCTCTGAAATTTATAATTATTCTGGTATTTTTTTCTTCTTGTTTTCTGTTTTTTTTTTTTTTTTTGCACTCATATTGATTTGCAGTTGGTAATGAGTTGATTCTTATGTTCTGTGATCTTTTCTCAAGTATTTCTATGTTATTAATGAAGTTGTCCATATTGTGTTTGATGAATTGATTTCTCTTTTCTCTGCTTCTTATTAAATATGCATTAATTTGAGTTTGTGTAGAGGGGCAACCATGGATGTCATCGATTCCAACGTTGTCCAAACTTCAACAAGGGTTGAGGTTTGTGTCTTAATTTCTGTAATAATTGTGAATTATTTGTGAGTTTTGCTTTTTTAATTTTTTGATCAATTTCAGGGGAAATCTAAGGCAATTTTGGTTTGTTGGTTTCTTGGCCTTGGATCTCTTGTTTCATGGAATACTATGTTAACTATTTCAGATTATTACTACCAGGTTTTCCCGGTAAGTATTTCTTGAATTACATTCTTTTTTTCCTTGAATAATTTGCTTATTTTCTTGATTTTGTGTGTGCTTTGGCTAAATGTAAGAGGATTTCACATATTAGTGCAATTTAATGTTGAATTGGTTTTCTTCTTCCAATTTTCGGATTTGAATACAATGCAACGAACAAATTCGAGTTATATATATTCACTTTGTGTGCGAAAAGGGGCAGATCTTGTCTCTGCTATGACATATGCACTTCTAGAAGCTACGAGGTTATGACTCTCATGTCTTTTTTGTTTGCAGAATTACCATCCTTCGAGGGTTCTAACCCTAGTTTATCAACCGTTTGCACTTGGAACGATGGGATTACTGGCTTACAACGAGGCAAAGATTGATACAAGGAAACGGAACTTATTCGGATACATCCTTTTCTTTCTATGTACATTTGGACTTCTATTAGTAAGTTTTGCTCGAAACCAAGCTGTTAAAATCATGTGAATTTCTAAGCTAAGATTGAATATATGCTTCACCAGTTGGATCTTGGCACATCGGGGAAAGGAGGGGTTGCAAACTATATCGGGATTTGTGTTCTCGTTGCTGGTTTTGGAGTGGCCGATGCGTACGTTCAAGGTGGAATGGTTGGAGATTTATCTTTCATGTGTCCTGAGTTCATGCAAGTATACACTCTTTCTCCAATTAGCATTACATTTACGCCCTTTTGATTATGTCAAACGATATTTGCACATTGTGGGACGACTATGGCTTCTTACTTTGTTGTTTTTTGTTGTCAATTAAGCGTTTGCCACATGGGTATGTGTTTTGTTTTTTCATGCTACACCTGGTGAACTGCATCTGATGATTCATTCACTGTTCGAACACACACGCATGGGGTGTAGTATCGAATTGAGCTATATTTTTACTTGTGTGTTTTGTCTGAAACACAGTCGTTTTTTGCTGGTTTGGCTGCCTCGGGTGCGTTAACATCCAGCTTGAGGCTACTTACAAAAGCAATTTTCGATAAAACTGAGCATGGTCTTCGCAAGGGAGTTAGTAAGTTCCTTCTTCACTCTAATTCTCTTGGGTTGTGTGGAGGGATTTGAAATTCTGTTCGAATCTCCAAATCCAAACACAACCTTATGTTTCAAATGATGGACAAGATTATAACAACATAGTAATCTTTCTTGATTTCGCAGTCTTATTCCTCTCCATCTCAACGTTCTTCGAGTTTTTATGTATATTTCTATACGCATTTGTCTTCGGTAAACTCCCAATCGTGAAGAGCTTTCGTAAGAAAGCAGCGGGTGAAGGGTCAAAAACTGTTACTGCCGATCTTGCTGCTGCTGGTATCCATACATCAAATATCGGCACGGTATAAACAGTTAGAGTTTATTCTAATCGATAAAAGTTCAATTCGTATCGAAATACTATTTCAAATCTTGAAACATTTAGCCATTACTGCAGGTTGATGACTCTAAATATGATCGGTTAAGCACCAAACAGCTCTTATTACAGAACATCGATTATTGCTTGGATCTATGGGTTATATACGTGCTCACATTGTCGATTTTCCCTGGATTCTTGGTTGAAAACACTGGTGAACACAATTTGGGAGAGTGGTAAGTTTCGACATAACTATGCTTGTTTTCTTGTCGCCAATATACGCTCGTTTCTTACTATGATTTCTTTACGTCTTTAGGTATGCAGTTGTCCTCATAGCAATGTACAATGTGTTTGATTTGGTAGGAAGATACGTGCCTCTAATTGAATGCATAAAATTGGAATCTCGAAAGGGCATCATGGCTGCGTCGTTGCTACGTTTCTTGTTCATCCCATGCTTCTACTTCACGGCTAAGTATGGAGACCAAGGATGGATGATAATGCTAATCTCGTTTCTTGGACTAACCAACGGTTATCTCACTGTTTGTGTGCTCACGGTTGCTCCAAGGGGGTATAAGGTGGGTCCCTTGATCCCTTCGTTATCTTTGCCTTACAACTCGTATATTGATTAGTTTTTTTTTTTTTAATTTTATTTGTAGGCACCGGAGCAGAACGCGTTGGGTAATTTGCTAATCGTGTTTCTTCTTGCTGGTATATTTTCGGGCGTGTGTCTCGACTGGTTGTGGCTCATTAACAACGACTCGTTTTAAACGAGGTTATATTTCAAGTTGAAAGGAGAGCTCGTAGTCTTTTTTTTTTTAATGACTCGATTCCAGTCCAGACTAGGTTAGTTGAAAAACGAAAAGATCCCTCGGATCTGATCATTCCATTATCATTATATTGACAATTTCAAAAAGTGGTGAACTAGGCCGGGTTTGATGTCTACTATGGATTTGCATAGAATCGTACATACCTACGTATAAGTGTGTAAATATACGGTAGATATTGCACCTGATGTAATTCGACATGAAAACTTTTCAATTCATCTGTTATTGGTGGTTTTTTTTTTAATTGTCGTTTTATTACCCTTACAAAGTAAGGATTGTATTTCTTGTTTCAAAAATGTGCCATAATGAAATATATTTCTTTGAATATAAAGGAACAATTCGTTAAAAATCCAAATTATTGAAGATAAAAAAAAAAATTGTTCCAAGAAATTATTGAAGAATTATTTTAGAAGTATTGAAGAATTTCATATTACTCCAAGAGAAGTTCTAATTTTGACGATTTAGGAATGAAATTTTAATATTATCGAATTATAACTACTAAAGATCTTGGATTTCATATTCACAAAACAATAATATACGTACAAAAAAATCTTTATTTTGTGTTATAATATATATATATATATATATATATATATAAATATAAATATAGTGTTGAGTTTTTTTATAGAAGCATTACTGGAAACTAGGTTTGTTTGACAAATTTGTCAAAACACCAATCCAGTCTTTAAAAGGAATAACTTACGAGAAAAATTTGTCAAAAAACCAATTTAGTCCTTAGAAAGAATAACTTACGAGAAAAGACATGATAATCATAAAACTTATTGATCAAAATACAAAGATATAAAATGCACAAATAGATATAGTTGAAGCTGCTATATGATACAAGACATACTAGAAAAATTAAACAAGAAAAATCGAGACCACATCACATAAAAGAAACAGAAATACGTAAAACTTAGAAGTACAGTAACAATTCCATCACATAACATCAAAATTTATACATGTCAACCAACAAAAGTGCCTCTTTATGAAATCCAGACACATAACTTCCTCGTATTTACTGCTTTCTTATTTAATATATTGTCGTTTCATTTCAAAATTTGTTAAAAAATGCTGATTATATGTGCTACTTCTCTCATCTTATATTGATTTTTCAATGTCAGCAACACATTCAAATATAAATAAATATATATTTATATAAACGTGCAAATTCAAGTGTAAATAGATGAATAATGTAATTAAAACAATGCAAAAACTTAGCTGTAAAATGAAGCAGCAGTACGTGAACAGTGGCAAGAAACAATGCAAGAATCAGAAACTATTGCAGAAAAATCGATATTATCTATTATGTAATAAATTAATCAAAAAATATAAAGAGAATCAATAAGAAAAAACACAAGAGAAAGAAAGAGAGATGAGAAGAGGCCTGTTCAGAAAATGCAATGATCTGTCACTGAATTTTGCACACGCTAAGATATACAGCACAACTATACTACGTGTATTCCACGTTTCTATGTGTGTATAAATCTATACATACATCAAGAGTGTATCTATATGTAGAGAGAGAGAGAGAGAGTCGGGTTATTATATATATAATTCCACCTGTGACTATATTCTGAAGCGTCCGATAGACTGTGTAGGGCTCTTTTCTTTCTCTCTATTTCTCGTTTCTCAATAAATTCACGCCCTTCTCAAACCCTAGGCTGCTATCGCTGTTGATTACCCCTCTTTTTTCGCGGAGAGAAAGCTCCAATTTGTTTCTGTTTTCCTGATTCTGAGTAATTCGGAAGAATGCGAGATAAGGATCCGCCGCCGGAGGAATTCCGTTGCAAGCGCACCGACGGCCGTCAATGGCGGTGCAAGCGGCGGGCGATGGACGGGAAAACGCTCTGCGATATTCACTATCTTCAAGGGAAGCACCGCCAGCACAAACAGAAAGTTCCGGAATCGCTCAAGCTCGAGAGGAATGTGACCAGGAAAAGGGGGAAGAGTAATGGAGAAAGTAGCCGTAGTGTTCCGAAGCCGACGAAGAAGCCTTTGGTCGTGGCGGAGGATAGGCGGAGGAAATGTGCGTCGGAGAAGTTGGACGAGGCGTTGAAGAGGATGAAGTTGAAGAAAGGTGACTTGCATTTGGACTTGATTAGAGTTTTTCTGAAGAGGCAGGTGGAGAAGAAGAAGGAGAAAGAGTTGAAGGAAAGTGTGATCGAGGATGAGAGGAGAGTGTTGCCTTATGGAGTGTTGGCAATTTCGCAATCGCATTCAAATTCGCAGAGGTTTTGTGAAAATGGTAGCTTGGATATGAAACTAGGAGTAGATTCGAATGTTAATATGATTTTGCAGAGGCATTTTCGGTCGAAGAATATTGAACCTTTGCCAATTAGTACAATGCAGGTTGTTTTAGTGCTCCTCTGTGACAGTTCATTTGATTTTCACTCCATGGTCATATGTACAGGTTCTGATTCTCTATTTTGAATTAGGTGGTTCCATTGGCTGAGAATGTGAAGGCAAGGAAAATAAAGAAATGCCATTGGTGCAGGGGAAGTAAATGCCGCTGCTTTATTACGTGTTTGACTTGCAGGAAGCGTTTCTTCTGCTTGGAATGTATTAAAGAGAGGTCTGTTGTTCTAATCTTTCTGTGGTGATAGTTTCTGGATATGATCTTCACTTGGAATCCTCAAATTATAGTTTCAATAGCTTATCTGCTGTTAACATTATGAATTTTCATGTGCTAAGTTACTTAATGGAACCTGTTCCAGAAAATTCTTTTCCGGATTAGTCAATTAGTTGTATGATTAACTTCCTCACCCAAAGGTGAGCTGCTGCCACTGTTAGAATTAGAGGTCGCTTCTGTTATGCATGACTAGTTAGGAATGTGATTGAAGCTTTTTTTATCAAATATGTCTGCTTGTAATCTTGTGCACAGTAGAGTGTGCAAGAAGTAGTAAAGTAGCAATCTTGTTGTGAGAACTTATTCTCCTCCCAGTCAAAGTGGCACTTATTCCTTTGAAGTTCCGAAGCGTAAATTATTATAGATGGACCAATCAAATTTGAGAATGTCTGTAGTTAAATAAAAGGCTGATGTAACTACTAAAACAAGTGACATTAAACTTAAACAGCTAAAACGGGATAATAATTTTATCTGCTGTTACTGGTTTGAGTTTACATCACAAGGCCAACTAGCTCTTATAAAAGTGGATTTTCATTTAGGCATATGGAGAAGCAAGAAGTGAAAGCTAAATGTCCCGCCTGTCGTGGAACTTGCAACTGTAAGCTCTGCATGAAGCGGAAACTCAGAACCAATAATCACAAGGTTTGACATGGGGTTGAATTTTGAACTACGGCGTTCTTGATTAAGAATGGGAAATTAAATTTTTATCTGTTTTCTGGATCCTTTCTTTCCAGGAATGTTATAGAGGTGGAAGGAAGCTGGATAGGAAACAACTGCTTCACTATTTAATCTACATGCTTCTTCCTGTGCTGAAAAAATTAAACCATGATCAGAGCATTGAGCTTGAAATGGAATCTAAGGTGACAGGTATAAGATACTTGAGCTCGTCTTGTAATGACTTGGTTCATGATTTGCTTATGATGTCTGTGTTCTCTATTTTCTATTTGCAACAGGAGAAGAACAATCTGAAATCCAGATTCCACAGACTAAGTTGGACTTTCTCTCATCATGCTGCTGGTAAGTTCCTTAGTGCTGTCATATACCAAATGGTCTTAGAACAATCAAGTCATTTTCTAGTAATTGTAGCCTGTGTTGATTTACATTTTTGAGCAGCAACAAAT
Source organism: Scutellaria minor (assembly GCA_954870855.1). Lineage (NCBI taxonomy): Eukaryota > Viridiplantae > Streptophyta > Magnoliopsida > Lamiales > Lamiaceae > Scutellaria > Scutellaria minor. The sequence goes on from OX940727.1 coordinate 31,248,149, forward strand.
GCAAGACATCAATTGTGGACTACCATAGGACCTGCACGAACTGTTCATACAATCTTTGCTTAAGTTGTTGCCAGGAGCTTTCTCGGCATAACATGTATGTAACTAATGGAAGCTTTAAGCTTAGACGTTGCAAGAAAAGGAAAATATGTTCATCTGGTGATGACCAACTAGTTAAACAGAGTATCTCAGAGAAAAACTCCAGCCTGTCCATTATTTCCTTGCAAAACTGGGAAACTAGTGAAGATGGAAGTATCCCATGCCCACCAACAGATATCGGGGGTTGTGGTGGCGACCTCCTTGCTTTAAGATGTATATATCCCTTTAACTGGACCAGAGATCTGGAAGTTAAAGCTGAAGAAATACTGTGCAAAGATCACCCTCCGAAAATTGCAGATGTTTCTTGCTGTTCATTGTGTAATGATTTCGGTCCTAATGATGATGAACTTAAGCTGCAGAGAGAACCAGTTAAGAGGATAGGCTTTACCAACAATTATCTTTATAATCCAACTGTAAAGGACCTACATCAAGAAACCCTTGAACATTTCCAGAGTCACTGGGTTAAGGGTCACCCTGTTGTAGTCCGAGATGTGCTTCAGAGAAACACAGGTTTGTGCTGGGATCCAGTTATCATGTTTTGTTCGTATATGGAGAATAAGAGCACTGAATCTTGTAGTGAAGGTGGCGTGAAAGCAACAAACTCCTTGGACTGGTGTGAGGTCTGTATAGTACTCTCTCTCTCTCTCTTACAATCTTAGTGTGTGAATGAACCTGTGATGGAGCCATATTGTAGCATTTGATAGCTCATATTAAGTCCAACATTATACTTTCAACTGACGAAGTTCTGATTGTACTGATGCGATAGTTTGTTCAGCATCATACTGAAAATAAGATTTACTCCAGTTCTTGTGCAACATGTTTTTCTATTTAACTGTCTCTTTCTGGTTCTTGGTCCTCCTACCAACCTGAAAACATGTAGGAGGGTTTAGTCTTTTTTCTTTTTTTTTCCATAGTTGTAGTAGGCACAATTTTCTGTTCTGAACTATAATGAACTGGCCATATGAGTGCTTCAATCAAGCCATTTATGTCTGCTATCATATTTAATTTCAAAGGCAAAACATTGTCTAGAAATGCTCCAGTATCAGTGGAATCTCCATGGGCTTTCTTTTCAGTCCTTCCATTAGGTATTATAGTGAAATTTCTTTACTTTTTGCAGTTTTTCCTCATACAAATACAACCTATTTGACGTTGCAGGTAGAAATTAATCGGAAGCGGATATTCATGGGGTCGCTGGAGAAGAGAACACATGCAAGCATTCAGCAAAAAGTTCTAAAATTCAAAGCTTGGCTTTCTTCCCATTTATTTCAAAAGCACTTCCCACTTCACTACAATGAGATCTTAAATGTTCTACCTCTTCCAGAGTACGTCGATCCAGTTTCTGGCCTTTTGAATGTCAGTGTGAAGTTGCCAAAGGATTTGTCAAAACCTGACTTAGGTCCCTGTATCTATTTTTCATATGGAGGTCCTGAGGAACTTATGCAGGCTGATTATTTGTCAAAACTGTGTTATGAATCACATGATACGGTAGGAGTTGGTCAAGTATATGTAGAATACCATTCTCTTGCATCAAAATATATGACTGTTTTAAGTAATCCTTTATTCTATATTAGTCTATGTATCTCCTGAGAAGTGCATGATCAAATGTTTCAATATGATAATATACCTACAGCTTGATCTATTGGCTTTTAATCTCAGGTTAATATTCTCGCCTATGCTACGGATGCTCCAATATCCTCAGAGCAGATTAATAAAATCGATAACTTAATGAAAAAGTGCAAGGCTCAAGACCACCATCGTGGGCAGTCATTTAGTAATTCTAGTGATCAGAAAGGCAAGTCATCTTTGCAGAGTGAAGACACCGGTGAATCAGGGTTGCAGGACAGTGGAGAAAAGATAATCCCACCCAATGGAATTGATAATGTACCCTTTTTCTCCAGTGACCATCTTAAAGGTCAAACACTGTCTGTTGAAAATGGAAATTTCTCTGATGACAGTGATTATGATTCCGAGGCATCAATTCTTTGCTCTGGAAGTATTGAAAACTCTGAAGATTTTGATGAGCATTTTCAAGACGAAGATATAGAAAGCTCTTGTCAAAGTGAAGATAAGCGAGGAACTAATTGTTGTGGTGCCCAATGGGACATCTTCCCCCGGCAAGATGTACCGAAACTTCTGGAATACCTTAGAAGACACTCTAATGAGCTTACCTCTGCATGCAGCTACTCAAAGCATGTATGACTATTTTCAAAGGAAGACTTGTATTGCAAGCTGTAATTTAAGTGTAATTATCTCTTTATGTGTATCTTGCAGGTTCATCCCATTCTTGATCAAAACTTCTTTCTTGATGCCTACCACAAATTGAGGCTTAAAGAGGAGTATGGTTAGTATGTTATAGGTTACCGTCTCTGTTTGCAGTTAAGCACATGCTAATATATAGCTTGTTTTTACTGACTTCAGATATTCAACCATGGACATTTGAGCAATGTACTGGAGAAGCTATCTTCATTCCTGCTGGATGTCCCTATCAAATTAGAAAACTCAAGGTAGCAATGCCAATGATTATCATACACTCATTAATTTCACTAGTCTTAATCACACTCATGTTTTATACATTGCATAACTGTATCACTGTGTATGTCTTTCTAATTGGAAGTGGATGTCTACTGTTTGTCGATGAGAATAGGGTGCTTTGATAGGAAAATAGTTGCATTGTTACCATGTTTCTAGAACTAGAAAAAACATATTATTATTGACAGCTCTTTCACTTTTTCAGTCCTGTGTCAATATCGTCTTGGACTTCATCTCACCTGAAAACGCTGCTCAGTGTATTCAGTTGAATGATGAAATCCGTCTTCTTCCTTTGCGACACAAAGCCAAAGGGAAAGTAATGGAGGTAAGAGCCAATGAATACATGCTAGCAATAATTTTGTCCATTGTTTTTGTACATTAAGTTTGGAAATGATCGTACAGGTGGAGAAAATGGCTCTCCAGGGTATTAGCGCAGCAATTGAAGATATATGCAACGTCATGCCTGTGAAGCAAGTACTCCTCTAACTTCTTGCTATGGTTTTGGTTGGTAGAATTCAATTATTCTTTCTTATAGTTTAATAAATCCACACAATCCAGGGTTTATTATGAACTGATGGAAGCTCTCACTATTTACAGAAGTGAACTGCTCAACTGGATAGTAAAAACGATGTATGTGGAATCTCCTGTGGGTTATGAATAATCTATCACCATCTTTCATATTTGTTTTTTGTCTGAATTGTGTATTTATTTCTTTGACAGCTTCTCAAAAGTCGGTAGCTGTATTGCAGAAGATACACATTCCTCTTAAGGAATTAACTCTTATCCGCTATCCTACTGACCCAAATGTGAGAACTTTGTACATTAACTGAAGAGGTAACTAATCTTGTATTTTCTCCAAAATTGATATTATTCTTCTGTTTAAGAGTGCACTTTGTGATTATGTCAATAACATATTTTGCAGATGCTTGTAGATTAAGGGCGCGTCACTTGTCTTGATGGAGACTTCATGTTCCACTTAGTTCGAGCCTTTTTAGTGATTCCAATTTAACCATCTTCATTCTTAACACAGTCCATAAATGGAGGTATATAAAATAATTTCACCATGTTAGATTTTTTAATTCGGAGCTATACACATTCCATTCAGATTTTTTAATTCGGAGTCCCTAGCAACGACTGAGTCATCTTTGTAGAAATCAGTAAAGGATGGAGAGGAACTGAAGTATTATAGACTTGTAAACATAATTCAACTTGATTTTTAAGTTTTTGTAATGAAACATTTTATTAAATAATGTGCAGTAATTTTTTTTGTGTGCATAGCCCAGATCTGAGCATTGTTCACGTTAGTAATATCTGATTTTGTGCGAGTATGATAACAAAGATATATTTAAATCAACATTATTCGGTGCAGATTTGGCTTTAGAAGAAAAGGAACTCTTGCTGCTTGAGCTATGCTCTCAACATTTTAGAACATGTTTCATGGATATAATTTTGTTAGATGAAATAAGTGTTGCCTATAATTCAAACTCATTTTCACAAGTCATTCAAGCTCATTTTCACAAGTCAATCTTTATTTTGTAGGTTACATATATGATATGATCTCACGAGAGTTCTAATTATAATAAAACTAGACAAAACAAGTAAACCGCACTAGACAAGTCGCGTAACAGGAACAAAGAAATGCAGGGTTTTCGTTCTTAGTCTCAAACATCCAAGTTTACATCACACGACTAATCTTATTGAAGGTAGGTGAAGGTCATTTTGTTCTGGGATTAATCTAGTGAAGCATAAATAAATATAAAATGCAAGACCAAGTCACTTATGGAGTATCCTTGTCTTTCATCTATAGAAATAATTTACAAGCAAGCAAATCGATGAAAGACGTTGCAACAAATTGAGAATCATTGTTAAGTGTTCTGAAACACAGAATCTTTAATCAAAGTGGAAAATAATACCTAAAACTGTGGCTTCCTAATAGCTATTATAAGCTCCCAAGAGCTGCATGCAATATTATAATGCCAATAATCTACTACCAGACTGATACACAAATATAAATATATGAAAAGGATACTTAGATATACGATTGCTAAGCAATATCAGACAATTAGGTATGAAGAGTAAAAGTTTCGAGGCGCTTATTATTAACTCAAAAATCATCTTGAGTGGGACACTGTTTTCCAGATCAGTGTTGAAGGGAATAATAGACAAGAAGTCCTTACAAAATTGTGCCAGGAGCTCAAGTTGTCATCGAGTTATATGCAAAACGATGTATGATTATGTTAACTGATATACAAATTTATGTGACCTACGCTTTCAAAAATTGTTATGAAGTAAAAGACCGAGCATTCACGGTGCCATCAGCCCTTCGATTGTATAAGAAAGTGACTCTGCCCAATCAGCTTTTAGGAGCAGTGTTTGTAGTGTGTGCATCACATCATAATCTGGATCGAGCTTTCTCTGCCATCCCTACAAGGCAATGAGGATTTTACATTACTTTTAGGTGTCAATGTTCCAATGGAGAGAGAGAGAGAGAGAGAGAGAGAGAGAGAGAGAGAACCTCAAGGACCAAAAGTGTCACCATCACAGTGCAAACATTTCCATCGACGTTTACTTTATGATGACGAACTTGCTCAAGCAATTGCTGCATGCACTCTGCAGGATGGACCAAATCTCCTTCTTCAGTACCCCAAAAATCAAATGACTCTGTCACTTCCTGTTAGACCAAAGAAATCAAAGTGATTGATAAATATCCGCTATAATAGTACCAATCTTTCTAGGCAGGATTGAAGCATCTTCCAGAAACACAAATAGGTAATGTAGACACATTTGCTGTATGGGACAGTTTATGGATTCATACAATGTTAATTTGTTGATGGATAAATACATCAAACCACCTACCTAAGGAGGGATCCAAATTAGGAAATATATCAAGTGAATTCATAATAAGCACGGCCTTTAGGTTATTCATCACACAAGGTGAACAGTTGAAAAGGTGGGATCATTTCCAGAAATCCATACAAACCTAAAATAAATGGGTCCTAAAGGAATACCAATGAAACTGCATGCAGTCAGAATTCTCTAAAGTTGCGTTTTGAAATGAATGCAAGTCAAATCCACCAATCACTCTGAAAATTAGTTTGGAATGAGAGCGATGGATTTCAAATCCTCATCAATCGAAACAAGTCAACAACCACCAATAATTTCCTACCATAGATTTCAAATCAATACTCAAATACTTCAATCCAAACTAAACCTAAAATTCAGATTCTCCTCAATTAATGCAATTCACCTGAATGAAGGCCGCAGGCTTTGGGCAGTTCTGTTTCTTCGACAATCTCAGAGTGCACTCTGCTGCAGTTTGGCCATCCCTCCGAGCAACGGCCTTAAAGAACTCGAGTAAATTTATGCGATCATTTTTAGAAAGTTCAGCAGTCATGCCCACATCAAGGAATACAACATGAGGCTTTGTTTTGAAGATCTTTTTGCGAGAAGGCTTGCTCCGAGATACCCGAACAAGAATGTTTCCAGGATGCATGTCAGCATGAACAAAGTTGTCTACCTGATAAAGCAAAGAAAAATCTGAGACAGATGAACTATGCCTTGCATATAACAATAACCTACAGTAAGAATACTTATCAGAGATTCCAAGTTTCCTGACTCCAACCTAAACGTCATATTGTGGAAAAAGAAAAGCATATAGAACACGAATTAATAACCCAATAGGAACAAGTTAGGAGGAAGGCCACTTCAGAGCATCAAATGCAAACTGTACACTGCACGATGAGCCTATTTCAACTCTTAGATACTAGATGCCACATGCAAGAGAGCACAAAAACAATTGATAGCATCACAAATCAAGCTAACACCTTCATGCAGCTATAATTGATAAATTGAGCTTCAAGTACTGAGTTCTTTTTATCACCAGCTTACTCATGCGCTTTGAAAGCTTGCTTGCCCTTTTATAGATCTGCAAAAATGGCATACCAAAATGCTTGGCACTAATAGCTATTGAAGTCATTACTACCAACATATAAGAATATTGATGAAAACAAAACATAAAGCGACACATAATGAACATTCTCATATTAGTTTCATAGTTTGTTTTTGAACTAATTATGGAAATTACAGAAATTGCCTTCACAGGATTGACCATCAATCAATACTCACACAGACAACCAAAATTCAATAAACTAGAGCCAACAACTAACTCAGCCAATAAATAAAATGAATCAGCCATGACTAGCAAAAGAATTCATAAAGAAAAAAAACAGCAATGCTTCCGTGCAGGTATGACCACAAGACGAGTAGAGATTGCTCAAGTCAAATTACCAACTTATAATATGAATGAAGAAGATAGAAGAGGTGAAGCAAAAGGAGGATAAATACCAGGAGCATCTTCAGTAGTGCATGGGTTCCAATGTGGGCAAGAGCGCTTTTATTAACTTTATCACTCCCCGGGATCTCATCAACATAGTGAGAAACACTTTCTCCATGCTCAAAAGTTTCCACCAAAACAGCTGGATGGACTAATGGATAAACAGGCTTGGGGAAAGAAACGTCCCTCCATCTGCGAAAATTATATATGAAACGGCTCAACTGGGCAGCTTCTCGAGCAAGATCAACTTGAGACATCATAAATACTGCAAACTGCTGAACACTTTCATCCAATCTCAGCCAATTCAGTGCAGGAATGAACCTTGACATTCTTGCCACAACATTAATTATCTGAAAATCCATTTTTATGGATTCACCAACTCCTGGATGTCTGACCTTAACTGCAACTAGTATGGGCTTGATCTCACGACCAGGGTAGCGAGACCGCAAGGAAGCTCGATGTACCTGTGCGATACTTCCAGAAGCCACAGGTTGCTCCTCAAAGTCATCAAAAATTTCAGATATTTCACGACCAAAAGCTTTTTCAATAGTCTTCTTTGTGTAGGCAAAGCTATGTTCAGGAGCTTTCATGTGAAGCTTTGACAATTCATTGCACATATCTCTCGGGAATAGATCTGGCCGTGTAGCTGCCCACTGCCCCCATTTTATGAATGCTGGTCCAGCTTTTTCTAGAGTTTGATGAACGACTCGAAGCCACATTTTCCTAAACTCAGGTCCAAAAGTATCTGCAAATGGAGCCATGGCGATGCTAGGTGTGAACAGCATTGCCAGATATATAGCTCTCACCAACAAAAAAATGCTCTCAAAGATGGAAAGGATCAGCCTAGTCAAGAAAAGATGGCTATCTTCAGCACGCATGTAGAAATTATTCCTCGGCTGAAAGATATCAGCTTCTGGAGCAGCATGTGCCCTTGCAAACTGAGTGCCAAACATCAGAGTAAATACACCAGGAACAACCATGTATGAACGGGTTAAACCCAAGCTCACTGCCTGAGCAATCCGGTTTATGTGGAGACGAGTCTGTCCATTATTTACAGATGACTGTGCCAGCCTCGTCCAAGTAACTCGGGCATTATGAGCTACGCTACTGCTAAAGGCAATGGCTGAATAATCCCTGACGCAACTACCATAGAAACCTTTTCCCATTTCCCTTGTTCCATTCGAAACATACCTCTTGCTAGGCAACAAATATTGTGAGAAGAATCTATATTGGGGAGAACATAATCCAGCTCGGACAATGGCTCCATTGTTCGACCCTTCTGAATAGACACTAATCCGTTTAGTCCACAAAGATTGCGATACTCTCCTAAAGTTTCCAAATGTCAAGAATCTGCAACTGCTCAAAGAAGTCAAAACACCACCAATAAAATATTAATCAAAAAAGCACCCACATTTTGTTCCCACACCAATTCCAAACTTTCAGGAGATAACATCAGCTACATTCCCACAATTCAGCATCCTATTTTTTTATTTCATAAATCCATTACATTTCATAGAGAATGCAAAGCTCAGCTCAGGCATTTGAAGCCGATATATATTAATTTAAAAAAAACTAGCCCCATAAATTGCCCCAACACACAACAGAAACAGAATCTACAGCTTCAAAACTACAAATCAAAATAAAATTAAACAAATAGATAAAGCCTAATAACGTTCAGATGAAAGGAATCAAAAAGAGAAATAACTAAACATCATAACAAAAATATAGGGAAAATTAAACAGAAACAGCATTTGTACGGACCTCGACATGGCGAAAACTGGTTCAGAGAAAAAAGGCAATTGACTAAAGTGCGCAGGAGGCGTACAGCGTTGCCGAAGAGCATTTTCTAGGGATCAATGAAGGCTCAACCATATGGATCACACACCATTCACAGATTCAAGATTTAACACCAACAATAACAATCAATGGCTGCTTTTCCCCCGAAAATTCACCACCAAAACAAATTAAAACAAAAACAAAAAAAAAAATCGATGTTAATCTGCCAAAAATTCGAAGATGAAATTCTGTTCGCTGAACAAAAACCTAAGCGAAGGCGGCGAACTATGAAATAAAAATTTATGAACAAGAATAAAAACCCGGTTTGTTTTATTGATCGACTTCGGTTTGTTTTGGCTCATGATCTAAACAAAGTTATTATTTTATTCTTTTAGAAAATAAAATTTTATTGTTGGTTTCACTTCTTGTACCAGTGAAAGAAGGCCCAATGATATGGGCTAGCCCAATAGTTATTGGGCTGAAGCATTCAATATTTCAAGAAGGCCCAACTCAAATATGCAAATCATTATAGATTGGATAGCATTTAAATTGTGAGCCACAACATTGAGATAAAGCTCTCAAAACTTGACAGAAAATTATGACCACAATCAAACCTCATGCTGGAAATTATCAGTTAATTGTTCCGGTCAAATTCACCAGCATTTCCACAAACACTAACCGGATTATAGCGCCGACGAGCATCTCCGCTGGCCAGAGAAGAAAGCTCACCGTCAAAGCCGCCGCCGGCGACGGCGGAGAGAAGAAAACGGAGAGACGAAGCTTCCTGACTCTAGAAGAAGCTGGATTGGTCGAAATTTCCGGTCTCAGCACTCACGAGCGTTTTCTATGCCGATTAACGGTACGATTCGCGCATCAAAGATCTGTTATCAACAAAATTGAATTCGATTTCAAAAATTCTACTGTTTTACCCCTCTCTCTCTACTTTCTCTCTCTGTGTGTGATAGATTTCATCGTTGAATTTGCTGAGAGTGATATCAGAGCAGGAAGGATGTGGAATAGAGGAGCTGAATGCAGGGAGAGTCTGCGATTGGTTTCTCAAGGATAAGCTCAAAAGAGAACAGAATTTGGATTCTGCTGTATTGAAATGGGATGATTCCGAATTCATGTTGTAATTAATTTTATTTTATTTCTTTCTTGGTAAAATGGGTCAGACCCCCTATGAAATGGAAAATATGCGCCGTTTCCCTCTATGTTTACGAAATTGCAAGGAGTATACGTGGGATATCGTAAAGTCTGCGCATTTTCCCCTAAATCGTCAAACATAACTGATGTGTAACACACACGCCTATAGCAGTGTGAATATTTTTGCTATTTTATTATTTTTTTGAGCGTGAAATGATGAAAATAACCTTGTCTTAATGTTAAAACCAATAAAATAAATATTTGAAAAAATAATATAAAAAACAGAATAACTTGTGGGTTCCTTTGACACAAAAAATAAATAAAAATCTCTCAATTTTTTTAAAACATTTAATTAAACATTGTTCAAAATTAATTGAAATCAATTAATTAATTAAACAAAAAAAACTAACAATTTCTACCCACACACTATTCAAAAATATATAATATAAAGAAATTAAAATCAATTAATTGAAATTTGCAAACTAACAATTAATTAAACAAAAAAAAATCTGCAACAGTTGAAATTAACAATTAATTAAATAAGAAATTAAACAATTCATTCTGTTCATCGTCTTCCCAAGAACAAAAAAAAATCCTTCCCACACACTGTTCATCATCTTCTTCCCAAATTTTTTTTCCAGAAAATCAAAAAAAAAAAAAAAATACAGATTCACGCCGTTGTTCACTGTTCTCTCTCTGCAGACTCGCCCGCAAAGCACCACCACATCGCCGACCATCTGTTTCCGTCTCCGACGAGTTCCGTTGCTCCGAGTATTGTGATATATCATGTATGCATACTTATGCCACGTCAGAATGAGTAGTTAGAGGTGTGAGTTGTTAGCTGCATGCATAGTTGTTAGTTAGTTAGCCACGTCGACAACCATGCATGGCTTATATATATATGTATTTCTTCTCTCTGCATTTCAGTATTCTGATTAAGATCAATACAATATGATTTTCTCTCTCTATATCCTCTCCACAATATGGTAATCAGAGCCACTTCTTTTCAGCTCCGGCGACGGTTATCTCCGGCCGAGCTCCGGCGACGGTTATTTCCGGCCGGTCAGTTTTGAGTTTTTCCTCGATCTATCAATATTTTTTTTTCCTCCTCTTTTCTGGTAAATCCATGGCGTCTGTGTTCGTTTCTCCACATTTTATACCTCTTTCAATTTGCCTGGATCGGAACAACTACACATTCTGGCGAGTTCAAATTTTGTCAGCGGTTAGAGCGCATGGTTTCGATGGAATTCTCCTAGGATCTGAAGTTGCACCTCCTGTTTCCAAGCCTTCATCTGAATCCACTTCATCAGTCACAATTAATTCGGATTATGTTTTATGGATGCGCAGAGATCAGTTTTTGCTCAGCTGGCTGTTATCGTCGATCAATGAATCCATGCTTGGTCATCTCAGTCGATGCCAAACATCTTATGAGGTATGGAATACTCTTGAGTCTCTCTTCCATACAAATTCAAAAGCTCGTAGTCTTCAGCTTCGTTTTCAATTGCAATCGCTTAAAAAAGGGGATCTATCAGTGGATCAGTTTATTCTTAAGATGACTTCGATTGCGGATGAATTAATTGCTATTGGCACTACTATTACTGATGAAGAACTGATATTGTATATCCTTGGTGGTATTGGTTCTGAATTTGAATCCGTGGTAGTCAATCTCACGTCGAGGACTGATAATCTTACCTTAACTGAAGTCAAATTTGCTTTACAAACACATGAAATGCGCTTACAAGCTAACAATCAGATACATACCGCTTTGGTTACTCAATCCCCTACTTCTAATCCAACTGCACATGTAGCATATGGTCGTGGTTTTCCTTTTTCGAGGTGGTAGATTTAATAGAGGTCGTTTTCGAGGTGGTGGCCGTTTTAGAGCTCGATCTGCAAATAAGCCTTTATGCCAGCTGTGTGGACGAACTGGTCATACTGCAATTAAGTGCTACAAAAGATTTGATATCAGTTTTACAGGTGTAGATCACTCTCATGGTGCTACCTCTTCAGATTCAGACTCTCATGCACTTATGGCTCATACTACTACTACTCCCTCCCATGATCCTAACTGGTATTTTGACAGTGGAGCCATAAGTCACATCACAACCAATCTTGATAATCTTTCTCTCAAGAATGACTATACTGGTAATGTTGAAGTAACAGTAGGTAATGGATCTTCTTTACCTATATCTCATATCGGTTATTCATCTATTCATTCTGTGGCTGCGAATAGATCTCTATTACTCAATGATGTTTTGTGTGTTCCTCACATCACAAAGAATCTATTGAGTGTTTCTCAGTTCACAAGGCATAATAATGTTAGCATTGAATTTTATCACAATGGTTGTTTTGTGAAGGACAAGGTCACAAACACAATTCTCCTCCGAGGCAGTCTTAGAGATGGTTTGTATCAGCTGGATATCTCCAAGTTTTTCAAGAATAAGGGCGCTACTTCCATCTTCCCAAATGCTGCTCAACACAAAGAAGTTGTTGCCATTGTCTCTTTGAATAAAAGTGTTCTACCTACATGCCACATTACCAGCATAAGTGTACCTGCTTACAGATGGCACAAGAGACTAGGACATCCTTGTACTAGTGTGTTATCTCATGCATTACAGTCTATAAATGTTTCTTTCAACAATAAGGATATGGAGTTTTGTGAGGCTTGTAAACTTGGCAAACTTCATTAGAGGACTTTTCATTCCTCTTCAAATAAATCAACTGCTCATTTCCAACTTGTGCATACTGATTTATGGGGGCCCTCCCATGCTACTTCAATTGATGGTTTCAAGTACTACATACATTTTATAGATGACTATACTAGCTATACTTGGATTTTTCCACTGAAACTCAAGTCAGAAGTATATAATATGTTCTCTCAGTTCAATGCTGTGGTTGAGAGACAATTTGGTATGAAAATAAAGTGCTTACAATCTGATTGGGGAGGAGAGTACAGAAGCTTGACACCACTTCTTGCTAAGCTAGGCATTCATTTCCAACATCCTTGTCCACACACACATCAACAAAATGGAAAGGCTGAGAGGAAGCATCTTCATATTGTTGAAATGGGATTGTCTTTGTTAGCCCAAGCTCATCTATCTCTTAAGTTCTGGTGGCATGCTTTTCATACCTCAGTTTACCTCATCAATAGACTCCCAAGTCAAGTTTTACAGCATAAAAGTCCTTTTCTCACACTTTTTGGACAGCAACCTGATCTTTCAGGTCTTAGGGTGTTTGGTTGTGCTTGCTATCCATATCTAAGGGCTTATAATGATCACAAGTTCCAGTTCAGATCCAGCAAATATGTTTTCTTGGGATATAGTCTTAATCACAAAGGCTATGTGTGTATTGATGCTCATAACAAGATATATATTGCTGCTACAATGGAGTTCAATGAATCTGAATTCCTATATGCCTCTCTACATGAAGATCCTTTGGTCAAATCAGTGATGGTTCAAACTCCAGCCTTAATTCCTATTGGCTCTTATCTTCAGCAATCTTATTCCATGCACAATGGTGGTTCAGATTCATCACAAAGTCAATATGGTTTTCCTTCCTATTCACAAAATCAGAGTTCTCATCATTCACAAAGTTCTAATTCAACTCAACATGAGCAACATTTTTCTCCAGCAACTCAGACTTCAGATCATCAAGAATTTTCTTCAGATCATCACAATCAGTCCTCAGCAGATCAATCGTCTTCACAAAATCATCATGGTCATCATATGGTTACAAGATCAAAAAGAGGGATTTTCAAACCAAAGGTCTTTTCTTCTCAAGTCACTACACATCATCAAGAACCTTCTTCAGTACATCAGGCTCTTCTGGATCCAAAGTGGAAAACAGCTATGCAATCGGAATTTGATGCCTTACAATCAAAAGGTACTTGGTCTCTAGTCCCTTACATTGATGACTTAAGTGTGATCACAAACAAGTGGATTTTCAAGACAAAATTTAAAGCAGATGGCTCAGTGGATAAGTATAAGGCAAGATTGGTAGCTAGAGGCTTTGAGCAACAAGCGGGCATTGATTATTTTGAAACTTTCAGTCCAGTGGTCAAGGCTTGTACAATTCGACTCATATTCACACTAGCAGCTACATATGGTTGGAAGATTCAACAAATCGATGTGAATAATGCCTTTTTAAATGGAGATCTAAGAGAGTTAGTATATATGTTTCAGCCGGATGGTTTTGTGGATCAAACTAAGCCTGAATATGTGTGCAAGCTACACAAATCTCTATATGGATTAAAACAAGCTCCAAGGGCTTGGTTTAACAAGCTGAAAGGATATCTCTTGACTCTCAACTTTCAGAAGTCAAACTCAGATCACTCTTTGTTTTTCAAAAGAGTTCATGGTAGATTGTTGTTTGTTCTTATATATGTTGATGATATTTTGGTAACTGGAGAGGATGAAACTGATATTCAACATGTTATTCAACTTCTTGGGAGCACTTTTGCTCTGAAAACACTTGGAGAAGTGCATTATTTTCTTGGATTGGAAGCTCACAAACATACTGAAGGATTCACTCTATCACAAACCAAGTACATTAATGACTTGTTACAAAAAACGCATATGATCAATTGCAAACCAGTGTCTACTCCTATGATCTCTACTCAAAAGCTTCATCTACAGGACAGTCCTCTCTTTGATCAACCTACGCTATATAGGAGTACAGTTGGAGCCTTACAATATGTTACTTTAACAAGGCCATATATTGTCTTTGCAGTGAACAAGCTTAGTCTATTCCTTCATGAGCCAACAACCAAACATTGGCTGGCTTGCAAACATCTTCTTCGATATCTTCAAGGCACTTCCACCATGGGACTCAAGTTTATGGCTGCAAAACGATTGATTCTTGAAGCATTTTCAAATGCTGATTGGGCAAGCAACATGGATGATAGGAGATCTACTGGAGGTTACTGTCTCTTACTTGGTGGAAACCTTATTACCTGGAGTTCCAAGAAGCAGCAGATAGTATCTCGCTCTAGTGCTGAATCAGAATATCGATCGCTTGCTGACACGAGTGCAGATGTGATTTGGCTCAAATCTTTGTTAAAGGAGATAGAAATATCTATAGAAGGTCCTCCAATTATCTGGTGTGATAATGTTAGTGCTGCAACCTTAGCTGCAAATCCAGTGTTTCATGCGCGAACAAAGCATATAGAAATCGATGTTCATTTCATCAGAGAAAAAGTTCTCGCACAAGAATTGGAAGTTCGATATATTCATTCAAAAGAACAAATTGCAGATATATTCACCAAATCATTAGCAGTGACTCGGTTTCAAATGCTTAGCTCAAAACTACCTTTACATCGAACATGATTAGGATAGATGGGGGTATATTGTGATATATCATGTATGCATACTTATGCCACGTCAGAATGAGTAGTCAGAGGTGTGAGTTGTTAGCTGCATGCATAGTTGTTAGTTAGTTAGCCACGTCGACAGCCATGCATGGCTTATATATATGTATTTCTTCTCTCTGCATTTCAGTATTCTGATTAAGATCAATACAATATGATTTTCTCTCTCTATATCCTCTCCACAATACCGAGCACCAACATCAGCGCAGAGCTTCTCACCACCGATCTCTTCTCCGCCACAGCTCAGCCGCCGTCCATCTGCCATTTTTCTTTCTCCGTCGGCCACCTTCTTCAACCTTATCTCGCCGGCAAACACCCCTCCATTCTCAACATAGAGCGGTGACGCCGCCGTCCATTCTTTTTCTTCTCCGACAGCGCTTCTCCTCCTCGCTACCACCGCTGCTTCAGTTCACCTCCACCACCAGATTCACCGATCTTCTCCACCGCCGCCCGCAATCTGCTCCTCTACCTCATCTTCACTACCGATCTGCTACCAACCACCACGACCAGTAGGTCCGACCGTGAGCTCCGCCGCCATCATCGCTGCTCATCCGCCGTCGCTGCTACTGTTCACTCCACCACCAATCTGCAGCAACGCCGTTTCTTCATCACCACCTCACCATCCCCATATTCTTCGGCGAATCTCCATCATCCACCGTCCTCCACCGAATAGAGATGTAGAGGGAGAGAGAGATTGGTTGCTGGAGTTGAGAGAAGAGAGAGAATGAAAGTTGCAGAAGGGAGAAGAAAAGAAAAAAAGAAGAAGAAAAAAAACGTGGGAAAGAGGAGAAGAGGAGAGAGAAAAAAAATGGTGTTTTCTAAATTACATTAAGGGCATAACGGGGCATTAAGGATAAAATTTAACGCCGTTAGCTACAATTTAAAAAAAAGAAGAGTGTGCAGACTTTTACATATCAGATGTGTAATCCTTGCAATTTTGAAAATATGGGGGGAAGCGACGCAGATTTTCTATATCATAAGGGGGTTTCATGCATTAAACCCTTTCTTTCTTGTTTCAACTTTCAACAATTTATCTAATTATTATTATAAATGCACACACAAATTTCCTATCATCTTCTAATCTTACATTTATTCCAAATGTTATGTCTAAGAGCATCTTCCACCACTCTCCAAATTCCATTTTTTACACCTAATTTTGGTGTTTTTAACCTTCCAAACTAAATCACCAAATCATCATTATACCTAAAATTATGGTGATATGAGTTTAATCTCCCATGTTGGTCAAACCCTATATCACCAAAATCTCAAATCCTATATTTTCACCATATTTTTTTGTGGAGTGACACTCCTGTGCACAAGGTGCACAAATCCAGATTTGTGCACAACAATATTGTTATATTATAAGAAGTAATACTGTTATATTATATGAGTAATACTGTTAAAACTATATATAATATAACAGTATCACTCATATAATATAACAGTATTACTTCATATAATATAATAGTATTGTTGTGCACAGATTTGGATCCGTGCACCTTGTGCACAAATTTTTTTGTCTTTTTTGTGAAGGAATTTTAATCTCCCACCTTACCACCATTTTAACATAATTTTCACCAAATCCTATTTTTTCTATCAAATATAGGATTGAATATAGGATTTGGTGTAATCACCACCATTTTTTAATTAGCATATAAAATGATTATATTAACTAATTTCATGTGATTACCAACTTGTTAAAATATTTTTTTGAGAATTCATTAATGTTGGTTAATGAATTCGTTTTTTAATAAATAAATACATTTTTATTATTAATAATAAATAAATAAATATAAATATATTTAGCCAAAAATAAATTATATGTTAAAACGATAAATACATTTATTATCATAAATGAACAAAAGCATAATACATTTGAGTAACATAATAAGCTAAAAGATAAATTACATTAACGAAAAATTCATAAACTACTTAATAATCTTGCTTTTTTTTGCCAAAAAAAATGTTGATTCAAAGGGGCCTCGTTAAAACCTTGTTTGGCCTAACAAGGAAAGAGTACCCCTTATTTTCTCTAACTAATAGTCTTGATTGTCATAGTTGAAATTAGAGAAATGTTCATCACCAGTAGGTTCACCATAGTTGCATTTTGTGTTGTTGTTTGGAGACTCCGGTACATAAACTTCTTCATCATTTCCTCCACTTTCCCCTATACTAAAATTCAAACTTCTAGCAGCTAGTGACCCGTTTCCATGATCAATGATGATTTGTTTCTTATTACTCCAGAATTGTTTACTAAAAGGTGTAAGATTACTTAAATTTTTTCTCACAATCTCCATGTCTTGTTCATTAGCCTTTAATTTTAACTTTTTTTCCTTCATGTCTAATTTTTTCTGCTTAAGGCTCATCATTAAATCTGCACTTTTTTTTTTCTGTATATTTAAGTACTCTTCATGTTGCTTTTGCATAAGATCTTAACTCTTTCCAACACTGCTCATCATTTCCTGCCACATAGGATCTTTTTCCTTTGAGAGTTTTCTTTTTGCCTTTGCTGTTTTCATCCCAATTGGTCTCTCCTGTGACCCAATATATCCAAGAGGAAGAGGAGATGCCGAACTATCTCCTAGAGGAGATGATGTATCGTCTCCAAGAGGAGATGGTGTACCATTCGACTGAATAGGTTCATACCATTTCACGTGATATTTGAGTATTTTCCATGCATGATCAAACTTAAATGGTTGATTTTTTTATTTTTTGATGAGATATAGTTCTTTGGCCTCTGCAAGCTGTAAAAATGAGTAATAAAAATGTTGAATTAGAATAAATTCTAATAAACTATTTTTAAGTATTAATGAGGCATATACTTACCATGTTTTCAGCATTGCCACCACTCTGATTTCGAGTTGTAACTTGAATAAATGCTGCACGGAACAATAAGCACGAAGAAGATATTTTCTCAAATCGAGAACATAATGACCTTATGTTTCTACGCTCAAATTTGTTTACATCAACGGCTTTGTGGTTGTAGTAGCTCTCTATTTTTGACCACAAATCATCTTTGCTCTGATATGTCCCGATCGCACTATCAGATGAATGATGTACATATGCATTACAAAGAATTTCATCTTCAAGTACCTTGAATCCAAGACCTCTTTGACTCATTTTTAAAAAAAATACTAATATTGTGATGAGAGTAGGATTTTGAGTGAGGAATTATATGATACATTCGATCATATATATATATATAGATTAATATAATGGTATGCATTTTTTAAATATCAATACAAACTAAAGTGGGTCTGGTCTCTTTACTTTTATCAATGCAAAAGATGTAGGATTTAATACATGATCAAATGAAGTGACAAAACACTATGCTTTCTGTAAATATGACATGACCACTTGCTTGTGAGGAGGAGATAGATGATAAATGTTACAGTTGAGCCTGCAAAATCTTGGATACTTTCAATGCAAAATCAAGTGGGTCTCTTTTCATTTTTACCAAATGAAGTGACTAAAAATATAGACCACTATGCAAAGCCTATGCATTCATTTGTAATACATTTATCAATGCAAAACACTATATATTCACCATATCAATGCCTGCAAACACTATGCTTTCTGACGGTAAGTCACATGGCCACTTAGACCACTTGATTTAATTTATAGATAAGGTTCTTATATATAATCAAGTAATATGTCTATAAATAATATATTATATATAGTAGTAATATTACTCATCAACCATAGAAAATTTATCACATCTTCCTAGTTCAAGTAACACAATGAGTTAAGAAGGTGGACCATCTCACCATATTCCAAGTCAATCCTCATCTTCATCATCTTCATCCAACAATGAATCTGATCTTGAAGATTCTTCAAATGAGTTTGATATTCAAACAAGAAATACAAACCAATGGAATCATATCATCCAACAACAACAAATGATGCAACAATATTATTTATCCCAATCTCATGGTAATTGGGGAGGGGCCGTTGTTGGTCATGCATATAAAGAACGTGGAAGAGAAGTTGGTGCAGTTCAACTCAAAAGTGACTACTTTGGTGAAAATCCCACATATTATCAACAATTTCGCAGGCGATTTCGAATGAGTCGTGAATTATTTCAATGAATTAGAAGGGGTTTAAAAAACCATTCTAATTCATGGAAGAAATCCTACGACATTACAAGACGACAAAGTTTTACTTCATATCAAAAAATGTGTGCGTCTATTCAATTTCTTGCTTATGGTACTTCTGCTAATTCATTTGATAAATATTTTCGGATTGGTAAGTCAATTCTAATTAGATTCGTTAAACAATTTTGCCGAGACATTGTCACGGTATTTAGTGAAATTTATTTGAGAAATCCAAATGCAGAAGACATAGAAAAGTTGTTACAAGTTGCAGAATCTCGTGGTTTTCCTGGGATGTTGGGAGCCTAGATTGCATGCACTGGGAGTGGAAGAATTACCAACAACTCAAGCAGGGGCATACCGTGGACGCAATAAGAAGTGCACCATCATACTTGAACCAGTAGCATCGCATGATACTTGGATATGACATGCATTTTTTGGCCTTCCAGGTACAAATAACGATGTTAATGTCCTACAAAAATCAACTCTATTTCAAGCATTAACCAATGGTACATCTATACCAACTAATTATTCAATTAAAGGTAAGAATTATAATGTCGGTTATTATCTAGCTGATGGTATTTATCCTAAATGGCCAACTTTAGTACAAGCCATTAATGTGCCCAAATGTGTCAAAGAAAACTATTTCGTACAGAAACAAGAATCGTATCACAAAGATGTAGAACGTGCATTTGGAGTTCTTCAAGCTTGATTTGCAATTATTAGAGGAGCGGCTCGATTTTGGAAGAAGCAAGACTTACATGAAGTCATGTTTGCATGCATTATTATGCACAATATGATAGTCGAGGAAGAACGTAGTGGATATCAAAATGCCAACCTTGACTATGATAGTTCACCCACTGTCCCGTTTGCTGAGTTTTCAAGAGATTTTCATAATACAAATTATGTTAGTTTTCTTGGTCGACATCAAAATCTGATAAATCAAGGAGAGCATAATGAACTAAGAAGAAGATTGGTAGCACATTTATGGGATAAACGTGGTCAAATCGATAATGTTGAAGATGATGACGATGGTGAATGAGATTTTTTATGATTTTAGATTAATATATGTTGTAACGTTATTTATTTGAGTTCATTTTCTTTCATGTTGTAATGTTTTTATTATATGTATTATAATTTAAGTTGATTTTCTTTCATGTAAAATAGTTTTTTGAAATTTATCATTGTTGAAATTATATAGTTAAAATAATTATTTAAAATCAGATCTATAATCATTTGGAAATAAAATAGACCAAAATTATGATTAACATTAAATGCATAATTTTGTAATATATTTGGTGAAATACCATGGGAGACTAAACCAAATTATATCCTTATAAATGATGAAATATGGTGAAATGGTGTAATATTAATATTTTATTATTTGGCGGAAAATTTGATGAAATAGGTGGAAGATCAAATACACTATTTTTCCATCAAAAATGGTGAAATAAAGAAATTGTGTGCTATTGGTGGAAGATAAACCCATTTTTTCACCACAAAAAATGGAATTTGGTGAAAAAATGGTGTCGACGGTGAAAGATGCTCTAATATTCACATCAGTTGAAACAAACATAAAACGGTTTAGGTTGTTATCTAGGTCATAACTGATCGTTCATTGAATCAATTTGTGGAAATTGCTTGAGTTGTAAAAAGAAAAAAAAATTGTGAGATAAATTGGCTACTTGTCAAATTTGAATTGCTTTTTAAAAAGTACAAACATTTATGCATTTGTTCATGATATAAACTATCATATATTTTCATTTTACCAATACATATTTATGATTATAGTACAACGTTATGCCCACTAGTATGATTTATAGTGATATATGCATTTAACCACATTTCGAAACTGAAATTTAAATAACATAATCTACCAACTTTAGTATTATGAGATTTGTTCACTAATAATATTTAGATTTGGGGAAGAATGAATGGAGATTACTTTTCAAACCAAGCCCACAAATAAAAACGGTAAAAAAAATAATCGTTTTTTATTTGAATATTTTTTTATAAATTTTGAAATATTTCATTTTATCGTATGAACTTTAAAATTAATACATTTGATCATATTGAATAAATCCTAAATATACACATATTTGAAATCAACGACTAACATTTGTATATTATAATAAATACATCAAATTTAAAGTTCATACGATAAAATAGAATTAATCAAAACTAGTTGGATATAAAATATTTTTAACCAGAATAAATATATATTATGGGATAATTTTCCTTGATCCCGTCCCTTTTGGATATTGGGCCCTGTATGGCATTGGTGGGCTTTTTACGTCTTGTAGCAAGGCAGGATGGCGTCATATTTAAGCCCAACTATGATCCATCTCATGTTGGGCCAGATCTTTTTCGATTTTTATTTTTTTGGTCTAGGTCTTAATACAACTAAACTTGACAAATTAGGCTAAAGTTTGGAATTTGAAGCCCAAAAAGAATGAAAAGCTAGCTTTTATTGAACATACCTTCGAATATATTCTTCCTTTTTTTTTTTTCTTTCCTTTTTTTCTCTTTTGGTCTTTCCTTCTTTTTTGGGTGTGAAGGTTCGAATATATTCTAGTTATTGTTCAAAAGTTTACCAAGTTGTGATGTCAACACTAAAGCAAGAAAATAAATCTAATCTCCAACTTTTAGGCTATATTGAAGGCATGGGACATTAGAGGTACAAAATTAGACTATCAAATTTCATGATGAGTCTGTTTAAATCGAAAAAAAATAGATTTGTAATTGAATATTATTTATATGTTTTAATCTGGACATTTTTGACCCAAGTCATTAGTTCGTGTGCCAGACAAATGTCATGTCCCCAAGCCTACAATTTTTTTTAACATCAATTCTTTTAATTTTGGACATCTAAGTATATG
This sequence comes from Scutellaria minor, assembly GCA_954870855.1. Taxonomy (NCBI): domain Eukaryota; kingdom Viridiplantae; phylum Streptophyta; class Magnoliopsida; order Lamiales; family Lamiaceae; genus Scutellaria; species Scutellaria minor. Next base: position 31,270,361 of record OX940727.1, read on the forward strand.
ATATCTCATAAATTGCAATATAAGTTTTCAATTATATGTTTTTTATCTTAAAATCTAAAGTCTAAAATTGATTTATAATAATTTAGTAGATGAAACAATAGTACATTAAGAATATGTATCATTGCTCTTAAGCACTTTATTAATACATGCTACAAATAACAAATGTATTGGCACTGCATTGCAATTTATTGTCCCTTGTTCAAGCTTTCATCTATGAAATTTTATTGCAATATATTCTTAATGTCAATAAATATAATCATAATAGCAATGATAATAATAATGAATTGGAAGTCAAATACTTGTGTTATATGACTATATTTAAAATTTAGACTTAATTACTTGAATATTAATTTAAACTTTTGTCATTACAGTGAAAATAATAATTTATTATTATAAGTCAAATTTAAATATTACATCTATTTTGATTTAAAATTTGGAATTTATATATAATTTATTATTATAAGTCAAATTTAAATATTACATCTATTTTGATTTAAAATTTGGTATTCATACTCCTGTAATGACCAATTTTTGCCCGGAGCACTATAAAGATCAACTGAAATTCGTAATATTAAAGACTCATTTACACTAACTCCTCTGTATCGAAGTTTGTTTAGCCCAAAACCTATTAAAATTGACAAAACCTTCTAAGACCAACCCTTTTAAAATCCCTATTATGGAATATGGATCCAATGTGCACCTTTTCTTTGAAAGACTGTATTAATTTGACCTAAACTTTATCTTTTGCTTTTATTACATTTCAGATTTTTTGTCCTGACCTTTTCATGTTTAGTTGTACATAGGGGTGAGAACAGTTCAGGCTATTCGATAGGTGTCTCCGGCCTAGCCTATTATTGGCCTACTTGATCCAACCTTTTTAATAAACGAGTCAGGCTAAGGCTCTTTATCAAGCCTATTTACAAATATAGACTAGGCTCGGGTCTTAAAAAAAGTCTAATAGGCCTAATAAGTCGGCCTATTTATAATATTTATATAAAAGATATGATACGTTTGATATCTTTTAAAGTTGTATATAAATGTAGTCTAATTTATGTTTTATATTTTTATATTTTATATCGTTTTCATGTTTCTTGGTGTAATTCTCTAAGTATAAGTGAAAGTTTATTTTTTGAAAAAAAAAATTTCATACTAGATAATTTTGTAGGCTCTTAATAGGCTTTTGATAGACTTTATGTCAGACTTATCCACAAAACAGGTCAGACTCGGGTCAAAAAAAAAGTCTTTCACATATAAGAGGCTAGGCTTAAGCCTAATATTTACACTTCAAGCCTAGACCGACCAACAAAAAGCCCAACTTAATCTACCCTATTTCCACCCCTACTTGTATATCATTATTAAGATTGTGTAATATGGTAACTTATTAAAATTATAATATACTACTAAAACTACGTAATTTAAAGCTTAAATAAAAGGGAAAGGATCCCATTAACTTTTGCTATGTGGTGAGTTGAACTAAGAGATGCTTCCACTAAGAAGTTGTTGAAAAATAGCTTTTTGAGCTTTATCCAAATCTCTCAAAAGAGAGAAGAATATTGATGGTGGATAAGGTTCTTTTATTGCCTTAAAAGAAAATTATCCGTGAGAGTGGTACAGATTTTGAGCTATCAAAATCACACAATAACTAAATTAGTGAAAAGAAGAAGATCGAACAAGTATCCATTCAGCTACCACTTATCCCTTCATGAATATGAGAGAGAGAGAGAGAGAAAACCACTATCCAATTCTAAAAACCTAATAATTTAGTTCCCATAGTTGTCATGAAACATGTGATTTCATAGTTGTTGCAATTTCAATTTCCGTGACCAAAATGATTATCACTTCTCATTTTCCACCTTACTATATACATGAAAAAAAAAAAAAAGAATGTGATCTATGTTAATCCAGACATTAATGGCCACCTCTTTGCTTCATTTGCAAGACCGTGACTAAAATTATTATCCTTTTTCTTTTGTTTTTCTCTTCTTTATTTTGGTTGAAGAATACAAAAGATAATGACAAGATATGAAATCATCTTACAAATATATATAATTCAATAAGACGAAATTCTACTATTTACAATAAAGAATATTTTTAAAAAATAATTTATATTTTATAAATTATAAAATATAGATTGATCTATCTCATATATTTAAATTCGTGAGAGACTTTGCAATTATTTCTTTGTCACCAAAAAGCACATTGAGTTCATCAATCATCATTTTGTTACATAATTAAAGAGAGGTGTGATTAGCAATGGAGAACATGTGAACTTGATTCTTACTTTCTTTTTAAGGAGTGAATGTTGATGCCAACAACAAAATCTAACTTTTGGTTTTTCTTTGAAATTTTTTTTTTGGATAATTGTTAAACATATCTAATAGCTAACTTTATTGCACGTGATCTCAGTACAAGAAAAATTAAATAAAAATAGTACACGAAGCAAAACAAACATATATTATAAAATTATAAAACACATCATCTTATAAAACATATCTTTTTTTTTTTTTAGATAATTGTAAACATATCTTAGTCATGACTTATAGCCTAAGAAACGTGCCATAATTTCTAAACTCATGCATATCCATGTTCATATTGGTAGACCAAATCAATAATGCATTTCCATACCATAGTCCATACGTACACACAACAAATATATATATATATATATATATATATATATATATCTCACATACTTAAATAATACTTCATTCATCCTATATATAGTTTGATTAAATTATTCACAAAAATTAAGAAAATTATTCAAAAAATCGTATTAACAAGGTCAATTTTATGGTCATATTTAATTAGAATTATATCCTCTAATATACCCTTATATAATACATATTGAATATGAGTATATTAGTAAATGAGTTAAATAAATACTACTCCATGTAGAAACTGAACTATATATATGTGTGTGACAAATCGAGTATTAACACTCGTCAAATTTTGTTTTGCTGCATAATTTTATGCATTTTGGATGTATTAATAAAATTAAAATTAGAATAAAAAAAGATTTAAAAATAAAGATCACCACCAAAATTTGATGAAATTGAAACCAATTGAAAATATGATAAGCTAAATTGGTATTCTTAAGAGAGAGATTAATATACCAAAGTCTAACAAAATTTTGTATTTTTTGACAGTTAAACCTTGAAAACAATGTACCAAATCATAGACAAAAACATTCTGTGATAAATAATATTATTCATTTTTAGAAAACACAAAAAATTATCACTAATATTATTAAGACCAAATCTAAGTGGGTAAATCTCAAACTTATAATCACAAGATAATTTATATTCTGTGAGTCGTGAGTTGTGAGTTAATCTGTTTCAAAAAATTAAATTTATAGAACAATTTCATACTGTCATACCCAACAATAACATTATCATTGTTATTATTTTAACATGGGCACAAGATGACTTCATTGATTATAACTATCATATAGGTCATGCATTCTATGACAAATAAGACTATTCATTTTTAGATAATATAAGACATTGTATGAAAGGTACCACATATATAATTCTATAAGAAGTCAATTTTCATTTTGGTGGTCATAAGTTTGTGGATTAATTTATCTCATAAAATTAAATTTATACAATAATCTCACATGAGTTAAAAATAGTACCCAAAAGACAAGGAGACAAGATGATCATTTGAAGAAAATTAATATTTGAACTTTGAACATTCATTTAATCACGGAATATTTCAATATTACACGAACCAATATCACTAGTTAAATCAAAGAAGATACAACAAAACCCATAAACAATTCCTTTGAAATCCTACTAAGTATTGGTACACTTTATTCATCATACTTTGTGGTTATAACTATCACCTCCATTCTTCATCTCAATGGACGACCCTTTCACATAATCCTCATCATCACCAATAAACCTGGACCAGAACCAATGCTTCTTCCACACAATCACCATTTCCTCAATCGGAATATTCTTCGTCTCAGGCAAGAAGAAGTATATGAAGATGGTCATGACAATGACGAAGAAGGCAAAGAACAAGAACAAACCGAACTTCAAGTGGCAGAGCATCATCATAAACACTTGAGCTATAATGAACGTGAAAACCATGTTCACGGACACGTTCAAACTCTGAGCTGCAGATCGGATCTCGAGTGGGAAGATTTCACTTGGAACTAGCCACCCTAGAGGGCCCCATGACCAAGCAAATCCAGCTACATATATGCATATGAATAGCACCACTATCATTGCATACCACTTTGGGAGATCCCCTGGTGTTCCATCCACTCCGAATTTTATACCTATGAATATGGCAACCGCTACCTGAAGAACGCATTCAGGTCATCAAATTTATATCAATCCAAACAACATCAGACATAAATCTTATATACACATTTTGAACTTTGGAGTTTAGGTGAATGCTAGTGTTATCATTTGTTATTAGTTTGTTTGAGCTTGACTCGATAAATACATCAAAAACAAGCTTGAACATACTTTTACGTTTGATAAAATCTAAAGCTCAGCTCGACTACATTAATTGTCAGACAAGCTCAAACATAATTTAAGAAGCTTGACAACATTTCAAACAAGTTTGAACAGTTATCCGTTCAACTTGACTCGATTCATCTACAGTCTGATCAAACATTGAACAATCAAACAATGAAGAATAAAACATAAGTAAAAAGTAGTGACATACCTGGCAAATAAACATTTGAATACCACCTTCAATGAAAAGGAACCTTCTTCCCCACTTATCCACTCCATAAATAGACACCGCCGTTGCAATAACATTCACTCCACCGGTGATCACAGCCGACATAAGAGCTGCATCGCTTCCAAACCCAATCGTCTTGAACAAAACCGGGGCATAAAACATGATCACATTAATGCCGGTAAGCTGTTGGAAGAAGGGAATGGCGATCGCCATTGTCAGATGAGGCCTATACTTCCTCCTAAGAAGGTTCCTCCATGGATCCTCTATCTTCCTTGAAGCCTCACTAGCTGCAACCAAGTCATTGAACTCTTCATCCACATCTTTTATGCCTCGAATTCTTACAAGCTTTACTCTGGCCTCGTCTGTCTTGCCACGCTCGATCATGGAGTTGGGCGTCTCCGGAAGGATCAACGAGCCGACAGTGATGATCAAGGCGGGGACCATTGCGCCGCCCAGGCTGAGCCGCCACCCCCAGCCGCCCTTGATCTTGGCGAAGCCATAGTTTAGTACATTGGCTGCTAAGATTCCTATGGTGATGGATAGTTGGAAACCTATGTTGAGTGCTCCTCGGAATTTGTATGGAGCCATTTCCGAGAGGTAGAGTGGTACGGCCTGAATTTCGATAACAAGTTAACATTTAATAACATTAGTATATATATACCAAATATCTTCAAAGATATGTAATAGAGAATCTTGTTTATGTTTGTTATGTTTATAGTTATCATTTGAAATGTAGAATCATGTTCCGTTTGAGTGAGGGTAAAATTGTCATTTTGTTGGTAAGTGACAAATTGTCAATGCATAGTATGAACAGAGCAATATTTTAGGCAAGTCGACGTCTCAGTTTTTGTTTGTATTAAACGACGTAGTATTTTGAGTAAACGTTATGCATACAAAAACGTCAATGGCAAAGAAAAACAGGCCACATGACCTGGATTCCTCGAAGAGAGAGAAACTAACAGTAAAAACAAAAGAAGATCAGAATATTTTTCGTACCAAAAAGAATAAAAAAATCAGAAAAAAACCAGATTTTGTTCAGAAATCCTTTAGCTAAAAATGAGTCCTTGTCGACGTTATACAAACCCAAATTATTTTAAAATATCAAATAAAATACACGCCTTCATTTAATCATAAATCAGATCTGAACTACTACAAAGCGTTGACCCAACCAAAACTTGCAAAAAAAAAAACGTAAGTTTATTTAAAAATCAATCCAAAAAACACAAAGAACAAAGAAAAACGAGAAATTAAAATTGGTTTAGGGTTATAGACAAACCTGATTAGCAAATCCGATTCCAAAACCGAGGAGAATACGGCCAACAATGAGCATCCAAACAGCCTGCGCAAAGCCATTAATCAACGCACCGGCGCAGAATAGCACACCCCCAAACAGCATTGACAGTTTTCTCCCCAGCTTCCTCGTCACCGTCGACGCAACCAGCGACGACAACAGCGCCGCCAAGTACAACGACGACGTGAACATAGTCAGCGTTTGGCTGTCAAATTTGCAGTACTGATTCACCGAATTATCCGCCTTCTGCTTCCGGTAAACCGACGGGAAAAACTTCTCCAAAAAGGAATCCATCGACGTCACTCCACCTGCAACCAAACAGCTCCTTAATCTCAAAACCAGATCTCAAAATTTCAATCATTTTAGCTGCAATATGTTTACCTGAAATCCCGATATCGTAACCGAAAATAAGGCCGCCCATGGCGGCGATGACGCAGGTGACGACGACGTACGGCGTCAGGCGGCCGGGATATTCCTTGCCGCCGCCGGGGCCGGGGCCAAAACCACCACCCGCCATTTTAGCTGTGCTTCGGAGTTAAGATAGAGAAAGGAAGTGAGTAGAAGTAGAGTGAAAGAGGATGAATGTAAAAGAGGTGAGAGTGAGAAGAGATGCGAAGAGTATATATAGAGAAATGTTGACTTCAATTCAGTAGTCGATCCTCTCAACGACTTAGCTGTCTCAATGTTCCAGCGCATTATTATCCGATGATGAGTGGATTTTATCATTTTATATTTTATTTAAGCTAACGTTCAAAATACTCTTTATATTATTTCCACAAATAATTAAGATTGTGTTTGGATAGAGTGACTTGAAATTTAGGATTTGAAATAAATAGATTTTAAATCCACTTAAGTTGGAGTGGATTTGAAATCCATCAAAATGACTCCAATATTAGTTCAAAATGAAAGTGATGGATTTGAAATCCACGTCCATCCAAACACCATCAATGGATTTACTATCATGGATTTCAAATCTCTCCTCAAATCCACCCATCCAAATAGATCCTAAAGGTAAAAGGCTTATAATTAAAAATAAAATAAAAATAAGATTTTACTATGAACATTAAAAGTTGTACCATTTTTGCATTTAAGATAAAGTAGTGAATACATTTATTTTTTTCTTTTCCAATTTCATTAATTAAAATAAGTCAATATTGATTGCAATCATGTATTAAAAAATATACTATAATAAGATAACCGAAATTGATTGAGTAAGTACAAATAATTTATTTTTTCTATTTTGTCATTACACAAAATGACAGAAAATAAACTATTATTAGACTTACTTCATTGAAAGATGAATTTGCTAAGGTTTAGTAAATATAGGCATTTATTCAATCAATTAAAAATAATTAATATTCTAAATGAAGAAGTCGGATTAAAATTTAGGACATAGAAAAATGGGAGATAGATTCATTTTAGGGGGAAAAATAAAGTAGAGTTTGAATAATTTCCATGTTTGACTAAAAAAGTGGGGTAAAAGATTAATGCAAGAAGGCCAAATTTTGTAGGGGGAAATATATAATATAATTATAAAGTTGAGAGCAACGGCAATGGTATAGTCAGTGGGAACTGAATTCAACTTTCGAAATGGTTAGCTAATTGGTCAACTTTCGAAATTCCCAAGTAGTAAAAATGGTACTGTACACGTCAGCATCCACGTCATCCAGTTTAAGGACACATGATTGGCTCAAGAAGTGCTTCCTATTTTAGATGAGTTCAAATTGGGAGGTCGGTCCAACGGTACCCTTTTCCCATTATCAATACTGAATAATATTTTATTTAAACCAATTGTAATTGTGGTGATTTTTTTTAGTATTCAAGTTGGCAGTTGATGTGTTTGGGAAATCTGATATATCAATAAAAAAGGGTTAAATGCATGGTACCCCCTTGTGTTATAGAAAATTTGCATCGGTCCCCCCCGTGATTTAAAAAATGCAAGGTTTACACTTGGGTTAACGAAAATTCGACGCGTTTTCCCCTTTATCGTTAAACTTAACCAAAGTGCGCCGCACGCGCCTGTTGTGCGATTTTTCCTCTTTTTTGATCACTTTTTCAGTGTAAAAAGACAATAATACCCTTCCCTTTTCTTTTGCACTATATATCACTTTGTAGGGCAAAATTCACCCATCAAAATTCATTTTTTCTTGGGCAACAAAGCAAACAGTCGCCAAAGCAAGGTAAAAAAAAAATTCTACATTTCATTTTTTTATAGCTTGTATAATTTTAATATGCAGATTTTTTTTAATTTATTTATTATTTAAATATTGGTTAATATTTGTTTAATTACTCTTTTTATATTGTAATTTTTTACCACCACATTTGGCATCATGTATATATTCCAATTATCAACCAATTTTTGTAGGAAAAATGTCGTCCACATTTAGGCCATCAATGTCGAAAAATGAAGATACTTTAGATCTAAGGTATAGTAACAAGAAGTGTCATTGTCGAAAAAATGCCGAAATAAAAGTTGTCGGCCCGTCTAAAGCTACAATGGGCAAACTGTATTGCACATGCCGATTCAATTCATGTGGGTATTTTTCTTGGCTCGAACCAACATCAATTGAGTGGAAAAATATGAAGAGTGAAATGCAAATGCCCGATTTGGAAGAAGTTGACTCTTCTGTTGTCAGAGTTGATAATAATTCGACATTGTTGATTTCCAAATGCAAGGATCTTTCACTAAAGATTGAAAAGCTCGACAAAAACCAAGCTACTACTATGAAATTAATTACTTTCATTGTTTTAGTTTTTCTTGTCATTGTAATTCTTAAGTAGTACCAGATTATGTGAACAGATTATGTTAAGTACTTGAACCTTTTAGTAAGTAGTTGTAATGACTTGCAACCATTTTGTAGCTATGAATATGTTATATCATTTTGAATATGTTATTAGCCTTGCTATGGATATGCAAACCTGTTATGTTCATGCAATTATTTTTTCAAGTTTTTTGAATCTGCAAAACAGTTGCAACTGTGGAATACCAAACACTACATCAAGTTTATGCAGAAAATAAAACACAAGTAACTAGATTAAGAAGGTCTTTGCAAAAACATCATTTCCAGTCAACCAATCACCATAGCAAAAAACAAGAACTTACAAATCAGATTGGTTGCAACATTTCTAAATACCTATTAACCTTTTCTAATGCCAAAATATGTACCCAATCAGACTAGTTAATATGTGCCCAAAATATTTAAATTGCAAGGCTACAACTAATTCTATCAAAATATATACCCAAAAACAACAACATGCCCAAAACATGAGCCCAAAAAACCTTGCAAATTCAAAAGGATTTAGTTTATCAACAGCTAAAAAAGGTCCAAACACCTATTTACCCCAATACAGCAGCCATCAACTGTCAAAGCTTCCTCGTAGGTCTTTGCTTGGGATTTTTCTGCTTCCTAGGTTTCTTTAAGCTAGGGCCTCCAGTTCCATGCACCTGTGAACATTGTGATGAGCAATGATAAAAGATCAGTCTCAAGTTTAGAAATAAAACAAGTAAACTGTCATTCTAGGATGTTCATGTTGTTTCTTTTTACCTCTTGTTGTTCACTACATGGTTGAGTAGGATTTGCCACGGTTGATGCTTGAGTACACTGTTGGCTGAGATGAACAGGTGCCTACACACAAAAAAAGAGATATATTAGATTGACAAATTTGAAAAGGAACCTAAATAAAGGAAGAGTGGATTAATTTGTACCAGATCTTCATGTAGAGCCCAACCAAATTGTTCATGCAAGTTATTGTCAGTTGAATGTTGTGGATTTTCCAATACCACCTGACATATTCAAAAGCACTAGTGTTATGGTCTAGTTTATGCAGAAAATGGTAAAGAAAAACAGGAAATCACAAATAGAATAACATAGTGTACCTCTTCTTGAACAACTTCTTCTTGCATTTCAGAAACTTTATTGGGACAACCTCTCTTGTTATGGCCTAATTTGTGGCAAATAGAACATGTATGTGTTAGGCCTTGTCTTGATGCTTTCTCATCCCTCCTTTGATCATTTCCATCAGGCCTTCTATTTTTCTTAGGTCTGCCCCTCTTCATTCTGACATCCGGAGGTGCTATTGGACCCTTGCCGGATTCCTCAAAGTCATGCATTCCGGGTACAGGATTGACCATGTGACTATACACTCTTAAATACACCTCTTTTTTTAAGGAAGAATGAACATAATCTTCTATTGTCAACCTATGCACACTAATGCAAGCCATTGCATGACAGCAAGGGAATCCACACAGTTGATAGAAACCGCATGTGCACTGACCATCTTTTAAGTGTACTATATGATTTTCTAAAAAATGCATCACCTCATACCTATCATCCCCAGCCCAACTTGGAAAACAATTTCTACTCAATTTTCGTTGCAATTCAATCTTTTTAATTATATTTGGACAGATACTCTCATTATAACCAATCATTCCCAACCTCTTCACTTGCACTCTAGTCATTAATCTCCTTCTAATCCACTCAAACATATCAATCACAGGTAAATCCCTACAAGACAATATAAAACTATTGAAGGACTCAGAAATGTTGTTCACAATGACATCACATTTGGCATCAGTGGAGAAGAAACACCTAGCCCAGTGTTTTGTACTCACCCCACTCAACCACTCATATGCAGTTTGTTCATCACTTTCTTTGGGACACAACCTCTCAATATCCCTCATGAATTTATGGTGAGTGTTAACATTATAGGCACTAGCAGCTTTCCAGAATAGTTTTTTAAGATCTAAACCCTTAAATTTCACTTTGAAGTTGTTATACATGTGCTTCAAGCAGAACCTAAGACAATAGTATGAAAAACAAATAAGTATAGACAAAGAATAGAGTTCAGTTTTGTTTTTTTAGTAAAAAACAGAAAATGTAAAGTAAAAAACAGAAAATGTAGCTTGCAAAACAACAATTACCTGTGTTCACAGTTCGGAGCCAAGTTATTTACTGCCTCTATCAAGCCTTTCTGCCTGTCACTGACAAATGTCCACCTCTTCTCCTCAGCTGAGCCAATATCCTTAAGCAACAACTCTAAAAACCATTCCCAACTGTCTTGCTTCTCAACCTCCACATAAGCCATAGCTATGGGGTACATATTGTCATTCCCATCCCTTCCAACAGCAGATAACAACTGCCCACTATGCACTCCTTTCAAAAAGCACCCATCTAAGCCTATGATTGGTCTACATCCACTTAGAAAACCATTTTTGATTGGAGCCAAACAGTAATACATTCTCTGAAATTTGGGTGGAGTTAAGTTTCTGTCAACTTTCAGCTCCAATGTAGAATCAAGGTTTAATTTAACAACTGTAGCACAGTAATCATGCAATCTTCTGTATTGTTCAGCAATGTCAACTGATAACAGTGTTAATGCATGCCTTTTTGCCCTATAAACTTTATGCAGACTACACTCAATCCCACAATCCCTTTTGATCTTGTTTTTCAAACCCTCAACAGACACATTTGGATTATCTTTGACAGCCTCAAGTATCCTATTAGCTAGGTACTTATAATCTGCTTGATTATTTTCCACCCTATAAGCACATGTATGTCTACCCTTTAAGGTTTTCACTTGGAAAGTTGTGGTTTTTTGAACTGGGGAGGCTCTCATTCTCCAATCACATCCACTCTTACACTTTGCAGTCACCAATTTAGCTTCATTTTTGATGAATTGCAACTCATACCCCTTTCTTATAGACCAATCTTTCAACACTCTTTTAAACACCTCTCTATTAGGAAATTTCATCCCAACAATCAACTCAAATTGACTCATATCAGTACCTTCTGTCCACTCATCCTTCTCTCCACCCCCTAAAGGATCTGCCTCATTCTCCCCCTCACTGTACCACTCATCTCCCTCTCTACCCAAAACAGCCTCTTCTTGTTCCAATCTCTCCCCCCTCTTTTTTTTCTTTTGTTCCCTCAACCATCTTCTGCACTTTCTTAATACATTCCTACTATGATTTGGAGACCTATCAACAAAAATATCATCATCTTCAGGCCCTTCTAGATCCTCTAGCATCCAAGAAAGACATGAAGATGAAGAATCTTGGTCTGATTCAGCCCTGTATGATTCATCAGATGAATCATCATAATCAGTTTCTACCCCATCTCCATCAGCCCTATTCTCAGCAGCTGCACACCCCTCTGTTAAGCCCTCTCCAACACCCTCATGTCTACCCTCTCTAACACCCTCATGTCTACCCTCTCCAAATCCCTCAGTTAAACCATCTCTTCCCACTAAATCATCAGCATCACCAGTGCCCTCAATCCCCTGCCCTTGATTATCCACTATTTTTTCATAACAAATTAAAAGGATGGATTCTTGTGTGGATAACACATTGCCCTCACTATCCACACTCTGAAGAGGACCTGGATTGTCCTCAAAATATAAAGGAATGACTGACAATCCTTTATATTCCTTGAATAGGATCAACAAATCACTATCAGTCCTTAACACTTTCAAACCCAAGTTAAGTTCAACCCCAGGAGAACAACTGTATACTTCAACATTACTGGCTTTCCCATTAGAGTTTTTATATATTTCAAGCAAATCATGAAAACAGAACATATCAATTTCTACAGGTGGTATATACACCCTCCACCCACCCACATATCTTAACTTGGGCATTTTCCAAAAATTACCACCTACCCATGCATCAAAAACAAATGTATCTGCAAAATCATCCATAATCTGGAAGAAAAAAATAACACAAAACCCACAATCATTAGACTGATACCAGTAACAACAACATTCATTAAACTACAAACAATTATCAAGGGGGTACCATTTAACCACTTATTCTCAACTACTGGACAGAATAATAGCATAACAATCATTCTATCTTCAAAACAATTATGTGTTGATACAATACATACAGTCAAGAATGACATCAAATATGTACAAAATATAATCAAATATGCATCAAATACATACAATTCATCAATGTATATAGAACAACCTCACATTGCAGCAAAATAAATTAACAAACAACTTAAACTATCACAAATAATTCTGACTTCTCAGCTCAAATAATACCAAGATCAATGATTGACATCAATCCCCATACAAAATCAACAAAAACAACTAAATTAACCAAAATTGTATCTGGAAACAATTAGTGAAGCAATTCAGAATTCACCTATTTATATCCAACACCCAGAATTTCTCGAGTATATATCATCAAATCACCAACCAACAAAATTACCCAGAAAACAAATCAGCAAGAGTTCCGTTTTATATATTTTAAATTACCCAAAATTAGGGTTCCTAATTCTGCAATTACCATAATATAAAAAAAATCCATTTTACATCTGCAATTACGGCCTACAACTGCTTATCAAACCCAAATATCATAAAATCTACGATTAGGGTTCATAAAATCGAATTAGGGTTCCAAAAAAAAGGGGGGAAATCGATTTTAGCGAGTTTTAAAAAACTTACCTCTTTTCCCGTCGTTTTCGCTTCACATCACTTTCACAAACTGTCGTTCTCGTGTCTTCAATTGTGGAGTGGATTTTTTTACTGGTTGGACCACTCGATTTCTAACTCTCTCTGTCTCTCTCTCGATCGATCACAAGCAAGTGGCTTCTAACTGTGTAAGTGAATAGGCAATAATAAGGGTATAACGGGCAATTCATGAAAAAATTTAACACCGTTAGCAATAGTCTTAAAATAGGGGACGTGTGTCGAATTTTCGTTAACCCAAGTGTAAACCTTGCATTTTTTAAATCACGGGGGGGACCGATGCAGATTTTCTATAACACGAGGGGGTTCCATGCATTTAACCCCAATAAAAAAGGGTAAGTATTGATCGTTAATTGCACCTATTTAAGGTTATATTATTTTTGTAAATATTTAAATATTTGGTTAAAATGACAATTTTTGCAAATATTTCATTTAAATGATATTTTAAATCTTGGTGAAATATTAAAATTGGACAAAAAGATTCTTTAACAATTATAGTCCCAAAAATTATAGTACTCTTTCCTTATTAAAGATAATCTTATCTTTTTCATTTATTCCAAAATTGTAGCACATTTTGCATATTAAATGTATTAAATTATCATTTGATGGTTATCATACTTTGAAATAACAATTGATGTTAATTCTTCACTAATAATATTAAAATATGAGGGTTTAATACGAATATAAAAGTACATAAATTAACACATTTCTTAACTCATGAAGATAAGAAATCTAATATCTTTATGGAACCAATGTTGCAACAATATTCTTGCTAAAACCTATATTTTTTTTAGAGGATGATGTTATTTCAAATTATTTGTCATTTTAATTATAATCAATTTTCTCACAAATCAGGAGTGAGTGAAGACAAAGAGATTACTTAAGGATATATTTTTCTTAATTTATGATAATAACATCGAAGGGAGTATTAAATTTCGCACTATTTGCCAAGTTTCCCCTCTTAATATTGGAAGTGAATTAATAAACAATCAATTATATAACATCGAAGGGAGTATTAAATTTCGCACTATTTGCCAAGTTTTCCCTCTTAATATTGGAAGTGAATTAATAAAGATGAACACGAAAACTCATATATAATTATCTTACATATGTAATCTCACGAAATGGGACTCATCATCCAGAAAACAAATCTATTATTATAAATATATATATATATATATATATATATATATATAATACCACGAATCTTGTAATTCAAATATTATTTCATCTTTATAAGGTGTAGATTGTATTGATTCGAGTTCGAACCCAATCACATAAATTTTCTAGTTCTTATTGTGTCCCTTCCTTCCACTCCCTCTAACTCATTAAAAAATATTTATTTATTTATTATAAGTTGTAGATTATGAATTGCTATTACAAAATTAGATTCTCTCACAAGAATCTTAATCATCGTATGAAAGTGAAATGAGGAGTAAATAGGGGTCAAGATTTGGGGTAAAGAAAAGTGGATAAGGCTGAGTCATCAATCCGTTTACAACTACAATTTCCAACATAATCCAATTGATTGGCTATCCGTGGGCAGCGTAATTAATTAATATGGTTGAAGAAAAGTGATTGTTAAGTCCTTTATCCCCTCATCCAAACACGTCTCTACGCACTTAACAAAACTCAAAATTGTGATCAAAGTAAAACGAACTTTCTTGTGATATCTTTTCACAATTCCGTACACTTTAACTTTATAACAACATGGAATGAATAGTTAGATGAATTTTTATTTCACATAATGTTATCCTTAATTCATCCAATTTTTTTCAAAAATAAAAATAAAAATAAAAAATAAAAAATTATTATTGTACCCCTAACTTGAGCTGAACAAAGCCGGATACGTGGCCGACCAGAAGAGCTCAGCTCGGCCAATACCTAGTCGGGTGGAGCCGAAAGCCAATCAGAAGAGCTCGGTTCAGCTAATTACCTAGCCTAGGTGAGCTGAGATGAGTTGAAGTGAACAAAGGTCGAGAGACCTCAAATTAGCCGAGGTGAGTCAAAGTTGGAAGACCTCGAATGAGACGAGGACAGAAGAATCAAGGTTGAGTCGGCTAGGATCAAAAGTCCAATACATAAGCTAACCAAAGATAACAAGACCGACCTAAGATCACAAACTTACCTGAGATTCGATGGTCCACAAGAACCAACTAAGAAAGACATTAGGTCATGAGCTAATCAAAGATAGAATCAACCCCGATTCGAGCTCGACTCGACCGAACTCTTAGCCAGCCAAGGAGGCCAACCAGAGATGAATTTTGAAAGGACCAATCTAAGATTCGGCCGAGATGGCCGAGCCGACATGAGCTCACGAGCCTACCTAAAGTTTGCGTAAGCCATGAGAAACTCAGATGACCAGAGAGCTCAAAATCAATATCATTCGAGAAGAGCTCAACTATTTCAAGAAGAGATCTTCAAACTCCAGACATCTAAAGAAGGAAATAAATCCAAGATCAAATCAAATCTACTCAAAATAGAGATAAATCTATACTTTCCTTATCTAGACCCTAAAATCAAGAAATTTAGTTCTTAATCTCCAAATATTGTATTTTAGGCTTAGTCTATAAATATGACCTCAAGTCTATTATAAAGGATTTCAAAATCATGTATTTAAGCAAATAGAGAGATTTTTCTTCTCAAATATATAAAATACATTCTAGTCGGCCATCATTGACCCACCAGAATAAGTCTAGCTAATTTGTCCGAGTAGGCACCGGACATCGTCTTCTGTTCATTTAATTTGCTGTTAACATTATTTTTTCTGTCCAATTCATTTAAGCTAGATAGCTAATTTGTCCGAGTAGGCACCGGACATTGTCTTCTGTTCATTTTAATTTACTGTTAACATTATTTTTTCTGTCCAATTCACTTAAGCCAGATCGATTTATTTTTTTGGTGTTTAGCTAGAATAAGTCTAGCTAATTTATCCAAGTAGGCACCGGACACCATCTTCTGTTCATTTAATTTGCTTTTAACATTATTTTTTCTATCCAATTCATTTAAGTCGGATCGATTTATTTTTTGGTGTTTAGCTAGAATTTTGTGCTCTACAAAATTTGATGTCAACAATAATAATAATCACGAAGACAAACACAAAAGAAAGAGCAAAAGTGTCAATCAAGTTCTTTTGAATATTATTGTACGAGGATTATGCATCTTTTAACGCATTATTTCATATTTTGGGGAAAAAAATAGAACTAGTCATAAGCAATAACGTCACAGTATTTATTTCACGTTAATTATATATGTTATAATATTGAAAACTATTGGGAATGGGAACAAATTGTGCAATGAAGAAAATAGTGAGATCAGTCTTAATTATTTTCACTACCATCTCTACAACGTTTGAAGATATTATAATCAGTGTTCTAAAATGCGCCCTAGGCCTAGGCACCGCACAGCCGCATTGAATGATTTTTTTTTCATTTTTCCCAAATCTCAAAACGACGTAGTTTAATGTTGAAAAGAAAATTCTAATTCAAAATTTCTTCTAAATCACGTTTTTTGCTCTCCTGAGTCCGTTCTTCTCATAATATAGTTATGAATTAGAACTTTCTTCCACTTATATAGTTATATTATGTATTGTTATTCACTTATTTTGATGATGTAAGAGAGTTTGAGACTATGAAAGTTTGAAGTTTGGATGTTATATTTTAATTTTGATTGTTGTGTTAAACTTTAAAATGATTTAATAGATTAATATGTTGTTTCAATTACTAAGGTGTGTATTTTTTTTAAATTTTATTATTAAATTGATTTATTTTAGTAGGGCCGCCTAGGCACCGCCTAGGCACTAGGCGCCAGCTTGGCGCCCGACTGGCGCCTAGCGAACTTTAGAACACTGATTATAATAAAACAATTAGACAACGCTTAGCCTATTGTCTATCTTATTCCTTCAGCAAGTGTACAGTGTAGATCATAGATATGATGAATAAGGTTGATCGTAAGAGATTAATGTATTAAAACAAAGTTAATTATCTAATTAAAGTGTCTAATATTTTTTTTTATCTAAGTGACTTGATGATTATGGATTATGTTACAATAAACCAAATAAATGAAATTAAACAAACAATTAACAAGAACATTAAAATTCAACAAAACATCCTAAGGCTACGATTTCATTCTACCTCAAATATGTATTTAGAAATCATCTCTCGATCTCAGTGTAATTAATTAAAACATGCATAAATTTGACAATGATTCATACACGAAATAAACACAAAGAAATATAAATAAAATATAATGAAAAATAAATGTTATTAAAACTAAAAATTCAACAAAATATTCATATATAGAACTACTCTCATGCCCTAAGATTTTTAGCCAACCATTATCTTCGTAAAACAAATTACTTACAAGACTACGTTATGAAAATTAGAAAGAAAATCAAAGAAAAATATAGTGAATTGATAATTGTGTTGCTTTTCTTCAATCTCGAATCTTCAATCTCATGCTCAATTGCTTAATATTAAGATGATATTTCAAGTATACGAGGGTTCAAAAGTCCTTTTTTTTTTTGGTTTAGTCTCAAAAGTCCCACTTTATATGTGGGAAAGTTAAAATTGGATTTGGATAAGAGTCCCAATAGAAAACGAGCGGAAAATGCAACACGATCCATGTTGGAAAACAATTAATTGTCACTTTTTAATGCTATAATCCATAAAATTTTATTGCAACAAACATGAATATTTTTTAATGTTAATTTAACTATAATGATAATAAAAAGGAAATATAAGCACTCAAATAGTTATGTTTCATGATTATTAAATATAAAAATTGAAAAAAATTAATCTCAACCCAATAATAACTCATTTAACCCAAATTTCGATAAAGATTAAGGTAAGATTCACAATAATAAAGGGAAAAAAAAGTTTTTTGATCCTCTAAGTTTACCTCATTGGATTTTTCATCCTTTATCTTTCACCTTTTGATTTTTAATCCTCTATATTTAAAAAATATTATTTTTTTAGTCCTCTAACCTACTATAGCAGGTAACTCATTTTTTTATTTAATTTTAACACCATTTTTTTAATTGAGAAAACACTAATTTTTTTAATAAAAAAATTTGTATTCTTCATCTATCATGCCTAAATTAATATTAATAACTAAAAAAAAAATTTCACCCCGATACATGAGTTAGAGTTTTGTTATTAATTATTAATATAAATAATTTGGGCATCCCGAACTTAAATTTTTTTAATTCAGAGAACACTAATTTTTTTAAATCATAAATTTGTATTCTTTGTCTAACATGCCTAAATTAATATTAATAAATAAAAAAATTATTTTTTATTCCCATATGTAAGTTAGAGTTTTGTTATTAATTATTAATATAAATAATTTGGGCATCCCGAACTTAATTTTTTTTTAATTCAGAGAACACTAATTTTTTTAAATCATAAATCTATATTCTTTGTCTAACATGTCTAAATTAATATTAATAAATATAGAAAATTTATTTTTCATCCCAATACGTAAATTAGAGTTTTGTTATTAATTATTAATATTAATAATTTGGACATCCCGAAGTTAGACATATTAATAAAAAATAATATTTTTTAATTATTAATAGTAATTTAGTATTTTCACAATAAAAAAATATTTTTTTGGTGTTGAAGATAAATTTTAATTAAAAAAAAAAGTTATCTGTTGTAGCAGGTAAGAGGACTAAAAAATTATAGTGTTTAAATATAAAAGACTAAAAATTAAAAGATGAAAGATAAATGATGAAAAATTCAATCAATTAGAGGAGAGGAAAAACTATTTTTTCCATGTAATAAATGTTGATCCAAACTCAAAATCTGTTGAATCCGAAATTGCTAGAATTTGTCAACAGGCGTATAACAAAAGGTCAAACACGAGGGCTTGACTGGAAACAACTGGCTATTAGACCCCACTAAAAGACTTGACCGATGAAAGCGGGCCCCACCATACACTTGGTCATTCACTTCACTTTCTCTAGCTTCGACTCCAACTTGAGTGATGGTTCTTTCACACCACATTCAACATTGTGTCCGCTCGATTTATTAGCATGATTCATATACGGGTTATTATTATTATTATTTTTCTCACAATTTCAGGAAATTAACAAATTTGTCCTTTGATAAAGAAGAAAAATTTAAGTTTTAAAGTTTACATAATATGTATTTTTTTCATAATATGCATATGAAAAACGTAAATTTCAACAGAAAACTTGTATTTTTTACCTTTGTTAAACAACATATTTGTCAATTTTTCTGAATTATGATAGAAAAGTAACAAAACTATTATTTATGGTAGGAAAGTAACCATTTATATGAATTGTGGTATTTCAAGGTACAATTGAGCTCTTATGCTGGGATGGATTTAGGGGGTGCGGGGGGCGATCGCCCCCTTGGATTTTTATAAAATTTCAATTTATATATAAATTTTGTTATTTAAATATTTAATTTTTAAGAGTTCGCCCCCTTGATTTCTAAAATTTCGCCCCTCTTAAGTTGTAATTAAAAATATGATTTAGCAGTGATAGTAAAATAAAACTGTGATAAAATCGAAGAAATTTGTGAATAACTAGTCCACAATTTGTTAAATCATATTTTATTTGATTGTAGTAAATTAATAAGTTAAATAGATTTACAACTTATGAGACACAATTTTAGCCCAAAGGCTCAAACTATAAGCCCAATTTATTTATAATATCTCATAAGTTATAATCTGAAGTCCTTCTATTGAAAGGGGATAAAGGAGAAAAGAATAGATTAGAGCAACTTGTCAAATTCAAATTCTCTATCTCAATTCTCAATTCAATAATCATTTTGGGTGCACATGATCTATCATTCAAGTAAAATTCAACATATTTTTAGAATTTCAAGTCAAAAGGTGAGTTGAGAATTTTGAATTCATATTTTATATCACTTACAAATGTGTTATTCTAATTTAGATGAATTCATGATCATGAATGATGAGTAATGAGTTTATTGTTTCCTTCCTCAATTTTTGGATCATGTAAGCAAAAAGTTTGTAGCTTAGCACA
Organism: Scutellaria minor; assembly: GCA_954870855.1. Classification (NCBI taxonomy): domain Eukaryota; kingdom Viridiplantae; phylum Streptophyta; class Magnoliopsida; order Lamiales; family Lamiaceae; genus Scutellaria; species Scutellaria minor. The sequence goes on from OX940727.1 coordinate 31,290,841, forward strand.
TTAGTATTTTATAAGAATTGAAAACAAAATTGAAATAAATTTTGAAAAAGGCATAAGGCAGGGCCGCAGAGTTGAATTCGAAAACAGAGCATTAATTAGCTTTAGAAGTTTGAATGATGGAGATTGGAGAGGAGAAACATTTATGTTAATTATTGTGTAATATATTAATATATATATATAATTTATAAATATATATGTGATATGTGTATTAAAAAGTATTGTGTTTCTAATTCTTAAAGTATTTCATTGTATATCAGGATCTCATATTCTCATGGACAACAAAAATATTGATTCTTTTTTCAAGAAAAGAGGTCATGAAATCAATAATAATTCTCAAATTGCATAACCTTCTACTCAAGTCAATGATCAAATACCTAATGAGTCTTCTCTAATATGTGAGCGCCCAAACAAGGCTCCTAGAGTTAAAAATAAAGACTTTGACACGTCTTCTTTGGAGCGTGATCCGGGACTTTGGAAATCTATTTGGGAGTATCCCCCTAATCAACAGGATGAAGTTCGTCGAGCTTACATCATGTTTGGACCATATCAACCCATCCCTCCAAAATCTCCAAAGTATGTTGATAAGAATGGGCGTCGGTTTCTTGCATCTTGGTACAAATTATTCCCGAATTGGCTTGAATTTTCACCAACTAAGGATGCTGCTTTTTGTTTACCTTGTTTTCTATTCAATAAACCATACAGTCGTCATGGAAGAATGTAAATGAAGGATCTCAATACCCTTTTGTTACTCATGTGGGCACAGATGCAAATTCTCTACACAAGAAAGCAATGAAATATTATCTTGATTTTGAGAATTCTTTGCAACATATTGAAAGGGTTATTGAGAAACAAACTTCACAACAAGTTGCAAGAAATCGGCTACAATTAAAGGTATAGATGTTGTCAAGTGGCTCACGTTTCAAGGTTGTGCCTTTAGGGGGCGGGATGAGACTAAAGAATCAAGAAATCGAGGTAATTTTCTTGAACTACTGAAGTTCTTAGCATCTTATAATGAGAAAGTTAAAGCGGTTGTCTCAGAGAAGGCCCCAAAAAAAGCATCATATGTTTCTCCAACTATTCAAAAGGAAGTTCTATCTATCATGACAACCAAAATCCAAAGATATATTCGGGAAGAGATTGGTGATTCAAAATTTTGTATAATAGTAGATGAAGCTCCTGATGAGTCCAAAAAAGAGCAAAGGACAATTATATTGAGATTTGTTGATAGAAAAGGTTTCATACGTGAGAGATTCTTTGATATAGTTCACGTAAAGGAGACGACATTCTTAGCATTGGAGAAAGCAATTTCTGAAGTTCTTTCACGTTATTGTCTTAATGTGAAGGATATTCGAGGTCAAGGGTATGATGGTGCCAGTAATATGCAAGGGGAGTTGAAGAGATTGCAAGCTTTAATAGCTAAAGAGTGTCTGTACGCATATTACATTCATTGTTTAGCTCATCGACTTCAGTTAACCCTGGTCACTACATCAAAGGAGGTTATCTCTGTTAATTAATTCTTTTCATATATAACAACCATTATCAACTTGGTTGCTTGTTCGAGCAAAAGACGTGATCAATTACGAGACATTGAGGCATCAAACATCACAGAATTGATTAATGCTGGTGAAGTTGAGTCTGGCAAATGGAAAAATCAAGTTGACACTCTTCAGCGTCCTACAGATACTCGATGGGGCTCTCATTTAACTTCTCTTTGTAGTTTGGCGAGGATGTTTGATTCGGTTTGTGTTGTTCTACGAGACATCATTAAATCTGAGAATCTAACTCAAAGAAGTGAAGCTGATGGAGTATATGATATGATGACATCCTTTGAGTTTATATTTGTCATGCATTTTATGATTGATGTGCTTGGAATTACTGATGATTTATGTCAAGCTTTGCAGTGTAAATCTTAAGATATACTGAATGCAATGCAATTGGTGTCATCAACAAAAACACTTCTCCAAAAATATAGAGAATGTGGGTGGAATTCCTTACTTGAGAAAGTGACATTGTTTTGTGAAAAACGTGATGTGGAGGTTCCGAATTTCAATGTTTAATACAAAGCAGGTCGAGGCCGGTCTCGCCATCAAAGAGATAACCCAACAGTTGAGCATCACTACCGTGTTGATATATTCATCTCTGTTGTGGATTTGTTGTTCCAAAAAATGGATTTTCGTTTTAAGGATGATATGGTGGAATTACTTGTCCTTAGCTCCGCTTTGGATCCACGAGATGATTATAAATCATTTCGAGTTGAAGACATATGCAAGCTTGTGAATAAGTTTTATCCTGATGATTTTACAGCACAAGAAAAAGAGCATTTGAAAATTCAATTGGAGCATTTTGAAATTGATGCATATCAAAACTCAAAGTTGCAAAATGTGTCAACAATTGCAGACTTATGTCAAGTGCTAGCAGAGACAGAAAATTCTATAGTTTATCCTCTTGTTGATAAAATTATTCGTCTTGTGCTAACTCTTCCTGTCTCAACAACAACAATAAAACGAGTATTTTCTGCTATGAAGATTGTGAAGACTCGACTTAGGAACAAAATGGAAGATGATCTTCTTTCGACTTACTTGGTCACATATATCGAGAAAGAGATAGCTCGAGAATTTTCAATAGATTCTATCATTGATGATTTTGATCTCTTGAAACATCTCAGAGTACAATTCAAGATGTCGAACTTAGAAAAATAGAATGATGATTTATCTTTTGTATATCTTTCTTTTTGTATAGACTTTATGATATATTGTAGAAGAAAAATATTTTATCAAATTATGGATGTCTATAAGTTACTTCTTTTCAATAACACTATATTTTAGTATTATATATTCATGAACTTTAAATTGTGAACGTTTTTTGAATAACACTACAAAATGAAGATTTTCGCCCCCCTAGAAACAAAATTCTGGATTCGTCTCTGCTCTTATGAGATTGTCTTACGTGCGATGGGAATGAAGTATGTGTTTTACAAGAATAATTATGCACAATACAACTATAAATACGTGTTTTTATTCTCAAGTAAAGTATGAGTTGTATAATATGTGTTTTACATCTATAAGTTTTTTTTTTTTAACCGTCACACAATGCGACTGTTGCATACAAATTTTTGTGTTTGGGGTATTATGCCTTTAACATTAGTTATTGCATTTTTTTAACAATCTATATAAGTAAATGATATTTAAAAAAAAAATTGGAGTTATATATTGATTTAGAAAAGGAATAAAAAACGTATTATAGGGAAAAAAACCAAGAATTCATAAAATTATTTAAATAAATTTACTCAAGTCACATCATAATTGATATCCGATAAAAAAATTCAGGAGAATATATTTTTATGATAAATCAAAGAGTGCAATATGTGTTTATATATGTACCTCTTAAATATGAACATGGTTTATCATCCTTGAATATATATGTAGAAAAATATATAAATAAATATATGAATATGAAACCCATACAAGAAAGGGTATGGAGAGTTAATTAATTCAAACAAGTCAACTACTAAAAGTCAACTATTGGAGACAACCTTATCACGTCGAGGAGTCATCTTTGATTATTGAATTTACACCATACTTTAATTTTTATATCACGATCAAATGATTTTCTTCTGAAACAGACGTAGTATTTGATTTTTAAGGCCTATTTTTTATATTATAAAAAAACATATGGACTAAATTTGATGATGTAAGAAAACAAACTCCTATAAAATAAGAATTTAAAGAGAAGATATTAGATAAAATTATACATAAAAATAACATTTTCTAAAATCAAATTGGGACCATTCTCCACCCCTAAACCCTTCCCTGGTTTTCATGCACTCGATGACTCTTTTCTATTGATTTTAATTAAAATTAATCAGCAAAGCAACCAATTTTCATTACATCATTTCAATCTTAGTAGGGACAATTTGGACCATAGTAAACCATTTGCAAATAAATATAAGATCTTTGGTCCTACATTATTCCGCGTAATTTTAGATTTTTTTAGTTAGGGACAATGACCTTTTCTTTTTTATTTTTGAGGGGGAAATTTGAAAAATAAACTCAAATATTACTTATAAAAATTCTAAAATAATTTAGTGACATATGGTGTATTTTTTACTTTTGTTCTTATATTCATCAACAAAGAGCTTATAAACTTTCAATGAGATTTTAGAATCTTAAAAAAAAATAAAAAGGAAAATTAGGTAGTTTCAATTTACTTTTAAAACATTATCAAGCCTTTGACTCTGGTTTGCAAAATTATTATTACTAATATCTAAAAGAATTCAGAGTCTTACTTTATTCAAATTGCTCAATGATCTACTTTTTTTTGGGATAAAATTTATATAGCACCTTATAATAAATTCTATAGCATCTTATAAAATTAATGTAGAAATTTATTAATTCTCTTGGATTGTGTTTGGATTGAAGTATTTGATGAATGATTTGAAATTCATAGTAATAAATCTACTGATAGTGTTTCAACCGATGTGGATTCAACGAGACGAGACAACAAGTATGATCGAATGTCTAAAGTAAGTAAAAAATTGGTAATTTTATTCTTTATGTAGCCACCGAATTGTTCAATTTTAGAAACGATATCTGCAAGGATCCAAACATATTATTTTACAAGTATAACTATTGTAAAAATATCTTAGAAATATAATTTTGTGAACATATCAATCCATAACCCATAATTATAAAGTTGTGGATGGTGAGGTTTTGTCCAACCGCATTAAAAAATTTGTGTTATTTTGCACATGAGTTCAAGATAAATTTTTTCCTATTAAAGCAATGTTATTGTAATATTTTCGTATTATATACTTTAAACTTTGAAATACTAATTTTATGATTTGGACGTAAACATTTTATGAGTATCTTGATATTTTTATTGAAGTATTTTAGGTACTTCATAGAACTTATACAACATTTTAATAAGAAATTAAATCCATAATTTTGACCTAAACGGCTAAACAGAATTACTAGCCTTAATTTTTAAATAAGTAATTGGGTTACATGAGTTCAAGTTCTTAAAATGATCATATGTAATTTCTTCTAATAAACTATCCACAAACGACATGAATCCGTGATGATTAAATTGTTAATTATGTCATTCCAATCATTAAGCGCGTTTTATGTTTTTTTTAATAAATGTGTACTAATTCTCCTGAATCAAGTTTTGTTTATTCATATACATATCACACATACATGAAATCATATTATAAATGTAGATATAATGAATAAAAGAAATATAAAATTAAAGCATTGCAAGAAAAACTAGTTATATAAATCATATGTCTCTAGAAATTAATTAGCATAGAATTTTCCCCCCTTGAAAAAAATAATAATTCATAGTTGTAGTAAGAGTTCACATGCAATCAAGTATGAACATATATAGCAGTACAGGTTCGAATGAACATTTATTTGATCATTCAAATTATATATATATATATATATATATATATATATATATATATATATATCTTGATTTAATCAGTAGATTCAACTAAAAATCTGATTATTCAAGTATATTTACAATTTATATGGTATGTGGAATTATTGTCCTCAAATTAATGAGACATAAACCTGAAACAGTACTTATGAAGAAAAAAAGGGGTGTTCACACCTTCTATTCGATGATGCGTGGTTGGAGGAAAAGTCAGCAAGTAGAATTTAAAATTGTTGTAATTATCAATGAATATCTTCATCAATATCTGTCACAATTTATAATCACCTACTAATTAAAGTAATGTGTTGCATTATATATTTTTAATGCTCACACATCAATACATCAATGGTATCTAATAAAAAAAGAAATAGACATGAATGAAAATGATGGCATTTATAACATTCGTCGTCCCATACCAAATGTCTTTTTCAAGTAAGAAATTTCGTTATTTCTATGATCAATTTACCAACATCTCAAAACATTAATAATGGCATGATATATATGATTTATAAAATCATTTTATGGTTATAGAAACATGACACTAAGAAGATGTTAGACTTTTGTATTTTGATAAAATGATTAATGAATTTTCCTCTTCCCTTTTAAGAAAAGTAAGGTTATTATAAACTTCAATTAAAATTGCATGTATCATTTAGTACGAGATAATAAACTCTTTTAAGAATTTTTTTAATAAGTTTAAATGATAAATCAAAGTATCAACTTCGATGCCAGATGATAAAACATGAAAAATTATGAGTTTGTCCCCATCGCTAAAGACATAAGGTTCCAATGTTGTTTTTATTAATGTCACCAAGTTGTCATATATCTTACATTCATTATATTCACAAGTGGAGAAGATTAGCAAATTTCACAAAAGTCTGATTTTCTTTGTTTTTTTTTTTTTTAAGGATCAAGAAATGTCATGTGATCTTCATAGGGTAGAATTGTCTGAAGCTTGGCCCATGTATAGTATGTAAGTATATATAAATATATATTTATAAGATTATATTTACAAATTAGTATAGATCGATGAATTTTTTTTAATTTAATGTTTTGATATGACAATGTTGAACATGAAAAATATAATAAATTTCTTGAGAGTAAGTCCAGTGTAATTTGTTATCCATGATGCACACCGTAATTTTAAGTATTCCAGTTTGATGCTAAATGTAAATGTACTGAAAAATCAAGTTTTTGAGAATATTTTAATCTCGTATGGTGTAAATTGCAAGTGTTTTTGATATAAAAATATTGACATGAAAAACAATGTAGATCTTTAAAGTTATTTCAATTTAATCTGGTACTCATATAATTTATGAATTTCAAATATTTTTTTAAATCCATCATACATTGTTGACTACTTTACTAATTGTATTTGTCACAGTTGGTCTAGAAAAAACTATGCAAATATATATTCAATGACATATTTATAATGAGTGTGAAATTGTGATATTATTGTATATTACTCCATTTTATTTTATTTTCTAAATTTAACATATCATTAAAAAAAATCTATATAATTTTTATCAGATGCTTTAAAATCAGAATCTCTCGTTTCTAAAAGTTTTTAAAACAAAAATATAGAGATTGATTTTCTTGAATTTTGAACTTAATTAAATTTATAAAAAAGGTGTAAATGATAAATAAGAAAGTCAAAATATAAAAAAAGTGTTTATATAAGATAAAATTTTAAAATAATTTTTAGGAAATAACATAATATTTTATAAGGTTAATTGTTAAAAAATCACCACCTTTATTTTGAATGCAATTTTAACCAACTTTTGAGTAATTGAAAAACAGACATAACATTAGACACATAGTCTAATTCTAATCATTGAATAAATTTTCAATTTTATCTTTACTTCGGGTGACTTAACGCGTCTGCCAACATTAAAGTAAATCATCTTATTTATATGAGTTTAATTCAAATATATATATTTCAATATATTTACTTTAATTGCAAATTTAACCAAACATTTGATTATTGAAAAAAAAAAAATTCATGACTTTTGATACTTCTTGCAACTTGAATCATCATACAGTTTTGAGTTTCATTATGCTCACGTGTCAGAGTAAAAAAATTAAACTTTTTTCTTGAACTCGATTTCATGTGTTGGGAGATTTCTAATTAAGTTTTGATGAGACAATGTAACTTTGGATAGAAAGTTAGAGTATCTATTTCCCACCTTTTATAAGTGGAATCTAGGCCTATAAGCTCTTCTTCATATGGTTTATGATGGGCCTTTAGAAAGAAAGATACAAACTGTTTAGAACATGTTTTAAATCTTAAGAAACACTTGATATTTGAAAAGGGATCAAGTAAGCAGAGAATCAGGAAGCTGCGTGTAAACTGGAACATTTTCTGACAAAGGAAGTTGCGCAAGTCAGGACGCTGACTTCAGACTCCAAGAAGAGGAAGCTTCTCAGGAACAGAAAGCTGACTCATATCAGAAGGCTGACATCTACAGCATGCAAGATAAACTAGCAAGCTATAAGTTCCCGTTCAGCTTATTTATTACAGTATGAGGAATACATATTGAATGTTGTACGAGGAAGGCTATTGTCAAAAGACCTGTTAGACAAAAGTAAGAGCTAAGCCAATGAGGCAATGTCACTTGGACCCATAGCTCTGCAAAAGCGCTGTAACCAAGGAGTGGCGCCATTAATGCAGATCAGAGTAGGACATGTCCTATTCTCTCAAGAATTTCAATCGCATTAATTGCAAATATTTGCAAGATCATTTTGAAATGCAACAAGGACAATGCCTCTCTTCAACGGGCATTTTCCCACAGATATAAATAGAAGGAAGAAGTGACCATGAAGACTACTGAAGCTTTGAAACTCACAGTGCAAATTCTCTCAAGTCTTCTCTTACTGTAGCTCATTAAGCTCAGTCACTCAACCTTCAAGAAGCAATCTACATCTCAAGCATTCGAGTTCTCAAGTTCAAGACTGACTTCTCTGCACCAGTTGAAGAAGAAAATCTCTTTACTTTTAACCACTATGATGTGTGTGCTAGGTTGTTTTAGTTTGGTGTACTTAGTTGATAGGATTATATCCTTGCTAAGTTTATAATCTTGTGTAGGCTATTTGCCCTGTATGGGATTGTGTACCCTGTGTGGGTTTTGGCCTAGGAATCTGGGATTCTAGTAGGTATAACTTGTTAGGAAGAAGTTTGTAAAGTTGAGACTTGTAAATCGAACTGACCTAACGAAGTTCCTCCTTGTGAAGGAGTAGAGTGGACGTAGAAGGATTACACCACATTCGAACCATTATAAGCCATAAGTGTTTATTGCTTTATTTATTTGGTGCATTGCATTTTATCTGATATCTATCTTACTGAGCATATATTTAGCATTCTGATAAAGGATTCTGTTAAAATCATCTTTGAAAAGAAAACTGGTTTTCATAAAGAAACTCTATCTAGTTTATTCCGCTGCGTACTGTGAAACCAGATCAGGAACCTGATATAGCATACTGTCAGGTTACTGATCTGAGTCAGGTTGCTGCATTCACTCTTGAATCAGGAACCTATGTCACTAAAAGTTTTTAAAACTGAAAAATCGATAGAGGTTCATTCACCCCCCTCTGAACCTCTGACCACTTGAGACCAACATCATGCATCCATTTACTTAAATTATTTTATGTGTTTTAATCTTCATCTATTTAAATCCCTTGTATGCATGCATAGCGTGAGGAAGGAGAAGAGGAAATTCAGATATTTTTAAATGCAAAAATTAAATTTACAAGAAACTAAATTAAATTTTAAATATTAGCAATTGACATGTCAAATTGTTTGGACATGCCGGTACAATGAAATTAAAAAATTGTTCAATAATTCGAGTAGCAAGAAGTACCAAAAATCATATTTTTTTTTATCAATACTCAAATGTTTGATTAAAATTACAATCAATGTAAATATCGTAATTTTTTTTATAACACCAGGGGTTTAATTGGGATTTTTTTTTATCATAATTAAATAATTACAAGCTAATGGGATATAAGTGATGAATCACTTCTTCTCTCTCTATGCATTTAACACCTAGCCTATGCAAACTTGTGGCACCTAGTTTATGCTCTTGACATATAACATCCCAAAATAATTAACTAAGATAGTGTATTAATAGCATTTAATCCAAGGAGCCTTAGTTTGTTGCCAACTCATTTCCCTCTTCCTCCATGATTTTGACACATATTTTTCTCTCTCTATGCATTTGACACCAAGCCTATGCAAACATGTGACAACTAGTCTATGCACTTGACACCTCACCCCACCCAAGGTCAACACCCTCACTTATCTCCATTTTGCAACAAGGAAAAGAGAATGTGCAAATGAGAAAAGAATTTAAATAAGGAAAAGAAATATCACTCCCTCATTCTTTCTCTCTCTCACCAAGCTCACCACCGCCACCTATCACCATCTTGCCACCTGCCAACCGTTTTTTTTTCGAACCAAAAGGTAGAACTCGATGAGCCCGTCATGGGTACAGGTTTGGTTTACCAACCCGCCGCCGTATTATGTCGCTGGAGAGGTACAGTCTCTCTCTCTCCGACTCGCCGTAGTCCGTGCTGGCACTAGGGTCGCGCCAGTAAGTGCTTGAGCGAGCGCCATCGGGAGTGGCATCTAGTCGGTACTGTGTATGTGTATGTGAGTGTGCGTGTATCAGTGTGTATATGTGTGCAGCGCCGGGTGGCGCTGTGTGCAGTGCTGGGGGCTTGCTGTCCTATTTTGCCACTGTGTGCGCAGACATTGCTCGACATACCGTTTGAGACACTTACAAAGATGGGACTGGAAATCTATTATTATGACAAATACTAGAGAGTATGGAGAAGGTTTCCACCAAGTTTGGTGGTCATTCGAGGTCAGAGGACCGAGGAGGAATTTTGCGAAGTTGAAGCTGCGTTTCTGCATCCGAACTGGAAATAGTTGCGGAGCAGAAGGTCTAAACAAAAGTATTTTTAAAAACTGTTCATATGGGGTGTTCTTCAATGAGTTGAGAACATTCCTACCAAGTATCGCCTTGAGGTGAGTCCGTTTAAAGGGTATATGGCATGCCGAGACCAAGAGTGGTTGTGTAGTGGCAGCTTGTTAGATATCAGCGGCAGTACCGGATGCAGCGTCGGGAAAGCATTGTGTGCAGTGCCGTATTCGGGTATCAAGTTTGAGTCGCCAACGACGTGTTGTCGCCAGTCACGGCAAGATGATAGTAAAAATGATGGTTTTCTTTGTAATTTTAATTAAGTTCGCAAGGGTTTTTTTTCCAATTGGTAAGGGTTTTCTTTCTAATGTGCAAGAGATTTATTTAGCAAGATTAATTCTACTTTGCAAGATTTATTTCCCTTGCAAGATTAATGTTCGTTGCAAGCTTAATTATTTTCTTTACAAGATCGCAAGTTTAATGTTCCTTGCAAGCTTAATTATTTAATTTACAAGTTTAACTTCTCTTTGCAACTTTGCAACTTTGCAAGTTTAATTTTGCAAGTTTAATGTCTTCTTTGCAAGTTTGCAAGTTTAATTTTACAAACTTAATTTCTTCTTTGCAAAGTTTAATTCTTCCTTTCAAGTTTAATTCTTCTCTGCAAGTTTAATATTTTTCCTTACAAGTTTAAGCTTTCTTTGCAAGTTTCATTAAGTGTACAAGGGGTTTTCTTTGCCACAAAAGTCGAACCTTCAATGCTATATTTAGAACTCTCGTTGTTCTTTTCCCTGATAAGCCATCATCTGTTGCTAACGCTCGGTTTTCCAAATGGAAACACAGATGAAGGAACGTAGCAATTTTTCCAATATACCACTTGATTAAGGTAACAAAACGAACTTAGAATTTAGAGAATCGAGCTTTACGAGGGTTACCACCGAATGAGGTGGGGGTAATTTTCTTGTTTTTCGCGTTTAAGTTTCGAAAAGAATTTGATATGAAGTTTTATACCTACGTGAAACGTATGTGCTAATCCTATAAAGGTTGCATTATATGCTTTATTACAAGGTGCACACAAATGCAAATTAATTGCAAAGTGAATGAATATATGATATGTGCAAAGTGAATGGACGTGTTTATAAAATATTTTCCACGGCGGCTCAGAACCATAAAATGATTTTCACGGTGGCTCAGAACCGTACTACGGTGGCTCAAAACCATAAAATATTTTCCACGACGGCTCAGAACCACACTACGGTGGCTCAAAACCACAAAATATTTTCCAAGGCGGCTCAAACCCGCAACTATGTGTTTGATGAATTATATGTCTATGATTCCTTTATGTTAATTGCTCACAAGTCCCACCCCACTGAGTGTCTTTATGCATTCACCCCCTTCAAGTGGTTTTATTTTACAGACTGTAGCCGCTCGGAAGGGAGGTGAAAGAGATGTCAAATAATTTTGGCTATAAAGGAAATATTATTTTGAAGTCCTTTGAAAAGCTTAGTTTGCAAAGTTGTACAACTTTAGCTATGCAACACAAAGTAAAATATTTTTCTTCCGCTGTTTAAAGTTTACGTTTTATAAAACAGGGATGTTTGAGATGAATTATCTTATTTGCAAATTTAAGTTTGTTTCTAGAAGCCTATGTCTAAACGAGTTGTTGGACGCTCAAACGAAAATTTATTAAACTCTGATATTCTGTAATAACGTAAAATGGGGCGTGACATGATACCTCACCCCACCCAAGGTTTTGATCCCCACCTACCTCCATCTTGCATCAAGGAAATGGAGTATGCAAATAAGGGAAAAGTTTGAACAAGGAAAAACAAAAATCTCTCTCCCTCTCTCATCCTCTCCACCTCCGGCTACCACCTCACCGTTGTCGATCACCATTTTCCAGCAAGAGGTTCGAACCAAAAGGGTAGAACTTGACGAGCCCGACATGGGTACGGACTCGATTTTCCAACTCGCCGCCGTCGTGTACGTCGTCGGAAAGGCGCGGCCTCCTTTTTTTTTCTCTCTCTTTCTCCGTCTCGCCGTCGCCGCACTTCTGGGTGCCGCCGCCTTGAGCGGTGGCTCCGGCAGTGTGTGAGTGTGTTTATCTATGTGTGTATCTGTGTGGACGCATCGGAAAGACGCGTCGTGTCAGTGTGTGCGTCTGTGTGGGAGACCCATGTCTGGTGTCGTGTCTGTGTGGGTGTGCCGGGAGGGCTCATCGTATCGGGTACCGGGTCTGTGCGTGTGCGCTAGGAGGGTGAGCCGTGTTCTGGTGTCGAGTTTGAGTTGCCGATGACATGTCGTCACCGACCACGGCGAGACGACGGTGGAACAGGGAATGGGGACTTTCTTTTGTAAATTTGATATAATACAAGTACTTAAAATGCGAACCCTAAATAATTAATGAAGTTGCACATTAAACCTTGGTTGACCGGATTTTACACACAAGCCCCTACATTTTTAGGAAATTGCATATGCACCCCCACAACTCTCTAAACGAGTAATTCGACTAGATTCTAAGACGAGTTTTATGTGTCTTGTAGGAGACACCGACCAAGGACCTCATTAGTCCCCTAAACGCGTGGCAACTTTCCGAGTCGCATTTTGGCTGAGATGGGGGTAATTTACTTATTTCCACGTTTAAGTTTCCAAATGAATTTAATGTGAAGTTATGTGTCTACGTGAAACGTATGTGATTATTCTATGAACGTTGCATTATATGCCTTACTACAAGATGCAACGAATGTGTACTGTTTGCAAAGTGAATGAACGTATTTGTGTTAATGAAAAGTTTCCAAGACGGCTAAGGACCGTACCAAGGCGGCTAAGAACCGCACCAAGATGGCTAAAAACCGTACCAAGGCAGTTAAGAACTGCAAAATATTTTCTAAAACCCGCAAAATGTTTTCCAAGATAGCTATGACCCGCATATATATGCTTAATGACTTATATGTCTATGTTTCTTTTACGTTCTATCTGTCCATGAGTCCAACCCCACTGAGTGTCCTTATGCACTCACCCCCTTAAGTGATTTTATTTTACAGGTTACAGTCGTTCAAAAGGGGAGTGAAAGAGGTGTCGTATTATTTTGTTTGTATAGAAGATGTTATCTTGAAATCTTTTGGAAAACTTAGTTCTTAAAGTATATACAGTTTTAACTTTGTGACAACAAGACAAAAATATTTCTTCCGTTGTTTACGATTTACGTTTTATAAAATAGGATTGTTTGAGATGATTTTTCTTTATTTGGAAATTTAAGTTTACCTTTGGAAATCCATGTTTTAACAAGTTGCTGGACGCCCAATGAAAGTTTATTAAACTCTATTAATTATATCATTGTAAAAAGGGGCGTGACATTTTTTTACACCTAAAACAATATAAATAATAAGATTTATTTTTATATTGGTAATTGACATGTCGAGTTTCCCAAACAAATCAGCAATGATGAAGTTAAAATCTGATCGATGATTAAAATTGCATAATGTAACTAATGTCATGTTTGTTTGACCTATAATTTTGGTTAAAATTGTAGCAAATGCTCTGATTTCTCTAACACAAAAACTCATGTGAGACGGTCTCATGGATAGTTTTCGTGAGACGGAGCCCCATCACCACAAATAACATGATAATTATTGGGTTTGGGTGGTGGATAATTGAGTTGTGGGTTGATCCGTCTCACGCAATGCATTAAAATTCTGTGAGACGGTCTCACAAGAGACTTACTCTTTCTCTAATAGCTACCCATATTTTATATGATAATGATTTATTATCTTATTTGAAATAGTATAATTGAATCGAATATTTATTTTACTATTTTTTGTTTTGCAAATCAGTAAAATTGTAAATCAAATAATATGCTTATTTTATATTTATTCCAAAAAATAATAAGAAAACATACTATTATTAAAAAAAAAATTAATGAATAAAACGTTATCACACTTTTAATATGATTCTTTTGTAGGATTTTTTTTTTCCCTTTGTAAAGAAGATTGGTTGATCCTTATTCCAAAACAAATTAACCTATACACATACAAAATAATACATGAAAGACCATGTAAGCATTTTATAATATGACAACTCTAAGATCAAGAAATCATATTACAACAGAGAGCGTAACATATTTTATCATAGTTTATATAATTATGAACTTCATGCTACAATAACAATAAAATTTCAAATTTCTATTTGCTTCTTAATCATGGAGAGGAAACATTATATCATTGTATACAACAAAAAAAAATATATGATTTTTTTTTAAATTTTCCGTAGATATATAAATGATTTTTCAAATACAGACAATACATATTAAATATAAGTTAAAAACATATTAAAATATATTAACACTTTTCCTCATTGTTCTGTTAATCTGTTATTGCTATTATAAGTTGCAATTAACAACTTTGTGTTCTTCCAAGATGATTAATGAAGATTAATTTGCATACCTGGCGTTATGAAGTATGAAAAATAACTTTGTTAAATATATACGCATTTAATATTTATTCCAAAACAGGAAAAGAAAAAAATGATAAATTTGTTTTTTTATGTTCAAATTATTTTTTATTCAACAATGATTTGAAAAATTCGAGTAAAACTAATAATAATAGAATTTTAAATGACGTGAATACTTTTTGCTTAAATTTTGATTCATAATGCATAAATTGATTTTCTTGAAGTATCAAATTTTAGTGATCTTTTTAATCCACTAAATATGATTTGATATCTCCACAATTTTTTTTTGTATTTTCTTACAAATATCAAGATTGTAATGAATAAATAAGTAAATAAGATCAAATTTACATATTTACAAAATATAAAGGAACGGTAAATATCAGGTTACTACTTTGGGGTTGTATTTTTCATTATAAATATATGTATCTAGTAATATATCAGTTGGCTAACTTCTAAATAGAAATATGGTAAATGAAATTTAATAAGTTGTTGATTATCATTTATAAATTATTCCAGATTCATAAATTAATGAAAATCATTACAAATTTGAAGATTATTGCATAACAAATCAAATATTTTAAGTTTATGTCTAAAAAATTTCGTCTATTGAATTGTATACCATATATACATAATAAAAATATCTGGATATATATAATGTACGTATAAAATCAACTAAAAAACAAAAATCAATAATTAATGATATTACTAATATTATGAAGTAAAAATGGGTGAGAAAACTTTTGCCATTTCTATTTTTAGGAGGTAATTATTGTGAGAAAATATAGCATGCAATCAGTTTGAAAAGAAGAGGAAATAAAGAAAAATTCGTCTCAGCCTTTATTTTGCCAAGTATTGGAAGAGTTGCTACTTCACTAATAAAATCGCATTTGGAAAAAACGATTTCAGGTTGTTAAAAGCAGTTATCCTATTTTTCTTGATCAGCTAATTTTCGTTTCTATTGTTTGGCAGGTAATCTTGCGGGGTCCATATCTCCTTCATTACTCGATGGATTTGGGAGCGGTTTTCGCTGGTGTACTCTATAAAAGGAGTAGTTCATTTCATTAGAAGACATCAGATTCATCAGAGCACTAGAGAGAGAGAGATCGCTGCAAAGTTAAATAGAGTGTTTAGGATATCAGTTTTTCTGATTTCTTGTTGTTATTGCTTTGTAACTCGGATTCTTGATTCTTTTAGTGGAATGATTCTATAGTGGATGTAGGGATTGTTAACCCAAACCACTCTAAATTGTGTGTTGATCCTTTCCTTGTTGATTCTTTCATCAATTTCTCAGTTTTGTTCTTGATTGTTTATGATTTTATGTGAGAGTGTTTCTTGCATATTTGTGGTTCTTGATCGAAAATCCAACAATTATTATTATTATTATTATTATTATTATTATTATATAGATAGATAGATACTTCTTGTCATATATATTTTAAGTACCATATTAAGATGTATGTATCATTTTTGTGTGGGAGGCATATGTACAATTTCTCGTACGTGTATTAACAAAATGGTATTTATTTTGTTTAGTGACTCGTGGTGCCTTTAATTTTGTATTTGATTTGCAAATACAAGTTTTTAGTATTTTAATGTAAAATTTTCAAGATAATATAAAATTAATATAAATGAAGCAATTTTAAAGAGAAATATGTATCGTTCTCAAATTTGACAATATCTGATCTGTTACTCGTGATTAGGTTCTTAAAGGCTCATAAGCTAAACTTGTAAAATATAAAACTAATAATTTTTCAATATATATTTTCCATACTTATTTTACTATAATAATATAGTTGTCACTTTGGTGCCCGCCCGGGTCAGAAGTCGCAGATACGAGTGGTGACTTTTACTAAAGTTAATTAAAAAATAAAGGAAACAAATACGGATCTATATTTTTGGGTAAAGTCGTAGCTGGTGTGTGCGATTTTCCGTGGTCGCGCCCAGAGTTCGCGACTTTACTTACTTTTTTAATTTTTTTCCATACACAATATTTTATTAATTCAGAATTAATTTTACAATATTAATTTAAATTAACCTAAGTTGCATCAATCGTAAGATACACACGGATTATAATATAATAATAAAATTTACATCAAATTAAACAAAGCTAGATTTCATTATTAATTTTATGGTTTGTGTGATTTAGGTTTCAAGTTATAGTCGTAATTATCGAATCTATTACATCATTAAAATCATTCCTAAGAAGAGTTGGTCTCTTGTGAAATTGTCTCGCATGCGATAAGATTCAAGTATGTCTTTTATAGGTATAAGTATATGTTTGTCAACTATAAATATGTGTTTTATAAATATGTTTTTTACAGTATAAGTATGAGTTATTCAAATATGTTTTTTATGACTATAAATATATCTTTTTGTACTATAAGTGCAACCGTCGCACGGTGCGACGGTTGCACATGAGTTTTTGCGTTTTAAGAAATACTCTTTTATACTATCTATTCAATTATAATTTAATTACTTTGGTGGAAAGCAAACCCATATGATACGTTAAGGTTTTACTTTTATTTATTTTTTACACAAAATCACTCATTACAATTAAAGATATGCATGATTAATTTGTGTAAGATATATAAAAACCAAAATAAAAGGAAGTTAGACAATTACAACTTACAAATTTTGAAATATACATCTTTATACGTATATCCTTGTCACAAATTAAAATCACTCGCTTACAATTTCATGTAACTCTTGAAATAATAATAATATATAATGTCTTGATAAGTGTTGTTTTTCATGTATTTTTTGCGTATGTTTATGTATTCATGTGAATATGTTAGATACGTTTTTATGGAGATTTCTGATATTACATTGTATAAGTTGCATTTGACGTGTTTGTGCTTAGTTTTATGATTTTGATGAGAAAAGTGCAAGTTTCAATTGTAATTGATGATCAAAGAAGGAATCATAGAAAAAACGAGGAATAATAGAAGTTGAAATACGAGATCGCATGAAAGAGTTGGTGGCGCACAGTCTGGTCGTGCCATGCAGCATGACCGTGCGCCAGTGTACAGTGAGTGCTCGATGATGGGGTACGACCGTGCCCCACAGCACGGTCAACTCCGTGCAAAAGACAGTAACCTCTTGGCAGGGCACAGTTGACCGTGCTGGACAGCACGACCGTGCCCGGATGAACAGGAACTCGTAGAGTTTTGATTTTCTTGGAGTATTTTCACCTCTTACTTCACTTGGAAGATTCCCTAAACAATATAAATACTCAACATGATGAGAGAGAAAAAAGGGAAGAGAGATTCATAGAGAAAAACACGATAGTCTGAGAAGCATCGAGATGATTGGAAGAAGAATTCAAGAGATCGAGAAATCGCGAGATCATCGTCTAATCGAGTTTTTAATCTTTTCTTCTTTTGTTAGATCTTAGTAGATATGATATTTCCAATCTTGTCTATGAGTTTATTTATCATCATGTCTAACTAATTTTCTAGGGTTTCTAGGGCTTGTTAGTAATTTGATTCGA
Source organism: Scutellaria minor (assembly GCA_954870855.1). NCBI lineage: Eukaryota > Viridiplantae > Streptophyta > Magnoliopsida > Lamiales > Lamiaceae > Scutellaria > Scutellaria minor. Next base: position 31,309,132 of record OX940727.1, read on the forward strand.
ATCTAGATGGATCTTTAATTTCAATTCAAAGTTCATGATCGTTTATCCTATTTGTGTGTTTATGAGTTGATTGCTTGTTTGGTTATTCGGCCGGTAATTGAGCATGTTTTAGTGATTAGATCAAAATTCGGGAGATAAGATTTAATTATGGAAGAATAAACACATGATACATAAAAAGACTTAAATCGGGAGATTAAGGAATTTATGTGATGAGAAATCAATCTTAGGTACTTTTGGGAGTTGTTATGTTTCAATCAGATTGAGTAGGGATACCTCTGGTGGCATAATAATCAACCGGTTAACTGACTCGGGAGAGCTGTTAATCCGACATATGTGATTGCTCATATAGGATGATTGATTAATGAACTTGAATTGGTTAAAGTGATGTTTTGATGAGAATTAGATGAAAACATGTCCTAAAACCTATCTTAGATATCTGTTATTCTTGAGTGAATTTATCTGCGTAGTTACTTTTCTATTGAATTAATCTGCAATTGGTGTGATTTGATTTTCCTAGATAAAGCTAAAAATTGAATTTGAGTAACTAGCCAGTCTCTGTGGGATCGACCTTGCTCACCACTTCTACACCCTACACCGTACACTTGCGGGAGTAGCTAAAAGAAATTAGTGAACAAGTTTTTGGCGTTGTTACCGGGGACTGGAGTTTAGAATAATTAATATTCGAATTTTATTTTTATTTTTAGTCTAGGATTTATTTTTATTTTTATTTTTCTGATTTATAGAGTGTATCTGATACCTATCTTTTAGGTGTTTTCAGATTGTGCATAAACACTCGCTCTAAAAATGTGAACTTGATTGCACTAGATTCGGAGATTGAAGCAACTTACAAGCGTAGTAAAACACGAAGACAACTATTCGCTCAACCTCAGATGGCTGAAGATAATCCAATAGTGCAAGAACTAAACAATCAAGGTATTGATAGAGGAGTGAACCAAGTCCCACCAGTTAGTGCTCAGAGAGCCATCAGAAACTACTTTCAACCAAAACAAAATAGAAGGGGGGTTGTGTGACCACCTATTCAAGCAAATAATTTTGAGTTGAAGCCAGCTCTGATCAATATGGTTCAACAAAATCAGTTTGGGGGTAGCTATTTAGATGACCCCAATGTGCATCTGGTGCAGTTTCTTGAAGTATGTGATACGATCAAGTTGAATGATGTTTCTGATGATGCCATTAGACTTCGATTGTTTTCTTTCTCTTTAAGAGATAAAGCGAAGTTGTGGTTCAACTCACTCCCTCCAGGCTCAATTACTATGTGGGATGGATTAAGTAGTAAGTTTCTATTTAAGTACTTTCCACCAAGTAAGATGTTGAAGTTGAAAAATGAGATTACACAGTTCAAGCAAATTGATGGGGAGTCCTTAGATGAAGCTTGGGAAAGATTCAGAGATATGTTAAGAAGATGTCCTCAGCATGGATTCTCTGAAGATCAACAAGTCTGTTTCTTCTATAATGAACTGTTTGGATCAACGAGAGCTATAATAGATACAACAGCAGGAGAAGCTTTGTTAGCAAAGAGTCTGGAGGATGTGATATATATTTTGGAGGAAATGGCAACAAACAGCTACCAATGGCCGTCTGAAAGAAACATATATAGGAAAGTGGCGGAGATTCAAAGTCAAGACCAATTGTCTGTTTTATCCTCACAAATAGCGGCCCTCACAAATCAAGTATCTGTGCTGGCAAAGGTTCAAACTCAAAACGTAGGAAGTGTAGGGAGTCGAGGATGTGATTTCACCCAACAAGAGGAAGTAGAAGACGTCAACTATGTGAATGGGTAAAATTACAACAACCAAAACTTCCGAAATAGGGGTATGTATCAGTATAAACACGAAGGGGCGAATCATGAAAATTTCTCTTATGCAAATAATAGGAATGTTCTGCAACCCCCTCCGGGTTTTTCTATTACGAATGGAGTTATCGATGAACCAAAGAAACCGGCACTAGAAGATTTAGTAGGTGCATTTGTGAATGAATCACGAGATAGATTCACAAGGATTGAAGAAAAATTTGATGCATGGATGAAAGCTTTGGAGTTACAAGTAGGGCATATGGCCGAATACATAGGGAATCAACATAAAAATGGTCAATATCCAAGCACCACAGAAGTGAATCCAAGGGAGCAGTGTTTGGCAATTCAATTGAGAAGTGGAACAGAATACGAGGGGCCAAGCATGCCAGTAGCGGAGGAAGATGAAAATGAGATGAATGAGGAAGAAGAAGTGATGGAGAAAAAAGAAAATGAAGTCGAACAAAAAGGGGCTGAGAAGCCAAAATCTAATTCTAACTCTTCACTTCCATTTACAATTTCTTCTCTTCCTTTTCCTCAACATTTTCAAAAGAAAACGCTAGATGCTCAATTCGCTAAATTTCTGAAATTTTTTAAGAAAATTCACATTAACATTCTTTTTGCAGATGTTTTGGAACAAATGCCAAATTATGCTAAATTCTTGAAGGATATAATGTCAAAGAAAAGGAAAATAGCAGATTATGAAAGAGTGAATCTTACGGAGGAGTGCAGTGCAATCTTACAACAAAAGCTGCCACAAAAGCTTAAGGACCCATGGAGCTTCACAATTCCTTGCGTAATTGGAGGATCAAGTTTTGACAAGGCTTTGTGTGACCTTGGGGCAAGAATAAATTTGATGTCATTATCCATCTTCAAGAAGCTTGGTCTTGGTGACGTAAAGCCTTCCATCATCACGTTGTAATTAGCGGATAGATCAATAACTTACCCCAAGGGAATCATCGAGGATGTGCTCGTAAAAGTTGATCGATTCATCTTCCTAGTGGATTTCGTGGTTCTCGACATGGAGGAAGATCATGATGTGCCCCTGATTTTAGGACGACCATTCTTAGCCACGGAACGGGCATTGATTGACGTACAAAAAGGGGAGCTTACTTTGAGAGTAAATGGTGAACACATTTCGTTCAACATTTACAAGGACATGAGATTCCATGATAAAATGGAGAACTGCGGTTTTGTTGATGTAGTGGGTGCTTGTGGAGAGGATCAAGAAATACCAATGAAGATGTAACACAGAAAGGCAAGAAAATGGCAAGACAAAAGACGAATCAGAGAGAAGAAGACCGGGCACGACCATGCTGAGGTGCACGGTCAGACCGTACTCGGTAGAAACACAGTTTTGGACAATGGAGCACGACCGTTCTGTACAGCACGGTCAACCGTGCCCAGCCATTTAATGGAGTTTGATGTGGAGATCAATGAAAAATTTCCTCCATGAAAGGTACGTTTTCATCTCGTCCGGCTGAAGACGTTAAACTTAGTGCTGCTTGGGAGGCAACCCAATTAGCCATTCTTTCCAAGTTTTCGAGTCTTCTTTGGAATTGTCGACTTTAAGTTTGGGGAGATGGTTTGCATCACATGAGTAATTGCATTATAGGTTTATTGTTTTAGCATATTTATTGTTTTGTTTTTAGAATGATAGATGATCTTGTGATTAGGAGATATGAAGTGAATTCTTGAAGTTATAAGAAACATGAATTGAGTAAAATGAACGTAGGGATATATTGTTTGATTGAAGTTGAAAGTTTGTTCTGAATTTTTGGTGAATATATTTGAGCATGCAATGATTGTGTAGTTTTGAGGAGTATAAAAATAAGCTTGTGAGATTTGAGTCTTGACTTGATATTACACCAAGTCTTATTTTCTTGATTGTGTGGTTAGCAATTGTCTTGTATATACCTCTAGAACTTGCTTTGGTATCTCATTCGAGACTACAAGTACGTGTGAATTTTTGAAAATGATATAAGGTCATCTTTGCTCTGATTAGTTACTTAGCCAAATAATTTCTCACCAAATTTGATATATTCCCTTAGTTAGCCTTGTTGAGCCTTTAAGCCTTATTTTTTTATTAGCCAAATAATTGGGTAAATTATCAGTGTTTTTATTTTGAGCCTACCTACCTATGATTTTGAAGCTCAGTTGAGAAGTGATGGGTGAAAGGAGTATAAATATAATGGGAAGTATATGTGGAGTTGGAGAAAGAATTTGGTGGAGGATAAAAAAATATAAAAAAAAAAGAAAGAAAAAAAAAAGACCAAAGTGTGAAAATGATGAAGAAAAAAAAAAGGAAAAGGAAGGAAAAAATTTGTATGAGTTGTGCCTATTTTTGATATGTTTTAGACATTTTGTTGAGTTGTGTCTTTTCTGGAACTCAATTGAATAATTATTTTTGACATATCTCTGAAACTCATGTCTTGGGAGAAGTGGTCATTTGAAGACACCTCATGAAGATAGGAAAATTCATGATTTGAGTTGAAATTTGTGGAGGAGCTTCAAATATCTATTTGATTAGTCATTTTTATCCCAAATTTTTCCTACCCTATCCAAAGAGCCTCATTGCGTCCAAATAAAGTCCTTTTTGATTCTTAATATTCACGTGTACAAACGTGGTGGAAAAGTGAGACGATTTGCAAGCTTATGGTAGGTTTTACTTGATTTATCGATTTTGAGCGTATACACATCCTATTTTTAAACACTTTTGAGCGTGAGTGATACACTATTACCTTGTGAGGTTCATTACTCCTTGAAAGTACATGGTTATGAATTGTTTGAAGTATTTATTACAAGTTTGGATGAATTTTTGATATCAATTAGGTGTATATGATCTATAGTTTGATTTACTTAAATTCATGGTTCGTGTTTCTTCTAGTTACTTGCTTAGTTTTCTTTAGGAGTGTCATTTGAGTAATTGATGTTGCTCGAGGACGAGCAACAGTTCAAGTTTGGGGGATTTGATAAGTGTCGTTTTTCACGTATTTTTTGTGTATGTTTATGCATTCATGTGAATATGTTAGATACGTTTTTATGGTGATTTCTGATATTATATTGTATAAGTTGCATTTGACGCGTTTGTGCTTAGTTTCATGATTTTGATGAGAAAAGTACAAGTTTCAAGTGTAATTGATGATCAAGGAAGGAATCATAGAAAAACGAGAAAGAATAGAAGTTGAAATACAAGATCGCATGGAAAAGTTGGTGGCGCACGGTCTGGTCGTGCCATGCAGCACGACCAGACCGTACGCCAGTGTACAGTGAGTGCTCGATGATGGGGCACGACCGTGCCCCACAGCACGGTCAACTCCGTGCAAAAGATAGTAACCTCTTGGCAGGGCACAATCGACCGTGCTGGACAGCACGACCGTGCCCGAGTGAACAGGAACTCGTAGATTTTTGGTTTTCTTGGAGTATTTTCACCTCTTACTTCACTTGGAAGATTCCCAAAATAATATAAATACTCAACATGATGAGAGAGAGAAAAAAGGGAAGAGAGATTCATAGAGAAAAACACGATAGTTTGAGAAGCATCGAGAGGATTGGAAGAAGAATTCAAGAGATCGAGAAATCGCGAGATCATCGTCTAATAGAGTTTTTAATCTTTTCTTCTTTTGTTAGATCTTAGTAGATATGATATTTTCAATTTTATCTATGAGTTTGTTTATCATCATGTCTAACTAATTTTCTAGGGTTTCTAGGGCTTGTTAGTAATTTGATTCGAATCTAGATGGATCTTTAATTTCAATTCAAAGTTCATGATCGTTTATCCTATTTGTGTGTTTATGAGTTGATTGCTTGTTTGGTTATTCGGCCGGTAATTGAGCATATTTTAGTGATTAGATCAAAATTCGGGAGATAAGATTTAATTATGGAAGAATAAACACATGATACATAAAAAGACTTAAATCGGGAGATTAAGGAATTTATGTAATGAGAAATCAATCTTAGGTACTTTTGGGAGTTGTTATGTTTCAATCAGATTGAGTAGGGATACCTCTAGTGGCATAATAATCAACCGGTTAACTGACTCGGGAGAGCTGTTAATCCGACATATGTGATTGCTCATATAGGATGATTGATTAATGAACTTGAATTGGTTAAAGTGATGTTTTGATGAGAATTAGATGAAAACATGTCCTAAAATCTATCTTAGATATTTGTTATTCTTGAGTGAATTTATCTGCGTAGTTACTTTTCTATTGAATTAATCTGCAATTGGTGTGATTTGATTTTCCTAGATAAAGCTGAAAATTGAATTTGAGTAATTAGTTAGTACCTAGGTAGCCAGTCTCTGTGGGATCGATCTTGCTCACTATTTCTACACCCTACACCGTACACTTGCAGGAGTAGCTAAAAGAAATTAGTGAACATGTCTCATGGAAAAAAATGGCTTCTTTAACGAAAGATCATCGCAAGATAGTGATTGTTCTTAATTTTTATTGATTGTGACTGCATATGATAGAATTAAAGGAAATTATCTCTATTGTAATTTGACAGGAAGTCTCACTACAAAAATTATGCGATTTACTGATGGATAAAATCTGTCGGTAATCTTGAATTTCCCGTCGATAAATAGTTTACCGACAGACAAAAATATGTCGTTAATTCGCGCGTCAGTAAATTTTACCGATGATTTTTTTTTCCGCCGGTAAAAACATTACCAACGACATCAAATATTGATTTTGTGGAAATTTTCTACAAAACTACCGACGGAATATTATGTCGATAAATTTACCGAAAAAATTAAAAAAAATTAGAAAAATGAATAAAAATTATACATTACTGACGGAATTAACGACATTAAATTCCGTCAGTAATCTGAAAAAAAATTATATATTAACTAAACTAATTACGCAAATTAAAATAATTAAATAAGTAAACTAATTAAACTAATTAAAAAATAAAAAAATTACTATCAAATATAGTATCATTGAACCTAAACTAACCTAATTACATTCAAGCTAACATTATATTATTAACAACCTATATTAACATAATTACATAAAACCATACATTAAAACTAACATTTATACAACAACTATACTAACATAATTAAACACAAACTAACATTATGACAACTATACTAATTAAACATAAACTAATCTAATTAAATTAAAACTAACATTACATTAACATAAAACATAAAATTAACATAATTCACATAAAATTCAAGAACACAAAATTCATTATCAATTCAACAACAAAATTAACACAAATTTCATAATCAATTCATCAGCAATATAAAAAATACACGTACAAAAATTTACTAAAAATAAAAAAAAGAGAGATAGAAAGAAAGAGTCTCTACCTCTCGACGGAGATGACGGCGGCGGTCGGACGGCGATGCCGGTGGTGATGGGCTATGGGGTGGAGAGTGAGAGAAAGAGAGGGAAAGAGAATGAGGGGGAGAAAATGAGAAAGAGAGAGAGAAGAAGAAAAAGGGCTACTGCCTTTATTATACTTTGAATTTACCGACGGAAACTTCCGTTGTTTTCAAATTTTTTTGGGGGAAAATAGTACAGTTTTCGTCGGTATATTTCCCAAATTTTTCTGGGGGGAAATAGTACAGTTTCTGTCGGTAAATTTTTCAAATTTTTTTGGGGGAAAAGTACTCTTAATTTATCTCCCAATTTTTCTTGGGGAGGAAATACATTTAATTTACCGATAAAATTTCCATCGGTAAATTTTTTCATATTTTAAAAAAAAAATTAGATAATTTACCAATAGAATTACCGACAGAAATTTCCGTCGGTAAATTTTTGCGAAAAAAAATTAAGAAAATAATTTAAAAATTTTTTAAAAATATTATCGACGGAAATTCCATCGGTATAATTACAATTATTTATTTGAAATTTTTTTAAATAAAAGGTTTAAAAAATACCTACGGAATTTCTGTCTGTATATTTTTTACCAATGGAAATTTCGTCAGTACATTTCTCGTTTGTTTTACTACGTTTTTTATGATATTTTATTTCCAAACTTTGTTCCAATAATACATTTTGAATTCTATTTACAATGTTATATGAAAAATTCTATTTTGTAGATGAGTTCAGTTCAATCTAACACTAAGAACTTATTAAAACCATCGGTAATATGTTCGAAAATCAAAAATAAATATGTAAAATTCTTTAAAAAAATAATAATAAAATTATATATTGTTGATTGATTACAATGTCATTTAATTACTTATCGCAGATAATCATTTAAATGATAAATTATATATTAATAAAATTATAATAAAGCTACCTAGATGAACGCCGAGTTATTGATTATATATACATATATACGTCACATACTTAATTATTATAATATAACAATATTATTCAAATGGTATGTTATGATTATTAATACAATATAATAGTCATTCATTTTAGATTCTTGAAAAAAAATCAACAAAATAAAGATTTTTTTCAAAATCGCTAAACCCGATTTACTAATGGATTAGTCATATTCCATCGGTAAATTTGTGGAATATAATTTTTTTTTTAAATATTACCGACGGAATTTCCATCGGAAACTACCGATATATTACATTCCATCTGTAATTTTTTGAAAAAAATACAAAGATAAGTTTTTTATAATTTTAATTAAATATACCATTGGAAATTTCCGTCGGTAATATTTTTAAATTTTAAAAATTTAAATATTATTTTAATTTTTTTCCCAAAATTTACCGACGAAAATTTCCGTTGCTAATTCCATCAGTAAATGTGCAAAAAAATTAAAAAAAAATTAAAAAATTTTGAAAAACTTATCAATGGAAATTCAGTTGATAATTACCGATGGATAAAATTTCGTCAGTAATTTTGTGAAGTAAATAAAAATATAATTTTTAATAATTTTAATTTGTCAATACCGACGAAATTGTTCGTCGACAAATCAACGATGAAATTTCTGTTGGTAAACCTAATTTTCCGATGGAATTTTTCCCGTCAGTAAATCACTACATTTTTATAGTGTCTATGATTTGAAGGAGTATGTATTCTCGGGATGAACATCTTATGGCAAACATTATTTTCAAAAACAATATTAGCTTTCAAAACATGATTCCCAAGTTTTGTTACAACCAGTCTAGTTCCATTATATGGTTCGACTGAGCAATCTATGTCTCTTAATAGCATAATATGAGTTTCACTATTTATAATTCAAACCAATTTTCACAAGTTAAATTTTATTTTTACTTCTAAATTGGGGGTTGACATATTACACAAATCAATTAAAGAAAATTAATCTGCAAGAAGATGTCATAAAATCGTGAGTGGATCCTCTCCATTTCTTTTATGTGAAATTCTTGTGAATTTAGAGAAATAAAAAGAGAAAAGAAGAGAGAGGTGCATGGTTGGCAACGGAAATTGTGGACTCACATTGTTTCTATTTTAAATGTCTTTTTCTTTTAAAATGTATATAAAAAATTTACCAAAAGAACTGGAGAGGATCAGACCTATTCAATTCATCAAAACCTAAATCAAAGTTTGTTGAGCCAAATAAATAATAAAATTAAAAAAGGGCCCATATTAAGTGGGCGAGGATGAGGTCCCATACTCAAGTAGATACGTTCTATCATTATGTCACATCACTTAAACTCTATAATATTCTAAAAGAAAAAAAAAACTCTATTATTATCAAAAGTGCATTCTAATTTTAAGTTAGCGTCGCTGTTGCATTAAACAGGACAACAAATCTTAATTAGGCAATTAGGAGTAGTTAATTAATCATGCATGTGCAAACATTATTAACTAATGAGAAATGGTTTCAAAATAAATAAATAAGTAGAAATATGAAAGTATTGCAATAAAATAGGATGAGTGTGACAGCTGAGATATTTTTTAAAAAATAATTTTATTCAAAGGCATCATCTATTTTATCTTAGACTTAAAGAAAGAGAGAGACAGATCATCTTCTTCAACATGCGATTCTTGAATGGGCTTCAAAATTTTGATATTATATTGTATTGATCATGTAAAGGTCAATTCATTCATGTGCTTCTATACTTGCAACAAAAATAATCCTTTTTTTGTTGAATTGTTTCGATCATCCTAAATGTTCCATATTCTATGAACATCCCTTATTTTGGAAAGTAATTTATTTTAAATTTCTGAAATAAATTTATGCAATTAGTGTAGCTAATTTAAGAAATCGAATAGAATATCGGTGATTCCATGTTATCCACACTGGTTATGTATTAATATTGGCGAATCTAAAAAAATCTAACAACTTATATGTTTTCCAACTCCTTTTTCTTTTTTTCTTTTCAAATTGATATATGTCATACATTAACCGATATTAATATAGAACTGGTGAGGTAACATAATATCACCCCTTAATAGGATATAGAATTGTACATCAACCAAACCAAATTATTGGGTTCGAATTTGGATATATATTTTAGTTGGGTTGAAAAAAAATGATTTTGATTTATTGAAAATGACAATTGAGAAGGGGACAATTGCAAGTGGCTTAAACATTTTTTATAAGGTCCATCTCATATGTATATTGCGAAGCCTATAACAATATATAAGAACATGTCTAATATTTTGGTTTGATTAAGTTATTTAAGTGATTTTTCTCTTAAATATGAACTAAACTAAACCAAAATAATGCAATTCTCTAATTAAATCTAGAAATTTTGAAAACGGACTAAAATAGGCTTTTCACGTTTGATTTTATTGAATAATGCACATCCCTAGTTCACAAATGTTGTTTATTAACTTGAGAGAGAGAGAGAGAGAGAGAGAGAGAGAGAGAGAGATGATCAAGCATTGGCTATAGCATAACAACATTGAATCTTAAGAAATAATAAAGTTCTATTACGTATTTCATTTTGTAAGTGCAATGATATATGTACAGATACTATTATTATAAGTCAAAAATGCTTTAGTGAAATGAAATACATAATTCTAATAAAAGTGGAGTATTTCATTTAATGGGCTCTAAGCCTTTCTACATAATGGATTGAGGGGGTCCATGTCCATATTCTACTTATTCTCATCTTCTTGTTATAAGCCATCTTAATTATCTCTATACAGGCCTACATCCGAACACAGGCCTTGGCCCAGATTGAGTCCATTACCAACTATGAGACCCGTTTATAATTGAGGCCCAAATTCAATAAATATACAAAATGCCAACTAATTGTTGTCCAATCATAGTTGCCATATATAATTTACATAGAATTATAATTAGATTTTCGTATTTATATATTATTATACAATTATACTATGTTATAAAAACGTAAAATCATCCAATATTACACGACAAATTGTGCAACATGCAAGTATAATACTAGCTCTTTAATAGTAGCACAACATTCATGAGACAATATTGCATATTATTTATCGATATCAAAATAATTTAATAAACGCAAATTGATATATATATTTATTTATTTACCAGACACATGAATGTAGCACCATATTCTCACTCTCTATACTATTCACTAGGGATGGCAACGGGCGGGGCCGGGGAAGCAATCCCCATCCCCGTCCCCGCCAACGAATCGGGGAAAATTTCCCCCCGCGCCCCGCCCCGTCTTTTTTTTTTTTAATTTTTTAGTTTAATTAATATACAAAAATAATTCATACAACTACATATAACTCAAATATTTTAAAAAAAAGACTCAAAATCCAAATAAAAGATGAAAGCATAATTTAATAAAATTAGTTAAAACACAAAGATAAATTATCTTAATACATTTTCATTAATTTCTGCACTCAACATTTCAATCTCTATATAATTAATTTTTTATATTCATTTAATTATATTATTTTAAAAATATATTAATATATAGTTTATATATATATAAAATTAAAATAAAATTTATTTTTTATAATAATTAATTATATTATATTAAATATATATATATATATATAATATTTTCGGGTCCCCGCGGGGAACGAGGTGGGGAATACAATCCCCATCCCCGCCCGCCAAGCCAATCGGGGAAAATTTTTGCCCGGTCCCCATCCCCACGGGGGTGTAATTCGGGGATTCCCCTCCCCGTTCAGGACGGATCCCCACGGGGAACGAGGAATCCCCACCCCATTGTCATCCCTACTATTCACACTGATAAAACCTATGTCGTAATAGTATAATTACTTTAAAAGACCAAAAAAACCGGATCCGAATGATTGACCCGAGTATGAGAAAAGAAGAATAATTAATTAATGGCACAAGTGAAAAGACAGGGCAAATTGGAAGAGGTAAAAAGACAAAAAAGGACAGAAGGGAGGCAGATCATCAATCACATTCTAGTTTTGGATATATGTGAGAAAAGTAGCCAAACATCGACACCTATGCTTCACATGCCCTTCTCTATTTCATGTCTTTCCCATGTGCTAATTCCCCACCATACTTGTTTACAACTTTTGTTCTATTTTGTCACTACACATTTTGCTTTTGACATACTAAACTCATGAAAGACCACAACAATTATTCTATTTTCAATCATCTTTCCTATTTGTATTTTATGTAATCGGTAAAGGTTACGACCTACGTTATGATTATGATAATATGTGAGTCATTTTTAAAGTCAAAAATGTCACCGAATCACATTTTTTGAATATGAGTGTGAATGTTGCGAAATCATGTGCAATATTAATTGAGTTTTAATATTGTTACCGTGATTATCTCAACATAACAGGAAAAACCAATGCCCCAACGAGAACAAATAGGGATGGATTTAGGGTATATAATTTTTTATTTATATTATTAATTTCTGAGAGTCTGCCTCTCTAACATCGTATATATTTGTTACTACAATATAAATTTTAGTCCCTAGCCTGATTTATGCTATAATAAGAAAAAAAATGCCTTCTTAAGACAAAATCCTAACTTTGTCCTTGTAGACAAGCTTTGTCTTGAAGGAGCTTTGTGGGATCTACTTGATCCAAGAACATTTACTAATGATCTGAAATACAAGATGAAAATTTAGTGTATAATTATTGTTTTATTAGTTCCATAAAATATAGATATTAACTGTTACAAGCTAAAAGAGAAAAGAGAGAAACATTATAGCCATTTTAGCATTCTGAAAAACTGACAACCAAGATTTCTAACTAGACAAAAGGAACTAATGTACATTTCCATAACCAAAATTCATTAAAAAAAAAAAGTGGAAATCCCAAAAAAAAAAAAAGGAAATTCAAGAATGCCATAAGCCACTGAAGATGCTACGAAATCTATTAGAAGACAACTTTCTGACAATCTTTTTAGCATCCAAAACCTCAGCCTCTGCAAGCTTTTCAATGTTCTTCAAGTACTCTGAGCTCACAATCTTCTTCCTTGCACTATTGCTACTTGTCAAAGACATCAATATAGAAAGCAACAGCTTTTTATTGCTTGGATTCACCTCATCTGGATCAAGCATTTGCAACAACACACCTACATTTTGATCGTTCTGCACGAACTTCTTCCTGTTCTTGGGCACAATGAGCATGCTCGAAAGCGTTTCGGCCCCCATTTCTCGTATCTCAAACGACTTCGAATCAAGAAACTTGACTAAAACCGGCATAAACCCTGCATCCCCCATCACCTTCTTAGCCTCCTCAGATGTCCCACAAAGCCAAAACGCCGCCTTTAAAGCCAATTCTTGAACCGATATTTCCCCATATCGAAGAAAGTAGAGTATGTGATCCATGAATCCGTAGCTTATCATCAAACCAATCGAATTCTCGGATGAAAAGCATATGTTTGTGATCCCTCTGAATGCCACTTCTCTTGTCTTCATTGAAACCGACGACTTGGGATCCAAAACGTGCACTAACGCGCAGATTCCACCTTCTTGGATTATCATTCTCCGAATTGATTCGTCCCTATAAGCCATAGCTTGGAGCAAATCAAGAGAGCTAATCTGTGCAGCCTCTTCTTTAGACCTTGCTAGCTCAACAAGCTGAGTAATCGCCCCTTCTTCCACCATAAACCTCTTGATTTCTTCGACTCCAACGAGATTCTTCAACACCCCACAAGCCAAGGATATCAACTCGACCCCACAATTGTTATTATCACCATAATTAGAACAGATTTTCAACAGGGCAGTCACTCCACCTTGAGCAGAAACAGACCACACATTGTCTGAATTCTCTGTGACTTTCATCAAACACCTGGCGGCATATTCTTTACTCAGCTCACTCCCTGATTCCAAAACCCTAATCAAAGGGGCAACTATCCCTACACCAATCAACACACTCTTGTAAGCCTGAAAGCCTGCAATCAACGACACAGCCCTCGCAGCCTCTTCTTGGATTTCAATCTCTTGAAAATCAAGAAAATTCACTATAAAATTAACAAAGCCATCAATCTCCACACACACCTTCACATACCTATCATCTTCTTCAATCACTTCGTTGAACGCAGCAAGGGCCTGTTTCTTCATCTCACTGCTCCCAATTTTCAGCCTCGAGAACAAATCATTCACATAGAACCTCACATCGTCTCTCGAGGCCGAAAAACTAGGCCGAGAAACGACTATGGCGTAGCTCTGTGTGAGCAACCCCACAGCATAAATATCAGAGAAACTCTTTATATGATTGTCCAATTTCGCAGACAACACATCGAGATCGCTCTGCATGAGGAGCTTCCCACCATACGAAACCTCCAGACATTTCCTCGCGAGATCGTCGCAGTTTCTTAGGGTGGCTAGAATCGAGTCTACGGCAATTGAAAGCGATAAATTCTCACTGGACTCACAGTTTTCAATTGCGGTGAGATTGGAGAAGAGCTCCTCCAGTTTATTCCTAATCGTCTGCCATTTTCCGGCGAAGGGTTTGATCGAATGGGAGAGGGAAATTAACGAGGAGACTAGCAGAATTGCTTGCTTTAGCCGTGGATTTCCGGTGGTTTCTTCTTCTTCGCCCATTTGTGGAATTGTTATTACTGGGTTCGAAGAAAGCCCATTTTCCGGCGAGGGTTTAGGTTTTCCGGCGGCGGAGATTCGAGATTCCGGCGAGGGGAGAGATATGGTTAAGAGGGCACGAGGATTATAAGAATCTTATCTGCAGAGGACTAGGTCTATGTAATGCGCTTCTTTTGCGGTTGCCGCAACTTTTGTGGATTTACTAAAATAGCCCTGGGAGTTTTGGTGGCTTCGAGGTGTAGGAAGGAGTAGGGGGTAGGGGTATTATGGTACTTTTATACTTGAAAAGGAGGTGGTCAGTTGGACGTTGGAACAAATTAAATACAGTGAGATTATACGTTAAAATTTGTATCAAACAATCTCACACGAATAATTACAATGAGACTGAATGTTATTACCTATAAATCGAGTCCATTTCACGAATTCTTATTACATATAGATCGAATTCATTTTGACAAATACATAAATGAATTGTGAATTGTGGGTTGATTCGTACAAATAGTTGTCACAGATAAAATTAAATTTAATGTCAATTCATAGTTAATAATTAAAAAAAAGATTTGTGTAATAAATTTGAGTTATTAATAATGCAATTCTGTGTCATAAATTATATTTGTAAAATAATCATAATATAAAAAAAAACATTTGTTTTGTCACATTTAATTTTTTGGAATTTCTATTTTAATGACATTGAAAATTTATTTTATTCTTTTGAGGTGCGGCTATCGTATTTATTTCTTAACTTTTTGGCTATTTTAATGTGCTAGTAACTTTCCGAGGAATAATCTATATAATGAATATTTCATCATTAATGCGTGACATTTCACTACTAAAATAAATTGATATCACTCATCATAAAAGGCTTGTAGATGCTATATTGATGGAATATAGTTTTATTAATGTTATATTCATCATCTATATACACATCAGTATTTATGTGTAATTAAGTTTAAATCTACTGAAAAGGATGATGATTGATACATTTTCTATAGTCTAATATTTACAAAATTATAAAAATACAATTAGTATAGTATTCACTGTTTTTACACATAACATATATTTATAATACAAATTCATAAAAGGTGAATTATAAATTTGCTTTATTAATACCTCTACATATGCTACAATAGAGAATTCATTTCAACACGCTTTCTAAAGTATTATATAACCATATTTAATTAAAATTGTAACTTATTCCATTGAATAGAAGTAAATCAAATTCCTTTTCATATTTGTCTTTATAATATTATTTTTAACATGTTTGAAAAATCAAGTCAGCCTAACTTTTGTACGAGACGGTATATCATTACTTATAATTGAAACTAATTTTCATTAAATAATCTTTTGTTTCTGAGCTATGATTCGACCTATTTTATTTAATTTGATTCGTAAAACGATTTCATAACAACCATACTCCTATAAAAAAAAAGCTCTTATTTTTAGAAGAAAAAGAAAAATTGATATGTTTGTCATCTCCTAGAATAGCAACTACACAACCGTTGAAGTGGTCTCTTTTGACTTGCTCTGTCTTTTTAGCACATATTTTTGCAGTTTTCTTTTTAAATTTTATTTTACCAAAATCCTAAAATAATTTGTCTATAAAGAAGTCAGAAACAGTGTATTAAGAGAAGCTATAAATGTTGAAAATGGACCACCTATATATATAATAAGGACAGCCCTTTTTAATTAGGTGAAAAGGATAAAAGAGAAGAGAGTAGCTTTCAGTGTGTCAATACTTTTGGACCCATCTTTTCTTACAACAATATTATGCTTAATATTCATTTTTATTCATTTGAGTATCACATTGAAGAAGAATTTCAAGAATCTATTATCACCACAAACATATATTGATAATATATATGTTATATCTTGTATTTAACACTATAATACATGTTATAATACATATAGGGTAGTATCCAAGTATGCATCATTGGGTCATATTCATGCAATTTAATATATCATCTTCAACTGTAACAATGAACACATGAATATGACAATCAAAATTTTCTCGATTCACAAGAAAAAGTTGACTAATTTCATGTTTATGTGAAGCTTATCAAGTAGTCGTTTAGATATTAAATTATGTTTATCGCACATATTCAAGAAGTCTAAGCAGTCTTATAAATTTAATACGAGGCCAAGTCATCTCTCATCAAATTTATTTATTATAATTTATAATAATTAGGATTTTGTAACCAAAAAATTCTACATAGCTAGCTCATGGAAAGGGGTGGAAACATGGGCATCACAAGCCAAAAGATTTCTCAAGCAGATTTGAAAAGGGAGAATAAAATAATAATACTAATAATTAAGGACCACCAAAACACAAAAAAAAAAGAAAAATAAAAGCTAATTGTCTCATTAAGTCTAATCCAATTTCATTACAAGACAAAATGTCCATAATTTTGTTTGTCACGGATCCTTATTATATACTATCTTTGTTGTGACGATTGTGCTTTAGAGTATAAATATTCCACAAATTCATATTTTATAAAATTTTATATAAGATCATCTTATAAATATAATTTTATAAAATAAAATTTTATTATTCATAATTCAAACATAATTTCACAAATTAAATTTTATTTTATAGATTATAAATTGAGTATTCATCTCATAAAAACTATATTTATAAAACGGATTTCATAAGAATCACACTCTTTATATATATATATATAAAGTTTTTAACTGTTGTTAATTACTTTTTATACACCAAATCCTCTCCTGTTTAAAAAAGTAATAAAATAAAGCTCATATATATTAAGTGGGACGGTGGAGTATGATTATTTTTTTGCCCCACTAATTAATTTAGAAATAATTGCAATATATAATTTGAGTCTTAGAAGTTATTTTCGTCTAATTAAGAATACTTTCCCCTTTCGCATGAATGAGTTGGCATGCACCATAAAAATATATTCTTCATTAAATTATATTATAGGGGTATTTTCTACCAGAATGACAAAAAAAAAAAATAATAACATGGAATTCCCTTCTACTCCAATCATATATTTTCCTTTTTATATCTTTTGTTTGGCTATCATTGTCAAGAAATTCCTCAAAAATGTAATATTTTTTAGTTAAAAGTTATATTTGGATATTGAAGTAATTTTGTATAAGATGCATTGTGAGCAAAAAGTATTGGATGGTCGATATTAAGTGGATTTCTGTCTATCTTAAAACTAGTTTAAAATAAAAGCTCATAAATAATTATAATTTGTAGATAGATAATATAACCCGCCATACATAATAATTCAACATATAACTTAAAATTGTGCTCAAGATTTTGAAATTTATTAATTTTACATGAAATTTAGCAAAACGAATAGATGCATGAATAATGATCATGTATAAAATCAAATATTCTTCCCATCATTAATTACTATATATTTTAATAATTTATGTATATAATGAAGATAGGGAGTAGGAGTTGAATGAGAGTAAAGAAACAAAAGGACAAAATAATAGTTTGTTGAATAGTGAAATGAAATGGTTGCCACATGCCCATAAAAGAAGCATATAGGTGAAGTGATGTGTTCTAATTGTTTAAATATCTGTCCAATGTTTGGTAGAAAGGCAAAATTGCTCAAAGGGTTCATCATAATATAGTTATCATGGATAAACTTTGAGTGTGGGACAAGTGAATCCAAACATGAACTAAACTTAGCTTCCAAGAGAAAAAGGTCTATGTAACATCATATATCCATTTTCTCACCTTGTAATTTACAAGAGATTGTTGCTATCATAATTTCTATTGCATTCAAATTTGTTGAGATTTGTCTCTTTGCTCTAAAACAAAATATTGGGTTACTTGTGTGAAACATTGATGTAGTCATCATTAGAGGAAAGTGAGTGGTTTTCATGTAGGAGATTGATGGTCTAATAATGAAGCTAAATTAGTCTCATATTATAATGGCCTATGTATGTCTTAATTATTTTTTTAATAATAGTAGTTAGGATACAATAAATGATCTAAAACTTAAAGTAATTATTTCAGTGTAAAACATTTAAAAAATACCGATTTAACGAGGAAAGATAGTTTGTGGTAAGTATTTTACACATGCGATAAATTCATAAATAATAAATTCAGGTTACTTAAAAGAAAATTTTGTAATCAAACTAGTATGTATATATATATATATATATATATCTTTCTTCCATAGATAAGTTGTCAGTTTTTGTTTTTTTCTTACCAAAAATTAGATCTAAATATTTTATTAATACACAAAATCATTTCACTGAAAATAACTTAGAATTGAATTAAATGGTGGAGTTGTATTAGTCTGATTAATGTCCTTGCATTGTATATTAAAATCTAATATATAGGAATACTATCACATAGTGCTCATTGAGTTATTATTAGACTAGTAATGGGTGGCCTAAGTAGTAGAAGTAATGTGCCAAGGTACAAGCTTTGCTTTAGAAGGTGGGCTACATTGCCGCAGTAGGAGTTGTACGTTACACCAAACCTGGATTTCTCCTTCTAATCTAGGCTGAATAATTATTAATTATAATAATCTATCTACATATAGTTTAATATAATGACAACAATAATAATAAGATATATAATAATTGTTTCAATAAATGAGGACAAAAAGGACATGATATGAATTCTCATATCTCAATTAAGACAAGGAATTTGGAAGTGTAATTAAAATGTGCTGTATGGTTTAGGTTTAGCCTATTATAACTAAGCATGTAATAGGACTAATTGTGTTAATTGTTTAATTATAGGAGATGAGAAATAGATTATGTAAAGTGAGAGTGACAGAAAGGCTAGAGCTAAGACTAAACCTAATCATAGTTAATTAATTGGATCTAAATAATTCTACGAATTAAACATAATCTCTATCTGATCATACAAAAATTAATGTTAATTAATGTTAATTTTTATGTGTTATATTAGCTTACTCTAAAAAACGATAAATTAATACTAATTATGTTTTACTAAATAATAAATCCACTTTTACAATATATAATTGTAATACATATTCCACGAGGAACATCGTACAAGTTGAATTTTTTCGGATCAAATTAAGAGTATATATGGATACAACTAAAGTTATATAGTTCAAGAAATGTTGGTAGATTCGTCTTTTTAATTTTCTTTGAAGTTGGTTAGGTTTTCAATAACATTAATTCGAGGGTTTTAATTAAAAAAAAAGAAAATACAAAAAAACAAGCTAATTACTTGACACTACATGATGAAGTGGCGTGATTTGGTTGGTCACTTAGTGATTAATTTGATTTAACATCTTGCCTTAATCACACATTAAATGGTATATATGATTATTACCCAAAATATTGATGTATCATTTTCACATTTTCAAGACTTTAGGTCACGTAACAACAATTTTTGATTGAAACAATTTGATTTTTAATTTTATTGTACACGTGTATCGTACTAGCTAATCCAATTAAAATGGACATTAAAAATGAAATCTTGTACCAATTTTTGTTTTTCTTCTCAAAAAGTTAAAACAAATGCCCCTATGAAATTCTTTAAGCAAGGACAAAATGGGCTAATGGACATTAACCCAATTAAGTTGTGGGCCTCTTAACCGATAAAGTTGGTCAATATGAAAAATGTGTTTGATTGCTTACATTTCATTTCTAGTTTTACCAATTATGATATGAAATCCATTAAATAATAATCATTTTTATTCATTTTATTATTCCTTGATTATACCAAGCATGTGGATCCTTAAGTTGGTACCATTTCTTTCGACATTCTATTGATCTTTATAAGTTGATAATGTTGCTACTTAATTACATTTCCACTATATTAATCATATCGTAATAGTTTAAGTGGGCCATAAAATGATCTTAATCAAACCACAATAATGGTTTGGTGTCTAATTATATACTATTGAAAGTTTTATGGAGGCAGTATTTCTTTTTTCTTTTATTAATTCTTAGATTGAAAATGATCATAGTAAGATTCTTCTTTATAATTGATCGATTTAACACACATATATAACAACATAAATAATTTACAATGACTAAACTTAAAAATATATCCACATACAAACTAAAAGGTCTAAATGTTTCGGGCACTCTTATAAAACCCTTCATTTTGCATTTTAAGTTTGATACATTATGTGCATAATTTTATCACCAATATATGTATGATATACACTAATAAAATAAAATATGAAATAACTATTATAGAACAAGTGCAAAAATTATTTGGATCAACATTTCCTTGATCGGAATATTCTTAGTCTCTGGCAAGACAAAGTATATGAAGAGAGTCATCACCATTAACACAAAGAAGGCAAATAAGAACAATCCAAATCTCAAATAGCAAAGCATTCACTGAACGTCATAATTTGAGATCTTCTATTACATCTCATATTTTAAATTAATAATTGTCATGTATGTTAAATGACATTACTAATTAACTAATGACGAGTATTAAATGTCATGTAACATCAAATGTAATAGAAGATTCGAATTCTACTTTATGCAGTTGATCGAATTTCCAAAGAAAAAAATTCACTTGGTATTAACCACCCTAGAGGCTGTCAAGACCAACCAAATCCAGCTACATATAAACAACACCAATTCAATTGCATACCGGAATCTCCATTGATACCGAATGATCTCACAGCTATGGAAATGGCAATCGCAATCTGAAAATATATTGTAAACTAATTTTCAATTTTCAATATAACATAAACTAATGTTAATTATATTTTAAAATAAAACCACATAATATAAATAAATAAATTCGTGAAATAATTATAGAAATTTCAAATTGACTTGACTGCATATAAATTCAACACACTTTATTTTGTAACCCCACACAAAATTTTAGAGTCCAAATTGTTTTTGATATTTTGTGTCGTCATATAATTCTTGATATTTTGGACAAAGATTAAGAGAGGTTATAAATAAATAAATATATATATATATACATATATATACAGTAATGATAAGGAGCCCACTATTGGATTTCTTATGTAGCCAATCTAGCTTATGTGGCAACACACGTATGTTTTAAGTTCCGCAATATTCTACTTAGCGTGATATTCTTTTCTATGTAATTTACTTTCTTTTTCTTTTTTTTTTCTTTTTTTTTGTTTTTTTGCGTGCTTTTTTTGTTTTGCTTTTTACGTATAATTTCTTTTTCTTTTTCTTTTTTTTACATAATTTAATTTTGCCTATTATTCTTTCTTATCTTATTTCATTTTTAAATAAACTTTTTTTCTTATTCATCTCAAATTTTTTTTCTTATTCTATATCATTCTTTCTTAGTTTATCCCATTTTTAGATAAAAAAATTTATTCATGTCAATTTTTTTCTTATTCTATATCATTCCTTAATTTATTTATTTTTTTCAAATTCATCTCATTTTCATTTTGTCTTAGTAAATTTTCTTATTCTATATCATTCTTTGAATATATATTTTTTCAAATTAGTAAATTGTCAAATTTTTTTCTTCTCTTTTAGTTGCCATTAATATCAATAGTACTTTGGAAATATTTTTCTTTAATTGTACCTAAGATTAGAAATTGTGTAAAAGTTTCATATACTTATAGATTTTGATGAGTAATCTCAACCATCTATTTGTTGAAATTACAGATAAGTCTAGAATTTGTCTAAAAATTGTTTAAAAGTTCTTATAAGAATTTTTATTGAGTAATCTCAACCATCTATTTTTTAATTCTATATAATATCCACAATGTATAAGAAGGTGACCAGTAGATTTTGATGAGTAATCTCAACCATCTATTTGTTGAAATTGTAGATAAGTCTAGAACTTGTCTAAAAATTGTTTAAAAGTTCTTATAAGAATTTTTATGGAGTAATCTCAACCATCTATTCTTTAATTCTAATATTCACAATGTATAAGAAGGTGACCCGAATATTTATAAAGGATTCGAATCCAAACATTCTTATCGGTTGTTCTTGCATAAATATAAATAAACCTATCAAAATCTATAAGTATATGAAACTTTTACACAATTTCTAATCTTAGGTACAATTAAAGAAAAATATTTCCAAAGTACTATTAATATTAATGGCAACTAAAAGAGAAGAAAAAAAAATTGGCAATTTACTAATTTGAAAAAATATATATTCAAAGAATGATATAGAATAAGAAAATTTACTAAGACAAAATGAGATGAATTTGAAAAAAAAAAAATTAAGGAATGATATAGAATAAGAAAAAATTTGACATGAATAAAAAAAATTATCTAAAAATGGGATAAACTAAGAAAGAATGATATAGAATAAGAAAAAAAAATTGAAATGAATAAGAAAAAAAGTTTATTTAAAAATGAAATAAGATAAGAAAGAATGATAGGCAAAATTAAATTATGTAAAAAAAAAAAAAAAAAAATTACGTACGTAAAAAACAAAACAAAAAAAGCATGTAAAAAAACAAAAAAAAAAAGAAAAAGAAAGTAAATTATATAGAAAATAATATCACGCTAAGTAGAATATTACGGAACTTAAAACATACGTGTGTTGCCACATAAGCCAGATTGGCTCCATAAGAAACCCAACAGTGGGCTCCTTATCATTACTATATATATATATATATAGTTTATGACTATCGACCTATTTTTAGATTTAATTTTTGTTGGATCCTGTACGGAAGTGATTCCATTTTGAATCAATTATCTCAAATACTAGTGTTTTAATCTTATAGGGTAATTCTACTATACACTGTTGTATTAATACACCGATGTTTTTTTACTGTGATAATTTCTCTGTAATTTTTCTATTTTGGGCTGGGCTTGACTGTTGGACCTCCCTATACTCATTTTATATCTTGAGTTGCAATAGGCCCTTTTTGATTGCATTTGATTTTGCTTGCATTTAATCATTGTAAATCAATTATGTTGTATGTATAAATAATGAAATAAATGTAAATGAATTATCACAAAAATTTTGGTTCATTCTAAATTTATTAATACGTAATATTACATGCATTTCGTTTGTTGAGATATATTGTTGCCTCCAAATCTAAGCCGTATATTGTTGAGATACGAATATATATATATATATATATATATATATATATATTTGCATTTTCAATCCAAATCTAAAAATAACTTAAGGTACCAAAATTCATCCTAATCGAATACATATATTCTCAAGATATGAAAATCCATTCTAATCAAATTCGGATCTAAACATACGTTGAGATACCAAATCGAATACATGTATTATGAGATATGAAATTGATTATTCTTAATTGAAATCGAATAATTTTGATATGAAATTAGATATTAACATTTTGTTTATGGCAAAAACTTTTGTGCACAAGGTGCACGGATCCAGATCAGTGCACAACAATACTGTTATATTATATGAAGTAATATTGTTATATTATATGAGTGATATTCATATAATATAACAGTATTACTTCATATAATATAACAGTATTGTTGTGCACAGATCTGGATCCGTGCACCTTGTGCACAGGAGTGTCACTCTTTGTTTATGACTGAGTAATTAATATGTGCGCGAGCTGCTCATGATATTTCATAAACTAATTCAATTATTAAAGAAACGAATATAATGAACCATATAAAATAAATGAACAAATATCAACAATTCTGGTCTCTTTGAACTCATATATTTTGCAACTTTATAAAAATAAAGAATAACTGATTAACTGAGACTTTTAACAACCAATAAATTATTGTGATTAGAGATTCGATTCCACGATTAATTGATTTTATATGAGCATTTGTATTTAAAAAAAATTATTTAAAAAATATTAACAAGTGTTGTTATGATTCATGGAGAGTAGTAAGTGTGTATATTTAATTATTTATATGACTACTGAGGGAAAAAGTAATACGTTATCAGCACATACAAATTAATTGAAAAATTCAACTAAATAATCAATTAAGAATATATGTATTAAGATACATTCAACTAAATAATCAATTAAGAATATATGTATTAAGATACAATCACGGGTTGTGGATGCAGCACTACAGAAGCAAGTTATTTGAAATTTTAATGACGAGATTTCATAACAAATATCCAAATATATCGAATATGGGACTCAAATGATTCGTAATAACGAGATGCATAATACAAACATATTCAATTGCGGTTTTATGGTTGCAAATTATTGGTATATACAATTAATGAAGAATGTAGTTATAGACTACATTGTCCATACTCTTTTGGTTATTGAGAGGAATTTTTAGTTTTTACTGTGGTAATTTCTAAAGACAGATAAAAAGGTTAAAATGTAAATGAATGATCAGGATGCAATCATTCAAGATCTAATAATTGAAAACATTGGTGTATTAATACAACGGTGTACTATAGAATGACTCAATCAACGTTGGTGTATTAATACAACGGTGTACTATAGAAGGACTCAATCTTATATATTCATTGTATTCATGAGAGGTGGATTAGTAGCTTGACTATCACATCTTCAAAAAATTCAAATTAAAAAAAAATATATTAATTTTCTCAAAGTGTGACACACGTTAGACACTACATGTGTTGTATATATTATCAAAATTGATAGGATAGAATTATTCTGAAATCCCATCCATGATTTAGGCTCAAGTGGGGTTTCACATCAAATTAAGAACGATTATTTTATAACAAGAACTATTCAAAATAGAATCAAATGAAAAAAGTTGAAACTTAGAAAAGTTAATACACGTTCATCATATATAGTTTCTGCATAAAATGTGAAGATGTAATACATAAACATCATACATCTTTCATCATTTAATAACCACTCTCAGCAGAATACAGACTGCAAATTCCCTGTCAATTCTTCTTTAATACACAAACACAGATTCAAGAAAGAAAGAAAGAAAGAAAGAAAAAACCAAGTGGAGAGAAGGAGAGCTTTTTGCTGTTTTTGATGTCATTTCTACACGAAAATTAGATAAATCTTTCATAAATTCCAGCGTCTTTTATTCAATATCTTACATTCTGCTCACATTGATCCCCTTCTCTATATTCTAATGAAGCATCTCCGAGACTCCATCGTATCCTGCAACCAAAAAAAACGAACGGATACGATTTTGGGTTAGTTACTAGATTGAGTTTCTCTATTTCAAATAGAATTTCATCTCCGATTTCAACTTCATCAGTATTCAGTATAGGGTTGAAAATATTCTCTCTTCCGATCAATAAGTGATTCAACGCTTTAATATACAAACTATGAAGCGTTCCACTTCACCGTATGAACTTTAGATTTGATACTACGCGACAACTCCTAGCTGTTTATTTCAAACATATGTACAACTAGGATTTGTCTGATACCGTAAAATGCATCAAATTAAAAATTCATATGGCAGAGTGGAATGTTTGAAAGTTTATACGAAAAGGTATCGAATTATGTATAGTTCAAATGAGAAAATATTTTTTAACCTTTTACAAATATACACAACAGTTACAAGATGGTAGAAGCTACTAACCGAGAATCGTTCATTACACGCTTCAGAGAGTGAGGACAACAGGAGGTGCATCCCGTCTCGGCCCAGCAACCGAGCGATAGACGTAAATTTTATCAGCTTGAGTGTCATCACTATCATCATCTTTGATCACTTCAACATTCAATCTTGGCATCTCCCTTGCTAGGAGCATGCAACCCTTCATTGTCACGTTGCACGCCGACATCCACAGCGATCGCATCATTTCATATTTCTCGATCCCAGAAAGCAGAGCAGTGTTTCCGAACGGACAATCTCTAATCTCGAGCTTCCTCAGCTTCGGACAACCTTCTAGAACGTACTGCATCCCTCGATCGCTGCTCCCAGCAAAAGCCACGGAAAGAGTCTCGAGGTTTTTGGCATACTTACCAATGTACTCGAATGTCAAATCAGTAAGGCGGCCCGAAACGGATAGCCTCTGGAGTTTAGTGCAGGTTTTAGCAACTGCACCAAAGGCCTCATCCATGGTTTCGTTTGTTAGGTAATCGGGCTCACCTGGATTCATTATGCAAAGACGGAAGTGAGTGAAATCGGGGCAATTCTGCACTATGGTTATAACAGCAGCATTAGTCATCCTCCGACAAAAGAAGAGGACGTAACGGAGTTTGGGGCATCCACGAGAAACAGCTAAGAAACCCATCTCAGTCACCCCATGTTGTTGATCCAAGTCGTAAGGATCAAGAGGGAAGACTCGGAGCTCTTCAAGCAACGGACAACTAGATCCAACTGCCTCGAGACCCTTGTCTCCAACGGTATCAATGACCTATCACAAAAGAATTTAAGTATAGATTAATCATAGTGTGTGCATTGCAAGTAAACAATCCCACGTATTAACAGGCCATTGTAGGTTTCCAGCATAAAGTAAATAACTACACTAGAGCAAAGATATTACACAGCAGGAAATAGTCATTAGTATTTACCCTTCGATAAAATTTGTATAAACTTTTAGAGAGTTATATTAGTTACCAATTTCTTACCCAAAGGCGTTGCAAATTAGGGCAGTGAGCAAGAAGCTTTGTGAGTTCACCACTTTGAAGGTCTGCTTCACTCAAGTTCAAGAAAGTGAGACCAGCACAAGCTCCATAAAGAACTGGGAGATAGAGAGAGGTGGCATCCCATAAACCTGAAAGAACTCTGAGATTTTTACAATTACTGAACGCATTTTCAATGTCCTCATATTGACGAGGCGTAAGTTCTTGCATGAAGGAGCCAGTGCCAAGCCCTGTTAAACGAGGAGCAAGCACAAGCAGCTGTTGAAGTTGTTCCAAGGTAATGCTTTCATTGACCTTCAGAACCCTTAATGATCTGCACCGACTAACGAGTCTCTCGAGGGCATCAAAACTCACCTCACAGTTGAGGCTAGCAAAGTTTAGTATTTCTAGTGATGAAAAATTTTCAGGGAAGCAACTCAGCCACTCTCCACCAACATCTACAGTTACACTATCCTGTATGTCAAGCTCAGTCAAGTTCCTACAAAACCATAATATACACATCAATTTTCCATAAGAAAAATGAATACAGGAAATAGAAGCAAATATACACATCAATTGCCTCCAAATCTATTCAATTTCATAACTATTTTTTTATTTGTTAGACTTTGGATTTTTACCTATTATTATGCTGAGATTAATCTTGCAATACTTTACTAGAAAACGAGATATTCCTTACCAGTAGCAGATTCAGAATAACATTCCAATAGATGGAGCTGGAAAATAAAAATTAAATACTTATCAAACACTTTCACAAGCTTTTTGACGAATAAAACCAGAGCCTGTGTCTTGCTACCTCTCTTGAATATCCAATAAAAGTTAACAGGATGGGTTTTTTTCAGATGTCAGAGGCCTTCTATCGTAACATGAATGCAAATATTGTAAACTCTTATGGGAAGCATATCAAATTAATCGTTGTTTTCTATTTCTTTACAACCAAATCCTTCACGAAATGAATAGTCTATACTGGAGTCTTATTGAGGATTTTGCTTCTATTTGATTGTGCTCATGCATCAAATATTATCCATCCTTCACACAACAAATTGTTTTAGAATGAGGACCAACCATTTGGTTAAAGAGTAGCCAGCTGTTGGCGATCGGGAAAAATCAAAAGAAAGAGAAAGAAACAAGAGAAAACAATTTAAGTCACTGATAAGTTGAACACCAATGTTCGTCACTTAAAAAACCAAAAGTGTGAAAAACTTTGCCCTGACAATAGCAACTTCAAGAATGCAAATTTTTTAAAAAGGTCAAATATTTTCCATCTACCTCATTATCATTGGCATGTAATCAAAGCATGCGGCCAAAATTCTCACTTCATAAAATCGGTACATAGCAAAATGTCACAGCCAACAACAAGATAATAAAGATTCTGAAAACCAAAAAGCACAGAGACCACTGGTTGTATAAACAACTATAGTCTACAGAGGATTAATTGAAAGAAAAGATTTCAATAATAAAAGGTGGAGATTGTCAAGTATCTGATTCCTGTAAACACAAAGCTATGTAAACCCATATGAAAGTCAGTTGTTGATTAACCAAGAGACACATGTCACCATTTATATGAAACAGTGTCAGAGACTGTCAAAAGAAACTAGACACTGCATTCTGACACAAAGTTCCCAAAGAGAATCGACTATCATATAACTGGAGAGATAAAAAGAATAACATCAGAATCTGACTGTACTATCAAAGTACTGTATTTACAGCTAATCCTTCTTGATCAAATATGTTTTTATAAATCCAATTGAAGTTTGAAAAACAAAATAACCATCTTCTGGTCATGAAAATATCTCAAGCACTCAACACGTAGGTACAAATAAATAGTTCATAACTCACTACGTATGCAAAGTAAATATGGAGATATGTGGAAAAAGTTTGTCATCAAGGACATGTTATCAATTAAATGCCAAGTAACAGGTCAAATGTCACATCAAGAAAGCAGTAACAAAAGGCTCTGAAAGAGAAACATAAAGTAAAAGCACTCAATTTTCCACTAAAATCTGTGTTTCCTACAGTAATTGAAACAAAATAACACACAAGAAAAAGAAGTTGAAGAATTGTATACATGCATTGTATTTCCATCCTAGATTTGCTTTATCTATTTCTGAGGCACACAACCAAACACAGTTTTCCCACATTGTAATGCACACATGATGGCATCATCAGCTATATCACACAAAACTACAACTGCCGTTTAACAGTATTGCTTGAAGACAAATTATGCCCAAGCCCACCTCATAAAATTAATGACCTCAATAAAAACTACAAGCACAGTCAAATACACTCAATTCCTAATTTTAGATTAAAAAATAGAACAAATTCATCAAGAAGACAAATTCAAGAAATTTGTTAAAATAAAACCAGTACTCCCAGCTAGAACATCATATGAACAAGACAAATCTTAAACTGATTCCAGAAAACCAAAAATTCCAGAAACCTCCCTATGGAATGTCCCTTACAAGATAATGACAGTCGAGTAAGAGGCATTTTGTTTAAGAAATATTATTTAGTGATATCTTATAAGTCAGCATTTTAACAGAGTATATTAGATTAAATAATATCCATTGACAGAAAAACAAACACTTGTTCAAAACTTAAGCTACAATTTCATGATTCAAAAACATAAAAGAAAGCAGACTTGCTTCATTCATATCGAAAACGAAAAAGCAATCCTTACCTGCAATGAGTTGCAATGGCTTTGAGCCCAACATCAGTGAAACCATCACAACTCAACAAAGATAAAGCCTTAAAACCAGGAAATGACTTGGCTAAGAGCTCCAAGCTCTCATCACTGATAGTCATCCTCTTGAGCCTCAGCTCCTCCAAAAACGGGTAAACCTTGGCAAAAATAACCAGCCAAGCATGTACATTAGCACCCCAATCTCGGGGCAGCATATTGAAATCAGAGAATCTTGGCTTCCCTTTGAGTCTAACACTCTTAATCCTAGGAAACCTCCCAGCCACAATTTCAGGAGACACAGAATAGCAATTTCCTATAAAGAGCTTAGATCTTGTCCATCTCTCAGCATCATACCAATCTTTGCACACAAGGGACACCGTGCTCCTATCCTTGTATGAGTCTACATACGAGAACACTTTTTCAAGAACTTCATCAGGGAATAACGAGTGTGGTGGATTCAATCCATTCGAATTGGTCGATGTTAATGGTGAATCTTTGAATCTCTTGGGCTCTAGATCCATTTGAGTTATCAGGAAAATGTTGATTGAGGACTCAGAAGAATCACAAACCCTAATCAGCTGCAATTTCTAGCATTAAAGAACGAAATAATCAGAACCCACTTCATTCAAATCAGTATGTATCCATAATGCAATATAAAATCGAGATCTTACTTCAAATAAAAATTTACTGGAATTCTCTACAAGAATCACCACTCATTCTGTATAAATGTATGTAAGTTCATACTGCGATTCAATAACCCCAAAATTCCGAGGAAAATAGGAAAGAAATCTCGAAACAAATTCACAACAAACAATCAGAGCTGCTTAACACAAAATTGACCTAAAATTAGATTTGAACATAGATTCTAACAATGAAAACCTCAATTCCTGTTGCGCATCTTTACCTCAGCCGCAATCTGCTCCAAAATTGAAATTAACGTCTTAAATTGAATTAAGAAAATGCAAAAGAGAAATTAAAAAAATATACATATTCAGAACATTCACATACTGAATATAGATGAAAAAACATCAACACCGAAAAAACAGAAAGAATTGAAAGGAAAAAATTCAGTGATTTTCACCTGTGAGTAGAAATGCTGAGAGAAAACAAAGATCTAAAGAACTACTTTAAAATAAAAACCCCAACTTGCATATTATTGCAAGTAAAAAAGCACTAATATATTCTGAAAAGAAGTTGACAAAAAAATAAAAAATGAAATCAGCAAAAATACAGCTCTTATATATACAATATTTATTCAGAAATACATTATTGCTATCCATAAGTACGTAAAGCTTTTAATTATTAATTGCTAGTCCCACCTCAGCTGAAATTGACAGAGATGGGAGGGGAAGCCCTTATCCTTCACCGGGGTGTAATATGCGCACCCCTTCCCATCCATTGCCACCACTGCCTGTAGCTGGCACCCGGCGCATGTTAGATTCGTGCTCCTTCGCTTTTGCCATAACTTGTAGATATTCAAATAAATATTTATTTTTGCTTAAAAAGTTATGGATATAAGGTCTAAAACATATTCATTATTAATGTGGAATATTTAAACTAAAAATTATCGATAAGGTTTATGAAAAAAATTAAGATTATATATTGTTTTAACTTTTAGCTTTATCATTATTATATATAATTGTTTTTTTCTTTTCTTTTTCATGTATAAGAAGTTCATCATATTTGGAATTATATTTTAAAATTAATTTTGTATAATTATGAATTATGAATCACAAGGACTCCAAGAAAACATTAATTTTGTGAGTTTTTAAGTGATAGTTTTATTTTTAGGTCTTAAATTGATAAAAAAAAAAAATTCAAGTCTTGAATTGATAACTTGCTATCTCTTGAGTCTTTTGTATTGATAAAAGTTGTTTACTAAATCATTAAATTTCACTTAATTAAATATTTAAGTTTAGATAATTATTTAATTAAATAATTAAATAATTTCACTTAATCACTAAATTATTAAGTTTAGATTTTATTTAATAAAACATTTAGTAAAAAAAAAATTTAGTTCTCTAAATTTGTCTCATAAGATTTTTTATAATTTATCTTTCATCTTTTTTTAGTCATCGATGTTTAAGAAATATTGTTTTTTAATCCTTTGAGCTGTTAATAAAAATTTAATTACAAATTCTTACACCTAAAAAGAATTAAGTTTTTTTTTTTAGAGAACACCAAAATAATGAATAACATAAACATAAATGAAAGGCACTAAAAAAAGGAGGATACACCACTTAGTATTCCCAAAAGCCCACACTCTGAAAATCTGTCTAATGCCCATATCAATTCTTAATCTTTAACCAAATTTCTACTCTAATAAATATTAAAATTCATACCCATCATTTTCGTAATATCCATTTCCTAGGAGGTTAGTAATATAATTTGTGAAAAATAAATTTTATGGTGCTTAATATCAATTTGAATGCAAATGTGTTTTGTCATCATAGTCACAAAATTCTAACCTACATATTGGAATGAAAAATAAAATTTCTTAGTTACTTAATGTCAATTTAGCGTGTTAGATGAAGAAAATGAAAATTCTCTCTATTTTTGTATATAAAATAACAAATATTAGAATGAAAATGTCTTTTTTTCGGTTGAAATAATAAATTTGTAATTTAAAAAAAAAAAACTACCAAATCAGATAAAACTGACAAGTAACATTTACCTATTATAACAGAATAAAGAACAAAGAATAAAGAACTGAAACTTCCTAAGTATGAAAGACTAAAAAAAATTGAAAGATGAACAATGAAAAATCCGATGAGATTAAAAAAACTTTTTTTTTTCCTCAAACTTTTATATAGATATTTAAGTTTAGCTCCTTTAATTATTGGTGTTTTGATCTAACTGTGTTAGTTGACTAAGAATAGTGGTTTTAATTTTTCTCTAATAATTTGTCATTAACATAATATATATACTACACCACTCATTTATTTCAAGCTATAATTCTAATAATTTTGTCTCCGAAGGATCTATAAATTGAAGATACATTTATCTAAAAAAAACAAAAGATACTTTTTTTCGTAAGTTTACGTGTGATAGCCCGATGATATGTGTATATTAGCACATATTTTATTTATCATATCATCACATATTTTTTGGCTTTAGTTTCTGTTTAATTGACAAATCTCATTATATTGGATCGGGTTGTATGGTGGCATGTTTGGAGTTAATTTATCAAATTCTACATTACATGACATGGATTAACACGATTAATAATAAGTCATCATATATTGTCAATGTACCAATAAACATATATGGTATTCGTTTTTAACCAAAGAAATATTACTTTCAACTTGAAGTGGTATTATTATGTTTTAATTACTATTAAAATATTAAATTAAACCAACCAAGCTTTCAACTTGAAGTGGTATTATTATTTTTCAATCACTATTAAAATATTAAATTAAAAGTAACCAAACTCAACAATAAACATCCTAGATAGTGAATGACTTAATTTGAACAAGATTTGTAGAGGCTTAATTGAAATGATAAGTACATTTATTAGTTGCATAATTTTATTGGCACACGTAACAACTAATTGATGCAATGCAAAGTAATGGCATGTTGATTGCACATTAATTTCTGTCATTTAAAGATCCATATCATTATCACCCTATATTTGGTTATTTAAATTCATTCAAAAAACAAGAAAACAATTGGATGCACATGAGTTTCCATCCATATCTCACATCATTTTCAGAACTACTTAGTTAAATATCTACTTAGCAAAGAAATCAATTTCTTTAAAAGAGATCATCAATAATAGTGATGACTCTTTATATCTCTTTATATCAATGATTAATTTTTATGATCAATTAGGTTAATGTTGGTGATGGTAGAATACCGTACAACGACTGATTATATTAATTTTTATGATGTTACTTGTTAGAGTACTTTACTATTTAATAAACATTCATAAATAAATAAATATAAATATATATATATATATATATATACACACATTGGCGGACCTACAGGGGGCCAAGGGGGCACTGGGCCCTCTGAAATTTTGAAAAAAGATAGGGGTATTTTGGTAAATTAACATTTTAATTAAAAAAAAAAGCATATGAAGCATTCCAGCATGAGTTTCTCCAAGGGCAGTGAAGTGAGGTAGTGAGTTAAGATTTTCCCCAAATTTTTTTTCACTTCATCCAATAAAAACCCTAATTGTATTTTGATTTTCTCTCTTTATTTTACAAAACCGTAATGAGATAACTGTATTAAACATGGAAAATATATATGCACCTCGAGGAAGATCAAGGCGTAGAACCAAAAAGATCACCAATCTTCACCATTATCGAGTTGAGTTGTTTTATTCTGTGATTGATATGCAAGCTCAAGAGCTAAATCATCGCTTTGATGAAGTGAACACCGAATTGCTTCTATGTATGACATGTTTTGATCTTAGAGACTCATTTTCTGCATTTGACAAAAACAAGTTACTTCATCTTGCAAAATTTTATTCATCTGAGTTTTCTTCAGTTGATATATATGAACTTGAGAGTCAACTTTAGAACTTTGTTTTTTACGTGCGTTTGGATAAAAATTTCTTTGAAGTAAATGGAGTTGGAGGACTTGCTCAGAAGATAGTTTCTACAAGAAAACACATTGTTTTTCCATTTGCTTACTTGTTAATCAAGTTATCGTTGATATTACCGGTTGCCACTGCCACAGTTGAAAGAGTTTTTTCGGCAATGAAGATCATTAAGAGTTATCTTCGCAATCGAATGGGCGATACACTATTGAATGATTGTTTAGTAGCATATATTGAAAAAGATGTGTTTAGAAATGTTAGCAATGAGGCTATAATGCATCGATTTCAAAACATGAAAAATAGAAGAAAAATGTTGTAATTCATGTATTGTTATTTATATTTTTACATTGATGTTTTAATGTTTTAGTTATTAATTTTTGAATATTTTCGTATTGAATTATGACCATGTGTTGGGCCTCTTGAGTCAAAATCCTGGGTCCGTCACTATATATATATATAATATGATAAATATTGTGCTCCACATATTCCACGAAAAAATTTAATTTTTTAAAAAATGTATTTTTATTTTTACTCTCTCAGTATTTTTTTTATTTGAATTTTTTTACCTGATTTCAATTTTGTTGAAATTTTACCATATATATGACTAATTTACCGAACTATATTCTCTATATATATATATGCCCACATTTATTTATAATTGAGCATGATGCTCAATTTAAGGAAAAACAAAAATGAAATCTTATTTACGCAATAAAAAACTCAAAGAAATAATTTGAGTCAATGTTTAAAGTTGTACTGGATGGTTGGCCAATCGCAGAGAATGATTTGGAAAGGCAATTGCTTTCAGAAGATGGCAAAAATTAGTGATTAAATAAATTAAACTTATTAGGTATCAAAATTTGAAAACCACCAGAAAGAAATAGACACTGGGAAAAATATCAAAGTAGGTGTCAAGTCCCAATCCAATTCTTCTTTTGAGGAGGGGTGGTTTTCATGTATTTTTCACACTTAACAATTTCTATGCATAACTAATAATTAATTGCTAAATAATTTTATATAATACCAAAAAATAATTATATGATTAAGTTTTATTATCCACAATTCAAAATTATATTCAAAAGTTTATTTCTATTTTGTAGGTTGAGGATTATAGACTGACTTATCTTGCAAAATTAAATATGTGAAATAGATTCACACGAGTCCTTATCTTAATTGTTTTGCGATGGAAATTTGAGGAGTGCGTATTTATTTAGAGAATTTAAAGAATGTTTTGGAAGAATTATGTTTTCAAGAAAACATCAAATAATAAAGTAAATAAAAATTTGTGTTATATATATAATACATATATTACTTTTATTTCAGAGAAAAATCTAAAAGTAAAAATAAAACAAAACAAGCTTATACCTATACAAAGAAAAATAATTCCAATTGCCCTAAATAACAACTCATTATTTTCAATCTATCAATTCATTGACATGCACTCTTCTTTACAAAATGGAAAGCAATTGAAAAAAATAGCAAATGCCTACTTGTTCTTTTTTTATGCTACACTAGGCAATCAAATACTCCAATATAAAATTTACTAATTATAAATAAAAATCATATAATAGTGCTTAGCTTAATGGGTTTTACTAGATGTATAATCTATCGTCCCATTTGTAATTTTGCACATAATCAAATATATATCCAATTATCCATATATAGTGATAGATAATACACCCATCAAAAAGTCTATATGCATTTGTTTGGAAGCTATAAATACAAATAAATATTAATTAATATATTTGAACAAATATAGAAGCCTTGAAATTGGTAAAAGATAAGATCAACTCTAAAGAAAGACCCAAAATTTGAGAAAGGATGGAAGGGGTGTGTGGCAGACTTGACATCACCTCCACCCACCCTATCTTTTTATATATTGAAATATATAAAATTCATCTCACAAATAATATGGTTATCTGTTTGCCAAAGTGTATTTGAAAGAATTTATAAATTCTTATATTTTATTAAAATGTTTTTAGAATTTATAAAATATTTTATTTTATTTCAAAAATTGGGTAAATAATATTGGAGTTTATAAGATGTTAGTAATAAAATTGTGTAATTTAAATGTTTAAATTTGAAGGTGTTTATAAAAATAACATCTTATTTTGAAATGAAATAAGGACTTGATCTTT
Source organism: Scutellaria minor (assembly GCA_954870855.1). Taxonomy (NCBI): domain Eukaryota; kingdom Viridiplantae; phylum Streptophyta; class Magnoliopsida; order Lamiales; family Lamiaceae; genus Scutellaria; species Scutellaria minor. The sequence goes on from OX940727.1 coordinate 31,345,592, forward strand.
TGAAATCTTTGTCAAATATTTGATAAGCTTATAAGCTCATACAAACACACTCTTAATCTTAGAATGACATGATTAATATCTTTCAATCTAATTATTGTACTTTTTTTTCCAGAATTCTAAAATATTCTATAAAATATTTTAGATGATGTGATCGACTCAAAATGATATATACTTAACATGATGAGTTAAAAGATAAATAACTGACAAATATATATAAAAATACAATTATCAATTCTAATTTATGTGACTATCATATCAACTACATAAAAGTTTTCCTACATAAAAGATTGATATGAATATCACATATTTTCCTACAATCTTATAATACTAATTTAGATTATGAAATAGAGGATGTCATTTGACCCACCCCACCCCAAGGAAGCCATTTATTTAAAGACTACATTACTAGTATTTATTTGTGATTTTGATGAGAATTGACACCTAAAATCTTGTCTCCCCATCTCTAAGAAAGCCCATGTTACCACCAATCATCTTTTCCCCCCATGTCTCCATCCTTATCCCAATTCTTGTGCCCTTTTTTGTCCTTTTCCATTTCCTTATTTTCACTTTGCCCAATCACCCTTGGGGGTCTTCACACGTGGCTACATTATTGCACCTCATTTTATCCCATTTATTTAATTTATGTTACACCCTATAAATTTTAAGATATTTAGTACAAGATATATACTATAATACATGCCCTTTCTCTTTTGGGCTTGTCAAATATGGGGCCCATTTCCATAATACTCTAGTTGGATTGGGCCCTTCATATGCTCACAACTTAGTTGGGCCCAATTATATAGCCACCCTCATCTAGTCTCATGGACTTTCCTCAAATACAAATCCAAGAAGGCTGATTGATTTGAACTATGATGAATTATAAACTAGTTTAATTAAAAACCATTAATATTTGATCACAACTAATATTCATAACAAACATGCAAATCAAGAATATCTATATATAACTAGACTTCAAAGTACTTAACCCTTAAATAAATAGAACAACAAATTAAATAACTACAACTATTTATTTCATAGGACTCCTTCAAATAAGAATCACACTCTTACCTTCATTTCATTTCCTGCAATGCATAACACCATATAGTTCATATCAGTTCATGATATCAACAAGAAATGAATTTAACTAAATGAACAATATATGAAAAACTTACAAATTTGATTTTTAAATAGTAGTAGAATTCCAATTATCACCTCGATCTTCCATCTTTACAATCAAGTGTTCCAAATCGAGCACAATCTCGGCTTGCTTGTTCGCCATCTCGCCTCCTTCTTCGCCTTCATCATCATCGTCGTCATCAAGCAGTATCGTCTTCCAGAAAGTATAGCTATCCATGTTTTTATCCGGGGTATTTTCGTAATTAATGTCATTAGTACTCGATGAAACTTGTACTTGGTTTTGATTAGATGATGTTGGGATTATTGCATGATCTTCTTTCACAATCTCCTTTTCATTATCTTTTTTTCCATCTAACTTGATTTTTTTTCTTGCTTCAATATGATCATTGTTTTTTTCTTCTCTCATGATCATCTCATCAAATGCTTTGATCCAAAATAGGATCATCTCTTTCGTCTTCTTCTCGACGTTTTTCATGTCTTCTTCCAAGGCCATAATGTGGAACTCCATTTCTTGTTGTTCCCTTTTGAGCCTCTTGATTTCGAGCTTCGATTCATTCATTTCAGATCTTAGAATCTTGGAAAGTGGCCTTTTAGGACATGCTTGACGAGGTTTATATTCTGGGTTTTGTGCTCTTCTCTTGATGTTTTCAAGCAAATGGATCTTCCCTTGTTGAAAATATGGATGTAGAAACTCCCATTGATGATCGCCTCCTAATTTTCGAAAACCCTAAAAGCATCATTTACTACATAAATTAGTTGTCAATGTGTCATGCAAAGTATTATTAAGCAAAAATTCGTGAAAAAAAAAAAAAAAAGTAGGGGGAGGCATCTCGAACCTCACATAAAATATTTGCCAAAGGCATAATTTACAAAGAAATTATTAAAACTAATTAAGGGAAAAAATACAAATACAAACAGTACTTGTTTTTTTATCACCATGTATATCATTTTATACAGAAAATTCAAAATAAAATACTGTAACTTGGGTTTTTTTTTCATCATTTTTAACCACTAATTTTACTAGTTGATATACTTATCGTTTAAATTTTTTTTTTTCAATTTTAGTCAAAATTTAAATCAAAATTTTGAATTCAGTTGATAATTATCGATCATGTGAACTCCGATAATGCTCCTATAATACTTTAAATTGAGGATTTTAATTGTATTGGGAGGAATTGATTCATCTGATATTAATTACTGGATAAAAAGTCTTCAATTTGAAGCATGTAGATCATATATACTTTTCCTCAATTTAGTGAAAACATATATCAAAATTTCCCTCCATACAATCAAAACCCTCAATTTGGACCATCACATTTGCATCGTCAACATTTATGTCAAAAATTATCTCCCAAAATTAATACCAAAAATGAAGATTTCAAGAATCATTATAGAAACGAAGTTAGTGTTTTGAAAATGTGCTTAATTAACCGTATAAGTTAATGGATTAAAAATGAAAAATTCCTTATAATAATATACGTACATAGTTGTTGAGCTGGTAGACAAAGCTCGATAAGTTGCTGTGTCTAAAATATTTAGGAATAATCTCAGCCGAGAATTTGAGATGATCCCAAATCACCAAAGTATCGCCAAATTCTCCCCACGAGATGATCAAGTTCGTTTCCGGATCATCAACTATGCTATACGTCTTCGTCAAGAAAGCCGGAGGCCCGATTTCCCTCGTCGATAAATTATGCCGCCTTCCGCCGCCACCGGAGCCACCGCCGGCGATCTCAATATCCATAGTGTTCTTGATGAATGAAGTGTTTGAAAGTTATAATAAAGCTTTTTAACATATTTTTGCTTGAGTGTTTATATTAGTCTTAGCACTTTGTAGCATGCATGCAAAGGAATATTTCTTGAAAAACATGCAAACGGGGTTTTGCTTTCTTGATTGAATTTCGATAAATCTTAACCGTTGATTTTCTTTCTTGAAAAGTTACACGTCGGATTAGAATATATTCTTGGGAATATGTAATAATTTAAGTTGTGTAGTACTAATTCATGTAATGATGTTTGGCACTCACTTGGCATGCTCCTTAACTCATGTTAATTTCACTTGATGGTATCTGCAGAAATTAAGTACAAGTCATGTTGCGGAATTGATACTTAAATTAGTAGTTAATTAAATGCCTAAAATTGCTAATAAAATTTTATCTCAATTAAGGATTGTCTTAGAATTCTTTTCATATATTAATTAAAAACATAAAGATTGAACAATATATCTTAAGTCTAAGCAAGGAATTTTATTCAATATTGGAGAGAAAATCAAATTAATTAATTAATTCCAAAAACGAGATCTTAATTATCAAATTCCTAAATTTTAATTAAGGAAGAGTAATATGGATAGTATTGGGATAAGGTTGTAAAGAAATTGTGAAAAGACAAATAATTTAAACCAACAACTCTCATATTGATAGAAAAAAGATGATCTTAAATTAAATAAAAGATCAAGCTTACTTTGTCCCTCTATTATGAATTATAAATTAATCTGTACACTAAGCACTCTGCCACATCGATTATTACAATTACATTGATACTAAATTTCATTGTATACTCCCCCTAATTAAACAAATCCAACTATATACTAATTTTAATAAATAATTAGTGTTAAATTGATTATAAAATAGATGTCAGATAAATTTTTGTCCTATAGCGAAGATACACTAAATAAGTATATTAATATGATAAGTAAATGCTGAAATTTAAGATCTAATTGGTTTGGTATATGTATAATTCATCTTTCATATATGTTGATTATTGAAAGACAACTCTTTTAGAGCACCATCTTTTAGACTATATTAGTCTCATGTGAGTGCATTAAACCCGTCCAAATCATCTCACTTTTAATAATTTCATTTATACGTAATAAACTTAATTAATTTTTTCACTGTTTAATATATTAAGAGGGAAAAGGTGAATAGAATACAAAAAAAAATTAACAAAACCTATGCTATTAAGGTATCTAATAATCAAAATTTACCATTCTTTAAATATTGGCGTGAATGTGCAACTCTTAATATTAAGACTAGTTCAATAATATACTCAATAATATAATAAAATCATAAATTAATGTTGGGTTAATTTCAATTAGAATACGAACTTCTCACCAACTACAAATAAATTTCAAACATCATCGATCTCATTTTCCAACGCTACGATATATTATCACCATCATTGTCAATGAGACCGTTTCAAATCATCATCAATTTTGGATTAACCCTTATAAATCAAGAATAAAAAAGTTAGGTTTATCATACCTTTTCTCGATTTATGATGATAGTGGTACATTACACTAGCAAAGCCAAATAGAGTGACATCATGAATACAACTCCAACATCACCAATTAAACTCCAACATATTGTTGCGCTATTTTCCATTAAATGAAAAAAAGATGCTAAATGTTTGCATACATAATATATTCAAGGGAATGTATATATATCTTTTATTTCTCATCCAAAACAGTGCTAGTAGATGAGATATGTATCTGAGTATCTCACACCGAGCTGCAAAATTTGGTATCATGAGATTTCTTTTATCATGCAACAATTTTTTCGGGGCCAATTCGGCCATTTTTCTTCGAAAATGGAAACGAAAAAGAACATTGATGCCCATTCAGAAGAAATGGAACATACATGTGAGTGATTCCTCAGATTCCGCTAGAGTCCCTTCCGAAAACGAAACGTCTCATCCAATCTGATATCACCAGTGCTCTCGTTCGCCAGCTTACCAGCTTGCTGAGTACATTAACATATAGAAATCAACCAATTGTATTAGCTGCGCATGTAGCAGTACTTGTAGTATTTTTGCTTATTCATGAGTCGTATAATCTTGATATAAGAAGTAAACGAAAACGTATGTACCTTGCATATACCGAATACCAAAGCCATTGACTGCTCTGGCCGATCGAGACCCAGTCTCCAGGTAACTCGGCAGCCGTTTGTTCCCCTCCTAAAGGAGCAAATTGTCCAAAATGCTTGTACCTTGAGCAAATCATACAGAGTACATAAGAAACAAATACAACATCTGCAACCTAAGTTTTAAATATTAAAAATGTCGACTTAGAGCTCTGTTGAAAATTCATCGTCATGTTTATTTACTTCCAAATTAGTGATAACGAAGGCGCTTCAGATATTAGGGGAAAAGAGCAACGAAGAAATAAGGTCAGACCTGAAAGGGCGGAACCTATGACGTCCTTCACCCCTGAAGCGCAGTGGACCTTCTGGATTTTCCTCGCACTCTTCCATGCGGTTGAAACAATCTGCAAGATAGGAACCTTGCTGTGCTGCAACCTGAGCAGTTGCTGGAAGGTTCTTCATCTGAGAGTCGACCTGAGAAAGGGCTGTTTTGAACTCTTCAAGATTCACTTCGACTGACTCCTTCACTGCATCTCCTTTTGAATCTTTCAAAAGATCAACGAGAGTACTCATCTGTCTGTTTTTCAAATAGAGTTCTACTTGGGGGTATCTTTCACATATATCATAAAGCACGTCATGAAATTCCTTCACTGTAAGTGTCCCAGAGTTGTCTTTATCTGCTTTACGAAATATAGCCCAAATATCTTCCTAACAATGTAAAGAAATAGGGTCAAGATTTATGGAAAATTCCATGAAACAGAACAGTGATTACAAGATTATAAGGAACGGATACCATGACTCTCCGCTGATTGATTGTGGCACAATCTCCGAGTGCATATATGCTGTCAGTTCCTTCTACTCGCATCCACTCATCAGTTGCCAATGCACGTCTATTAGCCTGGTCGACAAAAATTAAGCCAGCAATTATAATAATTCCATCGGGAATCATCTCAGCACACAAACCATGAAAAATTCAGCAAATATAACAACTCAGAAGGCTTAATATAGCTTTGTACGCCTTAAAGAGTTATTACCTGACCAACTTGCTTCATGAAATCCATGATAACAGGGCGAGTTCCAATTCCAGTTGACCAGACAACCATGCCATATGGCATACTGGATACTTCCCCACCATTCTTAACTTGTTTAGTGGAAATTTCTTTATCTGATACTTTCACAACCATTGCCCCCGTTTTAACATCGATTCCATCTCTCTGAAATTTCTCCTCAGCAAAAGCCGTAATTCTTTTGTCAAACCTACATCAAGCAGTTTGCATGAAACAATTTTTCAGCAAGTTCTAAAATGAGATACTGCATCTTGAGTCAAAGACTCATCTTCTCCACAGAATATTTGGTATATTATAGTATACTCCTTCGTCCCAAATAAAGTCATATATTACATATTACCAAAGTACAGATTTTTTTTTCTCAAATGAATGGGAGCACTAACTTTTGTAAACCACCAACCCTCACTTATGTGACTTATGTCCCTCCAAAGTGTCATAACTAATCACAGAAGTTTACTTTTCAAACAAAACTTTTTTTTTTTTTTTGGGACAAATAAGTTTTTGAAACATGGCTCTTTTTCTGGGACAGAGAGTATACAATATGTATCACAGATTAGAAAATATTAATTGGACTGACATGAACCTTTGAGATCATAGGAGAGAACAAAATGAAGGAAAACTGAATGGGCATGTATTGTTATGCAACCTTGTTTATGTACTGGCAATCTAGAATAAGTACTATGACTTTTCAGAAAAAATCAGGAAGCTGGACTGGTTAAAAAAAGAATATCATACTTAAATCTCCATCCAGAAAAGAATACTACAGAGTTTATTTATCGACCAAGACCAGAGATTTGCATTTCCATGGAGCAGTAGGCATGTCGGATTTCTGACATATCTACAAAGTGTAATTCTAAGGAAGAAATATATATATCAGTCTACTCCCAGTTAAACGGAATCAATACTGTTCAACCCACCACTTGATACACTCTTGATAGAGATTGAAATTGGACTTGCAAACTGATTCCTTTTACCAGCTTCATCCTAGCCTAGTTCACATTGACTTTATAACCCTTCGAGTTTGTGACGGAAATTTGGATGGCTAACAGCAATCTCATGAAGAGTATTTTAGATTGTCAAAGTATTGCTAACCTAACTATGATATTCAAGCATAGTAGCATAGTTTCAAGAATTTTACTTAAGGTGAGGACTTACATGTTCAAAATATGGTCCGTAGCTTCAAGAAGTGTTATTTTAACTGCCTCTTTCACGTTGGGGTATAATTTGATTAGATCTTCATTTACATAATCATGAAGCTCTGCTGCAAACTCTACACCAGCTGGACCTCCACCAACAACGACAAAATGAAGAATTTTCTTTCTTTCTTCATCACTTAGATTAGGCAAACTTGCCCTTTCAAAACAATCAATAATCGTCCTTCGGATCTTCTGAGCATCTTCTACTTCCTGCACAGCAAGCAGTTCCAAGAACCAAGTTAACAAGAATAGGACAAAGGACAGCAGTTCTCACACCTACAAGCCTGGGATATCTAACTTGCATGAAGTCACATGCACCAATATATTATGATTAAGTTTCCAAGTTTTACCCCATGGCTAAGAAAACCAAACTTGAATTCATCAATCTAGATCAGGGGGGATATTATTGATGTGCAGTCCCGGTGGATAACAATATACGGAGTGTGCTAAAGCATATAGTAAGACTAGTTTTGTGGATGTTACCTTCAGGAAATGGCAATTTTCTGCAACACCAGGGATATTAAATGTATTTGCACGGGCACCAATGGAGATCACAAGGTAGTCATAGTCTACCACAATTTCCTCTTTCACATTGGGATCCCCAGCCAGATGAGATCGACAGTAAACTTTCTTATTTTCTTGATCAATCTTATAGCACTCTGCTTCCCAATAACGAACATCCACATTTTTCTGCCATAAAGAGAATCCATTGACTAAGTGCTCAAGTAATAACAACCGCAATGAAATAACAGGAGTTGGGCTGCCATAAAGTTTCATTTATAGCTATCAGCAAAGCATATTCTGCGCATGGGCTCTTCAAATGATCAAAACTTTAAATTGCCAAACAGAGAAATAATGATCAAGCAAATAAGTTATTGAAAATATATACTACAGATTGACAGAAGTGCAACTAAAATTTCTGTAAGATTGCTTTCTATGCTCAAAAGCAAAAAGAAGCACGTGAATTAACCTGACAATATGATCAATAAGTCCAGCAAAAAAAAAAAACAGAAATTGAAACAACAGATGAAGTTATACAGTATTCTAGTATAGCACAATATCTCAATAACCTTCCTCAAACTACTTACTTTTCTAACAATGTTGCGGATTGGCTCTACAATGCTCCGAGCTTCCACAGTGCCACATGTTACACTTGGAAGTAATGGGGTGAATGCGAAAAAGTTACGTGGTGATATCACCTGGACATCATAAGATGGACTATTCAGGTTTTTTAAGAAACTTGTTCCAGCCCAACCAGTTCCAAGCACCACCACTCTCTTTTTGCGGTTCTTCTCATCAGCCCCAGTTTCACTGATAATATTCACTCCCTCCTCTGATTTAGCCTCAGAAAGCGCCACAAGGCCTCCACCACTGTCATTCATATACAAAAAGTGGAGTTGGACAAAGTTACCAAATCATGTTATTATGACAAACCGACACCAGTTCTCCTTCACATGAGATCCAAATCCTAGATTATATGTCCTTTGATAGACTACTTGAAAACACAAAAGGCACACAGTCGACACTCAAACTTAATCATGATGCAAATACAAACGATTCATAATAAAACCAAAAAGGGCAATGACACATTAAAACTAGTTATTTTCCACTGCAATCCATTGATCTATTGTTGCATACATCATAGATCTACTGTTGCTAGGACAAGAAAACTACAAAGAAAATATTCAAATCCTCCCGATTTTCTCAGGCAATTAACTGTTCCCCTAACCTCGCCAATTCATGCAGATCAAGATCTTCAATTTCACTAAGAAAAATTAAATCTAATCTGTAAACAAAATCCATCCATATGACAATGAAAGAACATAAAAGGCTGCACCATGATCATGTATCCATATCATTCTCACAGCTATTCTCTAATCTTTCCACCCGATGTAATAGCAAGAACCTCGATACCAATAACTACAATTTCGCTAACCGATCACCCTCTATCGCCAAAAATTCAAGGTAGCTGTCTTACAACAACGAAACAACATAAGTAAAACACAGTTTCTATTCCAAGCACCACTTCACAATCAATCTAAAAGAGAAATGACAAAGAATTCTAAGTTCTAACACCATATAGCATAATTAAAACAAAATAAATTCTATAAATTAATAAAAAAATACCTGACGGTGAACACAATCAACATTTTAGCTAGTGAAGGATTTTCACGGGAAGTTCTCGAAAACCTCTGAAACATCGTCATTTTATTCATGCCTCCAACTCAACAAGAGATCGTCTGAGCTGAGAACAAAAACAAAAACAAAAATAAAAATCACCAAAGAAACTCATATGCATAAAACTGGAAGACATGAAAAAGGAAAAGACAGAGAAAATATGTTTTACTTCGACTCTACTTCTAGAGAGAGAGAGATTAGTTCGGTAGTCTAAGCAGGTCGCATGTGATCCAGAGCAAATCGAACATTTGGAAGAGAAAAAACGCCCAAAAAGGTAGGAGGAGGGTGCAGGGTAACATGATGGTCCACGCTGTATCTGAACTTCTTGGCCCACAAGAAAAGGACACGTGTACACGCCTGCTCTTTTGTAAGCGTTGTAGGTGGCCACGTGCGTCATCACACAAGCCAACTAATTTGCGTTGACGTTAACGTACAGCTTTCGATGCGTGAGGTACATCTCATGACAGTGTACAACAGATTGTAAATGACAATTCTTCTTCTTTTCCTTTCATTTTATATCCTTCAATTTCAAAATATTTGTTGTAACTTTGTAAAAAATAAATTTTATTTTAATTTATTTTCCTTTTCACATATCAGGTGATTTTTTTTCTTCCAGTTAACTCTTTTCTTGTTTTTTGTATAAAATATTTATTTATTATTGTTGGAATTAATAATTGGACATGAGTTGGTGTTAAAACTATCTTCATCAACAACCTCCCACAACCCAACCTCCCAATAAAATATTAATTTATCTCTCATCCACATATACAACCCACAACCCAACCCAATTCCAAATTTTTTATACTTCATCAACAACCTAATACAACCCAACTTTTTAATAAAATATTATTTCTCTTTCATCTACAAACACAACATAAAATGATTTTTTCACATAAATTAAATAATCAAAAAACCCAAAATATTTAAAAATATATTATTTTGGATTTTTTTTAATTACATTTAAAAATATAATATTTGCATAGATTAAAATCTTTTTTGATATAATTTTTTTATAATAAGGAAAATATTTTTCTCATACACTTAAAATAACAACAAACTCAATAACTAAATTAAACTCACAATAGTTGAAATAAAAAATCGAAAAAAATGCATGAAATATGAAATTACAAACATAGAACTATAGAACATAGAAATTATATATCTAATTATCATTGCCGAACTTTTGTCATATATGCTCAATCAAGTCGTTTTTTAGAGCATTATGAGCCTCTCTATTACGAAGTTGTTCTCTGTTTCTCATATAAATGGAGATGTTTGCAATGCGTTCGGTAGAGTATTGAAAATGTTGATCATCATCTTCTTCTTCTTGTAATCCATTTATGATTTCCTATTGGTTTATAGGTTTATCCATAATAAATTCCGTCGGATCATAATAATTTTGATATGTGTCTCGTTCATCCTCTACTATCATATTGTGCATAATGATACAAGTCATCATAATTTTTCCCATCAAAAGTTTGTCCCAAACTAGACATGGGCGTCGAAGAAATGCGAAACGAGCTTGTAGAACTCCAAATGCTCGTTCGACATCTTTTCTAATAGCCTCTTGGTGTTGAGCGAACAACTTATGCTTTCGGAGTTGTGGAGCAGAAATGGACTTGACAAACGCAGCCCATGAAGGATATATGCCATCAGTGAGATAATATGCCCTATCATTTTCACGACCATTCACGACGTAACTAACCTTTGGTGCTCGACCTTCCAACACATCATTAAAAACTGGAGAACGGTGGAGTACATTAATATCATTGCACGTACCTGGTGTTCCAAAGAATGCATGTCATATCCATAAGTCATAAGATGCAACCGCTTCTAAAAGGATTGTTGGCTTGCCACTTCTTCCTGCATATTGCCCAGCCCATGCTGTAGGACAATTTTTCCATTCCCAATGCATGCAGTCAATACTGCCTATCATGCCCGGGAATCCACATTGTTCCCCGACGTAGAGTAGTCTAGTCAAATCTTGTTCATTAGGCCTTCTGAGGTACTTTTCACCAAAACAAGAAATGACACCATCTACGAAATTCATGAGAGCTTCCCTGGTCACAGTTCCACTCATTCGCAAGTACTCATCAACGGCATCGGTTGATGTACCATATGCCAATACCCTCATTGCTCTAGTACATTTCTGTAAAGCTGAAAGCCCTTGTCTACCTGTGGCATCTGGTCTTTGTTGAAAATATTCATCATTGGAAGAAACAACCTCCACAATACGAAGAAACAATGATTTTTGCATGCGAAACCTACGTCGAAAGATCTCAGGAGCATATGTCGGTCTATCGACAAAATAATCATTCATCTGACGCTCCTCACCAATCTCGCGTTCTCTATCACAATACCGTCTTCTGGCTCTAGGAGTGTGATCTTCCGCAATCATATTATGATTGTTTAAGATCACATCCTCGATTATCTGATCAATTTGATGATTGTTTTGAATAACTCGATTCTCCCATTCATCAAGTTCGGTGAAATGGAAAGAACCAGAACTTGAATCTGAATCTGTATATGAGTTTTCATTGGAAGACATTTTTGAAGTGGAGTTGGTAAAACTATGAGATATGATTTATACTTTAGTATAACTAAAGAGTGAAGATAAAGATTTAGGTGTAAGTGTGAAATGTATTCAACAAGGATATATAGGAAAATGAGAGACTATAGCATGTGAAAGCTATAATACTACATGTTCAATCTTAAGAGACAATGCATGTGGAAGCTATGATAAAGTGTGATAGAGACAAGAGCATGTGAAAGCTATAATTCATATGGGCAAAGTGTGATAGAGACAAGAGCATGTGAAAACTATAATTCATACGGGCAATGCATGTGGAAGCTATAATTACTTTTGTAAGCTAGTAGATTAAAAAACAAGAGCATGTGACATAAAGTCCTATAGAGCTGCCTTTTGCTCAATTATTCATTCTTTTGGTACCTTCTCTGCAATTTATTAATTTACGAAAAACCTTCACCTTGTAAATGTATATCATACATGAGTTTTATATATGTTCTATTGAATAATATTTTATTCGATTTAAAATATTATATTCAAGAGTATAGGCTTATAATCGTACCATTCATTACGAATATGTATATTTGGATCCTTAAGTATATTCCTTTTATCGAAATCGGCCCCTATATTTCAATTTATAATGTTGGTTTCGTGTACTTAATTTGTATTAAAATAGGTTCTACACCTAACCTAAATCATAAACTAAAGTTTATGAAAGCCACTCTAAACTCTTCATTTTATATAATCATTTTATTATAAAAGTAGAATAATAATAAAACTGGTTGGGTTCAATTCCAGTATTCATGAAAAGATATATTTGATTACAAATTATCAACTACATACAATGTTGATATTAAATTTATATGTTATTTAAATATCTGAATTGTAATAATCCGAAAAAATACATGTGATAATGATTTCCATTTGCATAGGATTTCAATTTCAATTTTTATTCTCTTTTTATAATTATGGATAAATTAATTTTTTTCTCTTTTAGTTCGACATAAACATGTGGCATTATAGAATAATTGGGTTTATGGGGCAGCTTTTGTTCTCGTCCTCTTCTATACAATATGAATTTTAGTTTAGAATAGACAACTCAATCACATAATGAAACTTACTTTTTAGAATTACATGAAATTAACTAAACAAACACAAATTAAAATGCTTAAAAGACAATAACTAAAATGAAATCAACTAAATTACATGAAAATAAAATACAGTCACTCTCCAAACACGATCTTCATTAGATTATGTTTCATCTCTTCATCTTCTGGGGATAAGTGGTCTTTTGCCAACAATGTATTCAACATCCGTTCTTTCATCTTCATTTGATTCCTTTGTAACTTTCTATCCTCCAATTCAATTCTAGCGTTTCCCAATTTGTTCATCACTTCAACTTCGTTTTCTCTAGTAAGTCTCAATGCACGAATTTCAGCTGCAACTTCATAAGTAGTAGAAGATTCGGAGGTCTTACTTTTCCTTTTATCTCTACCTGTAGGACGAGCAATGGTTGAGCGTCCAGTACTTGGAGTTTCTAGATTGGAGGGGATAGAATACTCACCATCTTCACTAGTCCTGCTTCTTTTTGAGCTCCCACCACTTTCTTCATTACCCTCCTCATCTTCAGGACGGAAACGTGTTGAATCATTATCTAATTTTAATTCCCACTTGGGATGTTTACACATTACTTCATTAAATACAATTAAATCTACAAACTTGCTGCCACCTGCTTCATAAATTGTATGAGCTTCTTTCTCAACATCTTTCTGGCTCATTCCACTCCTTTTTCGACCATTTGCTTCCTTGCAAGCCGCAAGCCACTTGTTTCCATTTTCATTAAGTCGTTTGAAACGACCTTTGAGTGAATCCACATTTCTTTCTTTGATATCTTCAGGATTTTCTGCTCGAGCTTCAAGAAACATTGTATGCACTCGTCCCCATGTAGAGGCACCTTTTTGATTTTTGCCATGCACTCTATCTTCACTGATAAAACACCAAGATGACATGAGAGCAACATCTTCTTTCACACACCAACTAACCTTTTGAGAGATGTTTGTTTGTTGAACATTTTGGAATAAATTTCGGGAGATATTTTGTGATGGTTGAACTTGTTCGGTGATAGGAACTTGATTGAGATTTGGAGAAAATTGAGAATTCTGAGGATATTGAGAGTTTTGGTAATCTTCAGAATTCATAAAATTTTCGAAGTTTGGAAAATTTTAGGAGTAAGTAAAATAATTTGGATTGTTTGGATCCATAATAACAAATGATAGAAATTATGTGAGAAAAGAGAGAATATCAAAATGTAAAAAAAGATAGAATTTGAGATTGAGAGAAAATGGGAAACTTCAAATTTATGATTCAAAATATGTTAATATTAGACTCTACTTATAGACAAAAAAAAAATAGGAATTTTGATAATTTTTTAAAAATAAATTAAACACAAATTATATCATTTATCAACAATCTAAATTATATCCATAAAAATTTAAATCAACCAATAATGGGTTGACACTTGGCATAAGATGATTCAATGCCCATTTCATGAACTTGGGTTGGACGACAGCTTCCTTATTTCATGGGTTGTGTCCAAAGATTGATTTTTTCTTTTTTTTTAAATTACTTTGTTTTGTCTTTTCCCACAACCGGTTGTGTGGGGTTGTGAATGAAGGTAGTCTAAGGGTCAATGGGTCGCCCACATGAACTGACCCTATTCCACAATTAATAAATGTGGGTGTTGGGATTAAAAGTGATACTATAAGAGAGTTTAGAAGTTATAAGTAGGGCCCTCAAAATGAGTCAGCCAGCCACCAAAATGGAGGGTTGGGCTAAGCATTTAGGAGCTCGCCAAAAGACGGGCCTAGGCGGGGCAGGCTAGCCCGCGGGCCAAGTGGGTTGGCCCACCTTAAATTTTTTAAATTTTTTTTATTTTACACATATATAAAATATGTATAATAATGTTATAAATTACCATTTAATGTAAGTAATGATGTTTAATATATTAAATTTGGCCACTTATTTATATTAACGAAAGAATTTTAAAGAAATTTCTACATTTTATAATGTTTTTTTGTATTTTACATGTAATTCAATGCATGTATAAAGTTGAGTAAAAAGTAAAAAATATTATAAATATTATCTTTTTTTTTTAGAAAAGAAAATTAAAAAAATTAAAAATTCAAATGGGTTGGTCCGTCAGTGGGCTCAACTGGGTTGGGGTTTTTCTAGCGCGCCAAAATGGCGGGCCGCCCCACCCCACCCTGCTAAATGGTGGGTTACGGACAGTCCCACCCCACAGGTCCGTTTTGACAGGTCTAGTTATAAGATAACTCCTTAACATAACCACTCTCTTTTTATAGAATGAACTCAAGGTATTATGCAAAATAGAGATTTCTACAAAATGACAAAAACACACAAAACCTTCCTCCTATTTACTAAATCAATAGTTTTGGGTTGTGATTAGATCAGGAGTACAAAAACATAGAGATACATCTTGATTTCAATTGTGTAAAGATTCGGTGTTTCAGTTTTTATCCGTTGTGAAGATAACCCATAAGTAATCTTTCAATTATTTTTTATTCTATACTTTATTTTTTAAAGTTTCTTAAAAATAAGTAATTTTAGACCCATATTCATATTTATTAAAATAATTCATTCACTTATATAAACATCAATTGATAAATTGAAATGAGGAAAGTACTAAATTTTAAGGATTTGACTTGTTATATGTGCAATTAGGCCATTAGTTTTTGCCCAGTAATTCAATATCTATATTATAAAAGAAGAGAGGAAATTAACACTTTAAATAAATTTCAAATTTATCGTCATACGTTATTTATTTAAATTGTAGTTTTATATCAATTTTTTTAAATTTTAAAATTGTAATTTTGCACTTAATATAAGCAATCCATTTTTTATTAGATTATATGTGATCTTCTATTATACACTTGTTACATCTTATATTTCAAAATAATCACCGCACATCACGTGTATGAAATGACTATTGCTGACGTTTAAAAATGGTAAATTCATCTTTGTAGTCTAACAATTAATGTAATCACGATAATAATCGATATAATGAAGTTTATGGAGGTTCATCAAAGAAAATATTGGAAAAAACTCAAGATACACGATTATATTTGATCAAGAAGGCCTCAAATCAAACTTTTCCTTTTTATAAATTAGGTCGGTGGATCTTAAGTGTGGGATGGCATGGCCCTGACCCATTGGCGGGATTTTGTTGTTAGCATATACTAGTTTATCACCCGTGCGATGCACAGTTATTTAATTTTTTTTTTTATGATTGTTATGTTTTAATTTAGGTCAACTTATTTAATATGACCAATGTCTAGAGTTTGAAGGTAAGATGATTAATAGTAATATCTATGGTGGAATAGTGAAAAGCATGTTGCAGGCTACATTATCCCCCAATGTAATTCATAAAGTAATAAAAATATTTTGTATGTTTTAAATTTTAGTTGTGTTTTATAAACATTTTGTGTAACATAAATCACTGGAAAATAAAGTTAAAAATTATTATCCAATTATTTATTAAATCTTTTGATTCTTTTAATTATTAATAATATGTTTTTCTTTTAGTTTTTGTATTTATGAATCAGCTATATTTGTAATTAATATTTTTTTAGTTATTATTATAAACATATTTATATTTTTACATATGTTGACTTTATTTATTCTTAATTTATAAAATATAAGGTTTATAATTTCTTAATATAATAATTTTTCAAATCTAACTGTAAATATTAGAATCCGTACAAACGTATGGGGAAATAATAGTTCTTCTCATGTGAAGTAATTTTTTCAAAATTTATTATTAAATTAATTGATTTACCTTAAATTTGATGAATTAATTTTAATGGATGAATATACATTTATAGAAGAAGGAAGGTTATGGTATATATAAACATAATTTTGGGTTCCTAAAAATTTGTAATTCTTTGAGGCTCAGTGGATCAATTCGTGGGCCTTATGAAAGGTCCGACCCTGCTGCCCACAAATGGTGGACTTCTGAATTTCTAATCTCTTTTGTTCTTTTTATGCATCAACTTCTTAATTATTATGATGGTTAATAGTATTATCAAAGCTACATTGTTTAGGGATTGAAGGTATGATGGTTAATAGCATTATTCATTGAGGAGCATTGCCCCATATTTCTAGGTTGCAAACTTGTTAAAAATCATCTCATTCCACCATGGATAAATAACATAATATATAGCTTTATTACATTGTTGTTTAAATATTTAATGTTTTATTTCCTATTTTAATTTATTTAGGACTTTTTTTTTTTCAATTTAGAGTTTGAAAGATAGTTAATTATGAATTTGAGACATAAAAAGAAAAAAAAATCAATTTGTATCCTAAAATAAAAAACCTTCAATTAATAATGACTCATAAAATCATGTTTAGTTTGACATCTCTTAATTTCCGATGATTTAAAAGAGTTGAAATAAATATATCAAATATGATTGATGAAACCTACATGGATAGAAATTAAAATAATTATATGTAAAAATAATAAGACAACCTGAAAATGTTAAAAACATGATCCAACTTCCATGAGTCTAAGTGATAATTTCATCTTCCAAATCGATATTTTTTATCTTTCAAACCCATGCCCATCTTTCCAACATGCTAAGCAATAATTTCATATTTTACATGGTATTTTATGTTCATATTGCTAAGGGACACTAATAACAATATGATACTAACCCAAATCCTTCAACACAACACCATGTTCAAACATGCATGTCAATTCTACCAAAATCTCCATCAATCAATTTCAAAAAAGTTGAAGAGTTTCACAAGAACAAAAACATGTCAACTAACTGTATGTCAAGTTTGAGCTGATATTATCCTTCCCCTCACTACTCACTAGTATACCCAAAATAATATTCGAGCAATTAAGAACTATAGCTATAGCTACACAAGCAGGGATGAAACTGCAATTAGGAGCCCTGTGGAGGACGGGGATAAACTCCGGGTAGATACGTAGGACGAGGAGGTGTAGACACTCCAATGTTCTGCATACGATTCGGAAAATTACCATTAGGAGAATGCTGATTCATAAATGGTGGCCGCATGTAGTTGGGGACAATTCCATGAGGATGCACATCCATCGGTACATTCATGGTCGGAGGCGGATGCTGAGGCAACACTCCAGCATGGCTGTACGAACCTGATAGTGGTCCGTGGATAAGACAAGAAAGGATAAACGACGATGATCAGTAGCATATAAAATGTTCTCTCTTGAAGACAAATGGTTATGTTCTATGATAATTTGCAGCAGTGTTACTATGATAGGAGTTCCTAAAGAAGGATGATAAGAGTATGGTTTTGATAATTATCACCAAGTACGGAAAATGTAAGGTTGTGTTTGGATGGAGGGATTTGAAATGAATTGGAATTCAAATCCACCATTATTGCTCAAAAAATAGTTCAAAAGGAAAGTGATGAATTTCTAATTCATATCAATCCAAACACCACTAATGGATTTATTACTATAAATTTCAAATTCCTCCATCCAAACACAACCTAAAATGAAGTTCATCAAGGAAAAGCAACAACCTTAAGCATGCTAGACATATTTGACGTTGAAATGAATATTTGTAGTACATTACCTCTGTTTTGCGATGATACATCAGTATATGTCTGAATCGGAGCTTTCTGATGATGTTGCATCAAACTGACTTCCCTTTTCATCTCATCCAAGGATCTCTGTGCATCTTCTCTACTAAGTTCCACAAACCAAACCTTACAATGCACAAAAAAAATGTACGAAAATCAACAATGAATTTGGATGAACAACAGTTGGTAACTTTGAAAGCTTATCTTATCTGGTATACCTGGTCAAAATACTCATCTGCCCTAGGCATGTCCTTACTCATTGGTAAAGTATAATTTGCTGCCAAGTCATAGTTTGAAATTACACAAAGTATTGATATTTCCCAAAAGAAGAAAACCAAGAACCAGTCAAATGACCAGAGGAGATGTTCCATAAGATACCTATCATTTCATTTACTGCTTGAGCTGGAACTTCCTTCCCCATTTCTTTAAATCTCTTCTCTGCACAGGATTTCAGCTCTTCTGGTTTTGGAAAAGCCACAACAGCAATCTGGTATAAGGAGATATTAATAACTAAACATCACAATCTTTCACTAGCAATTATGCATTTAGGTACATTCTTTCATTCAATTACCTTTATACAGTCAGCAAAGGGCTTTAGCTTACGTTTACGAGCACTCTTGTAAACATTAGTTTGATCAATAATGAAATTACGATGTATTTTGGAAGCCCTGGACAGAAGAACATTAAAAATCTTAGTTGCACAATCCATCAGGCGGTCAAACCGCTCGCCGTAATTATGCTTGCGCAACAATCCAGGCACCTGTAAGGAAGTTCAGCATTATTTCTTCAGTAGTAGCAGACAAATAAAGCTATAGGACTATATATGTACAAAGAATAGGTGCAGGAAAACAACAGAAGGTACAAACCTTCATTTTTTCCAGGGCTAAATTCGTCCCAAGAAGAACATATCGCTTTTCAGGATGCTCATTCACCCACTTTTGAGCCCAAGTACTTTTCCCAGAGGCCGGTAACCCTACCATCATTATTGCTTCACATTCGTTTTGATTCAAAAAGGCAGGTCCTGGTATGGCATTACCTTCAAAAATAGCATCAGCCCAAGGTTTGTAGCCTTCTTCCGGAACTAAACCATCATCAATGCTGAACTGTAACTGTACTATTACATTTTTCAGTAAAACATGTGGGAAAATGGCTGATCTCCATTGCAGACTTCTTTCTTGAGAACCCACCATCCCTAGGCCACTTGCACCTGCATCAAAATGTTTTGCTACACCCAACCATTTCCCATTTTTGGAGAAACCAATACATGCCATGGGCCAATTATCAAGGTCAACCGTACAAACTATGGTGTCACCAACCCAAAATTTTTCACCATAGTCGAAAAAAATTCCTGAGTTAGAATACTTCCCAGTGCCACCAAACCCAAAACTGTTCAAAGTCTCCCCAAGATTTCCCACAGCATCATCTCCTCTAGATATGCCAACACGACAAATATGTTGCTGATCTATTGGAGTATCGTCCATGGCCACTGGTTGTGAAGATACTATTTTGCATCCAAAACAGTACCTCCCTCTGGTGATTCCAGTATTTGCTCTTGCGCCAGACCAACAGTAAGCAAAACCTTCCTCATATAGGGCTGAGCCTTGTAGACCATCTCCTTCAACATTAAAATCTGTGAATATAGAAATATCCAAGTACTCAATTAATAGCACATATCTAAGAACTCATGGATAATCAGTATCAGTGTAAAACTCTCAAATATTTAATCCTACTGCAACAGTAAACCGTAACTGCATCTATAATATCCAATGTTCACAGGTTAATAAAAAAATAAATTCATGGAGGTGAGAGTTGAGGAAAGATAGAAAATAAAGTAATATTTAATAATGCTCATTTTTGGCAAATGCATTTCGGAAAGTATATTGGATATTGTTATGTATTGGTTTCATTTGAGCATTTGTTTTGAAATATAATGATTAAATTTATTCAAGTATTTCAACAGAGAAAAAAAAATTGCAAATGAAGTGTAATAACAGGATAACAAAACCAAAATAGCCTGAGGGAGTCAGGTCAGCAATTTAATAGGTAATAATAATTCAGCACGTGTTGCAAACGAATCACCATAGGATCCATGGTATCTTTAACTACTAAGGAAGATGCTCCAACGGAAAACCATACAAAGCAACACGTGTAACCAAATCGGTGCAATTCATATTTCTGTTACTGATCTAGATATGGCTTGAATTCTGTTCCTGTTCCCCAAGAATCTTCATCACATAATCCTTAAGTTTCTACTAAAACCAGAGGTAATATTAACATTCAAAAGTTCCAATGTCGTTTTCATACTTAATGCAACAGCGGTATCTTCTCAAACTTGGTCCAAGGCTGTTAGAAGCTAATTTCCAATTACATAGCATCTATCATTCATGTGCATTGAAATTAGTTCAATGTAAACCTCTATTATCAGCACAAAGACATGAAAAATAGCCTTATTAAGCCTCTACACAAACACAGCGCCAATGCACAAGGGTTACAGCATAAAAACCACGCAAAATTACTAACAAATATTAAATTCAACCAAATCTCCAATTTGCACCATTTGATCCTTCCATCCATAATTTGTGATCAACATACAAAATTCAAGATTTAGCCACATTCAATCCAAGATCAATAAAAAAAAAACACTCTGAATCAATAAAAACCAACAATTCCAAATCACATCAACCAACACAAAACGAGTGATCAGTTCAAAGCTTATCAACAGTTCAACAAATAACAAAACACAATAACTCCATAAAAAACGATTAAAATTATAGAAGAAAAATCGATGATAACCTATGTCGCAATCAGCAGGATTAAGAACAACTCGCGCGTTGGAAATGGCGGCAAATTGAAAAGGCTCCGATTCCGAAACTTTAGCTTTCTTCAATTGCTGTTCATCACCCCACGGAACGTCGCGTTTCGTCGACGCCATTTTTCACTCTCAGTGTGTGTGCGCTCAGTGCTGTGAGTGACTCTTTCTTTGCCTCTTTGCCGCGGCTTTTATATAGAAACGACAAAACAGAAGAAAACAAGTGGAGTCTTCAAATAACCATCATGCCAACGGTGCCAATAATATAAATGCGCGTAAGGCTCTAATTAGTGAAAATATAGAGAACCGGAGGATGGGGAACCACAGAGGACTACAAATGAACCGCCTTAAACTGACAAATAGGCCAAATAAACAAAAAAAAAAAAAAATCAATATTTTTTTTTTTTTTTTTTTTTTGTCATTTTAGTCAATTCTTTAAAAGTTGTTAATTTAACCATATTATAGTCAATTAGTTGTAATTTTAACCAAAAATTTTATTTTAGTCAAAATTAAATTGTATGTGCCCTACATGACGGACACATGGATAAAAAAATCATTTACACCTCATAAAAAATGAAAAAAAAAATTTGATGAGGTGTTTACGTTTTGGTCATGGAAATCCCCAACTTCCTCAGATTCACTACCGTCTCCGCCGTATTGGCGACGACGTCAGGACCGATGCCGTATTTGTTATGGTTCATGTTTATTGCACTTGCTTGATTAAGTGGAAATTATTACAAGAGGAAATATATAGAAAAATAAAATAAAAAATAATTTATAAGGTGTTTATTTTAATTATTTTTCTTTTCTTTATATATTTTTTTTCATTTTTGATGAGGTGTAAATGATTTTTTTATCCATGTGTCCGCCATGTAGGACATATACAATTTAATTTTGACTAAAATTGGAATTAGACTATAATTGCAACTAATTAGTTATACTATGACTAAATTGACAATTTTTAAAGAATTGACTAAAATAACAAAAACTCAAAAAAAATTAGATTTTTTTTTTTGCTATTTGGCCTTACTAATACTACCCCAGTCCCAATTCTCATAAGTTCTTTCAGTTCTTCAATGGTATTTATAAATTGCTAATTGTTTTTTAAAAGGAATATTAGGAAATTGTATATTAATAGAAATGCATTTAATCTGCTATACAAATTTAAAAAAGAAAGAAAGAAATCAACTTTGACTAGTTGCATTGAGGTAATAAATGCAAATTTTCCTACATTTATTTTGTCCTTAAAGGCAATGATATTTCATATATATATATATATATATATATATATATATATATATATGGACTCATTCAGCCTTATACCTTTTATTTTCACTCAATTATATTCTTACAAAATTCAAGTTGTAAATAAAAATAATATACAATCATATAGAGATATCATGTCATCTTGACGAAATCATAATAAACTCTTTAAGACGTTGAATGATTTATATATATTTGACACTTGTACGTCATTCTTATAATATGAATTCCAAAATCAAAATATCGAACATAAGTTGTCATTGCGTTAACCACAACATAATAAAAATATTCTTTTTATAGTAACACAACACACACGAACGACACAACCATTGAAAGACATCTTACAAAATCATTTGAACACAATGATATTAAAAAGTCCAATAAATATACATATATATTATATATGAAAATGATAAAATGTCCACAGTTGGCAACTTCATAGAGAAGGATTTGCGGCTCGCCATGTTTTGATACATAAGTTTTTCAAATCTATCTTTAATTGTCAGGTGTAAAATAAGGTTTTGATGCGCAAGCTTTTCAAATAATCTTTAATTGACATGTGTATAATTGATTTTATTTTAAAAAATAAAATCAATTAAAAGAATGTATGATAAATTAAAAGAAAGTATAACGGTTGCTCACTCTCACCCAAATCAAAAACAAAATCTCACTGTGATAATAATTGAATTAAACGATCCTTAAATCAGAGATAAAAATCTTAATCACGCAAGCTTTGATCAATCATCTTTAAAAAAATATTCAACATTCGTCTTGAAACAGAAAAGTAAATGAGAAGAAAAGAAATCTATGAATGTAGCGTGTATTGTGTGCGCCAAAGAGAGAAAGATCGTATTGAAAAATATGGCAAATATATAATATCTCTATATAGGTTCCTATTTCTAATAAAACTCATCTATATATATATAATAACACAAGTCAGTCAGACAGAATTGTAATTCTATTAAGAACTAAGGATAATTTGGTAATTTATCATTTTACAGAATAATAGAAAAGAAAAAGTAATTTATCATTTTAAAGAATAATAGAAAAGAAAAAATTCATTTTACGCTGAAGTTTTAAAAATCACAATTACAAAACTGCTTCCTCCTTTCATGGAAATTTTAAAAATCACGATAAGAAAACCGCTTCCTTTTCAAAAAAATCTTTTTCAATTTTTTTTTATTTAATCTATATCTATATTTATATAGAAGAAATTTTAAAAATCACGATAAGAAAACCGCTTCCTTTTCAAAAAAATCTTTTTCAATTTTTTTTTATTTAATCTATATCTATATTTATATAGAAATCATTCCATAACCGCTTCTTAAAAAGAATTTAAAAAAAAAATAATTTCCAATGTAATTTAAATTTTATAAAAGTCTGGATATACTTCTCTTTATAAGAGTTCCCGGTTTTTTAATTTTCAACCGTTGTTTCTCCCACATAAATCTAAAAAGGAAACGGTATTCGGATATATATTCCAGTTTCTTCTTCACCAAAATTGAAAGGATTTTCCCATGGATACGAGTTTCACATCTAATATATTCACTCAAAATGTTAATCCAAAAAATATTCAATCCAAGATATCCTCTAATTCACCATGTATCTTCAAGTTCGAAAAGAGGGGCAAAATTCGCTTCGAGAGACCCTAAGCATAACCAAGTGGCTTCGTCTTTAATGTCTTTAATAATTTGTGGCAGCATTTTCCTGAGACAGAAAAACACATGTTCGCGATTCTGGAAAGTGGAGGAGAAATTGAGGTTGAAATTCGAGATAATTAGCCGGACAAGCATGTATTGGGCGAGTATGGAAACATGTCAATTGCGTGCATGCTGTTCGTGATGGATGAGATGAGGAAGGCCTCCGCCAACGGAGATGAGAAGGATTAGAGAGATCTTCATGGGTTCGGGATGGGCCTCATGATGGAGATGGTGGTTTTGCGTAGTGTGTCAAAAAAAATATTGCTCCCTCTCTAGTATTTTCTCTCCCTAAATTTAATAATTATTTTCTCTCTCTAGATTTAAGAAAAACATGTTCACATAATTTAAACCGTATCTTTTTCCAAAACTGATTCTTTTTTCAATTTTTTTTAAATCCTAAATGCAAACTACATGCACGAAATATATCCAATAAATTATGCGATGAAACCGGAATATTATCTGTACAAAATTATATTTGTTTAGATACATTCTCAAAAATCAGACCGCTTCCTTTTCGAAAACTGATTCTTTTTCAAAAAAAATTTTTATTTCTAAATGCAAACACATACGACAAATATTAAATGGGGCAGGCTATTAACACCCCCTTATTTTCTGAATACACCCCTTCAACAAATTATACCCCTTAATATCTTTTTATTTAAAATTTTAGTTAATACACCCTCCTCAATTCCTATTATACCCCTCCCTATCCCTAACGGTAACCGACGGTGGCTGTATCGCGTGGGCAAGAGGAGCAGCAACAGAGAACATGGTTGGTTCGGTGACGACAAAAAAGCACGACAGAAAAAAGCACAGCGGCGGCGGCGACACGTGGCGGTTGTGCAGAATGGAGCGGATAAGAAGTGAGATTGGCAACTCGGTGTTCAAACGTGGATGGCAAGTGGGAGTGAACAAGAAACAGCGCAACGGCGGCAGCACGTGGTGGCGAGGAGAAGGGAAGAAGAAATAAGAATTTTATACATGGTGGTGGTGGTTTTGCAAAAGAAAGGAGAAGAAATTAACTCAATAAACTGTGAAAGGAAGAATGAGAAGGAATTAACCCACTCCTTTAATAGTTAATACACCACAAACTGCAAAATAAAGGAGGAGAAGGAATTTGATGTCGGTGGTGGTTGTGCTAAGGAATGGAAAATGAATTTAATACAAAGGGTTATAATAGACAATTTAAAAAATATATTAAATAAAAATAATTTTCTAAAATAATTTAAAGGGGTGCATTTAGAAGAGGGGTGTGTTCAGAAAATAAAGGGGTGTTATTAGTCTGTCCCATATTAAATATTTAATTTACATATTGATCTCTCTCCTCACTCATATTCTCTCTCTAGATTTAAGAAAAACACGTTCACACATAATTTAAATATTTTCTCACTTTTTTCCAAGTGATTAAATAGGTTGCCACATGGATTTAGTGACATTGGATCAAGGTTGGAGGTTCAATAGCATTGAAAATTGTAAATTTGGTAACTTCGTATCAAGGTTGAATGTTTCAATTAAATTTATGTATTGTTGTATTGATTTTTTTCCAATGTTTTAAACATATAGATTACAATTGCTGCTCAGACCTAGATGAAAATGGTAGTAGTGTGTGGTTGCGACATGGATTTAGTGACTTCAAATCAAGGTTGGAGGTTTCAATAACATTGAAGAATTTGGATTTGGTAACTTTGTATCAAGGTGGATGTTTCAATTGAATTTATGTATTGTTGTATTGATTTTTTTTTTCCCGGTGTTTTAAAGATATAGGCTGAAATGGCCTAGATGAAGACAGTAAAAAGTTGAATAATAGTAATTTTATTAAGAGAGATTCTCATTTATCAGGTTAAGATTTCATATGAGGAGGGTGGAATTTCTGATGGGTGAAGTTAAATAAGCAAGAATGTGTTGTAAATTATCATTTATCAGATTGAGACTGATGGGTGGAGTTAAATAAGTAAGAATGTGTTGTAATTATCATTTATCAGATTGAGATTTCATGTAAAATTTAATGAGTTTTTCTGTTGTAATTATTATTTATTAGATTGAGATTTTAGGTAAAAAAAAAAATGGTTTTTTATATCACGTTGGTATGTTGTTATTATTTGTAAATCAGTCACACTTTTTTTGGGTTTTTTTATATAACGTTAGAATTATGTTATAATTAGTAGATTAATCACACAAAGAGATTATATCATTTATCAGATTCAGATTTGAGGTAAAAAAAATTAGGGTTTTTATATTATTTTGATATAATTTGTAGATCAATCACACAAAGTATGATAGTTCTTTTGAGGAAGAGATTATCATTTATCAGATTAAGATTTGAGATTTCAGATGAAGACAGTGGAGTTAAATAAGCAACAAATTGAGATTGAAGGTTTTTTTTTTTTTTTTTTGTTTTTGTTTTATATCACATTAGTATTCTTTTATAATTTGTAGATCAATCACACAAGAGATTGAAATTTCATGTAATTTTTTTTTGGATTTTTTATATCACGTTAGTATTGTATTATAATTTACAGATGATTTTTTGGATTTTTTATATCACATTAGTATTTGAGTCACACAAAGTATGACGGTTCTTTTGAGTACTTGATGGCATTTCAAAAAGATTACCATTTACCAAATTGAGATTTCATTTAAACATTTGAATCTTTTATATCACATTAGTTTTACCATTTTTAGCACTCTATTATAATTTGTAGGTCAGTCACCCGCGGTACTTTTGACTATTTGCTGCATTTATTAGATTGAGATTTGATGTAAACTTTTTATTATAATTCGCAGTACTTTTAACTACTTTCTGGCATTTATATTTTATATAAACTTTTTGTTACTTTTTAGTTATTATTTACAGATCAAACACATAACTATGACAATACTTAGTATTTGCTGGCATCACACTCATTCATACAAATATGGTAGTACTTAGTGTTGAAGAAAAATACTTAATATTTGTTGGCATCACACTCATTCATACAAGTATGGTAGTACTAAGTGTTTGAAAAAAATGGGACACTTAAACACATACAAGTATGATACCATACTTAGTGCTTGAAGAAAAATGGGACAGTTGTTTGAGTGGTAGCATCGAATAAATATATGATTGATGCATTAAATCTTTTTACTTAGTAGTTTTCCCTCTTTTCATTTATTTATTAAAACAATATATTCTTTTCATTTACTTATTTAGTTTTTTTTTTCAAAGAATACTTCTCTATATTCGGTTTTTTTGTTTTTGTTCAAAGTCGTTTGCAATATATTTGATTTCTATTTTACCAATAATCAGTTAATAAAGTGGCATTATTTGACTAAACTTCCTTAGATAAAATCAGTTTATTTTTTACTTATATTTTCTTATATTTCCTTGAAAATTTAGAAATTCTTGATTGTGAATATTATTGTGGGGATAAAAATAATTTCTATTTTTTAAATTTCCCCGATATTCAATCACATTATTGATATTTACTAAATATTTTTGATATTTGCTCAAATTAAAGATATATATTGATATATTATTTTTGATATTTTATAAATATTCAGAAAATGTATATATTATCCTCACTAGCGAAACCATTGTTATTGAAAATAATGAGTAACTATTGAGATATTTTAAACATTGCGAAATGAAAAAAAATATATGTATACAACTTCTAATTTTCATAAATTTTCAAAAAAAAATTTAGCATTTCATATTCTCTTAAATTCAATATATTTATATTTTTATCCAC
Source organism: Scutellaria minor (assembly GCA_954870855.1). Taxonomy (NCBI): domain Eukaryota; kingdom Viridiplantae; phylum Streptophyta; class Magnoliopsida; order Lamiales; family Lamiaceae; genus Scutellaria; species Scutellaria minor. The sequence continues at coordinate 31,373,702 of OX940727.1, forward strand.
ATTGACATTTTGAATTTGTACACAACTTGAATTGAATATTAAAAATGTTAAAATACTGATAAACAATATTGAGAAATTTTAAATGGAAAGAAAAATTCAAAATTTTAATGCATTTTGTTAAATTATATCAAAATGTTACTGATATCGACATTTGATATTGATATATTTATCTATATTCAGTAAACTCAAAATACTGATAATTATATCGATATCGATATTTGTAACTTTGTATCATCATAATTCAAAGTGAGTCTTATTTTTTAAATATATATAAACTATAATTTAATTAAAAAAATATATATGTATACAAACTATATTTAATATATATATAAGATATCTTTTTATTACATCAAAATTTGATTAAAATGATTTAAGATAACTTTTGGTTAAACATAATTAAAAGAATAAAATATTTGCATTTTTTTGGAGACAACGTATCAAGTTACATTATTTATTTAAAATAACTATATTTCAATTACAAATAATATAATTTTGTATTATAAATGTCATACAGCATACCTAAATTATTTTCTTCATCCGAAGTTTCTTGATTAACTGTAATTGATTAGGAGATGAATTTACTCAAAATTCAAATATATTTCATTAACTTAAAACTCAAATTCAATTTTTTTGCATCCTTTTTTATATTGTTGTTATATTTCTTTTTAGCAAACTTTTCTCATTTTACTGAAAAGACCTTTAATACAATCATTGTTTCAGAATTTTAATTTTTCATACTCAATTTTCAAAATTCAAAAGAGAATATTAAAACCATATGGCAATGTGTATCAAGTTTTTATTGTTTGTCTTATGTTTTTGGTATTTTTCGTTTTTCATGTAATTGGTTTATATTTTTCATTTCAAGTGTTAATATTTTTTAAGGATTAGTAATTTTCTTCAGTTCTCTCTCATACACACATTCATTTTCAATATATTTAAATATGTTACAAATATATAATCTACTTTAAATAAGAGAAACATCAACAATCAAGTGCAAAAACTTTTAAATTCTAATTTCATATTAGTATCATAATATTGAGTGAGTTAAACAAACTTTTAGAAATGAAAATTACATTTTATTTCATTTTATTAAATTTTATATGTAATATTCTTTTTTTAAATTAAAAACATATAACGTGATCCTTGCAGATCAATATAAATATTTTGCATAGTTTACATTATTTATTTATTATAAATTAATTAAAAATACATCTGCACATCAAACATATTATAAAATTAATTGTTATTAATTATTGATATTAATAATTTGGGCATTCCAAACTTCGAAATATTAATAAAAAAATTATTTTTTAATTATTAATATTAGTTTAGTGTCAAAAATACATCTATACATCAAACATGTTATAAAATTAATTGTTATTAATTATTTATAATAATAATTTGGGCATTCCAAAACTAGAAATATTAATAGCAAAAAAATATTTTTTAATTATTAATATTAATTTAGTGTTCTTTTAATCAAATAATTTGTTTTGTCTTAAAGATGAATCTTAATTATAAAAATAAAAAGTTACGTACTAAGAGGACTAAAAAATGGTAAATTTTAAATATGGAAGACTAAAAATCAAAAGATGAAAGATAAATGATGAAAAATCCAATTAGGTAAACTTAGATGACCTAATTTTATTTTTCCCAATAAATTGATGTACAATATATTACTTTATAATAATAATTTATAGTATATGATTCTTAATAAAATATGATTCTTTATAAAATAGTTTTTTTTAACCAATTCATAAATATCTCATGTTTACATAGAATTAATTTATTGTAGAAAATTCCAATTGTTGTATCAGTTCTACAACGTAGTTAATCAAATTTGATTGACATTCAATGTCAAAACAACTTTTAAAGAAGACAATTGATATTTTAGGGGCATATGGACAACTATTGAAAAATATTATAATTTGTATAATTTTGATACATTATATGTTAAGATATAACAATTGAAGAAACACAATATTTTTTTTTTATCATGGTCAATTATATGATGTTGTTTCTAGAGTAATCAGTTACTCTGATTTGAAGATTTTAGTATTTGACAAAAATGCTAAGGAAAGGAGGAACACCACAATAAATGTTGTATACAAAGAAGTGTTTCAAAATTTATAATTTATTTTTATTTTAGTTGATTTTTCTTATAAATTTATAACATTAGTTATAATATAGACTATTTCAATAAGTTCCAATCTTTTATACCAATGATAATATAATTAATATTTTATAACACATTTTATTAAATTATACCAGTACTGAAAAGTATAAAATTTCTTGTATGTTATTAAATTTCATTACCAACACCAATATTTGAATATTAAATATTACTTTATTTCATTCAATTTCTATATTGATATTAATATTAGATATTGATATTAATATATTTGATATATGATATTTTATAAATATTAAAAAGCATATATATTATCTTCACTATCATAACTATTTTTATGGAAATATCGAGAATTTATTGAGATGTTTTAAAGATTAGTAAATATAAAAAATTATATGTATACAACTTTTAATTTTCATCAATTTTCATAAATATCGATAGACTTCATATTTATTTAAATTTAAAATATTTAAATTCAACATGTGTTAGGACTTATGATGTTCTCGCGATCAGAAGTCTATCGGAGTTTTACTTAAAAATTTGCTGACACGATAGACCTTGATAATGAAGAGTATCTGATATACAAGCATTGGGATTTGGAAAAAACAAGTCTCTATGTTGGTTTGTATCTTAAGAAACTAGTGTTCAGTCATGAACATTTGTATGTCGCAGTATCCAAAGTCATCCATTGTAGGGAACTCAAGATTTTGATAGAGGATAGGGAGAGTGGACAAATTAACAGAACGACGAATGTAGTTTACAAAGAAATATTTCAAAATTTATAAACTACAATGTAAACATTATTATAAATTTATTGTATTATACAATTGATCAATTACTATAGTTTGATAATCCATATATTTTATTTGATTAATCGTGTCTTGAAACATACTATTGACTCTAAATATAAATTAAAATAATTTAAATATACTGATAACATAATATATACTTCTTATATTTAATCCCGTGCATTGCACGGGTGCACTGCTAGTACAACTAGAATTATAAGTATATGAAAGTCTATTACAAAAATAAGAGTGAAATTGGAGTAAAACTCTTATTGGGGTTTTCATCCCCAACAAATCATTTGAACCCATTTGAGATAATCTCTTTCAAACTCCCAATTTCACAATTTTAAATCCAATTTTCTTCGAGATCCACCAAAGTTCATTCATACACATAAAAATAATAAAATCCATCAATCAAGTACATATTGACTATAATTAAGGGTAATTATGATGATAAAATATATTAAATAATGGCACATTGAAATGTTTATTCTCGAGTGCATTTTGATCTTTTAATTAATCTATTAATTTTACATAAATTTTTCTGCATCTTCCTCCTCCAAGCAGCAACTCATTGACCGCCCATCAATCATTGTCGAAAAACATCCAAAAGTTTAATTTTTGCCTCAATCTCAATATTTTGGGTTGAATTCAACAAGGTATCATTTGTCTTTTCGATCATGTTTGTTGAAAAATACATCACCACCACCAAAGAATCGAACCACAATCAACCCTCAAGCTCAAAATCCGATTAAGCGTTAATCAAAATGCACAAAATCTAAACCAAGTCACTTCTCTCCTCAAGTCAAACCAAATCCACAAGTCAATGTTTTGGTTCTCGTTGGATTGAAGCTCGAATTGAGTTAAAAAAAATCAAATCAAACCCTCTATCTTGAACTCTTTTTCATACATGCATTTTATAAATTGTTGTTGGAGTTTCAATAACCCTCATGTTTCGAGCATCATTTTTCTGTAAAGTTTTGTCATTTTTCATTATATATTAACGACTCGATTTTTCTTATTTATTTTCGAATTTGTCCAATTGATGTAAAGTTTTGTTATTTTTCATTATATTTTGATGACTCAATTTTTCTTATTTATTTTCGAATTTGTCCGATTGATGAAGGGGCATGATTTTGAGATTTCAAAATTTTAAGGACATATGAAATTTTCATGGACTTCTCAAAATCACAATTTATACTCCCATAACTTTAGGAATTTTATTTTTCATCCCAAGTTTTAGATTCTCTTTTAAAAAATCGAAATAATCTCTGGAATAAGTATATGGGGGAATATTCACCCGGTAACATCTAACAACCTATTCTTTCCATTAATAAGTGCAATGCCAATTAGTAACAACTCAAAATTTGAATATTTTAGTGCAAAAAATGATAAAGATTTAAATTGAAATTTGTAGTTTACTCTTAAAGATAATATAATAATATTTATCTTATAAGCATAAAAATCAACATTAATCGACATTATAAGGGAGGTGTCGAATAATGATATGTTACTATTCATTTCGATTCGATTTTATTCTAAAAATCAGACGTCAATTTGTAACGTAAGAGTAAATTTACAATAGATATTGTATGTAATGTATTTCACATGCAGCAAATGACAAGTTAATTTCATATAGCAAACTATTTCCAACACAATTTATTTTCTATTTTCATGTATTCCAATAAATGACATGCATTAGAAGTTACAGGCAAGCCAAAGAATTCTTCAATGGAACTAGTTGAAAGAAAAACTGGCTTGGATACAGTAATTACAATTTCAACATATACACAAATGAAACAAAATTCTTATAAGCTAGCATATCAGATCATCTAATTTCACAACGATCTCATTAAACAAAAAAAAAAAAAAGCATTCAATCAAAGTCCTCGTTTCAATTTGAAGCAAACAACTTAACTGAAATGTCAGCCAATTTCTTTGAATTTAATCTAGAACGTGGAACCCTTGATTGCTTTGGAGCGTCTGGTGTTTCAATCGTGTTGAAATCACCCGAATACGAGAAATTCGTTGTCTTTCGTGGTGTGCTGTAAGCAAAATATGTTTGCTTTGCGATCAAACTCTGGCTCAATAAAAAAAACAAATCCAATTAGTCCAAAAGAAGATCTTATAATATAGTAAAGAGAATTTAATGATTACAGTAATAAAAACCAAATAAACATCAAGATAGCTAGACTACTTATCTCAATTTCATATTTCATTTCGTTTTGCTTTGCTATAGATTATTTAGTGACTACGAAGACAAGAAGTTTCATCAATTGGTTTTATTATTAGATGTAAGTGTTGAGCAAATATATTTGTTTTTTATCCTAAGTTTGTTTCAACTAGAAAACACCGATATAATTAGACCATAAAAATGATCTTAGAAACTAGTGATCACAAACACAAAAAGAAAAACATTAAGAAAACAAGTTTATTAATATCAACCTCGAATCTCGTATTTTCATTTCATCAATACATATTACATACCACTTCTCTCGTTTTTCTGGATACGAAAAACAAGTTTCTCAAATCATCATGCTCCACCCCACAAAGTATCTTAATCTGCGTTAGATCAAAACAACATTCTTTCAACAAATTAAATTTTCCAAAATAAAAAACAAAAGCAAAAATGAATATAACCTTTTTCAAATATAATTTCGTGAAATTGGTCAATCCACGTATAACTCACGAGTTATATTCTTAAGACAGTGTGATATAAGTTTTCGTGCAAGAAAATTCTATCATTACAATCACAACAACAGCCAACAAAATAACATCATCACAAACCAGAATTTCTTTGGGCAAATCTTCAAACATGACAGATTTGTTCAAACTTCTGAATGAATGTGGTGGAAAGCATAGTCTCTTGCAGGGATTAATACAAACATTTATAACATCATCGAACTGATCCATACAAACATTTGACAGATTATTCACTCTTTTCCTCACAAACAACCAACTTCTCACTCCATAATCTTCATTCTCTCTCTTCATAATTATTCAGAATTATATATCTCCAAAACCTGATAAATTAGAGCAGATTTTTCTTGGTTGATTTTATCGAAGAAGAACAACAACCGTCTCCCAACTGGAGTTTACGTTGGACATGGACACGTGTCAGCTAGAGGGAGGTTCGGCAGTTGGTGCACGGTCACTGTCGCCCATCACAAAAAATTAAAAAACAATTAAAAAATTACTCAAAAAATAAAAATATACTGGAAAAATAATATCTTTGATGGCCTGCTATAGTCACACACTCACACTGCTGTTCATTTTTGCTACAATGTTGTTAGGATGCTGCCACGTGGTGAAATGGATGGATTATAAAATTATTAAAATCTTTGGAGCTGACCGAGTCAAATCGCATCCAAACGGTTACTTGAATTTTTTTTTTTAACACAAAAACTTATGTGAGACGGTCCAGGGATAATTTTCGTGAGACGGATCATTTTTACGTTTTACCCACAACTCTAATCCATTTTCATTAATTTACATGTGAATTGTGTAATTTTGGTTGTGGGTTGACCCGTCTCACATAAGATTTACTCTTTTTTTTTTTTGATAAATCACAATTAATTTTTCGTAGTTAAGTCGTATAGCATAAATGGTGCAATTTATACGGATTTTATTAGGTGAGATGTGCCAATTTGATTCGATCAACATCGATAAGTATGAGTCAAAGATCGATCAACATCTTAATTAGATAGTATTATATGATACAAATAAAAAAATTATTTGTCAAATTACAAAATTTTAAATTAAGCATTGATACAAATAAAATTATTATAATACTCGTTATTAATTTAAATTTTAAAAAATCGAACTCGTTACATATAAAAATATTACGTGATACAAATAAAAGTCTTACATGATGTGAATTATAAAAATATTACTTGTTAAATTACTATTTTCTAAATTAATCATGAATATAAAATCTTTGAAGCAAAAATATTACTTGATATATGCAAAAAAATATTATATGATACACATAAAATTATTACACTGTATTACTTGTTAGATAATAATTCTTCCAAAGTATTACCTTCTGCACATAAAAGTATTACATAGTGCAAAAGTTTTATCTAATATACATAAAAATATCATCTTTGATTTTGTTGACCAGACGTTGACTGAGTTGACCAAATTGGTGAGGGGCAGCACTTATGAACAACGAGAAGTGAGAAGAGAAAAAAAGAAAAAATAATTATATGAACAACGAGAAGTGAGAAGAGAAAAAAAGAAAAAATAATTATATATAATTATTTTTTCTTTTTTTCTCTTCTCACTTCTCGTTGTTCCTTCCTTTTTTTCCTTTTTTTTTTAGTTTCTTCCCCTTTAATTCATTCATTCTTCTTCTTCTTCTTTTCTCTCTTCCTTCTCAATTTCTTCATTAATTGCTACAAAGTGATATCTAAAGAGTATACAAAGTAATACCTAAAGAATATACATGTGATATTTTTCATTGAATGAACAATTAATATATTAAGAGTAAATATGTAATATCTTATCTTATAAACACTAGTAATACCTTATACTATAAACATTAATACCTTAACTGTAAATATGTAATACCTTCAAGATATATATGTAATACCTTAAATGTGCATATCTAATACCTTATACTATAAACATTAATATCTTAAAGGTAAATATGTAATACCTTAAAGTGCATATCTAATATCTTATACTATAAACATTAATATCTCAAAGGTAAGCATGTAATACCTTAAAAGGTGCATATGTAATATCTTATCTATAAGCATTAATACCTTAAACGTAATATATATTACCTAAAAGTATACAATTGATACCTTAAGAGTATACAACTGATATCTTATAAACATACAATTGATACCTTAAGAGTTGTCTTATACTATAAACACTAACACCTTAAAAGTAAATATGTAAATAAGAAGAATAAAAACAAGAAGATAGAGAAGAAGAAGAAGAAGAAGAAGAAGAAGAAGAAGAATGTACTTTCAAATTAGAAGAATAACAAATCGATAAGAAAATAAATTAAGAAGAAGTAGAGAAAAAGAAAAAAAAAAGAAAAAGAAAAAAGAAAAAAGCAACACTATTTCTGCACTAATACCTTAAGAGTAAATGTGTGATACCTTAAAAGTAAACAATTGATACCTTAAGAGTTACAACTAATACCTTTACTGAAAATCTTAAGATTTCAAATGTTTCATTATCTTCTTCCTCAAAATTTTTGCAAATCACGATTTCATCATATTTTCCGTCAAATTTTCTACAAATCATGATTTCATATTGTTTGAAATAATTTATTTTCAATGTTTTAAAATTATTCATAAATAAAAAAGGGGAAAAACCTCATAAATGATTTCATGGCAATTTGGAAAAGAATAAGAAGAAAATAGACAAGAAGAATAAGAAGAAATCAATAAGAAAAGAGATTAAGAAGAAGAAGGAAAAAGAAGAAAAAAAAGAAAGCAACATTGTTTCTGCATAATACCTGAATAGTAGATGTGTGATACTTGAAAAATATATATAATCAGTTTGTGCGCAACCACATCATAATAGGGCGCATTAAGAAGAAGAAGGAAAAAGAAGAAAAAAAAGAAAGCAACATTGTTTCTGCATAATACCTGAATAGTAGATGTGTGATACTTGAAAAATATATATAATCAGTTTGTGCGCAACCACATCATAATAGGGCGCGTGGGCGCGCATAATTTTTTGCCATTGGTGAGATGGTCTACCTAAAAAATTGTCTATATATTTTGGTATAAAACTGCTCTGACAACATATAGAGTGTATATATATATATTCTAATTTATTTTTAAATTATATGAGAATATAAAGGTTAAAATTTTTTATTATCATTTCTAATGTAGAGTTAACGAGTAATTAAAAAATATAATAAAAAAACTCACTTGTGTAAAATAATAGGACATTGGAAATATGATATAAATGTCAACCGTAAAATTGTCTTCAACATATATCATCAATAAATAAAAGATAATGAAGAAAATTGAAATGAGTTCAAATAAGAAATAAGAAAAAAAATATGATTTGAGATGATCGTAAATGGTCTCTCTAATCTGCGCTTAATAGATGGTGGTTGTGTTATGCAGATTGTTATGCCTATTCCGTAAATATACGATGTAGACTTTATATAGGATGAGAAAGGTCAATCTCAAATAGATTAGTGAATTAAAATAAATTTAATTATCTAATTTTATTTAAGTGATCGAATTAAAAGAATTAATTTTAATTAACCTAAATCGAAACCAAATAAATGGTATCAAAAATCAAACAAACAATTATTAAAAAATATCAAAATTCAAACAAAGATCTTAAATTTGCGATTTCATTCTATTTCAATTAAGTTTACTAATAAAACAAAACCACACTCGATTTCAAATGATCTTATGTGAGTAAGCCGCTTATAGATTAACATCTCTCTCGAACAACTTAACTCATAAATTGATTATTAATATTTATATCTTCATTTATTTCTCAACGTGTGAGAGTGGTGTGGGTTGGGGGTTGGGGAAAGGGGCAGAGAAAATGAGATTTGAGAGAGAGGTTTGAGGTTGGAATTAAGTTCTTGAATTAGGGATTTTATTTGATTACATGTTACCGTAATTTGCTTATGTGTCAACACATCACTATCAAATCATTTAATTTTGATCAAATATACAAATTGATCTAAATTGCAACTAATATGTGATTATAGATGAATCGACAAAAGTTTAAAACATTGTTCAAATAACAAAACCTTACAAAAATTCACATATATATATATATATATGAGTAGGACTAAGAGCACAACACACATTTCTAAGAGCACCACACATTCTAAGAGCACCACACACAATAAAACAACACTTAAAAATATTTTCAAGGGCACCACACTCATTTCCCATATTGCCCTTAATATAAAAAAAACAAAAAACACAAGAAAATACTTCTCTTCTCGGTTTAGACTTCGGTTCTTGATACAAAGGATTCGGTTCTTGATACAGTGTTCGGTTCTTCACGAATTCAACATTACTTCAAGCTCGGTTGATTTGTCCGAAGGTTGGTTACAATGGCACCACACTTTAAAGAGATTTTTGGACAGATAAATTTTTCGGGTAAGTTAATTTAAGGTTTTTTTTCGATTTTGCAACTGATTTAGTCGATTTTTGTAGAAATTTTTTGACGTATGTTTAGGATTTGTTATGGGTTAGTGAATTCCTAATTTAATTTGATGAATTTGTATGAAAAAACGCATTTATTTGATCGAATTTGTTGAAAAAACGAAACTGGTGCAAATCTGGACAAAGGTCGGCCCTGGTCCACCGACGCCCAGCGCGCGCGTTCGGCCAGGTCGACCGAATGAAATGCACGCGTGATGACCAAGGCCACCGAACTCCTAGCGAGGCGCGCGGCCGAGTCGACCGAATGGTCTTCGATGTAGGCGGTCGAGGCAACCGAACACCCAGTGCGCCGGGCGGTTGTGTCGACCGAACAGATCCTATTTTTTTTTAACATTTACCTGTTTCGTTGATTTTTATGGTCGGTTGTCTAAATTAATTTTTTTGTAATCCAGGTAGGACATATCTTAGGAAAAACAGACCAACGGCTTCAGAAAGAGCGCGTAGGGAATTGGAACGTGGCCAAGGTTCGGGCACGCAAGAATCTACCCTACATGTGCCATTCGGTCTAGAGCAAGAGCCACTACAAGACATTCCAGCCACTACAGAGTATCCCGGTGTAACAGAAAGGGAGGTTATTCCAGACATGAGCGAATATCCAGAAATTTCAGAAAGGGTGGATATTCAAGAAATGGCCGAAATCCCAGAAATGGAAGATATTCCTGAGGCCCATCATCCCGACTATGTCGAAGAGGACGCCCGTAATGTTGAAGAGCAAGGCATTGATGAGGAGCCCGTAGTTGAATGTGAGGTACTTACTGGACCTTTTCCCGGAGGCCCTATCGACCACCGTCTTCTACCCAGTTTGAAGATGCATGTGGCATCGAAGATTTGGTTTGGTGAGGAACGAGATATATTGAGATGCTTATGTCATACAACGAAGATGGAATCTTGGAATTCCGAGGGCGATATAAGCTCTTGGTTGAGACTGCTCCGTCATTCAAAAATTGCCGATCTACGATCCATATCCTATAAGAACCCCAACAAGAACCTTATATGTGCTTTTGTTGAGCGGTGACATCCGGAGACCAACAACTTCCATATGTCATTCGGTGAGATGACGATAACACTGGACGATGTTTTCTGTATCACTGGACTTCCTATTACAGGAAAGGCTGTTGTCCAACGCGGAGAGGGGGATGAACGTCCAACTGCGATGCTTCAACGACTGTTAGGTTTGACAGTAAACGAGGCGAAGGAGGCTGTATTAGGGAAGGGAGGGAGTTCTGTTAAGTTGGAGTGGTTGAGATCAAAGTTCAGTGGCATGACAGCTTCCCCCGATGAAATGTCGAGACTCTATGCTGCTAGGGCGTACTTGTGGTTCGTGCTAGGCTGCACAATTTTCACTGACAAGAGCGGCACTAGAGTTTCAACTAACATCCTTCGTCTACTGGAGAACGTAACCCGAGTTCACAAGTACGCTTGGGGAGCCGCTACACTTGCGTACTTGTATCGCCAACTAGGGCTTGCATCTCGTTATGGGGTGAAGCAGATTAGTGGATACTTGACACTGTTGGAGGTAATTTTTATCATTTTACCATTAATTTTAGTTGAAACTACCAATATATTTATATCATTTTTTGTCTTCAGGCATGGATATACGAGTATTTTCCTATTGCTAGGCCGACGCACAATGTGAATTATACATTTGGGGATCCTCTTGCATCGCGATGGGCCCAACAAGCCTCTCCTGGAGGATCCCTCGATCGTTTAGTTGCTTGGCGGGAGATCTTATATGCATGTGCACCGAATTCTGTAAGTTTATGTTTTGCTCTTGTCTAGTTATGAAAGAAATTAATATACATACATATTGGGCGCTAAATTCAATGTTATACTCTGCTATGTGTTTTAGGTTGTCTGGAATCCTTATGCTGGTGTTCGGGATGCATTTCCACGTCAGGAAGTGACATTCTATCATGGATGCCTTCGAGCGTTCGATGTCGTCGAACCATACCTTCCGGATCGTGTACTAAGGCAGTTTGGACATGTGCAAACAGTTCCTGATGCACCGTTGGTTCCAATTGATGTTCGACGAGGCATGAGTGGTACACAATACAAGCTCGTGTTTGATACTATAAGCTCATACTGGAGGATGTGGAGCAGTCATGTTTTGGCTAATGAGGTTCGGGAAAGGCTAGCTTGTCCAGCATGGGAATGCAGTGACGATTACATGGATCGGTTCCGTACGGTTTCACATCCCATAGTTCAGAATCCTCAAAGGACGTCCACTGGTGCAGGTGCTTCTCAATCTCACGCTCAACCTTGGGAGATGATAGAGAATGCACGAGCGAATCTTAGGCCGATCGTTGAACAGTGGATGACACATGATCCATCTATGTCCCTTGACTACGTCATGCCTTACGTGACAGCAGCTTACGAGGCCTTATCGGTGCATGACAGTCATCCGACAGAACCCCAAGGACGTCCATCCTCGAGTAGGTCTCATAGATCTCGTAGGACATAGTCATTTGATGTCATGCACATTGTAATGTTGATTTCATGACTTGTGAACTTTGGAGACATTTTGTACTACCTGGAGTTTGTATTATACATTGTTCGTTTAATATATTTGCTTGAATAGTCATTTGAGGTGATCTTTTTTACACATTCATTGATATCCATGATTGAATAGTACTATGGACGAGGATATTTAAAAAGCTGCAAGTGTTAGGCATATTAATACTCGTAAATGAACTGTTCGGTTGGAGGGACCGAACGTATGCTGCGTGTGCGGTTACCCACGCCGAACATAATAGAGCGCGGGCGGTTGCGATGGCCGAACGACTTTGAGTGCGCGCGGTTGTGTTGGCCGAACGGCCCTCAAGTTGCGCGGTTTTCTCGGCCGAGTGATACCCTCCGAGTTCGGTTGTCTTGACCGAATATCCTTGTGCAAGCGCGATAGTCCTGGCCGAACAATACATTTTTTAAACTGCTAAAGTTTATCTAAAAAATCAACATCATACAACAATATTTCTTACACAACAATATTTACCAATGCCCACATTTCAACATTATATCGAAGCGATCAACATTACACAACAACAATGAAGAATGCCCAACAATCACATTTTGATTGTCTAATCATCTAAACTAATAGTATTCACACTAAACGAACCGGATTCACTTGCAATCATTTCACTGTACTTTGCAATTCGTTGTTGGAAAATTACACCCCAAGCAGCAGTGCATGGAAGTCGACACGCAAACCACATATTTATGATAGGTGGTAGCGGTGCACCATCTGTCAAGTTAACCTTATCGGTGCAATTATACCACAAAAAAATTCCCATGAGTACAATACAATATCCAGAATTTTAATCAATTTGAAGTTAATAATATTGAAAAATGTTCGTTTACCCGTATGAAGTGATTATCACCAATAAGAGCCATACACATGATACTTGGGTTGATCGGCATTTGTGTTCTCAGAGGTAGAAATAACACAGTCATTTGAGGTGAAATGTGAACTATCGCCATATTATATGCGGATGCGGCAAGGTAGTAGCACTCTGGGAACGTGAACCAGAATTCTTTGTCCCAAACTTCCGAGGAGAAACAGTTCAAGCACCTCAACATTTCATCAACCGTGTGCAAACAGCCATACCAAACACGAGTGTACAAATCCCGATTGTTCGCCAACTCTTGCATCAGATCATTCCGCACTTGAGGCCACGAATCCTCGCCCAAACCAAGTGCATCGGCAAGGCAACGAAATCTGCAATGTCCGTCACCCTTCACATTTTTTGTACTGGATACAAAGGGACGCAAACGGTTGGGCAATAGGGCTACAAAAGGAAGATTTGAAGAAGTACGTGCCGAACGACGTTGAACTGGCTGTTTTTGCCTCCTAATCCCTGAATTACTCGGTTGTACAGATTCGGCAACATTTCCAGATATGTTATGATTTTCAACGGAATTACTATCATTGAATGACTCGACATATTCGAAAGCACTTTTCTCACGTTTGGTCGACTTATCTTTACGCAGTTTAGCCTTGCTAGGACGACCACGACCATGTAATTTCACCTCGGGTTCCAGCAATGAGGAGGTTGATACGTTCGTTAACTCCCGCAATCTCTTCAGTAGCAATAACCTCTGTGACTCATTTGCTGAAGCAAATAACCCATTCACATCATCCACAGTCTCCGTCCACCGACTACCTAGATCTGCGGCAATACTAACGTCCGTTTTACATGGTTCACAATCCAATTTCCTCCAGAATCTGTCAATACTCTGAAGAGGGATTGGTTCACTAACACGTATCAATTCTGCAAGTTCATGCCCACAAGGCAGACCACATGTCTTTCTCAATACACAGCCACATAACAACGAATCCACACCCGCTGTATTAACCCACTCCATCTCCTCAAAAATCTTGTGTATAGCTGCATGCGACACCAACCCACGAATTATCTTGAAAATAGGAGACTTGTATCTATGATGCACTCTGTGTTGGCTTTGTTCAAATGAAGTTTTGATTGTGGTGTGGGATGTGATCAACAAGCCATGTATCTTTTCCCAAGACAATTCGAAGTTTGATTGGCTAGTACCAAGTTGTTTCTTCAACCTCGAATGCGCACTCTCGGCCCTGTGTGAACATATCCAAGTCGTATTATCAAAATATAGCACTATAAATAAATCGATGAAAATATTCGTACAATATACGTACCGACTGCTTGTCGTGTTGTCATAATGCATGATACTATTTGTCCAGGCCGACACAAATCTCTCCTTGTACGGTTCAAGCCAATTCGAACAGACGTAATTCACGACGTTTGGATAGTCGACGAAATCATACTTTAATCTTCCCACGTACTCATTGAACTTTGCTTCATTTTCGGCAAGAATCAATGCATTCCATGAGTAATTGAATGACTCCCACTTTGACTTGGAATGAAAATATTTCTTACACTTAGTAAAAATATTTTTACTAATATGCCATCGACACAACAAATGCTTAGCGTCGGGGAATGTAACTTCCATCGCATTCATTAGAGCAATCTCACGATCAGTGACAATGACATGTGGCAAAAATGATTGGTCCATCAATCCTTTCAAAGTCGTAAGTGCCCATCTATAGTTCTCCTCGCGCTCGGCCTCCAAATAAATACATGCCACAGAAAAAGTGATATCCGTAGATGTGATGCCAACCACTTCCAATAATGGCATATTGTATCGATTTGTCTTGTATGTACAATCCATCAACAACACGTTTGGAAAAGCACGTAACAAATCCACACTAGTCGGGTGGGCATAAAAGAGATCCTTCACCCTATCAGTTTTCTCGCATCTCTTGACCAGGTAATAATAACTGTGCAACTCTAGTTTCTCCAATAAATATTGCATCTGAGATCGACCTCCATGCTCCACTATTCTATGCTTATGATGAACATTATAAATAGTTTTCAAAGTGGACGCATTCTGAACAAATGACTCTTTCAGAGTACTTAGAATTTCCTTGGGTTTACACTTATTTTTCGACAAGTCTGCTACAAATCGATCTTCAACCGATGTTAGTCGACCGGCATATGAATGACCCACCAAGTTCCGACCCATTGGATGGTTATGAACACCAGATACAACCGATAATGACCATTGTCCCGACTCGTTCAATTGAATGGCCTTTAAAAGAAATGGACACCCACATTTTTTTGTGGCAGTATTTTTGGAGCTTTTCGGTGCAACAATCTTTCCATCGTCAGTAGAATTTAGTAGAGATTTCGCCTTATTACGTACACGATATACACCACCTCATTCGCAACCCAAATCAACTCGAGGTCGACGACCTCTCTCACCATTGAGATTAGAGCGTAGAACTAATATTACCATATTGTGTTGATGTGCTACACCGTCTATCCATTTCATCATCAAATTTCGAGACTCAAAGTTTTCATCTGTCGTGAAGTAATCAGTGAAATCAATCTGCACATAATGAGGATCTACATCGTCTGACTCCATCGGACTCATCGGTTCATCGATCGGTTGATCCATCGGTTCGTCAACATCCGTTCGGTTGGTGAAGCTTCTTTCACTGGTATTTGAGATGTATTCCTGTTATAAATGAGTAAATAACATCGTAAGAATATAAAAAACAAGTTCGTATTTTGTGAACGTTGAGGAATACACTGTTCAGCCGGGATGACCGAAAAGAGAAGACAATATTCGGCCAACTTGACCGAACAACAATATAAGAATTCGGTCAAGATGACCGAACGGAGCATAGAAGACTCGGCTGCCTTGGCCGGACGCGTGCGCATAAGTTCGGCTGGCTTGACCGAATTCCTACAAAAGTGTTCGGTCTGTGCTGGCCGAACTCATCAATTCTGCGCGATTTCGTGAATTTCAAAAAACGAAACTTAAAACTCATCTACATTCAAACGAAATCTTACATTGTTTGTATCGAATGAATTTTCATCAGCCATTGCACTTTTCTTCACTAAATGAGGGGCCAAATTCTGAAAAATTTATACGTAACTGTCTAGGAATTTTTGGAAGAAGAGCTGGAGCAAGAAGAAGGTTTGGAGGGATTTTTTTTTATTTATATAATATATATATGGAGGGCATTTTAGTCTTTTCACATTTTATTAAAATATATCAAAAATGAGTGTGGTGCTCTTAGAAAGTAGGGTGGTGCCTTTAGTCCTACTCTATATATATATATATATATTTTTTTTGATATGTGTGAGACTATATTGGCCTTAAAATTTGATGAACAAATGTGGAATTTTTTTTTAGCTTGAATAGAGTCGCCAATGTCGAAGATATGATTATGAAATGTTAATGCGATTATCTTCAATTCAATTTACCAAAACCAATATTTTCTATTATTATTTAATTTAAATGTCTATAAATTTAGATTAAAAGGGATAAGAAATTTAAAATACATAATTAATATCTAAAAAAAATTAGGGGTATAGTTGTACCCGACGTCCCTATGCTGAGTCCTCCACTGGATGGTGGAAATGGTGTTTTTCGTTAAGGCAACCAACAGTCCATCGGTGGTTTTCCATGTAGAGAGTTGGCCATGATAGAAATATAAGTTTTGGGTTCCACGTCAACAATTGAAGCCCAAATTTTTATTGAATATATATAATTTTAAACATGTTGATTAGTGATTTAAAAAGTCATGTTATAATAAAATCGATTTGAAATTAATGATTTTTATGAAATTAATCCAAAAAAATTGTCTCAAAATAAAGTACTAAGAGATAATAATCCATGATCTACATTTACTATTATTAAAATAAATGCCTTAATATTTAAAAATAAACATTGAGAATTAAAAACATTTAATAACTTAAATAAGAACAAATAAAAGCCACTTTACAAGGTTTATTAATTTGTATGAATATTTTTTTAAGATAGATGCTCATTTTAAGAATATCGAATAGCACGTCTTTTCTAAAGAAAGGAGAAAAAACTTTTCCCCATAAACTTTAACGCAGCATATAAATGTGAATAAATATTAGTACAAATAAATAACCCTAATTTCACATCAGATTCTCTAGTCTTCTCTCTGCCTTCATCACTAGCCCCTGCTAGATTCAATTAGGTTTTCGATTTTCGGTGACAGTTTTCTCTCTCAACAAATTCAGCCGGCTTTCTGCTTTCCCCGTCAAAGGTCTGTCACCGTTTCCATAAATTGTAGTTTATCGAAAGTAGTTTGATGTTGTTTTTCGAAATTATGACTTTTAATTTAACTATAATTTTATTAGATCAACGGGCTTGTATCCCGATTATTATCGCCTGCAACTCATGAAACTGTAGTTTGTGAAAGTTACTTTATTATTCTATTCGTGGGCTGTTTTAATTATTATGTTTTTAGCCTGAATCTGGGTTTCTTTTGTTTCGTTTTTTGTTCCTGTTTTATTTATTTTTCTCGGATTGTTGATTATTTCCGGCAGTTGCAATTTCCTGATATATTATATAGTAATCGAAATAGGGTTTTATTCTGATTTATTTTGTATCACAAAAGCCCTTTATTATCTTTTTCAGGGAATTGTGAAATTTGAAGTCGTTTTCAGAGTTAAGAATTAATTGGACTCGATGGATGACTGGGGTAATTTATCTTTTCCACTCAAGTTATTATATGACGTTATTGCATGAATTATTGTTACTTTTTTTTGTTTACTTTAATTTCAACTGTTTTCCTTAGTTTTACGTAGTCTATCTTAGTATCTTGCTGCATTAATTAGTTTTGTTTGGTTGCCTGTAACACAGTGTAACTAGAGTTTGGGGTTGGATTTTAGTTAAATAGAAATCGATTTATATAACTGACAAGAAGAACATGTTACATTGGTGTAGACCCTATTCTGGTAGCGCCTATCTTGGTTGTTGTGACTTATAATAATTTTCATGAAGTTGTTTATTCTATTTCCTTATCAAATGAGGATTACAATAGGAAAATTTGGATTATTGTTAATCATATCATCATTTGTTTAGTACTATTTTTTGGTAACATGAGTAGTACACCACAGATTTCTGGAGTTACCTCTTTGTTTATGATCAATGTTTTAGACATAAGAATTAGTATATTTGCTTAAGACATGATATATGCATAGTTTAAATGGCTACCCATTCAAGATAAATCTGCAGTAATGGATAAACCTTAGTGACAATAAAATCTGCAGAAGTTCCTTTGTTATTTCTTTTTTGGTTGTCTCTTGATTGCAAAAGACAATCTTTTGTTGCATTTTCCCAATTAATGATATCTTGTGACCCGACTATTCAGATTTCCCTTCAATTTGTGGTGTCACATGATACTTTATTTTTCACATTTCGTTTGGAGCTGTATGTTGGTCGATTATAACAATAATGTGGTCTTTCAGAAGAAGAACCTGTTCAGGATCTTCTCAAGAAGGTAAAAGTGAAGAATAATGTTTGGGATGAAGAAGACGCAGAAGATAATGAAGTCAAGGATTCTTGGGAAGATGAAGATGAGCCTGCTCCGGTATGTATAGCCATTTGGGTTTGTTTAATCTCTGAACTTACACATATGATAAAATGTTCCTTATTTAAATATCATAGATACTGCTGTTGGTTATTCGATTCTATCATCTTGAGCAATGAAGGCTTAGTATCACTCCAGCTTAATATAATTGGTCAAATTTGTAAAGATTAATTGATGATGCTCATATTGTTTAAAATCATGGCTTGGAATGTTAATGCAGAATATCATATCTTTGCATCAACAGTACTCTTAATAAATGATCATTCATTAGTGAGAGTTTGAGACAGTATTGTAGGTGTGGCTCGATCATCTATGCTTCTCAGGGAGAGGCTTATTGAGAAATTTGCAACTAACTGAAGTGTGAATAGCTCAAGTTGCCTTTTTCCTCCTGATATTCTTATTAGCTTGCTGATCATGCAACACACAGAACAGACCATAATCCATGTTAATGTAAGAGACAGATTATGTTATAATTTTGAAGTATTAATGTTTGTGATCTTGCAATGCACCCACCTATCTCTCTACAAATGGCCAATCACACATAGGTTATGGCATAATATTTGTTCTTGGTTCTAATTGATTTTCATCAACATACAACAAATCACAAACCTCTATCCACTATGTGGTGTCGACTATGTAGATCATATCTTGGTCAAAACACATGTTCTAATTTGTTTTTAATAAATTCTTATTGATTGTAATTGTGATAACCATTGACTGTTTACTGACGTCAATTAAATCTAGATGTATTGGATTGTCTTACATTGCTTTAATATTTCATGGAAGATCATCTTTCAGAAGTTTGACCGTGCTATGAAGCAGAGGAATTTCATTTAATTATCTTTAGTTTCTTTTACTACCTTCATTGCCCATTCATTGAGTTGGGAATTGCCTCATAAAAAATTTCTTGTCTTCAGTATCGATTTGGATTTTATGTAGAAAGTTGTTGATCTTGAGTAGAAACTGTCTTTGTAGCTAGGACAACATCTAGATATTTAAGTGGCTAGATTGTGTATATTTGAGAGAGAATGTATGGATTGGAGATCCTTAGGTATTCAGAACTGTTTAAATATTTTCCACATGTATTGTATTTATTCAATTGAAATGGATTTGCTTGCTCGAAATAATATGTGCAGGCACCCAAACCTGAGTCTCCACCTCCTGAAAAGGTCACCAAGAAGACTGCAGCAAAACCAAGTGAAAAGAAAGAGAAAGTTGTTGAAGCTGCACCGGTAGCACCTTTAGATCCTATAGAAGAAAAACTTCGCCAGCAGAGGTGAGTTTCTGCTGTTTTCGCTTGTGCTGGATACTGCTTGTTTCTGGACCTCTTCTGTTCTATATTGTTTACATCTGAATTATCTCATGTCCAGTTTCTAAGTTGACATGATTTTGTGTTAGTTACTTTTGGCTTAATGTTACCAGTCAGTTTTTACCTTTTCAAGCTGTGCAGTTGGAAGTTGGTGGGCTTACATGCTTAAACTTTTTTTTTGGGTTTTTAACTTCAAATCACTTTCATCCTGAAGATTTTCTGAATCTGTTGCATAGCCATTATTTTCTGTGACATTTTCTTTTGGGGATAAACTAATCTACCTTGAAGTTTAGTGATTTTTTAAAAACCACTATGCTTATTTCCTTGCTAATTGCATCAATTGAAGGGTGGCAGCGTTTGGAAGAAAAATACAAACCTAAATGTTATTTGTAGTACCCTTATGTGGTGTGTGTGAGAAAACAAATTTCATTGGTTTTAATTAGGCTAAACCTTAAGGGTATATTTGCAATTTCCCTTTCTTTTATCTTTATAATTATTGCTTGCACTACCACCTTTGGTTTTGGAACCAAAGGAAAGGTGTTGTTTCTGTAGATAGCAAGCCTTAACCTTTTGAAAACATGTGTGATTCAAAATGGGTCGTGCTTCTTTTCTATAGGCTTGTTGAAGAAGCTGATTATAAGTCCACTGCAGAATTGTTTGCCAAGAGGGGTGATGAAAAGACTCTTGATAATTTTATCCCCAAAACTGAAAGTGACTTTGCAGAATATGCAGAACTTATTGCTCATCAGCTTCGTGCCCACGAGGTTTGTCACTTTTTTCTTCGTTTGTATTATTTTATCTGGTTATTTTCTTGCTGCAAGTTACATGACCCGACTCTCTCATATACTACAGAAAAGTTATCATTACATTGGCTTGCTTAAGGCAGTAATGAGATTGTCGTTGACTTCTTTGAAAGGCGCGGATGCCAAAGATATTGCCTCTTCTGTTACTGCAATTGCTAACGAAAAGATAAAAGCAGAAAAGGAGGCTAATGCTGGCAAGAAGAAGACTGGTAGAATTGCAATTTCACATATATTTTTAGTGGAAATTTGATGATGTTTTACAAATGAGTACTTTTCTTGTTTATTCTCAGGTGGAAAGAAGAAGCAGTTGCACGTTGGCAAGACCGAGGATGATGTAATCCCTGATACGTACAATGATTATGATGACTATGATTTTATGTGAGCAGGTTCATTGTTCCAGCTTAGACCCTGTTTCTATGATGTTTCGATATACACCTTCTTGAAGAGTCGATGAACTAGAATATAAAACGAATTTGCGGCCTGTTACTTCTCCTCCTCGCTTCTCCCAGATGAATTGAGCGTGTACTAGTTTCGTTTGTTGAGAACGAATGCGTCTGAATTTATGATTTATGGTTGTGCTCGTCGCAATTGGAGATCCATCGTTTTTTATTTCCCATTTTGGGCGTATTCATTTGTGGATCTAAGATATTTTTGAATATAAAAGAAATTGCAATGTGTCATCTTTGTTTTCATCTCTGTTAAGAGGATTTCTACATTGGTAAAACATTAATCTCTTCATACATGGTAGGGTTTCATCTGTTTCTTCTTCTTCACTTTCAACAAGAACAATATCTTTGCGGTATGTTTGGATTGGGAGTGGTCCATCTGAACCAAGTTCAGTTCATTGTTTGGATTAAAACTTGCACCTTTTACAATTTCTCACTTTCACCCTATATTATAATTCCCTTAATTTTTTGTACAAAAATAGCCTTTTAGAAATTGATTATAATATATTTTTATATTAATTGATAGAATTAAAGCATATTCACCATTATTTAAATACTAATTCTTTTCAGACCTCACCCAAGAAGTTAATGTCCAAGGGGTATTAATGACCGCTCCCTCCTCTCGTTTATTTCACTTCAGTGGTCGATCATGCTTCTTTATATTCAGCCAATCATAATTTTGAGATTGAATTACCCACAAAACAAATTCACTTGTATAAATTTATATATAAATCATGGGTTGACCCGTCTTATAAAAGTTATTATTATGTTATTAATGGATACTAATAGATTTTTCTTCTACTCATGCAGTGTTCGACTAGGTATTTTAAATTATTATATTTTTATATAGCGGGAAAGATTCTTAATAGATATATGGATTACACCAAATAAGTTACTTTTAAAAATATTTCAAATTACAAATAAATTTAAAATAGCTTATAAACTTATGATTAGAAAAAAGAGAGAGAAAGATTATAAACTTAGGCGAACACATCCTTAGTCCAATCATAACGAGTGGGCTGGGCTACAAGGCCCATATAGTTATTCGGAGCAAATAGGATCCACAAATTCGACCCGACTTCGCCCGATTCAGTGGTTTGAGTTTGAATAGCTTTTCCCTGCAATGTTAAAATCATAACAAAAAGCCCGCCTCTGAACTCACTCTCACCTTCTCTCTCCAAAAACCTTGCACTTTTTCCCGTGATCAGTCCATGGAAGTCGATGAATGTCAAAGAGTGGTTCCATTTCAGCTTCAATTTGACAAACCCATTGCCTCCCAGGTTATCCTCTGTCTGTGCGTGTGTTTGCGTAATATGTGCGTGAATTTTGGTGTAATTAATATCGATTTACTTCTGCAGGTTAAGATCGCTGAATGGAATCCGGAGAAGGACTTACTGGCTATGGTCACTGAAGATTCGAAGCTTCTCCTCCATCGCTTCAATTGGCAGAGGTTATGGACGACATCCCCTGGTGAGTAGCATGTTCTCTTTTACTGTATAACGTTTTTCGATATATATGCACGCTATCACTTCAATGTTTCATAGTGTTGATGCAGGAAAATTGAAATTGAGATTTTGCTGAACTTTTAGTGCTGATTTTGTTTGGGTTCAAGTGATGTTTAAGTAGTGAAATTTTAAGAGGACTTTAGTGTGTTCAATTTGGTTGATGAAATCCTATCTACCTTGCGAGAGTTCTGATACTTTGAGTTCCGAGTATGCTATCGATGTCAACAGATTGAACGGCATTGACATTTTGGTTTTTTGATGATTCTTTGTTGCACATTTTATGTTTTTTTAGTAATTTGGAAAATTCTATATAGGAAAATGCATAACATCCATATGTTGGCGGCCGGATGGTAAAGTAATTGCAGTGGGGCTTGAAGATGGGACTATTTCACTGCACGACGTGGAAGTACGTTGGTTTTATACATCTTTATTTGAAAATCTATTATTTTTTAATTTGTGGATCATAGATTAATATCCACACTGTGAATTTTGAAACTCACTGAGAGTTCATCTTGACACTTTTGGTGTGTTCTATGGTAGCAGAATGGGAAGCTGCTGAGAAGTATGAAATTCCATCGTGTTTCTGTTGTCTGTCTCAACTGGGAGGAAGACAGAAAAAAGGCAATGGTAGGGCTCCTTCATTTTTCCATGATTGAAATTCCTAGTGAGCATATGTTCATTTGTTTCGGGTGTTATGTGTGCATGAGACAAATTTGCATTTTTTAGCTAGCTCAAATCCATCTATGATTCATTTGGAAAATCAGTGATATAGGTGCCTGTGCATGCTTACCATTTTACTTGAGATCTGGTTTACATTATGAGGCTACTGTCATAAATTAAATTACAACAGTTATGCGCAAAATAATTTACTTTTGAAAAAGAAAGTGAATCACTTGTAAATGAAATGGTAAAAAGGATAATTAAAGTTCTAAACTTTATTGTTTTTTAGTCATCTGTGCAAAACTCTTGTTTATGCTACAGTAGATTTAGAATGCTCATATCTTTTATACCTTATTAAGTTTAGGATGGAGACAGTTGCATATCAATGTATGAGGATCGGACAGCTCGTTTTCTTCCACCTGCTCCAAGAGTTCCTCGGACCCCTGGACTTGTTCCTGGAGATAGTAGCAGTTTCATGGATGAAAATGATGATTCCTTCCGGGAGCTATTTGATTCTTCACACCAACAGTTTGACATCCTATGCAGTGGGGATAAAGATGGAAATATTTACTTTAATATATTTGGCATATTCCCCATAGGAAAAGTTGTAAGTTAATCCTTATGATTTACATGTCTGACATATCATGATGCTATCTCCCTCGTGGTTTCTTAATAAAATCATTTCCCAGAACATACACGATATTGCTTTTCGCAGTCCTCTAGTGGGGAACAATGCTTCCTACCAACTTGTGGATGCTTCTATCTGTAAGGTAAATTAGCTTTATCCTGAATCATTTAGGCATTGATATTTTGGTCTAAGTAATTGTTGCAACTATTCAGTTGTAACATTTTATGTTTTAACTATTTACATAAACAAACTATGGTATGGCAGTCATACCAATATCAATATTTAATATAAATATATTTAATAATGCCATGGTACTGCCAGGTCTCCATTTCTTTTTGTTCGTTGTCAAAAATGTGTACTGTTGCTGTTTCGTGCGGTTGTATAGTTGCATCAAGGTCATTTCATTAATGCTGAGCTGAGTAGGTCTTTATCCACACTAATCTCATGGTACTCTTAGTCAATGGATGCCAATTGCGCAATGCCTGTTATCCTTTTGGGTCCTCTTTCTGTTATGATACTTTCATTCCAAAACAGTTTCCACGATCAATAGAATGCAGAATGTGGTGTATCCAGTATCTATAACCCTAAAAAAGAAATAAGAATGTGCAGTACTTTTTACTAAATAATATGCAGATAGATCAAATTATGAACACATACATGTGAGCCTGACAGTTTTTTTTTAAATGGCTTGACAATTTGCCATAGGCATACTGGGAGCTCCAGAACCGTCTGGACTTACTTAGAAAACATCATCAAACTCAGAACGGAGGTTCAGAAATCATTTGTTAATGGTCGTACTTGTAATTATATGATGCACAAACTTGAATCACCTAGATGTCTGGCCATGGCTGAGTAAATGAATTTTCAGTTAGTCTATCTTACTTGTCTTTATTAAACTCAATTTAGGTTAGCATAGAGTAATTTAAATGTTATATGGAGAATTATCTGTGAACTAGTCCAAAAATTGTCTGCTGAAACGCATAATATGTGTTATTGAACTTTTTAATTGATTTATTTCTTGTTTCCTTTATGAAACCCTTCTTCTATTGTAAAAGCATGACACTTTACTGTCTAAATCTTGCAGTCTATGCTTTCATTACTGAACCAATCCTTTTGAGGAATCTAATGTTGCTACTTGTCTTCATAGATGGCATTGTCCAGTGATATTTGTCATATCATGGTCTTGTGCTCTGGTATACTCACTGAAACTGGCCCAGAAGCAAGTAATTATGAGACATCCGAAAGTCATATGCAAGGTCTCCATTCATTAGTTCTTGACAGTACAATTTTCCAAAAAAGGTAAAAGTTAATTTTGAAATCTGCTATAATAAATCTCACAATTTATTTTCGTGGATCAAGATAACTTGAATTCTAAATCTTACATTTAACCTCATGCAATTTTATATGTTTTGTTAAATTAAAGGGAATGTTATGATTGGTCAGGCCGGGGGGGCTGGTTGTTAATTAGTTGGAAAGGTCTTTTTATTCCTCCTCTTTTTAAATTCCCTACATGTTTGGTGGCAAACACCTTAAGGCTATTATCATTTGTTGTCATAGCCAAACAAATTATTGTGGTACCATCTCTAATTTATGGCACTATGAGGTTTTAACTTTTGATTCGAAGGGTTGACAATGGAAGCTCTGTATTCTGAGACCATATCAGTAAAAGGTTCATGATGTTATTGATTAAAAGATCCACACTCGTGATATTTCTAATCTGAAGCTGATTATTAGTGGAGAAAATAACAATTAAAACCTTTGCCTTTTTTAGTTTTATAATAACATCGAATTTGCCATCTGTTAGTAAGGTTTGCTTATGAATATGAGCTCTGCAAAAGAGATGATGAATATGCATATATGAATATCTTAATATCTTTGTTAAATATTGAATTTTTCTGTGTGCCTTTGCCTTGTGGCTCTTGTCAAACAATGGGCTGTTTCTTTTGAAACTGGATTTAAGATGCATGATTTTAGTAACTCGAAAATCTTTGCTGTGATTGAGGGGCCGCTTGGTATGTTTCAAGAAATGGGAAAAGGAATGGTAATGATAGTAGTGAGGAATAGAATGAATATTCTCTTTAAATTTGTGTTGTTTGGTTTACCAAAATTCTTTAGTAATGGAATCAACTTTTTTATTATTATTATTATTATTATTATTATTTTTATTATTATTATTTTTATTATTTTTATTATTATTTTTATTTTTATTTTTATTTTTATTTTTATTAGTATTATTATTAGTAGCATTATTAATATTATTATTATTATTAATATTATTATTATTATTATTATTATTATTATTATTATTATTAGTGTTGTTGATGATGAAAATAGAGTTGTGGAATGAAAGTCATTCCTTAGGAAAACCTGAGGAATGAAAGTCACACCTTTGATTCCTTATTTGATGCCACTGTTATCGCTGCTTGTACACATTGTATTTTGTCTTCCTCTCTACTTATCTATTTTGTACATTAATATGTCAGAAATCCCCAAGCATGCCCTTAATCCTTATTTGATGCCACTGTTATCGCTGCTTGTACACATTGTATTTTGTCTTCCTCTCTACTTATCTATTTTGTACGTTAATATGTCAGAAATCCTCTGTCTTTTGCCTTTTGTGGAGTAAACTGGCATATTCATTCCTTTATCCTGCTGTACGCGAATCGCTTTCTGGAGTAGTAATTTTAACAAAACATGTTCATTGGTTCTATAGTATTTCAGTTTGTATACCTGCTCATAGTTTTTGAAATTCACCTTATTGTCCTCGTAATATAATCAATGTTTGATGAGACTAGCATGAATTCCTCTTGAAATATCGCTTAATATTGATGCTCTGTATTCTTCATTATCTATGTTAGGAAAAATGAGCTTCACCAGGTGGCTCAGCAAGCTTCCAATGTAGAGCATCTGACTGAAGTCGTCCGAAAATCAATAGATATCATGTCCAAGCAGTGGTCAGATGCGATGCACGTGTACCATGAAAAGTTTAATTCTCTATCTACCCTGATTGTTGACCATGGTAATTGTTAAGAAGAAACAGTAAATCAGTTGTTTTTCTGTTGCTTCCTGTTCAAATCTTGATGCCTAAAAAAAGTACAGGACTTGACTCCAGTCCTCAGGAAGAGTTTCTAAGCCTGTTGGGTGGTGCAAGGACGAGTCCTCCTGTTCATCAATTTTTAGTTAATTCCCTTGGTGAAGCAGTATGTTTTACCCCATGAAATGTTCAATAATGAATACTCATCTGTTCATTTGATTATGACTTGATTTGTTGGTCCTTAGGGGCTCAAACGAGTGGCTAAAGCCGTTAGTGGTGCTGGGAAAGAGCTTCAGACAATTGTGCTTGATCATCTACAGGTGCCTCTCATGCTTGCAATCAATATTCAATGTAGCACAAAGTGTTTGACAAACATTTATCACATAGGCGTACTATTTTTGTGATTTGGTCCTTTTGATAATTATGAGTAACATCTTACAGAACTGACAATGTTTCACTTTTATTTTGTCTATATCTAATTGCTAGTGCATGTAATATCTCCGTACTAAGTATCAGCTATTTTATTCATCTTATATTGGAATATTATTTTGAGTAACATATATTTTAGTGAAATATGGCATTCTAAAGCTCTGATTCTCAGCCTGCTGCAGAAATTATTGGATTTAGAATGGGAGAACTAAGAGGACTTTCCAAATGGCGTGCACGTTATCTGGGTATTGGTTTGCAAGAGAGCTTAATTGATAATGCAACAGAAAAGGCCGGGATGTTGCTTGTACAAATTGAAAGATTTATTAGGATTCTATCTTCTGTGGTGCAGCAGGTATGTACTTGACAGTTGTATAAGACAATAGAAACTGATGTTCCTCTTGACCAAAATGGCATGGTTGTGTAATACTGAAAGTTGGTTTACCCTTGATTTGTATGCATGACATACATGAACGCTGGCATAGTACAGATACAGAAACTGCCTGAAAGCATATCCCACTGTCCCACTTTGTCTCAAATTTTCAAAATTATGATTATTGTGGAAGTTGGTTTGCAGTTGATATTTAAGGGTATCATTCACTTGGATTACAGAAAGCACTAATTTAGATGGTCATTTTTTATTTGTTGATTTTTTTGCTTTACCTGTAACACTGACCATGAGCAATATAGATTTTTGAAAGAAAAGTTATTTAGGATTATCTTTGCATGAATCAAAACTAACTCTTTGAATTCTCAAAACCTTTGTTGCTCCATCTATATATGTCATGCACATTTCTTGAACTTTGGTTTAAATTATACATGTTGCTGACATTTATAACTATAACTTTGTATAAGGAAGTTTTTTTTTTTTTTTTTAAAACGAAAGACATTCTGGTATCACAAATGTTTTTAAGTGACATGAATTAGTGTTCAAGTAAAACTTAGTTATGAAGAAATGGAATCATTGAAGGGCCTCTATATGGAGCATGAAGGCATGCCAGTGTTTGCTACAGAAGCAACCTTTTCTTTTTCACCACTTATCCACCTCACATTTCTAATACTTGTCTTCTGTTCAGTTCTCAAATTTTTTCAACTGGCTTCTGAAATGCGTGAAGGTTCTGATGTCTGAGCCAAGCGATCAACTTCTGCCTTTCAGTAGGTTTGACAATTAGCTATTTTGTATTGTTCTTGCAAATTTGTGCACTTTCTCGAATTCTGCTGATCTTTTGCTTGTTCGCAGTGAACTTGTTATCATATTCCTGAAGTTTCTGTATGATCAAGACCCTGTTGGTACATTGCTGCAAGATACTGAGCTTGACAACATTGAAGATGACTTGTAAGTATCTGTGACCAATTAATACTGACCTAATCTTTTGAGACTAGTTGGCGTTATGATATCAAAGAATTTATATTTGCAATTTACATGTCTGTTTGTCACATTGCACACCTTTACAGGTTAATCAATTTCAAAACTTATGTATGGTCTGGAAAGAAAGAAAATGTGCTGGCATTTATTATTAACAAAAAAAGGTTCATAAAGTTCACCATGTAGCTATCCTCCCCCCTTCTATGGACTCAACTAATGGAAATTGGGCTATGTTTGTTTAGCTTGTGTGTTTTTGGGATATAAGTTCTGGTAGTGGATGTTTTGGGAAGATGAAAATAAGTGAAGATAATGTTTGGTTGTGTTTTGGTGATGAAAGTGATTCAACATTATCTTATTTCTTACTGCCAGGGAAACAAAGCAACGAGTCATGGAATTGGCTTATTTTGGAGGTTTCTCAGATACTGAATACTTGAAAAGAACATTGGCAAAAGAATTTCAACAACTGGAGTCCTGGTATGCACTTACTCACTTCAGTGCTCATTTTCATGATGTATTTGATTTAACTATACAATAGTTTGGTTTATGGCTAGGGATTGACTTCTAGAGCTGCAGTTTTTAAGGAGATTGATCAACTAACCTTTTTAGGCTAGTGATTCTGCCCTTTCACTAAATGCTTTTGATAAAAAAAAAAAAAAAAAAAGTCTGTTGCATTTTATGTAATTTCTGGTTTCAAGAAATAATAATGATACAAATCATTTTAAAGAATCACATAAATTACTAACAAACAATTAGCCTCCATTCTTCAAATGAACAGAGATATGGAACATAGTTTATGCATTTCATAATCAAAGCAAATTTTGCTGTCAATTCTTTTATTAATTTTTAGGGACAAGATCTCTAATTTCATTGCAAAAGATGTTATATGCTGTTGTGTTCAGTTGAAGGATCTGATCTGTCAATTTTGGGAAAGATGTGGAAATAGTGGATAATGGTGGCCTAATGTCTTGCTTTTAGCTGAGGATTACATGAGGAATTAGAATGCAGTAACCTAAATATATGTCTTCAATGTGCTACACAATCGAGGAATCTTATATCATACATATTGACTCCTAATATATATTGCCTTTACCACCTTGATAATTTTCAACGCTGTTTCTCATCCCTGATTGTAACTTCTCAATTTCCAATCTAATGAGATGTAAATTTAGTCTCAAAGAGGCTTTGCAGATGCCATTAGCCACGGTTTCCAGAAAGATACTTTGTAAAGATATGTTGCCACTTTTCCCTGTTTCATCTTTGCTAAGTTTGAAGTCTTCTTATTTACCATCATCAGTGTCATTCTATCAGGTACGTTTTTATTCAATCTTGGTAAATGAGAATGCATATGTTTTAACTTACTTGTCTAATGATGAGTTTGTTGTTTATTTGATTTTGTTTTTACACTTTTTTACTTTAATAGGCATCTGGTGGTATGTTAATTCAAAGCCTCATTTAGCTTCAAACTGGATACTTCTAGTAACATGTAAACCTTTAATTGTATTGATATATTTATCACAATCATGAATATTAGGTCCAAGATCCAATAAAGCATCTACGAGAGTATATTATCTCTTAGTAAAAATGTCAAGACTCAAGGAATCTGGGTTTTAATTGTAATGAGACCTTAATGGTCAGTTGAATTCAGAAATTAAGATCCATGGTGATAATGCCGAGTCACTGAACTATTTGTAGCAAATGTTGATATATCCATCACAATCATGAATATTAGGTTCAAGATCCTTAAGGCACCTTACCGGTAACTAGAATATCTTACCTGTTAATTGGAAGTACTATACTGGGTTTTAGTTCCAACTGAGACATTAAAGCTCAATTAAATTAAAAATGCTGTTACCGTGGTGGTTATGCTGACTAAATCAACTGCGAGGAGCTGCAGGTTGTTATATCATGTAGGCTTTAGAAGAAAAGAGTTGTACTAAATAAAAGAGAACTAGTGAAGTATCTTACAATTGTAATTGATAAACCATAGACCGTTAAAAGATCCTTGGTAGCTGCACATAACTGTAACTTTCAAAAATAGAGCTGCAAACCAGTCATGTGTAAGCAGTATCTTGTATGAAAATTGATCGAACTATCATGTGAACCTAAAATGTAAATGCTTATAGGATTATTGCAATGCCTTATTATTGTGAATAAGAACCACGCTTGTATAACTCTGCAATCAAAACCAGAGAACTGATTTAGCATTTCTTTTATAAATTGTATTTGACAGGAAACTTTGAACGGAACAACTCATCAGAGGCTTACTGATTATACTTCTTTTCTGGTACCCGATGAGACTCTCCCAAACATCTCTAACTGCTTAGGCATAGCAAGGGGGCTCATACATGATCTGGACAACTTAAAAAGTGGTCATAATTCACTAGAAGTTGCACTGTTGCACATCCCTGATGGTTATGAGTGTATCGATCTGTCTCTGTATAAAGTAAGTCTCAGAAGTTTTACCATGCTTAAATTGTTTGGATGCTCAAATGCTCGCTACTTCTCGCAAACAGGAAGAACAGATTGTTCTGCTATTAAATGATGTCACTATGGCTTCTGAGAGCTCAGGAAATGCAAGCATGATGATCACGCAAACAGCCGACCTTACCTTTGTACCCATTGCAAGATCATCTATTCTCCTTTCTTGGAATCTTCATAGACTTCAGGTATGTGTGTGTGTGTGTGTGTGTGTGTGTGTTTTTACATTTTTCTTTTGTAATGCCATTCATACGTGGCAATGAAAATTCTTTTGTCCCCGATAACTGATAAAGAAAAGGAATTAGTTCGCTTCCATTAAATAAATTGTCATCCTTTGATCCAAGCAACTGTTTATATAAGATCAAAATGCATTTGTGTGTTAAAGTGTAATTCAGCTTCAGATACCTTCCTTCTTAAATATACGCAAATATATAACTGGAGTAATTTGTTATAGGATTTTATTACATACCTGCACTTGGAGAATGAAAAGGTTCGAGAAATTTCTCACTCTGTGGTTACTCCGCTGGCAGTTAGTGGTGAGTTTTTCTTGCTACTATCTTCCCTTTAGTATCTTTCTTCCATTAAAACTCACAGACTGTACAGTTATTAGTTGTTAACATGTCTGAATCTGCATCCACTCAATAGGGCCACAAAAACTCTGTTAAGCAACAAGTTGCGGTGAACCATTTTCTGAACTTCTAGTTCGATCCTTCAAAAACATATACCCATGTCACTGACATTTTTGGTTTTCAGCAAGTTTTCCAGTGTGAATCATTCTTCAATGGAAAGTCGCAAAGTATTTCACTGTTTCAGTGTATAACAAGAGAGAGAGTTTTCCTTATTAAACTAAGACAGTATTGATTTCAGTGAACAAATTAGTTTAGAGTTTTGGTTGATGAAAGTTCAATTGACATTATAGCCTAAATTTGAATTTCAGCATCGAGAGGCGTTGCTTGTGTTTTCTCAGAAAGAAAACGGGCGTTGGTATATATCCTCGAGGAGGACGAAGATGAAGAAGCTACAGATTCTGAGTGATTTAGTGCTAAATCTCTTTAACTCCAGCTGGGTGCCCCTGTGGTTTAAGGTACTACTACATTTGCCTTGTATGTTGTACTACTATTTACCAGTGTTTATAGTGTGTTTTTTTACTAGATATTTATTTGTATTGTCAACTATTTCTCTGTTAGGTTTCGATGAAGATGTAATCTTAATTCACTTCATTTTTGTTCAATATAATCAACTATTTACTTGAACAATTCTTGTTGGGTCCTCTTAAGTAGGATCAGGTTGAAATTGAACAAATGAGACCAGAATTTGAAGATACATAAGAGAAAAGGACTTGAAGAAAAACGATGATGTATTATGTTTAGGTACTAATAGAGTAATCTAATTCAATATGTTTGTCCTCATTCCAAATTATATTTAGAAAATCGAATTTTAGTTTTATTTTGACATAATTAAATAAATAATTACTTGATTATGTTTGGGGGGGGGGGGGGGGGGTAGAAACATTTTACCCTCAAAATGTCACTTATCTTTTTTTCTTGCATATTACTATAAATTTGCTTCACTTTTTTATTTTTTGTATTTCTCGTCTTACTATTCTATCGATTCTTCAACATGCATTACAAAAAAAAAAAAAAAGGTATAAAGATTGATTACGAAGATCACAAATTGAGTTAAATTGTTCTAATAATGTAGGGTTTAAAAATTCAACAACAGATTATTTTGTTGCTTTGTTTGCCAAACAAAACAAAAAGAAATAAAATGAAAGTCATATTGCACCTACTAACAATCATTGGGATCGTTTTTTTCACCTAAAAACAAACATTATGATCATTTGCAAAATAATAATAATAATAACAATAAAAATAATAATAATAATAATAATAATAATAATAATAATAATAATAATGAGATATATATATATATATATATAATCATAATTTATTTAACAACATAACATAACATCCACAAAGAAAAATAACATTAAACTCATAATTTATTTAGCTGAATTTGAAAATTTTTGTTGAAATTGTAATTTCATAAAATTTTGTTTTTTTTCCTTTGCAATAAAACCTTAGTTTTATCAATTTGAGTTCAATTTTAATCAATTTGTAAGATAATGCAAAATTCACTAAGATATATATATATATATATATATATATATATTATTACATATAATGTGTTTTTTATCTGGTTTTCCTTTATTAATATTAAAGGTTTCTTTACGTCTTTTCTTTTTCTCTTTATATTTTTCAAAATAATGACGTCTTTTTTTATAATATTTTTCATTTTTATCTCTAGAATCTCTAGAATGTTTTTTAATTTTAGAATAGTTTTTGTCTTTTCCTTTATCAGGTGTATCCATGTCAAATTGGTCACAGAAATGTCCTAATTGTTTTCTTTCAATTAGACTTTGATTTTTAATTTGCTTATTAAGTTTTAATTCATTACAGAGGGCTAAGCCTTCTTGAACACAACTACTAATTAAATTTTCATATGTATAATTATCATAGGGAATATTAAGATTGTCTTTTCTAAGAATAATTTTAATTCTTTCAGCAAAAAGACCTGGGAGGCTATCTATAAATTTACCCTTCCAATAATTAGCATTACAGTCATGGAGTTCAAAGACTCTTGAAAGAAAAGTATCTTTATACCAACGAAAATCCGTTAGTGTTCTACATCTTAGATTACTAAGAAGAATACAAATATTTTCACTATTATCTGTGAATTTTCCAGTAAAATGTTCAATTATAGTCATAATTAAAGTATAAACAACATTTTCTGATTGCACATTATTTTCAATTTTAACAGAAGTTAAAATTATATTTTTTGCCGTTTGAGATAAATAGTTATCCCACCAACTTTTAAGTTGTCCAGTAAAACCTGCTATAATCATTTTAGCAATATTACTATCAGTATTTCCTGCCGTTGTACAAACAGTACTATACATAAGCATTTTATGAGCTAAATTATAAATGTGTTTATCAACACATCCATCTAAATTCCATTCATATATGATTTTTCCATTATAACTTCTTTTAGAGAAAAAGTCTTGCTCTTCATGAAGAACATCCATAGGAGTTGGTCTACTATAATAATATTTTTATTGAGTAGGTCTATCAGCCCATTTCATTTTATTTATAATATCTTAAGAAAGTTCAGAGGGTCCTGCTTCATTGCTTAAAGTAGAAATATTTTGACCCTTAAATTTTTCAGTTAATTCTGTAATTAATTCTTCTAAATTATTTTTTGATGATTTTAATTTAAAATATTTTATTTCTGGAGGTGGTTGTATAGATGCAGATGCAATTGAAACTATATCTGTTTCTTTCTTAAAATCTATATGAACATCTAGTTTAATCTGTTTAATAGTAGAAATTATTGTTTCTACTTTGTTATGTAAAGAAATTAATTCTTCTCCCATAATATTAAGATATAAATTAGTATAATTTTGTTTTTCCATTAAAACATTTATATGTTTTATGGTAACTTGTAAAATATCATTTTCAATTAATTTTGAAAAGGCTGTAAAATTCATAACTTTACTATTTTTCTTCATTTGAAATGAAGTACTAGGGGGATACAAAGATTTTTATTCCTGTCCTGTTGTTAATTTATATGTTCTTTCTAAAACCGAAATATGGTCTATAATATATGTTTTTATGAACCAAGGAATAAAAAACATTATCATATTCTTTTCTTTACAACATTTATAAAATTCTTCTTGAATTTGTTCAAGATTTTCAGAGAAATTTTCAAAAAACCATTTTCTGAAAAGTATCCATTCTGGATTTTTAAATTCCTTATTAATTACCTATCTAGCAGGTGATCCTTTGGAAAAATCAATTTTTGTATTAATCATTAAAGACTAAATGGAGTGTCTGACATAGTGTCACTTTCTTTATGGATATTTCCATAGTTAAAGTCTCTAACAATATTATTTCTATCAATAAAAACTTCCTCATTAGGATTTCTTTTATTTCTTTCATATTCTAATTCTTCTCTTATTTGAGAAGTAGAAGCTCTAGATGTTTGAGGTAAATCTACCCAATAGTCTAATGGTGATATATAAGAATTTGTTGTTCTAGTTTTAAACATAGAATTTGTTCTGGATAAATTATATTTTCTTTGTTCATTTGTAAATTGTATTTGAACAGTTCCTTCTTCTGTTTGAATTACATTTTTTAAATCATTATTAATTAAAGGTTCTTTATAAACCGCTTATTCTATAATCCATTCTTTTGGAAAGTCTATTTCTTCCCATTTAATTACTCTTCGAGTAGTGATATTGGATCTATTGAAATTTGTTTCAATTAAAATGGTTTCATTTATCATTTTATCCAATATTATACACCTTGGATTCATAGTATACAAAGGTTTGTAATATATTCTGTAACATATACATATAATTTCAGAACCTGGAATATAATTATATCCATGAGTTTTAACATTTAATGTTAAAACACTTAATATATTATTATCAGTAAGAGATAAACATAGATCAGGATAAACATCAAAATAAACCGGTCCATGTGCAAGACTAGATTGAATTATTCTCATAAGGGATTTATTCCATGTTTTATTTCTTTCATCTCTTAAAGCTGATATAAAGCTTTCTGGTAAACCTTTTAAAGTCAAAGGTCTAAAAGCAATTTGTACTAATCCAATATGTAAATATTTATGTATCTTTATAAAAGGCAATATATCTTTTTTATCAAGTAAATTTAATATTATTTATTGATTATCAAGTGAAATAGAGGATTCAGTGGTTTTAACCAATTGTTTAAATCCTATTTTTTCAAAAGTACCTAATTGATATATAGTTTTAGGTTCAACTTTAGGAATAGTCCATCTGTTTAACATATCTAAATTTTGAGAAACATCATACTCCTCTGTTATACTGTTTTTAACAGTATCTTTTATCTTGAAAGGATTCATTAAAATCCAGAGTATGTGTTAGATCATTATTACTTTCTTTTTAAACATGACTCTGATACCATTTCAAACCCAGGATACATGAAATTAAAGACCAAAAGGTTATTTTACAAGACATTTAAACTCTTAGGAATTTACTGAGCATATAAAACCTTGATGTTTATAAATTCCCCTTCAACCCACAAACGCCTGAACGTCTTTCTGGCTTGAATGACTAAAGGGTGAACATTAGGAACTTATAACCCATCTTAGTCATAAAATTCAAACTTGAGTGTCTTAACCTTTCATTAATTTAAATGTTTCCTTAAGAATTAGTACGTGACATTGTTACACATTCCAAACCACTGTTTTTGAGACAGTATTGACACGAGGAAAGTATTCCAGCCTATATACTATTCCATCATAAACATAGTCATGTTCAAAACCAGTAGCAATGATCTAACACATATAGATCTAGCCCACCATAGTTGGGCCTTATAAGATAAATTAAAATAAAATACAAGTGCAGAAATTTAAATACTTACAAGATATGAAGAACACCAAGAACAAAAAAATATATTAAACACTGAGGGGTTTACGAGGGTTGAGAGCGTGGAGAGAGAAGAGAGAGACGAGTACTTTACTCAAGCATGAGCATTATAAATGAAAAACTAGGCCTATAAATAGAAGAAAAACTAAACTATTACATGATTGCTTTATAAAAGCAAATAGTAGAGATTCTTTTAATATTGGACTTATTGTCCACTATCTATTACAAGTGGAAATTTTTTCCAAAATTGTCAAAAAGTCATGTCCCATCTTGTCTGCCACTTCATTCTGAAATGCTTTCCATTGTCTTGATTATGCTGCAAGGATAGAACTTTGAATTTCAAAGTATTTCAATGATTCTTGAAGTTTGAACAGCTCTAACAATCTGATATTATTTTCTCTTGATCTCATATATGGATCATCAACAATTAATTCTTTGATTTGACTTATACATCTTCGTATAATCTTGATTTTTTCTTTAATAGTGAGAACTCTGTTATTGCTTCCATATCCTTCTAAAATAATAGGATTAAAATATGGTTTCCATAAGCATGATGGGTAATTATCCTGAATATAATGGAAAATCATGATCAATCTTTAAACTTCTCTAATAGAGATTCTTTCAAAATTTCGAAAGAAACACAAAGATCTGGATTGTCTTCTTCTAGATCTTGGACTTCTTGATCTAAGAGTATATTCTCTGTTTCTTCCCTATTGTTGGAATCAGAAATCATGGATGTATTAGATTTTGAACCTGTGTTATCAAGATTCTTGAAAAGATCACTTTTCATTTCTTCAATATACAATTCTATCATTTTCTTTTTAGAAAATGTTCCAGAATATCTTTGAGAAATTCTTTTAAAAGGACTAATTGAACACTTATCTTCTTCCTCTTTATTCAGTTTTTGTAACTTATAAAGTTTGATCTTTTCATTAAGATCTTCAATAGTAGATTGAGAATATAATTCCTCAATATTTGGGTCCACTCTAGTCATTTTATCCCACATCTTGGTATGACTAGTTCTCCAAATGCAAGGAGTACCATCTTCAGTATAACCGAATTCTGATGTCCATTTCCATATCCATGGAATGCTTGATTTCATAAAGAATTGGGAAGGGGTTTGTCCCTTGATAGAATTTCTTTGAACAAAGGGAGAGACTAGAGTCCATTCTTCCATAAGATTCTTGAAATTCTCTGTTAGAGTATCTACCGTGGTGCCAAAAATTTTCCACCAATTAAAAAACCAGTTATTAACTGTATGATGTGAACAATTTCCACATATTTTAATAAGCCAAGTATGTTTGCGTTTTTTATTTTCATAGAAAAGGGTTTTATAAAAACCTTCAACATAGTCCCAAAAATTAAATTTGAAAGTATGTTTTTGAGTTGGATGTAAAGCTTCCTTCTCAATAAGTGGAGATATTCCCCATTCTTCAAGAGATATAATCTTCTTGATAGTAAACTTTGAGTAAGCGTACTCATTTTGCTGGGTATTTCCAGTAGAAAAATGTTCAATATCAACACTTTCTAGTGCTATAAGCACTTGTTCATAAAACCCTCTTGGTTTATATGATCCGTTTGCAAATGTTGCATTTGGAATATATCTTTCCAAAATGATCCATGAATTATCTTTCCATTGTAGATCTCTTTTCTCTATAAGAAGAATTAAATCTCTGAAATTATTTTTCTTGAAAAGAATATTATTCTTTTCTTCTGTAGTAATATTCGCATAAGAAGATTCTTGCGATTCAGGAGTATATTCCTGGGATTTCTTTTTAAGAAATTCTTGAAAATCTCCATATAATGGATGATTTTTATCAGGTATATTTCCTGATGTGATTCCAAAAATATTCTGGAAAATTAGTTTTTGCTTGTCTTGTTGAGGAATAACATGGGGAGTTCTTCCCCTTCATCTTCCCCTATTTGGGAAATAGGATCCTCGACCTGATGGATTCATATCTGCAATCATGAGAGAAATTCTCTAGTTAAATAATCAGGTAAATTATTGTCTTTCCCTTATTTATGAACAATTTCAAAATCGAAAGGAGCTAAATATGCCTGCCATCTAGCAAACATTTGTTTAGAAATATCATGTTTAAAATCTTTTTTAAAGATTCCTTTTGCTGCTTGGCAATCATTTTTTATAATAAACTTTTGATTGTATAAATCATCTTGAAATTTTATAACACATTTTACTATAGCAAGAATTTCTTTAGCTATAGTTGCATAATTTTTTTGTGCAGGATTCCATTTTCCTGAATAAAATCTTACAAGAATTTCTTGTTTATCTTTTGAATTTATTTGTTTTAAAATACCTCCAAAACCTATATCTGAGGCATCTGTTTCAATAATTTTTTCCCATTGAGGATTTGCAAGCATAAGACAAGAAATATTTTTTACCTTTTGTTTTATAATCCTAACAGTCTTGGTATGTTCATCAGTCCAAGGAGAATGATTCTTTTTAAGTCTATCATAAAAAATAGCAGATCCAAGGAGAATGATTCTTTTTAAGTCTATCATAAAAATAGCAGATATTTTTGAAATATTTTCAACAAAAGAGGAAACATAATTAAGACTTCCAAGAAATCTTTGTAATTGTGTTTTATCAGTAATTATGTCTGGAAATTTATTTCCAAATTCCGTACTTCTTTGTATAGGAATAATCTTTCCATTATTAATATTATGTCCTAAAAATCTGACATTTGTTTGAAATAAATTCATTTTTGGTTTTGAGATAACAAGACCATTTTGAATAATCAATTTTCTAAATATCTCTAAATGTTTAAAATGAGTTTCAATATCTTTAGAGAAAATAAGAATATCATCAATATAAACAATTATAAAATTGCTGAAAGGGATAAATATATCACTCATAATTTGTTGAAATTCTGATGGAGCATTTTTTAACCCAAAGGGTAAAACTGTCCATTCATAATGTCCTATTGGAACATTAAAAACTGTTTTATATCTATTAGATTCTTCTATTTGCATTTGCCAATATCCTGATTTTAAATCAAA
Source organism: Scutellaria minor (assembly GCA_954870855.1). Classification (NCBI taxonomy): domain Eukaryota; kingdom Viridiplantae; phylum Streptophyta; class Magnoliopsida; order Lamiales; family Lamiaceae; genus Scutellaria; species Scutellaria minor. Next base: position 31,413,883 of record OX940727.1, read on the forward strand.
TTTTGAAAAAATCAAGGCTCCAAAAAGTCTATCTATAAGATCTTTTTTTATTAGGAATAGGATGCCTAATCCATTTTAAAACCTTATTAAGAGGTTTATAATTTATAACAGGTCTAGGAACACCTCTTTCTTGTTCTGAATGTTTATTAACATAAAAAACAGTACAAGACCATGAAGATTTGGAAGGAGTTATTAACCCTTTTTCAAGAAGAGATTTTATCTCTTTTTTACAAAGCTTTAAGTATTCAACATTCATTTGACAAGGTCTAGCCTTAGTAGGTATATCTTTTTCTTAAAAAATCTTCCTCATATGGAAGAGAAATAATATGTTTCTTTCTATCCCAAAAAGCATTTGGGTGATCATCACATATTTCTGCAGAAAACTTATTATGAATAAGTTGAATTTTATTCTGTAATTTAGAATTTTTTAATTTTTCTTCAATAGTAAGAAAATTAATTTCTTCTTTTAAAGAATTAATATGAAATAATTTTCTATCCATTTTTTCTCTTATTTCATTGAGAACCTTTTGAATAGGTTTATTAATAAATTGAAAAATTATAGGTTTATTATTAAAAGTATATACCCTTTTCATCAACACGGGTTAAAGGATAGATACTATGAATAAAAGGTAATCCAAGAATAAGTTGACTAGAAATATCTTTTGCAAGAAGAAAGTTAGTAGGAATACAACTTCCATTTTTACATATAAGAGTTTCTGGTAATTTATAACTAGTATCCAGAGAACCTCCTCCTACATGAGAAAGAGAATATGTTATTTTATGAAAAAACCTTGAAGGAATTAATCATTCTTGAATAACATTTAAGTCAGCACCACTATCTATCATAGCAATGAAATCTTTTTGATAATTTTTATCAATTAAAAGAGTTATTTTAGTATACCATTTTTGTGATGTAAAAATATTCATTATTTGAATAATTTCTTTTGAAGATTTATTTTTATTTATTAAAGACAAGAAATTTTCTTGTTTTTCTTCTGTTTCTTCTATATTTTCATTATTTAGAAAATTATTATTTTCTATGATAGAAATTCTATTATGAAGATTAATATTATAATTTTGAAGGTTCTTTACTTCATTTTTCAGATTATCAATCTCTTTTATTAAATCTTCAATAGTTGTAGGATTTTTATTTCCATATTTTTGTTTTAAAAGTTTATGAACTTCTTTCTTAGAATATGTTTGATTCTGACTAGGAATACTAATTTCTTCCTTTTTAGTATTACTTGTTGATGGTAAATTTTCAATTTGATCAATAATTTTTGATCTTAAATCAGGGTCTTTAATATTTTTAAGTAATTCTATAAAAGAATTATTGTCTAAAACATTAATATTTAAATCCTGAAATTGAGATAAAAGTTTATAAAACTCATCTCCTTTTTCATCAATATTACTGATATGATTTATACAAGGTTGTCCTTGTATACAAGCATCACATTCTTCATTTTCTGAAGTAAGATTTTCATTATCTAACTTTCTTATATCTTCAGAATAATAAGATGATTCTTCTTCTGATCTATTATCAGAATTTTCTGAATCTGATTCAATCATAATATGTAATAAAGTTTGTTTGATATTGTCATCAATTTTTAATTCATTAATTTTTGTTTTTGTCCAACATTCATTTGCATAATGAAATTTGTAAGATAATGCAAAATTCACTAAGATATATATATATATATATATATATATATATATATATATAATTTTAAGGATATTTTTCTAAAAAAACTCAAAATTAGTTTTAATTTCTATCGATGGATCTTACGTTGTTGCATGATGTCATTCCTCACTTCTTCTTGCTCATTGGCTTGGGGGGTTAGACACCAATGTGAATCAAAACCATAATATTATTATGACAAAATAAAAACGTTTTAACACTTAATTCAAATATTCAATGATTGAACTTACACTCTTATCTTATATAAAGACTTATATGCTTATTTTATACATAACCACTATACACTACGCTAAAATAGGAGCACTCAAAATTTAATTTGGAGACAATCACTAACATGTCTTTTACTGGGCACCATGTGACATAAGTTTGATTCTGATTAATAACAGTTTAAAATTGAATTTTTTATATATTGATAAATTGTCATGTTTTTTAAATATTATTTTGAGAGTGAAGAAAGTTACACAACACTAAAGATGAGCATTTAGTGAAATCATGACGAATCAAACCGAAATTTTATATACAAAAGACATATGAACCACTTGTTTATTTTGATTAGGTAATTAATATAATATTCTTGATAGTTCAATTTTAACCAAAAACTAAAAGAGGAAAATAATACCCTTAGTTATATTATTGTATATTATACAAGACACACAAATATGAAATTATATACAAATATAATAAATAAATATTCAGTGAATATTAAATTATCAAAGGATATTTATTTTTACTGAGTGAAATATAATTGTTTCTTAAAATATTGTACCAAATATGGATTGAGGGTTTAACTTGGAAGGAAATCCTAGGATAAAATAAGGGCAGCATCTGTATTGAGGGTTTTAGCATTTAATCAGCAACGCCGATTGCCCATGGATGCGGCGGCGGAAGGTGGTGCTCCGGGGCCTCTCGGCGTCAGAGCTCGCCATATCAGAAAGAGAGCCCTAAAGAATAAATCTCTCTCCGTATCTTTCAGCGAAAAAGATCTCAAGTACGTCTTTTTCATCCTGGTTTATATGAACAGAGACTTTGAGTTTGATTTTCTGATCAGTGATTAATTTGAGAGGATTGATTAATTATGTGATGTGTGTGTAGAGATTTTGTTGGTGGTTTTCACAAGAGAAAGAAGAAGAGGAGAAAAGTCGCTGTGCAGCAGCAAGAAGAAGCCAAACGCCGTAAGCGCATTGAGCTGCGCAAAAAGGTTAGGAAATGAGGTTTTAACGTTTGGTGTGCTTTTTTAGTTTCGTTGTATTATGATTTTTATGGTGCCTTTGCTATCTTTTCCCTTTTCCTTGCATATGGTGTACTGCAAATAACATGAATGTATGAGCAATTTAGGTTTCTCTGTTAAAGCGGCGATGATGAATTTGTGTTTTTTACAATGATAATGATGGATCAATTAGACATTATAGCATTGTTGTCTGCCAAAGAGCAAAGCAGATCGAAAGCTAGAAAGTGGTTGCAATTGGGTTTGCTAAGTCAAAACTAATATATTTGGACTATTCAGAATGTTTCGATTTTGCACAATGTTTAATGTGAACCTTAAGTTGTCTGTAATCCGAGAGGTTGCTGAGAATATTAAAAGTCGTTTTTGTGTCTAAACGTGGAGATATGTAAAGCCAACCTTTCTTGTTTGTTAAATCATGTCAGGATGAGCATACATAATTATTCCAAATTGTCAATTTGTTGAAAATTGAGCTTATGTCAGCGATATTGGTTTTATGCGGTCATTACACAACTCATAGATGTTCTAGAAATGGACTTTTGAGACTTAAGTTTTTGTGGGTTTTACTTTTTAATCAATTTTCTACTGGATGGATCCTCACATGATTCTAATCTGGACCAGAAAACTGAACTTACCTACCTTGTCTTGTTCAAGATAAGAAAGATGAATTGTTTAACAAATTCTTCACTAGTGTTATCTATTCTTCATTACCCTGAAGTCACTTGTGTGGTTAAACTTCACCCACATATAAGTTGCTTATGAACTTGAATATTTCTCTGACAGAGCTTTCTGTATGCTGTGTCATACACTCATAGGATTATTTTTGGTGCCATATAATAACTTGTAATTTATTTATTTTTTGCTCAAGAAATTGCTGAGATAGCTTCAGATGTTTACCAGTACTGGTCTATGTGGAAGTTGTATTATTGATTGATGATAATCACAATTCAGTAGGGTCTGTTTTATTGGATAAATATAGCTGGTGTTATAGTTTATTTTTACATTTTTTTTTTCCAGAGAAAATTGGAAAGAGATTTTGTTATGACTGGTGGAGCTCCACCTGATTCAGGCGTGGATGCTGCTGAATCTGACGAGGAACATGAACATGATGAGGATACTGAACCAGTTGCATCAGTTTCAGGTATCATATTGTATTTGTATCCATTTACTTATTGTTAGGCACGTAAAATGAGGGTGATGGGTAATTGATGCACTTGAATATATAAATATGATAATCGATAGTACTAAGTGGCAGAGTCTTGCAGAATGATGCTATATTTTGTATGTTTTACATTTTAAAGTTAAAATAAACTGGTGTTGCATCACCTTGGCATTTCTCTTGGCATCTAACACAGTTTGGTGCTAGATGAGATGTGTATATGGATTAAACTTCAAAGAATCACACAACAAGGTTACTATGTTTGATGCTAAAGAGTTAGATCAGTACAGAAGGCAATAAGTAGATCATACAAGTCTTATGCTCGACCCAATTTTTTTGAACTTCTCTGTTTCTTATTGGAAGGGATGATGACGTATGACACCAAGGACATTCAAGTTACAGTTACAACTAGTGAAATAACCCGGGAAGAAGAGAATCTGGTTGATAAATCAGAGGCAGGAAAAACTCAATCTGTTGAAGCATTTGAGAATAGCAAGAAGAGGACTCCTGTGATTAAAAAGAAGCCAGTCAAGAAGGATCAGAGAAAGAGATCTCGCCCAAAACAACAAACTAAAAGAGATAAAAGGAAGGGAAAGAAAAAGAATGACAAGCGCTAGTGTGCTGATGATCTGGTACTTCCCAGCCCCCACTATCTTTTTTTTTTTTCAACTTCTGTTATAACTTGTCTTTTGCATTTCCTTTGAAGTAATTTCCATTTTCCATCACCATTTGTTAGCTAGCAGTATTTCATTTTTTTTTATGTTTCTTTTATAACTGTGATTAATCCTTATTTTTATTTTGGTTTGAATTAATAAACAAATTGAGGTAAACAGAAAGTTACAATCAGTAGAGTGGATAGAGTGGATGAAGGCCTTCTTAGCCCAACAATTTTTAAGTGGGTGCATATAATAGCTATACAATCAGTAGAAAGTTACTATATTTTAAGGGAATCATCTAAGAGTTGATACTCCCACCCCACCTCCCCAACCCAAAAGGAAAAAAAAAAAAGCAAAAAAAAAAAAAGGGAAAGGCACTACTCTGGAGATGTTAATGTTCGTATAACTCCTTCAGTATAGTGTTTGCTTATCAGAAAAAGCCAAAACATAACAACTGAATAGTGGCAACAATCTTGTAGACTAAAAACATCAATGCCTAAGGCAAATACCAAATGAACAAAACCATTGAGAAACAGTTTTAACTCAGATCAGAAATAGAAGCATCTAAAAGTCTTTGAGAAGCATGGTTCACTGCTAAAGGATCATGAAAAGCAAGGTTTTGCATCAGTATAGGGCATATCAATCATGACATGTAGGAAGATATCAATAGATCCATATATACGTACAATTTTGCTTATGGAAAAACACCCCAAATATATTAAAGTAAACATTCCTATCTGTGTTTCTCCACAATTTTGAGTTCATAAGGTGGTTGTGGAAGCAAAACAGAAGTTCAACTAACGCTCCACCATCCTTCATCACTGAAATGTGTAAATGGGGTGCCTCAGATTAAAGAGCCTAAAGAAAGCTGTCAAACAATTACAAAATAACGAAGAGCTTGAAAATGAGAACACAGACATTGTCATTTTAACAAGGAACTGTGGTGGCTTCTCCCCATGCTTGTATTAATAAATAAGCAGCTGACTGCCTAGAGTTGCTGATTTTCTCTCTGTTAATTATTTAAAAAAATGTTAGCTATAATTCTGATAAAGCAATGCTCATTACAGAGTTAGATTGGTTTGAGATTTTATTTCTATTGCTTTCATTCCTACTGATGATGAAGTTCTATTCGTGATTTCATGAGAATTCATTTTTGGAATGCTTTATGAGACAGAAGAAAAGAAACACTTCATTTACTATCAAGGATGCACTTACAGATTGATATTTCATATAGAGCCCAGTAATTTTATCTGATTGCTAATCCTCCAATTAGTGAAACGTCCTATTAAATATTACCATATGGGGTCCTATTTCGAAGATAAAAATTTGGAAGCATATGTACTGAGACACAAATTCTTGATTCTATCTTTCTGAAAGCAAATACTTATCTCCAAATTCTAAATTAAAAAGGAGGGGGTTACCAAAGGAGCTCTAATATGCACGTGCTTGGGGATGAATCCTGTAAACTGCTAGGGCTACTTCTCATGCCATTTATCACCAATCACATCATAGAAACGAACATTTGGAATGTTGGCCAATTTCCAATTATCTCCTTCATTTCTTTTCTGTTCAGCAACTCTGTCCACTAATTCATCTGCCATATTACCAAAATAGATCTCTTGAAGATTAGCCAGATGCTCGAGTCCATGAGGCACCTCTTCCACCAATTTGCAGTTGAACATAGTGAACTTTTCAAGAAGGGCCATTGAACTGTTCTCCACTATTAGCCATTTCAATCCTTTTAATTCTCCTAGCCACAATACATTGAGCTTCTGAAATCCTTTGGCTTTGAAACTCAATCCTTCGCCTTCATAGGCACAATACATCATTAGGTATGATAGATTGGGCAAATCTTGAAAGCCGTCTAGAAAATCCTCCTTTAATCTACTACAAGTTAGGATTAATTTGGTGAGCCCATCCATTGAAGGTACCCACTGGGGTACCTTCTTTAAGCAAACTACCAGAAGATAGGGAGTAGTCCAAGTCCAATATTTCACTGTCTTCAGTTGACCAAATCTTTAAGGAACGTAGGTTGGTTAGTTTGGCAATTGAAGAGCAGAGGTCCATTCCATCTGCTCTTCTTAGCTTTCCAATTCCCAAACGCCGTAGTTGAGTCAACTTCCCTACCTCTGTTACAATTTTAGTGCCATCAACTCCACCAGCATCAATACAGCAAAGCTTTTGCAGTGATGATAAGCAACTTCCTATTCCACATGGAACCTTGACACTTTGTAAATTGTCACACGTAAAGATTTCCATCCTATTTTTAAACTTGTATGCTAAAAGATGCCGAAGTTTTCGGAGCTTTAGGATTTCTTTTGGCAATTCAGTCACATTTGAATCCTTGAGATCTAATGTCTCCAGATTGCAAAGATATCCTATCCCCTTTGGGATGCACCTGACCATTGTGCTTCGAAGACTTAGATACTTGACATGATATAATTTGAAAACTTCTTTTGGTATACTTTCCATTAGAGCTCCTGTCAGATCTAACACCTCTAACAACCTACATTTGTGGACCAACTCCTTGATTGCCCTAGACTCTGAATCTCCATGGTCCAACAATAGCAGAGAACGAAGATACTTAACTCTGTGTGTTTCTTGGAAGACGTTGATAGATTTCTGAATGGCAAGGCGTCGAACTTTACCAGGCCATTGGATCTCTCCTTTACTATAAACAGTTATGGTATTCTGTTCTCTTGACTTTGAAGTGATGTATTGTTAGAGAGTCGGAGGATGATGGGCCGAGGTTTCAGGAGGATGGGCCGAGGCCGTTGCTGGTCTACCGGCGCCGAAAGAAGAATTAATGGGCCAGAGTTTAATTAATTGTTCTATTCTAGTTCTTATTATTATTTTCATGTTCTATTTTTGGTTAGTAGGGTAAACGTATTTAAGGACCTGTTTTGGGATTGTTGAATTTTTTTTTGCATAATTGAATTGGAGGAGCCTACGGCTTGGGCAAACGCTGGTGTCGTTTGTTTTGGTTTTCCTGCTTCTAACAATTTGGTCCGACCTGCCGGATCCTATCCACCGCCGCGATCATCATCATGACTCGATCAACCATTGATCAACGCATGGAGAAGTTGGAAGCAGATCAAGCGGAGATTCGGGAGAAGATGCTGACTTCCGACGCGAAACTTGATTCGATCACGCAGACCCTGGACAGGCTGGCGCAGAAAATTATGGCGCCGATTCGGGCACCGGCGGATTCATCATCGGCCTCAGGCGTGCAGGAGAAGGGGGCGGCCGAATCACTGGGGGTGACGCAACCTGGCGCCAACCCACCCCCCACCATATCATCCTTATCCTTGCCCACGTTTGAGGGGAATGACCCGATTGGCTGGTTGGCGCGGGCAAACCAGCAGTTTGAATTACATCAAACTCGGGAGGAATTGAAGGTGCCGGCGGCCATGGTGGCGATGGATGGCCCGACACTGTATTGGTTCTCTTGGACCCGTTCTCGGAAGCCTGATATCACGTGGGAAGAATTTTCCCAAGCCTTGACAGCCCACTTCGACACGCGATTTAAGGGTAGTTGATATGAACGATTGGCCGACGTGAGACAGACGGGAACGGTGGCGGAGTATGTGACGGTCTTCGTTCAATTGGCAAGCCAAGTGCCGGGTTTAAGCGATGATCTCTATCTGGGGATTTTTATGAAGGGGCTGCGGGATAAGATAAGAAGTGCTTTGAGGCTGTTACGTCCGGAGAATTTAGAAACTGCCATGGATTTAGCAAGAGATATCGAGGACAACCTGCTGGTGCAAGCTGGAGGGAGGCTGGAACGGAATTTGAGCAGTCCGATCCATCAGGGAGGATTTAGCAAACCCGCGAGCTCCGCGGGGCAGTCCTCATTTCTGTCGGGGGGCAGTCAGGCACCCGGGGGGAGCACTGCTTCTTCGCGCCCTCTCGGGAGTACACCAGGTTCAAGCTCGGTGGTGACTGGGCAGTCCGCAAGCCGCTCCCGGTTCACGCGCCTCTCACCGCAGGAGTTAGCGGACCTGCGCGCGAAGGGTCTTTGCTTTCGATGCAAGAAGCCTTACACACCCGGGCATGAATGCCCGTTGAAACAGTTACGTGTAATGGTCGCAGAGGATGACGAAGTGCTAGATTTGAACCAGACAGAAACATTTGTGCCACCTAATGAAGTTGAGCAGTTGGCTGAGCAGGAAATGCAGGAGGAGGAGGATGTAGCCTTGCCCGTTTATTCGATGGCCGGCATCTCTGGTCCTCGAACTATGCGGCTCAAGGGGGTGACGGGTGGTCGGTCCGTGACGGTGTTGGTAGACAGTGGCGCCAGCCACAATTTTATTTCGGCAACCTTAGTTTCTCTCTTGAAATTAAGACCCGAGCAGACGGGGCGTTTCGGAGTGCAGTTGGGGGATGTCCGTCGGCAGGCGTCTGAGGGTCTCTGTCGAGATGTATCGATATCACTAAGTACTTGCACAGTGAGGGCTGATTGTTTCGTGTTTCCACTTGGGGGAGTGGACGTGATATTGGGAGTGGCGTGGTTGGCGACACTGGGGGAAGTGCGAACTAATTGGGAGACGATGACTATGTCATTTGATTGGCAAGGCAACCATGTAGTCCTGCGGGGTGATCCAGCACTGAGCCGCGGACAGGTGGGTTTGCAGGTGTTACTTCGCACGCGAGATGTGGAGTTCTGGGCAATTATGTTGGAGAAGGAGCCCGCCATGCTGAGACACCCGGATGAGGGGCAGGTGGTGGATGTTCTGCATAAATTTGAGGGAGTATTCGGGGAGCCGGACTGCTTGCCACCTCGGCGGCCTACGGACCACCAAATCGAATTGACGCCAGGGGCGGGTCCTGTATCTGTCCGTCCTTATCAATACGGGCACAGCCAGAAGGATGAAATCGAAAAATTGGTGTCCGACATGCTCATGGCGGGTATCATTCGCCCAAGCTCCAGTCCGTTTTCTAGCCCGGTTCTATTGGTGAAGAAGAAAGATGGCAGCTGGAGGTTTTGTGTGGACTATAGGGAGCTTAATCGAGTTACAGTTCCTGATAAATATCCGATTCCCGTCATTCAGGAAATGCTCGATGAATTGGCAGGGGCAGTGATCTTTTCGAAGATTGATCTTCGCGCGGGTTATCATCAGATACGGGTGGCTGACCGGGACATTCCAAAGACCGCTTTCCGCACTCACAGTGGGCATTATGAGTTCTTAGTGATGCCGTTCGGACTCACGAATGCACCGGCCACCTTCCAGTCCACAATGAATGATTTGTTCCGGCCGTTTCTCCGAAAGTTTGTCTTGGTGTTCTTTGATGACATTTTAATTTATAGTCGTTCACTGGATGACCATCGTGAGCATTTATCTGGGGTGTTGCGAGTGTTGCATGAGAATCAATTTAAAGCTAACCGCAAGAAGTGTGTATTTGGCGGGTCCAAGGTTGAGTACCTTGGCCATATTATATCTGCGAACGGTGTCGAGATGGACCCATCTAAGGTCAGTGCCGTGGTGGATTGGCCACAACTGCGGTCGGTTCGGGATGTGCGCGGTTTCCTGGGGTTGACAGGCTACTACCGACGGTTTGTTAAGAACTATGGATTGATTGCTAGACCGCTGACTGCACTCTTGAAGAAGGATGCACCGGCCGTGTTTGAGTGGACCAAGGTAGCGGAGGCTGCTTTTGCTCATTTGAAGAAAGCACTTACAGAGGCACCGGTACTGGCTATGCCCGACTTTCGGGGTCATTTTGTGATTGAGTGTGATGCATCCGGAGTAGGTGTGGGGGCGGTATTGATGCAGGAGGGGCGGCCACTCGCCTATTTTAGCAAATCGTTAGCAGATCGCCACCTCACTAAATCGGCTTATGAGCGAGAATTGATGGGATTAGTGTTGGCGGTTCAGCATTGGCGTCCTTATTTGGTGGGTCGGCGTTTCACGGTTCGAACGGATCACAATAGCCTCAAGCACCTGCTTTCGCAGAAAATAGTGACTCCGTCTCAGCAGATTTGGGTGGCCAAACTATTGGGTTATGACTTCCACATTGAGTACAAACCTGGAATTTCGAATTCGGCAGCTGATGCCCTATCACGGAGGGTGGAGGAAACAGAGTTGGCGGCGATGAGTGGGCTGCAGTGGCCGGATATGAAGGAGGTGTTGGCGGAGCAAGAAAGGGATACATATATTCGTGAGATCATGCAGGCCTTGAAGGCCGATCCGAACAGCAGGGTGGGGTTCGAATTGGCAGACGGACGGCTGTTTTTCAAAGGGAGACTAGTTCTGGTAGCTGGTTCAGAGTGGATACCGAAGTTATTGCATGAGTTTCATGACACTCCCGGAGGGGGCCATGCTGGGGCCCTTCGCACTTATTGACGTTTGGCCAGTAGTGTGTACTAGAAGGGAATGTTTCGGTGTGTGCAAGAATATGTTGCCGAGTGTTTGGTTTGCCAAAAATCAAAATATGAAGCCATGTCGCCGGCCGGGTTGTTACAACCATTACCGATTCCGGATCTGGTGTGGGAAGATGTTGCGATGGATTTTATCACAGCTTTACCCAAGTCCCAAGGGTACACGTGTGTTATGGTGGTGGTGGATAGACTGTCCAAGTATGGACATTTCGTGGCGCTGAAGCCCCCGATTACGGCTCGATCGGTGGCGGATACTTTTGTGCGAGAAATCGTCCGATTACATGGCATCCCGAGTTCTATTGTGAGTGACCGAGACCCCCTCTTTGTCAGCACCTTTTGGAAAGAGTTATTCAAACAGTCTGGCACTACTTTGAAATTCAGTTCGGCGTACCACCCGGAAACGGATGGACAAACGGAGGTGCTGAATCGGATTTTGGAAACTTATTTGCGTTGCTTCACTTGCGACCAGCCGAGGAAATGGCTCCGTTGGCTGCCCTGGGCCGAGTATTGGTACAACACCTCTTTTCAAACGGCTGCCGGAATGACCCCTTTCGAAGTGGTGTACGGGCGTCCACCCCCCACTATTCGCAGGTTCTTACCGGGAGAATGTCGTGTGGCGTCGGTGGCAGAAATTCTTGGTGGGAGAGACGAGTTGCTCCGCCGCCTGCAGGGCAACTTGGCGAAAGCACGGCAGCAGATGATTAAGCAAGCAAATCGGCATCGGCGAGAGGTGGTTTTTGCGGTTGGTGATCATGTGTTTCTTAAGGTGCGTCCGCACCGTCAGTCCTCCATGGCTTCCCAACCCCATCACAAGTTATCAGCGAAATTCTATGGCCCGTTTGTTGTTGACAGCCGCGTGGGGCAGACCGCCTATCGCCTTGCTTTGCCAGTGTCTAGCCGGATACACCCGGTATTCCATGTCTCCCAGTTGCGCCGTGTTGTGGGTGACCATCCAGTGGAAACGGCGCTGCCCGACAGCCTTGAAGTGCCTATGGGTCCGGTGTATGAACCGGACGAGATTCTAGCTTGGCGAAATGTGCAGGAAGATGGGAAAGATGTAGAGCAGCTGCTGGTGCGTTGGGTGGGTCAACCAGAGGATGATGCCACATGGGTGGGAGTGCAACAATTTCAGCAGCAGTTTCCCCATTTCAACCTTGGGGACAAGGTTGTTTCGAAGGGGGAGGGAGTTGTTAGAGAGTCGGAGGATGATGGGCCGACGCTTCAGGAGGATGGGCCGAGGCCGTTGCTGGTCTACCGGCGCCGAAAGAAGAATTAATGGGCCAGAGTTTAATTAATTGTTCTATTCTAGTTCTTATTATTATTTTCATGTTCTATTTTTGGTTAGTAGGGTAAACGTATTTAAGGACCTGTTTTGGGATTGTTGAATTTTTTTTGCATAATTGAATTGGAGGAGCCTACGGCTTGGGCAAACGCTGGTGTCGTTTGTTTTGGTTTTCCTGCTTCTAACATGTATTCTCGTAATAGGTCATGGATATGGAATGATCTTGGTCTTCCATCAATATCTTTATACTTCACTTGGATTAAACTTCTGTTAAGAAGCTCATTGAGATAGCCTTCTGCTACTTCTTCCATTGTTTTACCTTGTTTTGTCTGAATAAAGTCTTCTGCCATCCATAGTCGAATGATTTTCTCCTTTGCGAGAAAGCCACCTTCAGGGAACATGCTCAGGTACAGAAAGCAATACTTGAGATGGTACGGCAAGTCATGGTAGCTAAGGGAAAGTAACTTCGATAGTCTCTGGAGGTTGTCACCTTCCAATTCATGACTGATGCTCCGATTGAATATTTCCCATTCTTCAGCTCTGTTATTCTTTGTAGCTAACAGTGTACCAATTAAAACAATAGCTAGTGGCAAAACCTCACATCTTTTTAAGATACTTTCAGCAAATTTTTCTATACTTGGAGGACATTGATTTCTAGGAAATGCCTTTTTGTAGAATAACTCCTTCGATTCTATTGCAGGTAACGGCTCCAAGATGTACACATGATTAGTCTCGTAACATGCAGCACTGCCTATGTTGTTAAAGCGTGTGGTGACAATGATGCAGCCATGGGCACCTCTCCTTGGAAGTGCAAATTCGATAACTTCCCATACATTTGACATTCCAAACATCATCAAGTACAATGATGTAAGTTTTATGTTTGAGGAACTTATAAATGAATTGCTTCATCTCATCAACATTCATGTCATCAAGTTCTTGAGGCGGTGATTCCATGATTTCACCTACTAGTTTCTTGATCAAGTTTCCCAATAGATGTTTGACATTTGTGGAGTCGGATGTAGTAATCCATGCATGGTGTTCAAAACGTCTCTTCACTCGTTCATCATCATAGACCTTTTTAACCAGAGTGGTTTTGCCCAATCCTCCCATGCCCACCACTGAAATCACTTCAAATCCATTCTCCATAGACCATATCCACTCAAGAATTTGTTTTTTAGGCTTTTCAATTCCTACAACATCCTCTTCCTCTAAGAGCAGGGCATCACCTTGACGATCATGCCATGTGTTACTCATAAAGCCAGAACTTGAGCCTTGATCTGTTAAATTGTACACAGCTCTATATCTCTGATGACTTTTGGAGGCATTTTCTATTCTGTACTTGATCGCTTGAATTTTCGAAGCAATGTGATGCCGAGCTTTCAGTTTTTTTATTGAATCATAAGTTTTTATGATCCAATCACAGATTCCATTTTTACCATGATGTGCAAACTTGAGCATGTATTCATCGAGAACATCTTGAACATCGTAAGAGATTTCTCGAACTTGTTTACCCATTCTTCGAGGTTAGGGTTGAGTTCTTCTGCATCTGCAACTTTGAGAAACCCCCTCATCTGCCCCATTTCGCACCTGATATACTCGACTTCTTGTTCGAGCCCTCTTTGCAGCTGTCCCTCATCTTCTAGCCACTCAGAAATCTGGTCGAGAAGAAACAAAACCACGCTCTCTGCCATGATCTAGATTGCTCAATTTGATTACTTGTTTGGAGGATTAGAGTTGTATGATAATAGTTGCACAAGATCTAAAGTTAGAATGATAATGAGCAAAAGACTAAAATTGACTTGAACAGGGAAACCAAGAAAATATTTTAGTACTAAATCATCTTGGTATAAGTTAACTTTTCATCTGCAGATTTAAAGTCATTACTTAGACCTGAATTTAGAATGAAAAGAAAAAAGCCATTACTTTAGACAGCAAATTTGAGATTTTTCAAAGTTAGAACAGGTGAGGCAGGGGGCAGCCACAAGGGCGTGTTTGGTTATACCATATAGAAAAATCTCTTTTGAGACTTTTGCTAGGTAATGATGGTTGTTTAACTTAATCGAAGAATGTTTTGTTTCATCTACTCATCTTTCAAGGGTTATAAATGAATCAAAACCAAGATAAAATGAATTTTAAAAGCTCTTTGAATGTTTGAGTTTGGTTAATAATTGATTCATTTATTCGTTTTAATCGAGGTTGGTTCGTACGTTGGTAAGCATGCATCGTTGTACCCTTATTGTAAAACATGGCTATTGTTCCACAAGTTTTTAAGGGATTGTTGTCTTTTGCTTTCTACAAGATGATACTCAATCAAACTATTCACTAATGAGGAAATTTGTAGATTGTAAATAGAATTGCAGTTGCATATTGCTGAACTCTATGAACAAGTTGGGGTTGAGTTCAAGCTCGTCAAGTCAAGAACCAAATACCTTCAAACAAGATTCTATGTTTACTATATTTCGTTGTGTATTAACATCACTCAATGTGTGACATGTTTCAATCTGGAAAAAAAATAAAAATATTGTGTTGGATTTATTTTGATTGACATATATCATACATTCAATAATAATACATTCAATAATATGTTAATATACAACCAAGATGGATAGTATGAAATCACGACAAATCAGTTTCACTCGAAAAAAATTCCGAGCTTATAATGGTCTAAAGATTGAATCCTAAAAATTTAACATTAATCATAAACAAGATTTTCGACGCACGATCTAAATAAGTTGATAGTAATATAGCCATCTTTTCAATCCAAACTTACATTATATGACGACTCAATATTATTGAAGTGATTAGCCATTTTCTCATTTTACACTTAACAAACTTTTAATAATAAACTAATATATCTACATATTTATTTCCCACACATGAATCAATACCAAAAACACATTTCAAACCAATGAAAATACTATTGAAAATGGAAATGAAACCAAACATGCCTTAAGAGAATCGTCTTGACTTCTGAAGTCTTTTTTTTTTTTTAATTGTCTTTCTAGTTGGTGGGGTTTCTAATATTCACGAGTTAATGAATTTGCTTAAAAAGAATAGTATTGGAATTCAGGAGACTTCACATGTTGTGTTCTTGTCTAATGCAACAATTCGGAAATTAATTTTCTAATTGGCCGACTTCTTTGACACTTACTACATTGTGATGAGTGTGTTGGAAATTTAATATTTAAGTAATATTTTATAAAGTTTGTATTTTTAAAGAATTTTTAGGTTTTTTTTTTTCATGTAATAATAATAACAAGTTAAATATCCAATATTTAACAATAATATTTTTTTAGTTCTTTTTAATAAATATAGATATTATATTACTAATAAACACACAATGTTTAAAATATTTGTAAAATTATATATCTTACAAATTGGAGCTCGATTTTAAACTATTTTATTAAAAACGTTCGTAGTAAATTTAAACAATTTTGCATGTATATGTTTAATGTTTGACAAACATATTTTATTTATAAATTTTAACGAATGATATTATGATGAAACATAATGTAACAAAATAAAACATGAATATTTGGTTTACATATTTTTTTTGTCACTATTGATTCATTTATTTTACATATTTTCAGATTTTTTTTTTAATATTAGGTTACTAGTCGATAGATAACGTCTATACAAAATTATTATTTGATAGATATTGTTGGTGATTCATATCAATCAATATCGATGGCTACAATGGCTTTCAACGTAAAATAGTAGACTAACCTAAAATAGGAATTTATAGAAATATGTCGTCAATGATAATTTTTCATTTAATAATATAGATAGCTTATTTAATTTGAGTTTCATAAATCCGCACTGAAGAGTCATAGACTTTGATATTAAGTTATTAACTGATAAATAATGGATTAGCGAAATCCCATAAATTAACAACAAATTAAAGTCTTTATATTGAGGTACAGCTATTCTAACCAAAGATATTTAAATTTAGGTCAATTCAACCAATTTAAAAGCATAATGGAATATTCATTGAATATTTATCTATTTATACTTTATGAATGAATAAGATTTTGTATTTGTTATTCATTATGTGATGATATAACCCAAAATATTAGTCAAAATTTAAATTACAACTTCCAAAAACGAAAAAGAAAAAAAAAACCCAGAAATAAAACCATAAAAAATTTGAGAGAAATTGCTATATTAACTAATTCTTTTAACATTTATGATTTTGTCAATTGAATTCAATTTGACTAATTTTTCGGAGCTGAGGTGATCGGAGTTTTGATCGCCACTTCCGTTGTGAATGGGATTTTAGGGCCCGAAGCTCAGAAATCATGTAGAATATTCTTTGTAATTTGGATGTAAAATAATCGGAATTCAGTTATTAACTTATTTGTGACATGATAAAACTCTTATTTTAATTTTCTTTTCCTGAATTCACCTTTACTTTCTAACATTCTCACATGATTTAAGAAATACGTAAAAAAAATGGTAGGTCACTGTGTTTTTATTATTTAGTTCCTGAAATGAAGTTCATGTAACAGTGGAAATAACATTTATCTTTGTATTACAAATCCTGTTTTGTATTGGAGCAGAAGAAAATTGTGTTGGAGGTCAAAATTAGTGCAAATTAGAACAGAGTGGGCTTAAACATGATGAATATTTCTTTATACAAAATAAATATGAATTGAGAATTTTAAATATAAAGTAATATTTCTTGATAAAAAATTAATATTAAATAAGGATAATCTAACAAGGCTAGCACCCTCAACACATGTCCTAAATCCCCATCAAACATTTCTTCATCTTCATTAGTCTTTCTTTGAAGAATTGTTCATCCTAAATCCCCATCAAATTAACATTTCTTCAACTTCATTAGTCTTTCTTTGAAGAATTCATTAGTCTTTCTTTGAAGAATTGTTCATCAGTGGTTCCTCCTTCGAAGATAATACCAACTCTTAGTCGGAAGAATGCTTCAATAAGAAAAATAAGTTAAAATACATAAATAATATGAAAATGTAGAAGATAATACCAACCCTTAGTCAGAAGTGCAAGATTAGTTTAAAAAAATCCTTATGATATAAAAATTCTCTATCTTTCCAATGTGTTAAAAGGAAAATCCTTATGATATAGAAAATCTCTATCTTTCCAATGTGTTAAAAAGGAAATACACCTTATGATATAGAAATTCTCAATCTTTCCTATGTGTTAAAAGGAAATACACCACTTACACGTGTGATTTAATAAATGTTGTATGTTTTTTTCTACATTGATAAATTAACAACTATGTTTTGCAAACACTGGTAGTGCGAAAATTGAAATTATGCAGTTAACAAATAAATTAAATTGGGTCGTCGTGGTCTATTTGGGTGGAAAAAAGCAAGAAAATAATTTCAACACCAGATATTTTATTTCACTATAGTTAATCTCAATTTTAAAATTATAACTATATAAGAAATAATCATGCCTCAACTACCGATTTTTGAGAAGGCGGCGGAGTCGTAGGAGGTTGTGCAGGCATTCTTCAAGGAACTATATAAGAAATAATCATGCCTCAACTACCGATTTTTGAGAAGGCAAGAAATAATCATGCCTCAACTACCGATTTTTGAGAAGGCGGCGGAGTCGTTGGAGGTTGTGCAGGCATTCTTCAAGGAGCCGCGACGGCGGAGCTGTAATCATAAGAGGCTTTGCATGCCTTCTTCAAGGGTTTGCATGCCTTCTTCAACGGTTCATCCTTCCCATTCTCATCCCTCCCGTTCTCATCCATAATCGACTTGGGCGATTTTATTGCTTTCCAAAATCAAGTTTTGGATTTGATACTACGTTCACACCTATTTTTCGATTTTATTGACTCGGGTGAATATCCTATGTTTGATATCATGTCTCTAGATTTTTTGATTTTCTTGACACCGGGTGAAAATCCTATGTTTGATATCATGACTCCATTATTTTCTTGACACCGGGTGAAAATCCTATGTTTGATATCATGACTCCATTATTAATTGATTTTTTTGACATCGGGTGAAAATCCTATGTTTGATATCATGGCTCCATTATTAATAGCATCTCACCATAGACATTCCATGGACTGTGACATTGTTTAATAATAAATACTAAGAAAAAATTAATATTAAATGGATTTGTTTGTTTGGTAAGTCAACATTTATGTGCTAAATTTTCAGCACTAAAAGTTGTGCGCTAAATTTTGTAAGAAAAGAACGTAAGATATTATAAGAGAAATTTTAAATGCATGATCCCAATTAAAAGTTGTGTGCTAAATTTTGTAAGAATAGAATGCAAGATAGTTAGAATGCAAGATAGTTGTGTGCTAAATTTCGTAGAATAGAATGCAAGATATTATGAGAGAAAGAAATTTTAAATGCAAGATGTTATAAGAAAGTTTTAAAATATATTAGTAATAAGTGTGGAAGGATTGTTGAGTGATTACAAATGAATCATACACTACTTACTTATACTAGACCACATCTCTAAAGAATCGTGTAGATCCATACCATTTCATCTAACGGTTAAGAGAAAGTTCTCTAGAATTCTCTCATAATGTGTAGATCCATACCATTTCATCTAACGGTTAAGAGAAAGTTCTCTAGAATTCTCTCATAATTTCATACCTTATCTTCTAAACTGGTTGTAGAATATCATACATACTTCTCACACGCTCTAAAATTCTCTAGAAAATTCTATATATAAGTCCAACAACTATAACTTTTTAGAGAATCATATTTACAAGTGGACTAAGTATCTGTAGAATATCATATAAACTTCTCACACCCTACAAGATTTTCTAGAAAACTCTATATACAAATCCTACAACTTTCTGGAGAATCCTATTTACAGATGGACTAAGTATCTATACTATGGAATGTGGATTTGGATGTGGGTGAATCTCCTGACCCAACCCCAACTTATGCAATAAGTTGGCTCAAATATTCCCAAAGTGTGTGACACCTAGCTGATTTGATTAGGTAAAGTGCCTGGGAAATTAAGTAGTGTAATTAGTGATGAGTTTGTAATTAAATAAAGTTGTTTTCGGTACATTTTAATACCAAAGAAAACGCATAATTCTAGAATGTACCTCTTGTTCAAGCTTACTCCTTCATTTAGCTCTCAACACAAATATCGAAGAACTTAGGCTATGTTTGGACTGAACTTGATCCATTCGGATTTTGGATGAGTTCAATCCTATCCTATTTTTTTTTACTTTTTTTACAATTCTTAATAAAAATATCTAATCTTTCTATTTTTTCTACAACTCTCAACAAAAAACATCTATATTTTCTACAATTCTCAATATGAAAATGACATTTTAATTATAATTTTTATACAAAATTCATATTCACAAAATCCTTCTTAAGCCCAAATCCAAATTTGTAAAAGTCGCCTTAAGTTCAGAACAAACATAGCCTTAGTGTTAGTGTTTGCTTTAATTCATTTGAGTGCTTTGTAAAGAAGATAAAATGAATAAAACAAGTTCAAAGATAAACGCATAAAGACGATAGATGTTTTCGGATATAATTGATTTAATGGGCTTGGATGTTTGGCAGAGCCGATCCTGTGATATTAGGGGCTCGGTGCAAAAAAATTGTTAGACCCTTCGTATTTTATATAAAAAATAAAAAGCAGTGTATTTATTAATATAGAGATAGTTTCATATTTATACAAATAAAATGACATGTATAATTATGAAATATGTTATAATTGTCCTGAAACTCATCAACTCAAAACAATAAAAAGTATAACTCAATATTTAGAGAAAATAAACTCAATTAACTATTAAAAAACATAAATAATAAAAATCCATTCATGAAAATAATAAAATAAATTTGTAAAGAAACTCATATATATTGAAGTGATCAAGTAAATATATTAATAACAGATCTTAAAAGTACCTTATCAGAAAAGACACATTCTTTTCTAGGGCCGATCATCAATTTCTTTCAATGAACATACATAAGATGAGTAAAAATGAATTGAAGATATAAAAAGTTATAAGTAATCTGTGGAAAAAAAAAATGGAAGTGAAAACTTGAGGAAGAAGAAAGAAAAGTAAATAAATTGGCATATAAAAAAAATCTGTGGAAAAAATAATATGGAAAAAATTTGCCGATCGTCAATTTCTTTCAATGAACATACATAAGATGAGTAGATGAGTAAGAATGAATTGAAGATATAAAAAGTTATAAGTAATCTGTGGAAAAAAAAATGGAAGTGATAACTTGAGGAAGAAGAAAGAAAAGTAAATAAATTGACATATGAAAAAAAAAATTGTGGAAAAAAAATATGGAAAAAATCTGTGGAAAAAAGTGAAAACTTGAGGAAGAAGAAAGAAAAGTAAATAAATTGGCATATGAAAAAAAAATCTGTGGAAAAAAAAATATGGAAAAAAATGAGTAAGAATGAATTGAAGATATAAAAAGTTATAAGTAATTTGTGGAAAAAAAAATATGGAAGTGAAAACTTGAGGAAGAAGAAAGAAATGTAAATAAATTGGCATATGAAAAAAAAAATTCGTGGAAAAAAAAATATGGAAAAAATCTATAAATCTGTGGAAAAAAGTGAAAACTTGAGGAAGAAGAAAGAAAAGTAAATAAATTGGCAAATGAAAAAAAAAAATCTATAGAAAAAAAAAATATGGAAAAAATCTGAAAATCTGTGGAAAAAAAAATATGGAAAAAATTTATGTCAAAAAGCGACAGCAACTATGGAAAAAATCTGTAAATCTGTGTAAAAAAAAAATGAAAAAAATCTGTGTCAAAAAACGATAGCAACTATGGAAAAAATCTGTAAATCTGTGGAAAAAAAATATGGAAAAAAAAAATGAAAAAATATGTGTCAAAAAACAACAGCAGCTACGAAAAAAATCTGTAAATCTGTGGGAAAAAAAATATGGAAAAAATCTGTGTGGCAAAAAAACGACAGCATCTATGGAAAAAATCCGTAAATCTATGGAAAAAAAATATGAAAAAAATCAGCTATGGAAAAATTCTGTAAATCTGTGGAAAAAAAAAACTATGTGGAAAAAATTTGTGTCAAAAAACGACAGCAGCTATGGAAAAAATATGTAAATCTGTGGAAAAAAAAATGGAAAAATCTGTGTCAAAAAATGACAGTAACTATGCAAAAAATTTGTGTCAAAAAACGACAGCAGCTATGGAAAAAATCTGTGTCAAAAAACGACAAAAAAAAAAAATGAAAAAGTGGAAAAAAAAAATGCAAAAAATAAAAAATCTGTAAATCTGTGGAAAAAAAATATAAATATGGAAAAGTGGAAAAAAATATGGAAAAAATAAAAAATCTGTAAATCTGTGGAATAAAAAATATGGAAAAAATATGTGTGAAAAAACGACAGCAACAACAAAAAAAAAATATTGAAAAGTGGAAAAAAAAATATGGAAAAAATAAAAAATCTGTAAATCTGTGGAAAAAAAAGGAAAAGTGAAAAAAAAAATATGGAAAAAATAAAAAATCTATAAATCTGTGGAAAAAAAATATAAATATGGAAAAGTGGAAAAAAAATGGAAAAAATAAAAAATCTATAAATCTGTGGAAAAAAAAATGGAAAAAAATCTGTGTCAAAAAACAATAAATATGGAAAAGTGGAAAAAAAAATATGGAAAAAATCAAAAATCAAGTGGAAAAAAAAAATGGAAAAAATCAAAAATCATGGGAAAAAAAATGAAATAAATTTGTGTCAAAAAACGATAAATATGGAAATGTGGAAAAGAAAATATGGAAAAAATCAAAAATCTGTAAATCTGTGGAAAAAAAAATATGGAAAAAAATCTGTCATTTGTGTCAAAAAACGATAAATATGGAAAAGTGGAAAAAAAAATATGGAAAAAATAAAAAATCTGTAAATTTGTGGAAAAAAAAAATGGAAAAAAAATGGAAAAGTGAAAAAAAAAAAATGGAAAAAATCAAAAATCTATAAATCTGTGGAAAAAAAAATATAAATATGGAAAAGTGGAAAAAAAATATGGAAAAAATAAAAAATCTGTAAATCTGTGGAAAAAAAAAAGGAAAAAATCTGTGTCAAAAAACGATAAATATGAAAAAGTGGAAAAAAAATATGGAAAAAATCAAAAATCAAGTGGAAAAAAAAATATGGAAAAAATAAAAAATCTGTAAATATGTGGGAAAAAAATGGAATAAATCTGTGTCAAAAAACGATAAATATGGAAATGTGGAAAAGAAAATGTGGAAAAAATAAAAAATCTGTAAATCTATGGAAAAAAAAAATATGGAAAAAAATTTGTGTCAAAAAACGATAAATATGGAAAAGTGGAAAAAAAAATTGAAAAAATCTGTGTCATCTGTGTTCTGTGTCATTTGTGTCAAAAAACGATAAATATGGAAAAGTGGAAAAAAAATATGGAAAAAATAAAAAATTCTTAAATCTACCTTGTAAAGGTAAAACCATATGGCTACCAATTCATCTGCACTCTACTTTATATCAAATTAGCCAACGTTAGAGTTTATATACGTTATATATATATTTATATATATATATATAAAATTCGGGGCCCTCGCTGGAATGGGGCCCTGTGCGGCGACACCACCTGCGCCGCCCCAGGGCCGCCACTGGTGTTTGGTCTTTGGGTGTCTGTTAGAGTTACTATTAGAGTATGCCCATTCATCATTCATTTAAAAAAATATATTTTTTTTTAGTTCCAAAACATGACAGTTTTATTATTTAGTCACTTATCATATAAAAAAATTTAATGTTCACTATTTTGTAGTTAGATTTTAACATTTTTACTTTTCTTATTAATATCAACTTTATTAGTTCATATTATAAAAATTTACGTTGTACCATTTTACTTTTTTTTTTTATCAGTAAAAAGGAATATATTGATACGAGTAAGAGAATTACCCAGCAGAAATACAAGAACAAGTTTAAAACCAACCACAGTTAAAAAAAACCAACAAAAACAAAGATATTAAAGGCACCAAGTATGCAGGGCATATCTTAAAGCTATAAATAGTTCCCACTCTTCAAATTTGTAATTGGATAAAAAATCATTTTTCAATCTGATTAGCCAAAACCAAACTCGAGTTTTAATCTCGCCCATTAGCTTATCTTGATTCCACCCAGCTCCTTCAAATATAATATGGTTCCTTGTCTTCCAAATAAACCAAACTAGGCATTCCCAAATGCAAGTAGCTGTGATTCTACCTTTTTGGCCTCTTAGAAGATTACTGTACGAAATTAAATTCAAAGAAGGATCCCTAGGTAGCGAAGTAGAGATACCTATCCATTTCAGGCTCGCCATCCATAGCCCGTGAGTCACCTCGCATTCGAAGAAAATATGTAGAACTGTCTCTTTCTCTTTTTTGCAGAGGACACATTCCAGCGCCGTGTTTTGAGGTAGGCTATTGCGTTTCTCCAGTTCTACAAGTGTCGGGAGTTTTTCCCGAATTAGTCGCCAAGCGTGGCACTGAATCTTCAACGGCACCGAACTGCACCAAAGCGCTTTGAGCGCCTCTTTGTTCCCTGGAAAATGACTGAAGCTTCTTTCATGGATAGAGTTATAGGCGTCTTTCACTGTGTAGGAGCCTGTAGAGCTGGCTTTCCAAATCCATTTATCTTGATCCTCTTTCAAAGGCTTCTTCCTGTTCACCACATACATCAGAGAATTAAGAAGGTTAGACTCACTACTTCTAAGGGTTCTTCTCCACTCCCAAACCCAAACCCAAACCCATTCGTCATCTTCCGATTTCCCCATACTAGCAACCATGTTGTTTTTTGCAACACTCAAGTTATAAAGCCTATTAAATCTATTTTTGAGACATCAAAGATTGAATTCTTAAGGCTAGCCCTGCCGATGAATATTGTATCATCAGTATATTGGAGATGGGAAATAGAGAGACCATTATTTCCAACTTCTAATGGATCATATAATCCCAGATTCACCACCCTTTTCAACAAAAGACTTATACATTATGCTATAATGAGGAATAGAAACGGAGACAGAGGGTCTCCCTGCCTCAGCCCTCTCTCCAAATTAAAAACACCAGAACTACTTTCATTTACAAGGACCGAGGCTTGAGTTGTTGAAAAGCATTCCTTCATCCACTCTATCCATTTCGGACTAAACTTAAATAAGGCCATCATATCAACAAGAAACTGCCAATTGATGGAGTCATACGCCTTTGCAAAATCGATCTTGTAGCAGAAACATTCATTTTTCTTTTCTTTCACTTCCTCTACTACCTCATTTAGTGAGACAATGATGTCTAAGATAAGTCTGCCTTTTAGGAATGCGGATTGCTCTTCTGAAATGATTGACCCCAGAACACTACTCAGCCTCTTCGCAAGGAGTTTTGCCAGAATCTTGTACGGCCCTCCGATGAGAGAGATTGGCCTAAAATCTTTGACTTTAAGAGAGGATTCTGTCCTGGGGATTAAAGTGATAAAGGTGTTATTCAATCCCTTCACCAACTTACCATTAACATGAAATTCATCAAGAAATCTAAGAATATCTGATTTGAATGTGGCCCAACACTCTTTGAACATAACCAGATTGAAGCCGTCCGGACCTGGACTTTTGGATCCATCGCAATCCTTCAGAATTTCAAGAACTTCAGATTTCATAAACGAAGCAGTGAGTCGAGCATTTTCCTCCTCTGATATAGACTTGTTGATGAGATCAGATGTGAGTACAGGTCTCGCTTGCTCTTTAGTGCTGAAGTGAGTTTTGAAGAGATTATGGATATGTGTCTTTACTCTCTCAGCTTCTTGAACCCAATCTCTATCAATAACAATACCTTTGATCTCGTTCCATTTCCTTTTGTCGTTGATGAATCTGTAGAATAGGGATGAATTAATATCACCATCTCTGATCTAATTAATTTTTACTTTTTGCCACAACAGACTATTCTTATTCCTCATATCACATAGCAGCAAAGCACGCTCCTTATTCCTACTAATGATATCCTCTTCCTCAAGGCCCAAAGAGTCGTCGATTAGATCCAGCCTGAGTATTTCTTCTTTTCTCAACTCTATGTTCTTATTAATTCGCCCAAACACATTTTCGTTCCATACTTTCAAGTCCGCTTTTAGACTTTTCAAATTTTCTTTTAGTACAAAACCGCCCCAGCCCTGTAGATGGTATGAACTCCACTTCTCATCCACGAAATTTTTAAAATCTAAGTGTGAAAACCACGCGTTGATGCTCCGAAATGGTTTCGGACCCCAGTCAACATCTTTGGTATTCAGAAGGAGGGGACAATGATCAAAAGTGTTCTTTTTAGTCCCACCAGGTGCGCATCGGGCCAGAAAGACAACCATTTATAATTTACTAGAATTCTGTCGATTCGACTTTTGCAGGTGCCATCCGATTTGTACCATGTGAAGCTCCTCCCGTGAATCGGTAAATCTATCAATTCAGACACCAAAATAAAATCTTCAAAGGACCTCATATCCCTTCTGTTTCCACTATCGCTCCTTCCCACCCATTCATAAATTCTCCTAATAGAATTGAAATCTCCTCCCAAGCAGAAACATATGTTTGGCGATTATTGGAGGACGATCTTGAGCTTGTCCCAAAGCTCACCCTTTTCTTTAGAGTCGCAGGAAGCGTAAATGTTGATGAGGCAGCACTCGATCTTTTCCACGCCCCATTTTCCTTTGACAATCACAACACCTTCCATGTGCCACCAACTTCTTGCTACAAAACTGTTAGGATTCTATAAAGTCAGAATACCCCCAGATCGTCCCGACGAACCTTTGTAAGCCCAATGCATCCTGTGATTACCAAGTATCTCCTTGCAGATCCTATCGTCTATCACCTCCAGTTTAGTTTCTTGAACAAAACATATGTCCACATTTTTGTTAATAATCCAATCTCTCAACTCTTCTTTCTTCATCGTTGACCCTAAGCCTCTCATATTATAGCTGAATATCTTCATAATGTACGGTTTTCAGATTCCCCCTAGGCACTTCTTTGTTACCTTCTTTTTCTTCGATCAAAGCAACCAGACATTCAACGATGTTCTCTTCACTACCAATCGTACTCAAACCCAGCTGAACTCCTAACTTCCAAGTTTCCTCGGCTTCTCTTGAAACCCTCTTTGGTGGAGAACTCTGATTCCGCTCTTTCTTTTTATTTATGTGAACAGTTCCACGCCGCTTGAAGTTCTCCGGAGAATGAAGGTCTGCTAGAAAACATTTGAAACTTTGTTTTTAAGCCTTTTTAGAGGTCTTGCTCATTTTCTTTGTTTTTCGAAATCCCTTAAATAAATTATCAATATCTCCCACTACTGTCTCGCGATTTGAAAGACTAGCCATTCGAAACGAATCCATAGTACCAGATTCCCTTTCGTTGTCGCCTAAGGGAGACGAGTGTGTCGTCAGAGACATGTCCTCCCCTCATACTCTTATGGTTGAAACCATCATTGGGTCAATCTCCTGAGTATGGCCTGCCTCCTGGCGGACTGAAAGATCCCTAATATTAAAATGGGCCGAAACTTGTTGATTAAATAGTGTGGGTCTCTTCTCAGTTGTCTTCGCCTCTAAAGGAAAATCAAGTGAATAAGGATCATTAAGTCCTGGCCCAATATCACAATTTGTCTGTCCCAAGCTGGACTCAGAGATAATTAGGTCTTCAGCCAAAGTAAGCCCAAGACAGTTTGTGTGCCTGATTTGAGTCTCTACCCCACTTTGACTTTGGGGAATGTCAACCGCCGCTGAAGACCTTTCCAAGTCCCCAAAAAAATTTGAAGGACCATCATTAACTGCTACATCCTTGTGAGCCTCGGTAGGTGTGTAAGGGTTTTGAGCGACTGAACTACCCTCAGTTTCGCCGGAGGAAGTTTCTGTTTTGATGTCGCCGATCACCCAGGTAGCGTCTACTGGTTTATCCATTGAGAACATGGTTTCCTTCTCCCACGAAGATTGAGAGTCAGACCAGACACCTTCAACCATCTCTGTGTTTTTTATTTCCACTCGTGGTGATTCCTCAACAATACTGATATTAAACCTCATTTCATCTATGACTGCTTTAATGATAGTCTTTATCTCCTTCAGATAAGAAACCGATAACCTGATTCTGGCATAATCGACTCTTTCCCATTTCTCCGTCGAAACGTCCATCTGTAAAAATGAACCCACTTTTGAACTTGCTAATTGAAAAAACCTTTTATTCCACGCGTGGCAAGGAACTCCAGTCCAGATTGTCCAAATACTTCTTTTGTGACAGACATCTTCTGGCTTCCATGGGTGAACCCAATGGAACTAGTATTGTTTCCATTTGAGTTTCTCCTCTTCACTCAGGGCTATATCCTCATAGTTTTGTATCAGCACCACACTATCGCCCATAAAATGAATGGAAGAAATCTCACCCACTTCGCTACGTAGCTCCTTCTCAATCTCTTCCAAGTTATGTTCCTCTTTCAGAAACCCTACCATGCAATTCTTTAGCCATCCAACCTCTTCCTCCGTCGACGTGAAAGAAATCGACAACATATCCTCACTATTCTCATTGTTGGGAGCTTTTCGGCCAGTGAGGGCTTCCAAAAAAGTCTTGTTCGCTTATCTGAGATTTCCACTTACTGTTACGTTATTGTTTCCTTTCACCGTCTCCTTTTCTCTTCCGTATCTAGGGATATAAACTCTCAGTTTGTACGAATTAATCCATAACTCATTCAACCTCTTTAGAAGTGAGTTGGTTTCTTCTTTCATATTGGCCAAGAATCTTACAAAGCCGAACCGTTTTCCTTGCTTATCAGTCTTCGACGGTCGGAAAATGTCCACCACGGTGCCTACTTCTGAGAATTTTGCCTTGAGCGTTTGAATCTCGCAGTTGCGGGGAAAATTCCTGAAGAAAAAGGTTTTCACATTTTTCTCATTCTTCTTAAAAATCTTGTGCCTGAACTCGGGAAAAACCTTCTTTCTAAGCCTCTCCTTTTCCAATCTGACGATGCCTCTCACAGGGTTCCATTTCTGCCTCACCAGTTTGCGCTGGGGAAAAGTTAATCTAGGATCTACCCAGTTTCTCACCCTCTCATAAGGATATCCCATTTCAATTACTATACCATTTTACTATGTACCAATAAAATTGATTTGTTTCTTTTACATTGGCTTGTACTATCCAAAATTAAAATTTTATCAATGGATCTCATTTCAACATAGATATGTCATTCATTTACATAAAATTATGTCATAAAAACTTAAATTAACTCGTTTGATATGTTAACTTGTTTAAATTTCGATTAATGTACCTTCTTCATTATTGCACATATCACTTTAATTTTGCACTTATCGTAAGTTGTGACCTAAATTGAGAAGTTTACAGTTGTAAAAAATGAAGACAAGCAATTTGTAATATTTCTTTATATAAAATGAATGTTAAATTGGGGGAAAATAGACGGAATATAGAGACATCCTAACTAGGTCAGCATCCCTCTCTCTACATCATGTCCTAAACCCAATCAAACAAACATTAATTATAATTCAATTGTCTTCGTGGATGTTCTTTGTAGAAATCTTCGTCCAATCAAACAAATATTAATAATAATTCAATTGTCTTGGTGGATATTCTTTGTAGAAATCTTCATAGTTGTTATTCAGTACTTCCTTCTTCGATAATATTTCTTTATATAAAATGAATGTTAAATTGAAGAAAAAAAGATGGAATATAGAGACAACATAACTAGGTCAACACCCATCTGCATCCTGTCCTAAAGCCCAATCAAACAAACATTAATAATAATTTAGTTGTGTTCGTGGATGTTCTTTGTAGAAATCTTCATAGTTGTTATTCAGTATTTCCTCCTTCAATGATAATAGATGACAACTAATATCAACTCGTAGTCGGAAGAATGCTTCAATAAGAAAAATAAAAAAAATATTAGTTCAAATACATAAATGTAGAGAAAATTAATTAAGGTAGAAAAAAAATAGGAAATTAATATCATACTTGTGAGTTGGAATCCAAGTTGGGTTGCTTTCAAAAATCCTTTTTTGGATTTGATATTTTCCAAATTTCTTGATTCCGATGAAAAAATAAAAAATTTCATCCCATGATCAATTGTTAAAGCTGCAAAATACAAGATATTAGTTGAAAAACCAAATCGATATTTATATTATGAGTAGGTCTTGTGTGAGACCGTCTCACGGATCCCATTCCGTGAGATGGGTCAACCCGACCCAATCAAAGGTCAAAGTCAAAAAGTCAATGGTCAACGTCGGTCAATGGTCGGTCAACATCGTTGACTTAAAAGTATTACATGATACACATAAAAGTATTACCTAATATACATGAAAGTATTACATGATACTTTTATAGTTATTACATGATATATAAAAGTATTACATGGTGATATTTTCAAAAAGTATTACATGATTAGGGATGGCAACGGGGCGGGGCGGGGTCGGGGGAGCAATCCCCATCCCCGTCCCCGCGTTCGCGGGGAATCCCCGTCCCCGTCCCCGCCAACGAATCGGGGAAAATTCCCCCCGCGCCCTGCCCCCGCGGGGATTCCCTGCCCCGTCTTTTTTTTTTAATTTAATTAATATACAAAAATAATTCATACAACTCAAATATTAAAAAAAAAAAACTCAAATCCAAATAAAAGATGAAAGCATAATTTAATAAAATTAGTTAAAACACAAAGATAAATTATCTTAATACATTTTCATTAATTTCCATCATTGTTCAATATTTCATTGCACTTAACATTTCAATCTCTATATAATTAATTTTTTATATTCATTTAATTATATTATTTTAAAAATATATTAATATATATATATAATTAAAATAAAATTTATTTTTTATAATAATTAATTATATTATATTATATATAAATAAATAAATATATATATATATATAATATTTTCGGGGCCCCGCAGGGATCGGGGCGGGGACGAGGGCGGGGAATACAATCCCCGTCCCCGCCCCGCCCCGCCAATCGGGGAAAATTTTTGCCCCGTCCCCATCCCCGCGGGGGTGCATTTCGGGGATTTCCCGCCCCGTTTGGGGCGGATACCCGCGGGGAACGGGGAATCCCCGCCCCGTTTGGGGCGGATACCCGCGGGGAACGGGGAATCCCCGCCCCGTTGCCATCCCTATACATGATATACATAAAAGTATTACATAGTGATATTTTCAAAAAGTATTACATGATATACATAAAAGTACCACATCATGTTTTATTCTCATAATGTAATACTTTTATGTATACTATGTAATATTTTTATGTATATCATGTGATATTTCATAATGTAATACTTTTAAGTGTATCATGTAATACTTTTATGTATATCATGTGATACTTCATAATGTAATACTTTTATATGTACCATGTAATACTTTTATGTATATCATGTGATACTTCATAATGTAATACTTTTATGTGTATCATGTAATACTTTTATGTAGATCATGTGATACTTCATAATGTAATACTTTTATGTATATCATGTGATACTTTCAAATGTATATCATGTGATACTTTCAAAAAATATTACATGATACAAATAAAAGTATTACGTGGTGATATTTTGAAAAAGTATTACATGATACACATAAAAATATTACCTCATATATATAAAAGTATTACATAATTTTTATGTTCAACCCGACCCTCATTCCGTGAGACGGTCTCACCCAAGACTTTGTCTTATATTATAGAAGACATACTCCCTTGATCTAAAAATGAGAGTTGTACGTGTTTACAACATAATTACATATAAGTACTAGAATTCCTCCCCTAAATCTTCCCAAAATTATTAACTCAAATGTAAATGGAATTTCATTGAAACTCCATATTCAAATTAATTCATAAAATATAAAATGAACCGACCCAATTAACCATAAATCTTATGAAAAATATAAACTCAAATTTGCATAGATTTCACGGAAATGCTAGATTCAAATTAATTCATGAATAAAATAAACTCAATAATTGTTAGGAAATTTATATTTAAATTTTGATAAGACAAAATAGTATTGTAATAGGAAATTAGAGTACCTCATTTTTCATATTGTTTAAGTGGAAACTTAGATTAGTTTTCAAGTCTTAAAAGTCGAAGCTGAAGAATGGAGGAACTCGGAAATCAATAACAAGAAGGTTGCTACACCAAAAGGATATCCTGTGGGCATAGGACACAACTTTAATGTCTTATACTTATGTAGCTTTGCGCTCACAGATTCGAACCTGGCAGAGCCGCGCCTCGCGCCAATTTAAACTCCGACCCAAGGCAGGATGCTGGGAATTTTTCCAACAATCCTCCCCAGCACCTGCCAGCTTCCTCCACTCCAGCAACCTTGAACTTAGCAGTTTATTCGAACCTGGCAGAGCCGCGCCTCGTGCCAATTTAAGCTCCGACCTCCACTCCAGCAACCTTGAACTTAGCAGCTTACTTCTTCAGCAACCTAGACCAGCTTACCCTAGCACCTGCTAGCTTCCTCCACTCCAGCAACCTTGAACTTAGCAGCTTACTTCTTCAGCAACCTAGACCAGCTTACCCTAGCACCTGCTAGCTTCCTCCACTCCAACAACCTTGAACTTAGCAGCTTACTTCTTCAGCAACCTAGACCAGCTTACTAAGTAGCAACCTAGCTTACTGCCCGACATCTTTATGATTCGGCACCTAGCCTCTCGCCATACCTCGATGTCACCGTGACTCGGCGTCGTCACGCCTTCACGCCATCCTCTGCTACGTCAGCGCTTTTTCACGTTCACCTTTCTCAGGTCCCGACGACTGTCCGTTCACCTTTCTTAGGTCCCGGCGTCGTCACGCCTTCGCTCCATGACATCTTTATGATTCGGCACCCAGTCTCTCACCATACCTCGATGTCACCATGACTCAGCGTCGTCACGCCTTTGCGCCATCCTCTGCTACGTCAGTGCCTTTTCACGTTCACCTTTCTTAGGTCCCGGCGTCGTCACGCCTTCGCACCATCCTCTGCTACGTCAACGTCTTTTCAGTTCCAAGTTCGTTCACCTTTCTCAGGTCCCGGCCACCTAGCAACCTGGTTCCAGGTCCGTTCACCTTTCTCAGGTCCCAGCCACCCAACAACCTACATTGCACATCCGTTCACTTTTCTCAGGTCCCGGCCACCCAACAACCTACACTGCGCATCAGCATCCTTAGTTCCAAGGAACTAGCATCTTACTTCTGTAAAGTGTTCTCAAGAGGATTCGAACCCGTGACCCGTTCTGAGACCAAGTGTTGGACCATCAAGCGCTTACCGCTACACCAAAAGGATATCATATGGGCATAAGACGCAACTTTAATGTCTTATACTTATGTAGCTTTGCGCTCACGGATTTGAACCTGGCAGAGCCGCACCTCGCACCAATTTAAGCTCCGACCCATGGCAGGATGCTGGGAATTTTCCCAACAAAGGTCTTTGGTAGCAGTCAGATACATCAGAAAAATCATACCGAATACTGTATACAGTAAGCAGTTAATACAGCAAGCAGCAAGCAAGAATATAATAAGGCGAACCGAAAGTCTCACTGCAGTTTCAGGTTGCAGTAAACTGGCATAGCATTCCAGAACTGAAAGAAGACTTATAGCAGGAAGAGACAGTTACACACAACAATATTGTACGAGGAAGATCACTACTATCCGAGAATACATCTTGTCAAATATAGTCAGTAGAGACAAGTGATCGAACTGTACTAAGAATTAGTATCCTGCTGACATGTGGACCGACAGACTACAACAACCCTGAAACGTATTACAGTCGCATTAAATGAGCTGCAAAATGAGACAAGGAATTCATTTTCAGAATTTCAGAGACATTGAATGCAAGATTAAAGACGATAAAAGGGAATTCAAATTTAAATGAAGTGTGTCTCATTTCTTACTTCTATAAATAGAGAAAGAGTTGACTGAAGCAATTACTGAAAAACTAATATTCAAAAGTCACTCTCGCAAGAGCAAGTACTCAAACTTTCTACTCTCTAAGTTTTCAATCACTCAACCTTCTAGTTAAGCAGTCAAGTCTTCGAGTCATCAAGTTCCAAAGTCATCAAGACTGCTTCAAGCACCAATTGAAGAAAAACCTATATACTTTTAACCTTTGTGTTGTATGCTTAGGTTGTTTTAATGGTGTCCTCAGTTGTTAGGATTTAAATACTTGTTGAGTGTTTTTGTTAAGTTGTTAAGTTGTTAAGTCAATAACTCTGTGTGAGTTAGTAGGATCCTGTGTGGGTCAGCCTGTGGACTCGAGCAACCTGTGTGGAAGCTGAATTCTTGTAGGTGAAAAACTTGTTAGGTTGATAGATTGTAAGGTCAAGTCCTGTAATTCAATCTTGCTTAACGAAGTTCCTCCTCGAAGTAGGAGTAGAGTGGACGCAGAAGGATTACACCACCTTCGAACCACTATAAGTCTTATGTGTTTATTTTTTGTTCTTAACATTTCTATGTTGTATTCTATATCTTATCATTCTGCCTTAAAAGTTTAGCAAAAGCATATTTGAGAAAACGTTTTCAAAAGAAACTCTGTTAGAATTTGTTTTTGTTGCATTAAGAACTCCGATACAATAAGCTGAGCAGCATTCTCGCCCAACTCACTATATTGCATTTAGTGTTGTATTCTGCGATAGAATACAGTGCAGAAAGTTCAAACAATTTTTAAAAAATTAGATAGAGATTCATTCATCTCCTTCTGAACCTCTAAACCACTTGGGACCAACAATAACCTTAAATCTTCCCAAAATTATTAACTCATATTTGCATGGAATTTCAAGATTCAAATGATTTAATCATGATATTCATATCCTTTTCAGCATTTAAATCTGAGTCTTCTTGAGGTGAATATTTTCATTTCACGAACCTTCTGAACCTCAATTACATTGACCCTTGCTTCTTTCATTTACAAAACAAAGCACTTGCCCGTTACGCTCCTATTTCTTCCTATTATAGTAGGTGTACAAAAAGTTATGGTTCACTAAACCCATTCTATTGCCGCCGAGCAGCTCACGGAGTTGTGCTAAGGGAGACTGGCCGGCCGACAAAGAGTATAGTTAATGAAGGAGAAGCAGGATCGCCAACCTGGGAATTCAGATGTTGAGAGGATTCTGCTCTAGTCTAGAAAGGCCCACGACCTGCTGAGGGGGACGGCTTTGAGGAAGAAGAGTCGGGGTCTGAGGAGTCTTTGGCTCACGCCGAGTCAAGCCCTAGCCCTTACCTTCCCGATGTGCTGAACCTGTCCGAGGAAAGAGGGCTGCCACTTTGTTGACGCTTGTCCCCTCGGGCTCACTCAAACCGAACCCTTTTCCTAGCTGCTGTTTACTTTGATGCTAGAGTGTGGAAGACACTCAACAAACAAATATTGCTTATTTCCAATCGCAGGTCTAAAGTTCTATAAATTTTTGCATGCAATTAGAATAAAAAATCTCAAAATTATAATTGTAGTATGCAATTCATTTTTATTTTATCATATTTCGTGTTGTATTCATCACTAACTACAAAAGGACAATCACAATAGGATACACGAAAGAGTCATCGATTAATTAGCAATTTTTTTGTGGAATTATGTATTAACCTCAAAATACAATAACAAATAATTTAACTTGGGACATTTTTAGGACAAACAACAAATGAAAATAAAATCCATCAGAAATAATATTTTAGGAAAATAGAGAGAACTATCATATATATGCATAAAACAACAAGTCTTTATATATATAAAAGTATGACCACATGTGTCACATGTCAAGTCTACATTTTTTTACATTAATTTCATTTTTTTGAAATTTATCTATAATAAGTAGAATTTAAAGCTAATTAATATGACTATTTAATTATATCAAATTTAATGTTATAATAAACATTAGTAAATAAGATTGAAATTTTAAATAAATTAGTTAAAATAACAATGCTAGATTTCAAATATAGAAATTATTTATAAATTTGAATTTAAAAAATTTAGAGAAAAAAGGAAAAACTACAATAAATGACTAAATGTGGGCCGATTAAAAAAATTATTCAAACTTTTCAAACTTATTAATTAATGAAATTGAATAGTTTTTGCAAAGATGTGTTTTAAAATAAACTATGAAATTATTTGAGAAATTCGACATTTATTTTTTTTGTTATCACAACCAAAAAAACAATTAGACCAATATATATTTGATGGGAGAGTTGATTAATATAATAGACAAAACAATATATATTTTTCGAAACAAAAACAAAAGTTATTTATGGTCTTTTACAAATGCTATATATGTTTCATTAATTTTAAATAATATATTCAATTCTAAATTAGAAGATATATATTGCAAAAATCTATAAAAAAAATCTTGTATATATAATATTTAATTTTTATTAATTTATTAAGTCTTGTTTAGTTATTTTTTTTAGTTCCGTGTACTACACGGGTCCTATGCTAATACATAATAAAACCAACTACACATGAAATGTAAGTTAAACAAGTCATAAAACCCGTGCACCGCACGTGTCCATTGAGAAAGAATCCATAATTAGTTGGAATTACAATCTGTCTTCCTCGTTGTGCAATATCCATCATTCTATATTTGTTTTAAAATTGGCCAAGATTACACAACTCTATAAAATTACGATAAAAGTAATTTTAAATGAATTGAGCAATATAATTAAATCTCGAAAATGTTTGACTAATTTTTTCTATTAGTCAATTATTTAATTCCCACAATTATATATGTATATATACACACACACAAATTAGACTACATATGTCACATGTTAAACATACAAATTTTCATCTAATTTTATTTTAATTTTACGAATTAAATATATAATAGCTATTTTTAAACTAATTTATGTGGTTGTTTAATGACATCAATTTAATTATGTTTATAATAAACATTAGTAAATATTATATGAATTTTAATTAAATTTCTTAAAACAACACATGGAAGATTTCAAGTATAGAAATCATTTATAAATTTTAAGTTTGTTTGATTTAAAATTTTTAGATAAAAATATAAAAAAAATTAAAATAAATATGAGCTGATTAAGAATGACTATTCATTTACTATTAATGAAATTAAATATTTTTCTGTGAATATGTGTTTTATTTATATTTTTTCTTATATAAATAATATTTACATTTTTTTTTAAATATTACTAAGTTTAATTTAATTTTTTTTACTCCGTTCCATATATTACAATTTACATAACCACTATACTAATTTAATTAATACGAATATGATTTTTGTGAGATCGTCTTATAAATCTAATTTCATAAGTTATATCAATCTGCAATTTATATATAAATTTATAAAATTATATATAAATTTATAAAAATAGATTTCGTTAATAGATGGTGAGGTTCGTCTCGTGGACAGTACATGAAATCATTTAAGTTTTTATTATTTTATTATCAATTTATTGGTACAATCCTTATTTGGGCGAAAAGTTATTTTATTTATGATGTGCGTCAATTATGCCTTGATCATAGGATGTAAATGAGCCGAGCCGTTTGTAAACTATTCGTGGCTCGATTTGATAAATATTCGTTCGAAATCGTTTGATAAGCTTAACGAGTTGAATTCGAGCCCGAATTTCGAGTTGGTTAACTTATCGAGCCGAACTCGAGCTCAAGCATATTCAGCTCGAAAGCTCGCAAACAGGTTTGTTAAGCTGGCTCACAAATATGTTTGTTAATATATTCGTTTAGAGTTTGCGAGCCTGTTCGTTAAGGAAGTTCACGAAAGGTTCGTTAGTATGTTTGTGAGCCTATTCGTCTAGAGTTCGCGAACTTATTTGTTTTAAGTTCATTTATATAATTTTAAGATATTAAATATGATTTATGATTTTATAAGTTTTTAAAATTTAATTTAAATTAAATAATAATTAGAAAAAAAAAAAAACTTCATTTATACGTTTTCGAGCTTGTAATCGAGCTCATTTCAAACTTTTAACGAACTTTTGTCGAGCCGAACTCTAGGTTGAGTTATCGAGCTTGTATTCGAACTCATTTCGGACTCTTAACGAACTTTTATCGAGCCGAACTCGAGCTGAGTTCGTTTAGCTTGTTATCGAACTTTTTTTGATTCGAACTCAAACGAATATCGAGCTTAAAAATTTTATGTCGAGTCGAGCTCGAACTCTATTTTTTAAGTTCGTATTAAACTCAAGCCGAACTCGAGCCTAGTGATATTCAGCTCGGTTCGGCTCGTTTACATCCCTACTTGACCATACTAACTCCTTTAGATGTATTTATGAAAACTAACAATTAAAATCAAAATGAGTTCTAAAATGTTATGCAACTCGACTCTCGACTTGTTCACGTATGTGATTTTTTTATTTTCCTTTTTATTTTGTTTGACCAAACTTCAGGAGAAAAGAAAAGGAGTTATTTTATTTATAATTTAATTGCACCTTGCTCCAAATATATATATATATATATATATATATATATATATATATATATATATATTTTAGCGTAACCAAATATTGTTAATTCCCTCTGGATAGCTTACAGAGCCCATGAGTATTGGGCCTCGAAATATGATTTTGTTGAAACGAGCTCGGCCCAATATGCGATGAGCCCAAATCATAACTAATTAAATCCATAAAACAACTAAGACCAAAAATAAATTGGAATTTTTTTTTAATATGGATATTTCTTATAGTGTTTATGTTTTGATTTATTACAAATTCGTACATTAATTTTATATAAAAAAGAAAAATAAACTTTTATCTTTTCTTCTAGAAAGAATATTTTTTTTTATCTTTTTATGTAATTAGTTGTCTATCACATGAGATTAAGAGGTGAACTCTAAGTCTCCAATCCATTGATTGCACAAATAGTACATCTTAGTGAATATATACACATAATTAAAAATGAAAATATATCTAATTGTTGTTTAAGCTATCTGTTTCCTATTTATATGTCGTCATTTCTTCTTCCCACTTTTTCTTTAAAAATAAAAAATAAAATATTTACAGAATAATAAAAATGATGAGCTACGACTAGATCCCACCGTTGATCTCCATGTACTGATCCAACGACTCTTGCCTCCGCAGTCTCATTTCATTATTGACTTTTTTTATGAACTCCTCGACTCGTCGATTCAACTCGTCCTGACTCGGAGACACCTCTGTCTGAATCTTCGAATTTGTGGGACCCACAGGATAGTTTTTGTTGTTAGTCCTCTCCTTGAAGCTCCTTGCAGGTGGCCGTGGCGGCCCCACATGTCGGACTTCTTGTGGTTCTTCGTTGGTGGTGTGTAACGATGTCTCTTGCATTATCTTCTTCCATGTGTTCTCTAACGATTCATATTTCACATCTTTAATCGTTTCTGAAATAAATAAAAATGATGTATTTGAGTTGATTTAAATTTGATATCTTATCAAACTCGAGTTTGACCGGAAAAACTCTAAACTTAAATTCTAATCAAACATGATTGGTTTTCTTTTAAATCGAGCTCATGATTTTGGTGTCAAACTCAAGATCAACTCAATATGATATAGAAATTTGAGATATAGCAATTTAGATTTTAGTGCAACGTCCTAATTTGCACATATCATATTTAAATCTTATATTTTACTGTAGTAGTAGTATATATGTATAGGTATGTCACTCAAGACTTATGATATCCATGTATATATAAAGTTAAATATCAGAAACTAATTTAATTAAGTTATAAATATTTTCCAATGAATTTGATCTATCTATAAATGAAATTATCTTCTTCATATATATTTTCACTTTTAAATTAAAATAGATCAAGGATATATTTGTAACAAAATAATAATATATTAAAAAAAAAACATAATAATTAATAATAGAAAGGGTGCGGATAGCCGCACGGCCCGCACCCTAATAGAAATAAACCTTTTGGATGGCGTCACGTTTGCATGCGTAACTAACATGCAAGCAAATCTTGAGGGCAAAAACGACGCCGTCGCTCATAACAAAAAATATTAATCCAGATTAATAATATTAAAAAATACAATTTCCGATGAAAGTAACTTACTTTCAGAAACGTCTCTAATTGGCTTCTCCGGCGAGATACATTCCAATTGAAATTCCGGGGAGAATCTCTCCGGCGGCTGGGGATCTCCGGCCGAACTCCGGTCGGAAAACGCATCCTCTTCGTCTTCATCCACGTCAACTTCTGAACCATTCACCATTACGGGTTTCAAATCTACAACCCTATCCTCACCGCCGTGCTCCGCCGCCGCGGCCTCGTGCGGCACCTCCAAGATAGTTCTAACCTCCGGCGGAGCTGAAAACTGTGCATAATACTCCGGCGGAGGAGCTGTGACGGAGATCGAGTGCAGAGGTTGAACGGGCGGCTCCGACTGGATATTCCGGCAGCGCGAGACGGCGGCGATGGCGATGATTATGACGTTGATGAGTATGTGCAAATAAGGAGGTCTCAGCCATGGGTGAATGATTGGAACTGTGAATTTTATCCCCACCGCTAAAGTTACAGCTACAGATGAAATCACAGAAACTTGCATGAATAAAATCCAAGTATTCATTGATACTCTCTCTCTCTCTCTCTCTCTCTCTCTCTCTCTCTCTCTCTCTCTTGTGGGTGTGTGAGAAAATGCTGAGAATTAATGAACGAGGGAGATTTATTTATAAGCTGGCGAAAAGAGCGCGGTTAATGGGCTTTAACGAATCTGGGCCGTTGATGAAGGGCTGATGGATTATTTTCGTGGGCTCTTTTTGTAGTAACTGCCTGCTACTTGTGGGCCTTGCGTCAAACAAGTGGGACCCATGTGTCGGGCCAACTAAATTAATTGATAATAAATTGAAATATTCCAAAATAAATGAATTCATTGATTTTATTGCTCAAATTGAATTTGTGGCACATGTCAAGCTTTGTATGAGCTAGTTAATTAATATGAAGAGCAAGTAAGCTTTTAAATATATAATAGTTTAGACTTTTAGTTAATACAATGAAATTAATGATCCCTCATGGAACATATTATATCATAAAGATTATCTTTTTCTAGGAGAGTGATTTAGAGGGTGAAAAGTATACGAGGATTTTTTCAAGAAATTAAGATTTTTGTTTGATTTTTTTTTTGCCTTTATGTTTGTTGTACAAGTGTACTCTCTACTCATTAAAGTATAAGGGATCATCTATTACATCATTATTACATGCAATAGGAAATTCTCACTTTTCCTTTTATCCTTAGTGTAATAAAAAATGGTGGACAATGTTATGAAGTTTTAAAACAGGGACATCTTTTTAATTAGGTTGGTTATCCTGTCAATCTGGAAACATATTAATGTGTCTATTGTGGATATGCCACAAATTCAGTACAATCATTAATTTTAAACCATAATATTTAAAAAGATGAGATCTTTATACATCTACGATATGCATATTAAAATATGCATATGATGGGTAGGGAATCATTATTTACCTTTTTAATATGTCTTTGACATTTCCAGTATTTAGGGTTATCTACCATGACGTACTGTCTACTGACTAAGTTGAAAATATCGGTAACAATGAAAATGTTTGTACATTAAATTTATGGAAATACAATAGATATATCAATAGTAAAAGTTGATTTCGAATGGTTTTAAAAAAATTAATCGATTATTGTAGTCTTAAGTCAATATAAATCATAAACTCATATTGTAATATAAGATATTGTTTATATAGTTTATTATCTATATATTTATTATAAACATAGTGTTTTATTGAAATTTTTATGTTAATTATTTTCATTAATTTTTTTATAATATATATTTCCTAAAATTTCATGTTAATACTTTACTTTTCAAAATCTTACCGATATTATAAACTTTGATATTGATATCATTCGGTTCCGTAAATTAATTAAAGTATCGATAATATATATATATATACTGAAAATATTAAAGATCTATTGAAAATATCAAAGATCTATTGAAAGAATATTGCAATATTTAATTAAACCTTCATAACATTATCCACCATTTTTTATTATACAAGGAAAAAAGGAAAAGAACTTTTACTAAGCAATTTCTAAAAGTGAATCTAGTAGTCTTCTTACTTAACAGGGTCAACAACCATAGAAATTTCCTATAAATATGTTATTAAGGTTTCCTTAAATTTGACAAGTGACGATAATGGTTGGAGTATGAAATTTGCTTAATTATTTTAAATTGATGACAATGATCCAACGGCCCTACTTTATTTGATGCATTTCGATGTTTGATTTCATATCATTTTGTGTTAAAAAGTATGCATTCGTGATATTTTAGATAGGTTTTATTATCTTTTTAAGATTTCATGTGTTTACTTGATTTGAAAGAAATTTGATAGATTTTAGCACAAAGTGAGTTCAATCGATTGAAAAGTCAAGTTGGAGTCAGGATACGAAGTCGAAACGTATAGTTTTGGGAGAAAATTTATATCTCGAACTTTAGAAGTCCAAATTCGATGATTCTTATCTTGTTGGAAAGCTAAGAAGATTTTCAACAACTTCCATGTTCAACACTTTTCTTAATTTTGCCTCCAAAAGAGCAGAAAATTGCAAGAAGGCGGATCGTCCAGTTTTTCGTCTTGACAGGGTACGAGTATTTTAGGCATAACTTGGTGTAGGGAATTGATATCGGGCTGAAATTAATAGAATTGGATAGTCAACTTCAAGAGCTATAACTTTTATGAAGACATCAAAGACTATTTGACCCACAAAAGTCCCAAAATGCATCTGAAAGTCGAGATCCGTGTCCACCAGGGCCAACCTGGGTTGGAAGTGGTCGGGTTGCGGGTGATCTACTCGAATTGGACACTTTTTCAACTAGGACTCTTATCCAAATTCGATTTTGACTTTTCTAACCCTAAATAGGGACTGGAGGAGTCATTGTAAAGGGACGAGCACTGATATCCACGAAATACATCTAGAGAACAAGCAAGAAACCAAGAAATTGAAGATCAAGATCAAAGATGAAGCATCCAGACACGAACTCACTAGGTTTTTCTTTGATTTTATTTCTAATTTTTATCATGTCGTCTTGTAATTTATTTTGCGTTACGAACATGATTATTGGCTACGGATCTTGTGATCTTAGGGCATGAGAGTAGTTCTATAGATATTTTGTTGAATTTCTAATTTTAATTTTTCTTCTAAATCCATTATATCTTACTCATGCTTCTTCGTGCTTATTCCATGTATAAATTATGGTCAAATTTATGCATGCTTTAATTAATTAGATTGAAATCGAGAGAAGATATCTAATTATAGATTTGAGAATGCATGACTCAGTTAATTGCTAGATTGAGAAATTGGTAATAATTGGGGTGAGAATACAATCTTAGGAGCTTTTGGAAATTGATTATTAACTGCGAGGTAGAGATATAGATGTTAATAATCAATCTACGGGTTAAGTTGCTTGAGAGAGAGGTTAATCTATAATCGTGATTGTTCACATAAGATAATTTGATTTGAGATTGATTTTGCTAGATTAGTAAACTTGATTGAAGTAGAATGAAATCGTAACCTTAGGATCCTTGTTTGAATATTGATATTTCTTGATACTTGTTTGTTTGATTTTTGATTTCGTTGACTTGTGTTAGATTTAGGTTAATTAAAAACAATTCTCTCAGTTCGGTCACCCAGATAAAGTTAGGTAATTAACATTTTCCTAATTGTCTTAATTTACTAGTCTCTGTAGGATCGACCTTGTTCATCCTATTTATAGTTGACATCGTGTACTCGTGGTTAAGTAAGTTAGAAATAGTCTTCGAACACCTACTACATGTTACGGCCCCATAAACGACTACGAGAAAGATATCAAAGGTATATTTGAGATATATGTAAATATGTAAATACATTAACATATATCTCAAATATTGATATATGTATATGTTTATTATCAAAGGTATATATATATATATATTAAAAATAACAGTTATGATATATATTTTACATATTGATGTAAAATAGGTTTTAAAATGTTAATGTAGATGTTTGCAATGTCATCAATAACTTTATTGGAAGATAATTGATACTGGAAATGAGGTTCAATTTTCTCATACAAAGTTATTATCTCAATTTGTCAACGAAGTTACCATTGAATTTGACTGTCCCGATAAATCTTATTTTTGAAGTTTAAATCAGATGCTAAGCAAAAATATCGAAACACAATATAATGATGATCAAGTGAATGATTATAATCATATATGAATATTTATAAGTTGTAACTATTTCTCTATGAAAAAAAAAATTAATAAAATTTTGGATGGATGAACATTGTCTACGAGCTCATTTAATAAAAATAAAAATAAATAAATAACTTTGATACTCATTTCAATTCACTATAATTATTGCCTTAGAGTTTTAGTTATAAAAAAAAATCAATAATAAGTGACTATACATAAGTAACATAATTAGTGGCATAACTTTGATGGATTTTTACTGTTTTTTTTCTTTCTTTTTTTCTTTTAGTGACTTTGACTTAAAGTTCTTATATTGAGTGTGGAGCCGAGCGTGATTGGAAATTTATAATTTACAAGAGGCAACCGCCTTACTTTAAATTTTATTAAATATTTTCAAGAAATACTAAAAATAATATTTGATGTGAAATTGAGAATTTCTTCTCTTTACTATTCTTGAAAAGGGAAAAAAAACCCATGAGAGTGAATTGTTATTATCTAGCTTAAAATTGTATATTATGAGACACTGAACTCAAATATCACAATATGTGTTTTATTGTTGTGAATTATGAATCATAATTAAAAAAAAAAAAAAAAAAACTTATCCAATACTTTCACCGCACTATAGCTTGATATAAATTTGTTACATTACAGTTTAGAAAACCTTTAAAAAAAAAAAACATACACACACAATTGCACCACTGTTTGTGGATTCATAGAATTTCACTTTAAAAAAAAAAAATTGTTGAAACTTAGACATTAATTCATGATATATAGTTTAAGAATATGTAGGGTCAAATAAACAGAATGAAGACACGTTAAATTAATTAGTTGAATTGCAGTTATAATTAGAGTGAAACATATATGTCCTATCATTATCATAAAATTAGTTAAATTACTGTGGAAATTTAATCACGGTCAAAGTCAAGCTACTCTTGTTTGGCTCAGTTCATATACTGAATT
Organism: Scutellaria minor; assembly: GCA_954870855.1. Classification (NCBI taxonomy): domain Eukaryota; kingdom Viridiplantae; phylum Streptophyta; class Magnoliopsida; order Lamiales; family Lamiaceae; genus Scutellaria; species Scutellaria minor. The sequence continues at coordinate 31,458,284 of OX940727.1, forward strand.
AAGTTTCCTTCATTTTTAGTCTCATTATTATAAGTTTCATTTGTTCACACTAGACAAATATTATAGTATTTTGGACACGTTACTGCATTCTGCAGCACGTTATTGTACCCGGCGCTGCATTCTGGAAACGAACAGCAAGCGCAAACAGCGCCCGTTGTCAGCAAAAGCAAGCACGAACAGAATTTTGTTCAGCAACAGCAAGCACTAATAGAATTTTGTTCAGCAATAGCAAGCGCAAACAGAATTTTGTTTCCACTACATCCTGGCGCAGGCGCGCAACAACCCGGCACCGTTAACAGCGCCGCAACTTTTGTCCAAAAAGATAAACCTAGGTCACCTGATCCGCTCGAGTCCAGCCCAACGTCCAATTGCCAAGGACCAAGGACCACGACCGAGGTCGGGTCAGGTTGAGCCAAGCCGTGCGCATGTGTTGTACAAACATAACTACTCCACCTTTGTGTACATCGAGTCAACAACGCTTGTACAACAAAGCCTCAAGCACCTTTGTTTCATGTTTTTGTCATTTTCAGTCATGGACATGTCTTTAGTTCATAAGTGTTCATTAGAAGTGGCCACCATTTCTCACTTACATAGGTGATATCCATATGAGTATCCTACCATACTCAACCTCCTTAAGGCATTACAGAATCATTAAAAGAAATAAGACTTAACCTCTCCACGTTGGTAGGCTTAATACTTGATTTACTTCCTAGAGAAGGATTTTACATTTTTCAAGTGTTCTCAACTAACTTTCTTAGTTTAGTTTTCCCATTGAACCATATTCTTGGGATCTCTAATCCACATAGTTGGGTATCCAATTAGAAAGTATACAAGTTGTGGATTTTAATCTCATTCCCCCTAGCAACTTGTTCATTTGATCTCGATTTAATCCTTTCGTCAAAGGATCGACCAAATTATCTTTAGACTTTACGTAGTCGATCAACATCACACCGGTCGAGATCAATTGCCTCACGGTATTATGTCGATGACGTATATGTCTCGACTTACAGTTGTACATGTTATTCATTGTCCTACCTATGGTAGCTTGGCAATCACAATATACCATCACGGTCGGAATCGGCTTACTCCAACATGGAATGTCATTGAAAAATTTACGAAGCCACTTGGCCTCTTCTCCCGTCTTATCCAAGGCTATAGACTCGGATTCTATGGTGAAACGTGTTATACACGTTTGTTTTGTAGATTTCCATGTCATAGCTCCACCATCTATAGTGAAAACGTATCCACTCATGAAAAATGAGTCATTCATGTCCGAAATCCAATTTGCATCACTATACCCTTCAAACATGGTGGGGTATCTCAAGTAATACAAACCATAGTCGAGAGTATACTTTAAGTATCTCAAGACTCTCACAAGAGCTTTCCAATGCTCGTTACTTAGATTACTCGTGAATCTACTCAACTTATTCATCGAGCATATAAGGTCGGGCCTCGTATAATTCGTTATGTACATTAGACTTCCTATAACCCTTGCGTATTCAACTTGAGCTACAGGCTCACCTCAGTTTTTACTAAAGTGTACGTTGAGCTCTAAAGGTGTTTTGACGATTGGATTGTCATAAGCATTGAATTTGTTTAGCACTTTCTTAACATAGTGAGATTGCGTTAGTGCTATTCCTTCAGACATCCTTATAATTTTGATTCCAAGAATCACGTCCGCCACACCCATATTAGTTTCGTTTCAACATGCACTTCGTTTCAACTATGATTTCATGGTTACTACCCATGATCAACATGTCATCTACGTAAAGACACATGATGACATAAGTCTCGGGTGTGCCCTTGATGTAGACACATTTATCACACTCGTTGATCTTAAAGTCATTTAACAACCTAGTGTTGTCAAATTTAACGTACCATTGCTTCGACGCTTGCTTAAATTCATATAAGGACCGAACAAGTTTACATACCTTCTTTTCTTATCCAGGTGCTACGAACCCTTCGGGTTGATCCATATAAATCTCTTCTTCTAGCTCACCATTTAAGAATATCGTTTTCACATCCATTTGGTGAATTTCAAGATTGTACAAAACAACAATCGCTAGAAGAACACGTATCAATGTAATTCTCATCACAGACGATTACGTGTCGAAGAAGTCATCTCTTTCTCTTTGTCTAAAGCCTTTGGGTACTAGACGAGCTTTATACTTGTATATGCTTCCATCAACCTTATATTTCCTTTTTAGGATCCATTTGCATCCTAAGAGCTTACAACCGGGAGGAAGGTCAACTAACTCTCATGTGTTGTTTTGCATGATGGAATCGATCTCACTATTGATCGCTTCTTTTCAAAGTGGAGCATCAGGACTCGATAGAGCTTCCTTGATCGACCTTGGTTCATCATCCAACATATAAGCACTACAAGAAAAAATGGCTACGACAAGTGTTTTTAACCCTTGTCGTAACCATATTCAAACCCTTGTCGTAGCTGGTGTTGTCGTAGGGTCTGAAAAAATCCGTTCATAGACAACGGTTTAACCGTTGTCGTAGACTCTACGACAACGGTTTTTAACCGTTGTCGTAGCCATATAAAAACCGTTGTCGTAGATCATAGTGTTGAAAAAAACCGTTGTCGTAGCCATATTAATAAATAAAACAATATTTTGTCACGTAAGCTTGCCACATCATCACACACGTCATGCTAAGGATGACATCATCACTAAAATCATCATAATCAATATTATGCATTGTGTGAGATTCGAACCCGGGTGGCTCGATGGTGCTCTAACCACTAGACCATTGATATCTCATGTGACAATGTCTTGCATATATTTCTTTTATAATATATTTTTTATATTTTTCAATTTTCTATTATTAATGCATTTCTTTGTTAACTTTTATAAAGTACCATTACATATTAATATAAGTAATTGATTTCCAATTTTGATATATTAATATATATATATATATAATTGAATGATTAATGACTATATTAATAATAATTAATATAATTTTCAAATTATATATATATATAATTAATATATTTATAAAATTAATATATTATTCAAATTATATATATAATGAATATATTTATAAAATTAATATATATTTCAAATTATATGTATAATTAATATATTTATAACATTAATGTATTTTTCTCATTAATATATTTATAAAATTAATAATCTATTGTACATATTTTCTAAAATTTCTTTATAATGAAATAAAATTTAATTCTCAAAATTAGTTTATTTCATCAATTTTATTCAACAATATATAGCATTTCTTCTTTCATTTTAAAAAAAAATATTGTAATATTTGACTTTTTTTTTAAATATTAGTCTACGATAACGCTTCTACGAGGCTACGACAACGTTAGAAAACAACTCATGTGACATTGTCTTGCATATATTTCTTTTATAATATATTTTTGATATTTTTCCATTTTCTATTATTACATATTTTTTGTTAACTTTTATAAATTAAGTACCATTAGTTATTAATATAAGTAATTGATTTCCAATTTTGATATATTAATATATATATATATATAAATAATTCAATGATTAATGACTATATTAATAATAATTAATATAATTTTCAAATTATATATATAATGAATATATTTATAAAATTAATATATTTTTCAAATTAATATATGTATATTAATAATTAATATATTTTTCAAATTATATTTATAATTAATATATTTATAAAATTAATAATCTGTTGTACATATTTTCTAAAGTTTCTTTATAATGAAATAAAATTTAATTCTCAAAATTAGTTTATTTCATTAATTTAATTAATTCAACAATTAATATATGCATTTCTTTGTTAACTTTTATAAAGTACCATTACTTATTAATATAAGTAATTGATTTCCAATTTTGATAGATTAATATATATATATATATATATATAATTGGAAGATTAATTAATGACTATATTAATAATAATTAATATAATTTTCAAATTATATATATAATGATTATATTTATAAAATTAATATATTTTTCAAATTAATATATGTATATTAATAATGCATATATTTTTCAAATTATATATATAATTAATATATTTATAAAATCAATATATTTTTCAAAATTATATTTACAATTAATAAATTTATATAATTAATGTATTTTTCAAATTAATATATTTATAAAATTAATAATCTGTTGTAAATATTTTCTAAATTTTATTTATAATGAAATAAAATTTAATTCTCAAAATTAGTTTATTTCATTAATTTAATTCAACAATATATAGCATTTCTTATATCATTTTGAAAAAAAAATATTGTAATAGTTGACTTTTATTTTTAAATATTAGTCTACGACAACGCTTCTACGAGACTACGACAACGTTAGAAAACAACTCTTGCCTTTGCTTTTCTCATATTTCTAATATATTAGAAAGTCTTTTTATTATTCCTATTTTATTTATATTAATTTTAAGTAATCCAGGTTTTATTTGTGTTAAGTAATCAGCATTTTTTGTTTAATTTAAGCTTATAATTTGTGGTTTATAATTTGTTGTAAATATTTACAAAATTTTATTTATAATGAAATAAAATTTAATTGTCAAAATTAATTTATTTCATTCATTTAATTCAACAATATATATCATTTTTTATATCATTTAATTAAGAAAAAAATTAAAATAATTGTCTTTTTTTTTTAAATTTTAGTCTACGACAAGGGTTTTAAAATGGCTACGACAACGTTTTCTAACTCTTGTCTTAGGGGTCCTAGGACAACACGTCTACGACAACGGTAGGTTAATACCATTGTCTATGAGAGAAGTTTTCGGGCTATGAGAACGGTTTAAAAATGTCTACGACAACAGTAGCTAAAACCGTTGTCTATGAGAGAATTTTTGGGGCTACGACAATGGTTTTGACAACGGTTGCTAAAAAACTCTTGTCTATGAGAGAAGTTTTTGAGCTACGACAACGGTTTTGACAACGGTTGCTAAAAAACCCTTGTCTATGAGAGAAGTTTTTGATCTACGACAACGGTTTTATCTACGACAACAGAATTTTAGGCTACGACAAGGGTTTTTAGCAAAAACACATGTCGTAGGGGTGTTGTCTATGAGAGAATTTCTTGTAGTGAAGTGATGAAATCGGGACCGAAGTTCTTAGCAACTTTTGCTCTTTTGTCACGTCTAGGTTCTTCTACTAGAGGACTAGAGCTACTTGTAGCTTGATCTAAAGCTCTTTTATTAGAGATCATTTCTATCATTTCTTTATAAGGATACACGTTTTCAAAGAATACAATCACCATTCCCTCCATCATATCGGGTATTTCCGATTTATGGATTATGAAGCGATAAGCACTACTATTTAGTGCATAACCCACAAATATACAATCTTTCGTTTTAGGACCGATTTTTATTTGCTTAGGAGGTGGTACCTCCACTGTAGCCAAACACCCCCACACTTTGAGGTATTTATATGACGGTTTATGTCATTTCCACATTTTACAGGGGGTTTTGTTTTTTCCTTTCAAAAGAATCTTGGTAAGTATGTAATTTACCATTAGAACGGCTTTTCCCCACAGGTTCTATGGTAACCCCGAGCTAATAAGCATGGTATTCATCATCTCTTTTAGAGTACGATTTTTACGTTCGACCACGCCGTTTGATTGAGGCAAGTAGGAAGCCATCGTTTGATGAATTATGTCACTTTGTACACACAACTTCTCAAACGGTGCCACATACTCTCCACATCTATCACTTCTTATAGCTTTGATCTTGCTATATAATTGATTATCTACCTCATTTTTGTAATTCTTGAAAGCTTCTATAACTTCGTCTTTACTTTTCAAGATGTAGACATAACAATACTTTGTGTAATCATCTATAAAATTAATAAAATATTTATTCCCACCTCTAGTTTGCACAAATTTCAAATCACACTCATCGGTGTTGATTAATTCTAGAGGTTTTGTACTCCTTTCAACGTTTTAAAAAGGTAGTAGCCATTTTGGCTTCTACACACACTTCACATTTCTTTTGTGTGTTAATTTCATCGACTTTTAGCAAGTCCAAGGTTACTAGCCTTTTTATAGCATTTAGATTTACATGTCCTAATCTATTATGCCATAAATCACAACATTCAACAATATAAGAAGAAGTTGTTGCATTCTCATTAATCATTTTGGGTACAACTTGGCGTTTGACCATTACATTTATTTTGAATAGGCCATTGGCCAAATAACCTCTACCCAAAAACACACCATCTTCGTAAGAATGAATTTTTTCACCTCAAAGTTGATCTTGAAGCCATAGTTTACAAGTAATAAACTACTAACTAGGTTCTTACGAATATTCGGGACATGCAACACATCCTTCAACGTGAGCTCTTTGCCCGAAGTGAGCTTTACAACCACGTTCCCCACTCCAACCACCTCAGATGAAGTTTAGTTGCCCATGTGGAGCTTTCTTCTACTCACGGCCTTGTAGGAAGAGAAGACCTCCCTATCCGAACAAACATAACAAGTGGCTCCCATGTCCACGAACCACTCTCTTGGGTTATCCACCATGTTGACTTCAAACACCACGACACAAAGATCATTATCATCCAAATCTTTCTTATGCTCGGCCAAGTTTGCTTGCTTGTCTTTATTTTTCTTAAGGAGCCTACAATCTTTAGTCATGTGGTTAGGCTTACCACAATTGTAACAATTGTCATTGAATCTCTTCGTCGGCTTCTTTCTCTTCTCGTTTTGATTGGGGTTATGGCACTTTCTTTTGTTGTCCTCCAATAGGCTGGTCTTAGCATCCATTAGCATACGAGGGCTAGGATCAGTCTTCCTATTGTCCTCCTCGATTCGGAGCTTGACAATCAAGTCCTCGAGGGTCATCTCCTTTCGTTTGTGCTTCAAGTAATTCTTGAAGTCTCTCCAACTAGGTGGAAACTTCTAGATCACACGAGCAACAATGAAAAGTTCGGGTAAGTTCATGCCCTCAGCTTGAACCTCGTGCACAACCAATTGAAAGTCTTGCACTTAGTCCATCACAGGATGTGAGTCTACCATTTGATACTCCAAGAACCGAGCCACCATGAATTTCTTCACACCAACATCCTCGGTCTTGTATTTCTTTTCAAGAGCATTCCATAGCTCTTTGGTCGTCTTGCAGCTCATGTACATGCTATACAGTGAGTCATTTATCCCATTCAGGATGTAATTCTTGCATAGGAAGTCACTATGCAACCATGCATCAAGCGTAGTACGCGCTTCCATGTTAGTAACACCTTCAGCAACGGTTGGGGGATATTGTTTCAGGTACATCGTCACTCCAATGGTTGTAAGGTAGAACATCATCTTCTATTGCACCTTTTGAAGTTCTCGCCCATAAACCTCTCAAGCTTCTCAGCAGTAGGTAAAACAGCAGGACGAATTGCTGCACTCAAGGTTGCAGCGGCAGCAAAGGAGGAGAAAACAGCAACAGTAGTCGTAGTTGTTGCGTTGGTGGTGACAGTAGGAGGAACTCGGTTTCCATCACCAGTAGGAAGAACCTCAGTAGGAGGAATCTGGTTTTTACCGTTGTTCGACATTATTATCTCGTCTTAAGATTGTAGGAAAATAGTATACTACAATAGGCAAGTCGAACAGAAACAGAAACAGAAACAAGACGAAACAAAAATAGTAAGTCGAGTCGAAGAAGACCCTCTCTCCTTAAGACCAGATACGCCCAAGGTAGTACTCATTGGAACCGTGTGTATCATCTTCCAAAGATAAAACAACTTCGTCTCTAGAGTAGTAGCACCAAAAACTCGAGAGCTCCGGCGAACTTTAGTGCTTTGAGAATTGAGCTAATGCAAAGATGAAAAAATAATACAAGAGTTTGAATTTTCGATCTTTTAAAAAGATGCATGATAACCTCTATATATAGGTCTCCAACATGGGAGGTTACACCTGGAATTGATGAGAATTTACTGCCCAAAAATGGGTCTTTTAATGCAAGTTAACGCCTCATTCAAAAATAAGAAATGGTCAAAAAACGCTCACGGTGCTGCAACACGGCGTTTGCAGTATTCTAGACACGTTACTACATTTTGTAGCACATTACTGCACCCGCCGGCGTTGCAACTTTTGTCCAAAAAGATAAACCCGAGTCGAGTAAAATCCGAGTCCGATCCGCCCAACGTCCAATTGTCAAGGACCAAGGCCCACGGTCGAGGTCGGGTCGGGCCAAGCCCCGCGTGCACGTGTGTGTTGCACAACATACTACTACAATAGTATACTAATTACTAAGCCTCTTCTCATGACTTATCTTATACTTGCATTTTCAAGGTTTATTTTCCTATGTGGGATAGTTAAGCACTCCTCCCACATTCAAGACCTTTCATTCCCATTTCAAGTGGCCAACTTTGATACTTAATTTCTCACTCACCAAAAATTGCTTTTGAGCGATTCCAAATGTCTCGATTATCTACTCCAAACGTAAATTACTCTTTTGGCATTCAATTCTTAAAATGATTAACTCTTAGTCACTTAACTATTGGTCAAAGTGGTGCTCCCACCACTTTCAACAACCAATTTTCCAACAATATATATATATATATATATATATATATATATATATAATATTAAAAATAACAATTATGATATATATTTTACATATTGATGTAAAATAGGTTTAAAAATGTTAAAATAGATGTTTGCAATATCATCAATAACTTTATTGGAAGATAATTGATACTGGAAATGAGGTTCAATTTTCTCATACAAATTTATTATCCCAATTTGTCAACGAAGTTACCATTGAATTTGACTGTCCCGATAAATCTTTTTTCTGAAGTTTAAATCAGATGCTAAGCAAAAATATCGAAACACAATATAATGATGATCAAGTGAATGATTATGATCATATATGAATATTTATAAGTTGTAACTATTTCTCTATGAAAAAAAATAATAATAAAATTTTGGATGGATGAACATTGTCTACGAGCTCATTTAATAAAAATAAAAATAAATAAATAACTTTGATACTCATTTCAATTCACTATAATTATTGCCTTAGAGTTTTAGTAAAAAAAAAAAAATCAATAATAAGTGACTACACATAAGTAACATAATTAGTGGCATAACTTTGATGGATTTTTACTGTTTTTTTTTTCTTTTTTCCTTTTAGTAACTTTGACTTAAAGTTCTTATATTGAGTGTGGAGCCGAGCGTGATTGGAAATTTATAATGTACAAGAGGCAACCGCCTTACTTTAAATTTTATTAAATATTTTCAAGAAATACTAAAAATAATATTTGATGTGAAATTGAGAACTTCTTCTCTTTACTATTCTTGAAAAGGGAAAAAAAACCCATGAGAGTGAATTGTTATTATTTAGCTTAAAATTGTATATTATGAGACACTGAACTCAAATATCACAATATGTGTTTTATTGTTGTGAATTATGAATCATAATTATAAAAAAAAAAAAAACTTATCCAATACTTTCATCGCACTATAGCTTGATATAAATTTGTTACATTACAGTTTAGAAAACCTTTAAAAAAAAACCATACACACACAATTGCACCGCTCTTTGTGGATTCATAAAATTTCACTTTAAAAAAAAAAAAAAAAATTGTTGAAACTTAGACATTAATTCATGATATATAGTTTAAGAATAAGTAGGGTCAAATAAACAGAATGAAGACACGTTAAATTAATTAGTTGAATTGCAGTTATAATTAGAGTGAAACATATATGTCCTATCATTATCATAAAATTAGTTAGATTACTGTGGAAATTTAATCACGGTCAAAGTCAAGCTACTCTTGTTTGGCTAGTTCATATACTGAATTAAGTTTCCTTCATTTTTTGTCTCATTATTATATGTTTCATTTGTTCACACTAGACAAATATTATAGGTCCACGTATTTAATAATTTATGTGTTTTATGAAAGGGATAAATTTACCGACATTCCTTTCGTCACAAAAAAATAAATAAATAAATAAATAATCTTTTTTCGAATTTTCTAAGCCATCTACGAAAATTATGACATTTTCACGCATTTTATCTGATATTTTGTGAATTTTTTTCTATTTAATTTTAATTTTTCCTTCCAGAATAAATGGGAAATTTGTCTCAAGTCAATTGGTTCAAATTAAACCAGAAGGTTCTGTTAGCGACAGTTTGTAGTTTTAATATAACGCATACAACACAACGAATCCACTTCCCATTGTGGATGAAATCCCTAAAGTAATTATGTAGCTAACATTAATTTAAATATTTTTGCAAACCTTAAAAAAAAAATTAAGAATATATGACCGGATTGACCCATGTTTTTGACTGAGTTTTATATAATATGAGGAATTATGTGAACCAGTTTCATATAATTTTTTACGTAATTTTATTTCGTGCACTATATCAAATCATTCTATTAATGAATATGTAATTTCTCAACCCAAGAAAGAACTTTAACAACTATTTTAAAATACAGGGAGCAACATATATATACTTAATTAACTAGATCACTAACTTCATCAATTTTAAAATATATATTTCACTTTTAAAAAAATAGAATCTGTTCTAGTTTACATATCATTCTTTAATACAAAAAACATTAATGGTTTTTTTTTTTTAATTCGACTCTTCTTTTTGTTAATTTTTGTCAAATATTTTGCATTAAATATATCTATAGATAATAGTCATAGTACAAGGTCTCTTCCATTTTACATCTGTTGCATTGTACTAAGTGAATCTTTATATGTCATGTTGGACCCCTGCCAAACCTACCCGGTCTAGGATCCGGTCTAGGTGGAGACCAGAACCGACCAGAAGGCCAGAACTGGCCCGATTGGAGACCGAACCGACCAGAAGGCCAGAACCGACCAGAAGATCAGAACAGGACCGACCCGACCCGAGCCGGCCAGGGCCGAGTCTAGTCCGAGGCTAGCCCACTTCGGCTGCTAGGATGGGCTCGCGATTGATCCAAATTTAGGTACTGTAGTCGGTGTGGTCCAGAAGTTTTATTACTCAAAGGCATTTCTGGAAAATCAAGTAGAAGGCCAGAAATCGAGGTCATCATCACAAGAAGAGTAGGAAAGACTTAGTTTATTTCAAGGAGTCTTCAACTAAGGAAACAACTCAAGATCAAATCATATTCGATTTAGATAGATTTAACCCGATTTTTCCTTATCTAGATCCTAAAATCGGGGGATTTAAGTCTTATTCGCCAAGTAATGTATCTTAGGTCAAATGTATAAATAGGGTCTCAATTATCATTCAAATGGAGGGAATTCTGGGTTCCAAAATCATTGTAATCAAGCAATTAGAGAGTTCTTCACTCTCAATTCTTATATAAAAAAACGGTCTGGTCGGTGAGTCGGGTGAGTCGAACAAATTTGCCCAGCCAAAATTGACCGACCAGAACGAGCCGGACAAATTCTTATATAAAAAAACGTTCTGGTCGGTGAGTCGGGTGAGTTGAACAAATTTGCCCAGCTAAAATTGACCGACCAGAACAAGCCGAACAAATTTGTCCAAGTAGGCACCGGACACAGTCTTTCTCTCATCTTTGGGTGAGTCGAACAAATTTACCCCGGTCAAAACTGACTGACCAGAACGAGCCGAACAAATTTGCCCGAGTAGGCACCGGGCACAGTCTTTCTCTCATCTTTATTCGATTTTCATACTTTTTATTCGGTTCAATTTATTTGAACCGGATCTATATTTTGGGTGTTAGGCTAGGATTTTGTAATCTACAAAATCTGACGTCAACATGTTACATGTTGACATGTCCATTAAAATTAATTAACCATCCTTAGAATGTAAATAATAAAAGAAAAGGAAAACAAAATGTGATATATAGAGACCACCCAATGAAATGCACCAGATATAGAATGGAAGTAACCATTAATATAATATCCATAATATGGTATGTTCGTTTGTGTACATAATTATACCTATTAAATATTCTTTAATTTTATACGATAATTATTATGAGAGGAATCTAGTATTTCAACATACTTGACTCGATTTAAATGTTGCATGATGACCACGTTAAAGGAAAGAGTGACAGTTGGAACTTTGTCCAGAAATGGTTTAGTTAGTTAATGCAGGTGGGCCAGTGTAATGGATATGACAAAGTAGGGCCCACATTTGGGATAAACAGTCAGTTGGCATTGTTTCTAACTTCCAACTAACATTACCATAGATTTGGGATATTAATCTTCTTGGACGGTGGTCGGAAATCACTAGTCAACATTACCCTTTTTTGGAAGCACTTTTATTTTCTAGAATTAAATATTCTCTTACATTAAATGTATTCAAATAAGGATGATTTTGATATCTCAACTTATCCATATAAAGTTAGTTGGTGTTTGAAATTTTTTTCTTCTCACTTTTTACCTATAAAAAAATATATAAATTATCTTAGTTGGTCACCATTTGAATTTATATATGTGGTGTGAATTCGTATGATTTTTGAAATTAAGGTAGGTGTGAAATGATGACTGAGAATGGGAAAATACTATTTGTAACATTATTATTTGTTATATGGGAAAAATGAAAGAATGAAAATATTTGTTAATATGTACAATAAAACGTAATTGGTTGTTAAAAATAGTTGGGTTTTTGTCAATGATGCATCCTCCATTTTCCAAATGCAGGAAAACACTATTTGTAAAACTTTTTTTTTTTTTTTTGGAAATAGGGCAAAAACTTAGATGAAATGAAATTGTCTTACAAAACATATTTTCTAAGACAAATTTTATTCATTTCATTTCATTTTAATATTAATCAAAACGAGTCATTCATATCTAAATCTTTTTTATGAAGTTCGGTTATCGAGATCTGTAAAATAGTCGCATAAGTCACAAGAGAGTACTTCTAAAGATAAGTTTTTTTCGTAAGGGGTTAAAATAAAATTCTTTTAGGAAAAGCAAGAAATACAACTTGAATTATACTTATTTTGAAAAGGAATATATTAATATTTAAATGGTACTCGTTTGATAAGATATAAATGATGCAATGATTCAGAAGCCCAAAGTTAAGCTAAACTTGGGCTAGCCCACTGCAGATATATGGGCTTTAACCAGAAGACAATTGGTGCCATTTATTTGAACAAAACGCAATCAGAAGCAATTCCAATAATTTTTGAGGTTGCTTGGGATTTGAAATACAAATGTTAAAACTAAATAAAGTTTAAATCGGTTCAAATTAGAATGAATTTTCCAAATACAACAAGACACTCGAAAAAGAAAAACAAATCAAATTAAAAATATTGAATTTTTAACTAATCAGATAATGATTCAATGTCAAACAATGATCATTACAACTCCGATTCGTAATCCATTTGTTAAATTCCCATCCAAGAGCAACATGAACATATGATGATACGATATCACTAGACCATTTCAGTAAGAATTTAAATATCTTTCCTTTAGCTTTTGCTTACCAAAAGATGTATCCATTCTTATAAATTTGTCACTTAAATCATATTTCATCTCTTATTTTAAGACCACTATATGTTAGTGTATATACTAAGGACTAAAAAATCGGGATATATCACCGAAAAATCAGTGATATATTGGAAATTTGGGGAGTTCGATACAAAAAACCACTTACATACATATCCGTTGGAATATCGGCGATTTATCGCGATTTATCGACGATAAATCGCCGATTTTTTGATGTCGAAAACTCGCAGTTCAATGTTGTCAAAATATCGCGAGAAATCGGCGAATATCGGCGCCGATTTATCGATTGGAAATTTTCATTTTCTGCAAAAAAAAAAAATTCTAAGTTTCTGTCGGTGGCTTTTTAACTATAATTGAAAACTTGAGAGTTGAGATGCATGCATGTATTAATAATATGGATGACATTTGTTTGGATTTGATTGGATGATGCATTTGATTGGATGATGGAAATTTTTTTGTCCCCCAATATCAATACATCACATGAGGCTATGACAAGGTATCACTTAAAGGCTAAAGCTTGTTCCAAAGGTGCAGTGATATAATTATAAATATTGCCTCAATTGTGTTCATAAGTTTGTATGAAAGTCCCGTAGTATTTGCTTTGCTAATTTAATTTTCTTGCTTCATAAATTATTTTCCTTCCTTCATATATTATAAATAATTTGTGTGCTAATTTTCCATCGATTGTTCATCAACATCAAGAAGGTTCATCATTTAAAGGTTAGTTAATTTAAATACTTAACTACATATTTAATTTTTGGAAGTAATGTTGTAATCTATACTGATAATTTATTATTAGTAGATTTAGTGAATTTGTATCCATAATTTTGATTGAAATATTATCTGTTAAATATGACTTTGGGCACATTGTTTTATATTATGTTTAATTTAGAAGGATTTAATTTTATTTACATTAAGTGATGTTTTAATATATACAAATTGATATGTGAATAATATATATATTTTTTGGTGTTATGATGGATGCATTTTCCTACATTTTAATTTGGACGTATGACTAGATAAGGCAATTTTTGGTTAAATGATACCTTGCCCGTATGACCTAAATGATCATATGTGGTAACATAAATACAAATTGATATATCATCATCCTACATTTTATTTTGGTTATATACGAATTGTTAAGATAATTATGTTTTATATCATCATCACCGAACAATCCAAATAGCATTTATGAAATTACTATGAATTTGTAGCATTAATTAAATTTTCAGATAAAATAAAGAATATAACAAAGTTTCACCAAATTTATAATAATTTTGAGTCATTTATAGAAAATAGAGGAATTTAAATATATGACCTCCTTTAAGAAAGGAAAAAAAAAATCGTGGGTGAAATATCCATTTTCTTATTTAAAATGATGCTGCAATTTTAGTCTATAGATATATGTCATAATCTAAGTACGTACTGGGTAGCTAGAGTACTTGACCACAAAAGGATAGATTTGAATCCTTTTGAAATACAAATTAATTATTTGATTAATAATATCAATATATCACCAAAATTTGCTCAAACCAGTGTGGTTTATATATTTATAATTGTATTTTATGGGTACTTGCACACACACACACATCTGTTTCAAAAAATGTCATGTTTCGAAAGTTTTTTTTTTTTTTCAATCACAAAAAATTGGTCTTTTATTAAAAAAAGATAAATTGTGATAAATATGGATAACTTGTTATAAAATTGTATAAAAAATTAAAAAGATAAATAATTTAAATAAGTAGATGCAGCAATGAGCAAATCTCTTACACTCTTGAGTCAAAACTATTTTGCTAAACTTTTGAACACTCATTCCAAAAAAAAAAAAATATATCAATTTACGAAAAGCATAATTTTTTTTAAGCAATTTTATTAATGAATGGACAAGTTTCTATAAGATATTTCATACGTCTCAATATATATATATAAAACTTTTCTAGAAAAATCAATTAAATTAATCAATTTTCAATCATACACCTTTCGTATTAATTCGCGCTCATATATATCTTCTAATTTATTATTTATCATGTGCAATTTTATTTTTAACTTGCAACTTTATTTATTAATATATTATACATCTTTGTGTATTTAAATTATTTACTTAAAATATTTGAACATATTTTCTTATACCGAGATATGGAATGGCAAGTGAAAGTAGTTTTACTGGAAGAGACCCTGCATGGAAATATTGCACAACCGTCTTCGGACGATCAAATGCCACTACTTGTAGCTTTTGTGGTCACACGTTTATGAGTGGAGGTATTACACGTTTCAAATATCACTTGAGCCACACGAACCCAAAAAAAATGGACATCCCTGTAAAAATGTACCTCCAGAGGTTAAGCAAGAGATGCACGATTATATTAAAGCTAAGGAGGTTTCAAAAGGGAAGAAAGCTGCAAAAATGGATGACATTAGAGCAGAATTACGAAGGGAGTTATATGACGAGGATGCAGATGAGGATGATGATGATATTGTGTATCTTGATGATATGATAGATCAAAATGAATGATAACAATATCGTGCCGCTGTACGACAATCTAAGGCAAGTGAGTGGGAAAGAGATCAAATGCCTTATTTTGGGCGTAACAGAAGAGGTTCTCAAAGTTCTCAAAGTACTCGTGGTTTGAATTTTGAACCAACACCAGCACCATCTTTATATAAGTCACAAGAAGCAAAACAAAAAAAGATAAAGAGTATGTTTTCTGGTGTAAACATCAGAGAAAAAATGGGACGGATGGTGAGTAAATTTTTCATTTACGATAACGTACCACCAGAGAAAGCTTCATCATATCATTTTCGAAATATGATCCAAAGTGCACAGGAAGTTGGTGCGGGTGTAAAACCACCAACTTCATATGAGATTAGACATAAGTATCTAGATATGGAGTACACTGACATGAAGATGCATGTGAACACACAAATGCAAAAATGGAAGACATATGGGTGTACAATCATGACCGATGGATGGACAGGACCAACAAAATTGTCAATCCTAAATTTCATGGTCTACTGCAATGGAAGCACTGTCTTTCTTAAATCTGTTGATGCATCAGATAAGATCAAGGATCATAAATACATCTATGATCTGCTTAAAGAAGTGGTGACCGAGGTTAGAGTGAATAATGTCGTTCAAGTTGTTACAGATAATGGTTCCGTTTTTGTGAAGGGGGAAAAACTCATGCAAAAATACAACTTATATTGGACATCCTGTGCTGCACACTGCATTGACTTGATCTTTGAAGATATTGGAAAAAAACATACTATCAAGGCAGTCATTATGAAGGCTAGGCAATTGACGAACTACATTTACAATCATGGGTGGTTGCTGGCAAAAATGCGAGAGTATTGCCAAGGAGATAGTACGGCCAGGAGCAACTCATTTTGCAACAAACTATATCACACTAGATAGTTTGTTGAAGAAAAAATCTAGCTTGAAACAATTATTCACGAGCGACGAATGGGCTGAAAATCGTTTGAGTCGTTCAGAGGTGGGTAAATCAGTGGAAAGTCACATTCTTGACCACGAGTTCTGGGATCAAGTAAGACATGTGGTGGACATTTATGAGTCATTATATCAAATACTTCGAGTCGTGGATACCGAGGTTGTTCCCACCATGCCGATCTTATATGATCTTATATGAGTTGTTTCGTATCATGAAACAAAAAGTCCAAAACACAAGATTGTCAGTGTGGGTACTTAACATAATTCAAGCTAAATGGGAGAACACACTTTCACATCCACTACATGCTGCAGGTAATATCACGCAACACATCCTATATTATGCACTTGTATAAATTATTTGATATACTAACTGCATTTTTTATTTTGTAGCTTTCTACTTGAATCCAAGATTCCAGTATACCCAAGGAGTTGGTGAAGATATGAATCTAATTCAAGCGGTGCACGAAGTGTTCAATAAACTTGAACCCTACTCAAAAGGCATAGCCCAAATTGGAAATGAGGTTTAAAAACTATAATTTGAATATGCTTTATATAACTACTAGTGAAATTCAAATTTATAGTGTATACTTGCATAATTGTGTGAATTTGCAAATCACCTATTTTCGTGATGCTAAAAAATGATTCAGTGATCGTGCTGCGCTTGCATCAAGAAATACAATGACCCCAGGTACGTCTTGTTACCGATTATATTAATTACAACAAAATTATATGGAAAATATATATGTTTGACATTTATTAATGCTTGACAGCTGAGTGGTGGGTTATGTATGGTCAATCATCGTCTACACTTAGAAATCTGGCCATAAGAATACTGTCACAAATAACGTCGTCTTCTGCTTGTGAAAGAAATTGGAGTACATTTGCCTTGATACACACTAAGCAGCGCAATCGACTTGCATATTCTAGACTTGAGAAACTTGTCTTTTGCTACTACAACATGAAATTAAGGTTACGAGATATGGAAGCTGAAAATGACAACGTTGCTGGGCTAGACTACCTTGATGTAGTTGATGTAGCGCCTGACATTGGTGATGAGGAAGAAGATCCATTATTCCAATGGATTCGGCCTATCCACATGGACGATGCTGGAGGTAATCCGGATCCAAAAGTTGCAACAACTGTTCGTGAATATGGCATGAATGTGTCTCAGATAATGGAAGAAGATGTTGGTGTCAATACCGGTGGTTCAAGTGAATCTGTGGATACTTCCAGAAAATGTTGGAAGCAATGTTGGTGGAAGTATCGGTGGTGGTGGTGGCAGTGGTGAAAATGTTGAAAATTATGATGCTGAAGATCAATTTTAGTTAAGTCCATTTATCGGTGAGGGTGATTACACACATGCAACACTAGATTCTGACCATGGAAGTAGAGCAGGGGTGCAGGGATTGGTGCTATTGGAAAGAATTACGAAAGAAGACATGCTTGGAACTGGAACCAAGATGAGAGCTCAAACACTGATATTGAATCACTTTCTATGAATCTTGACTCAATGAGTATGAGCACGGATCCTTACGATGCATATCAACCGTCATATTCTCACGGCAGACACAGCACTTCACAGTTTGATTGGAGTAGTCAAAATACATTTCAGTACCCACTACCTGAAATGTCTCATGGAGGTTCAAACATGCAACCATATTGGGTCAATCCACTTTATCCGATTTATGGAAGTATAGTTGGAAGAAGTAGAGAAACCTATGAATGTTATCTTCGTGATTACCTTGGCATCAATATTGTTTGAATCAAGCAAATATGCCATCTTTTGCATTTGAGCCTCATAGGAGTTCAAGCTATTACTAGTCCATGTATTAATTTTGTTAGATAATTTGTCATGTTATCATATGAGACAACATTTATATAATAATTTATCTCTAAATTTGTTGTAAACATATCTTTTTATTTGAAATTTAAGTTCAATATATGTATTAATGTTACTTATTATATTATATAAAGTACTAGATATTTTTTTCAATTTTTTTTACAAATTTTTAAAAAAATGTGCGTAAAAAACCGATATATCCACCGATATCGATATATTCGTCAATATATTCATAAAATCCGATATATCCACCGATATCGATATATCCGTCAATATATCCATAAAATCAAGGTACCGATATATCCGTCGATACCGGTATTTTAGTCCTTGATATATACTGATCACTTAAATCATGTTTCATCTCTTATTTTAAGACCACTAAATCATGTGTCATCTCTTATTTTAAGATCCCTAATATGTTAGTGCATATACCAATCACTTAAATCATGTTTCATCTCTTATTTTAAGACCTCTTATTTTAAGACCACTAGTAGTATACACCGATCACACTTCCTCTCATAACTATGTGGGGCTTTAGCAAATCCCACCCACAATTTTTTTTTTTTTTTAATATTTAGTGTTTAAATATTGATTTAAACAACGAAAGTTATTAGCCCCTCAATAATAAGTCCCTAGCTCCGCCCCTAATACCGATAATGTCAGTGTTAATATACATGGTCCATATCAATCGTTTGATATAGAAAAACATAACACAATTTTGGAAAAAAAAAAAAAAACACCTATCATTGATTAAAAAGACTCTCTTATCTCGTGAATATAGTAATATCATTTGATACATGTAAAATGTGTTTACAATACAGGAATGGGAGATGAGATAATATCTTCATATGGATGATTTCATGTATTTGCAAACTCGATTAGATTAAGTCAGAATTCAAATAAAATATAGAAAGAAAGACTCAGGAGAGTGATCAGAAGAATGCAGCATTCCAAACACAATTGCGAGATGAAATAACATAAATCATGAAAGACATTCAGAAGTTTTATATGGTAGCAGATTTTCTTCTTTTGGCTTATCATAATTTCATATATATATATATATATATATATATATATATATATATATATATATATATCTTACTATATAGTTCAATAAGAACTATAAATGCATTACCAATTTATGGATACAGATAGATACTTACAATCATTCACATTTTTTCTTTAATATCTACTAAACTTGCAATCATTTCTGCCCATATAAACCAAGGCTGTGGACAATGAAGAGCAATAAACCACTTAAGTTTCTAAACCTAGTTTCTAAAGTGACCATTTCTTGCACCCCTAATAACAGGAAAGATTACTTCACCTGAACAGTATCCAGCTTTAAAGAGCACGCCAGTTAATACCTCAAGCGTCTATTGTAGGAATCAAATAGGGCATCAGGGACGATTAGAGGCAATTTATCGACATAAATAAAAAGCCTCTTCAAATTCTCACTTGTTATAGCTGTCATGTCTATTACATCCCTGCCATCCAGAAGTACCCATAGATCACCAGAATTTACTCTTTTTAGGCTGTCACGGCAAAATGGACATGATTGTGATCTTGAATGCCTGCAATAAGAAACTTCATGCTGTTAGCACATGAGAGATGACTAATTGAAATTTAAGTCGGACATCATGATCAGACATTTGATAGAAAAACTTATTCCCAGGTAAATGACAATTATGAAGTTTTATTCATCAAGCCTCACTTCTGTTCATGAAATTTCCATAAAATCATTAAACATATCCTAGTTAGGAGTATGTAATTGAAACTCTTTCACTTTGTATTCTCACAGAAGAATTACAATGACACATCCACAAGGTCCAATATTCTCATCTCTTTCATTGATTAAGCAAAAAGGCAAACATTAATAACCATGAGTAGTGAAAAAAGGACGTTGAAGGATTCTGAGATTGATAAACTGCATACAGCAAAGTGAAGTGCAACTGAGTAGAGTGTAAACATTCTTACTAGATGACGATGAAGTAAGAATCTCAGTGATAGAATATCTAAGGTAAATTACCAAAACAACGGATCTACAAAAACTAAGATCATCCCATATATAATTTATAATTATGATGTTGACCTTTTGTTGATTTAGCCCCCAAATATATGTTTTTCTCCAGTAACTTCCAGCACCAACCACCGCCCCCGCCCCCCCAAAAAAAAAAGAAAAAGAAATGCTCATGGCATGTTACGTAGAGGGAGATATAGACTACCAATCTCTGTAGCATTTCAGGCACATGGCATGGTTACAATCTGGCAAGACTACTTTACTCTTCATCTCCATGCAAATCCCACATTCTTCTTCCCCTTCAACACTTACTTCCGATAAATGCTCATCTTCTTCTTCAACCCTTTTCATGTATTTCTCCCTGCAGACAGCTTTTTGCTTTTTATCTTCTGTATCTGTGACACCTCTTTGAAGTTGAACCAAAGAGGGATAAATAACAGCTGGACAGAAGATATTCCCCATTGTCAAATATCACCAGTCTCCTCTCCTTCGGCAAAACATGTAGTCAATTTTGAGACTAGGAAGCTTACCATAGAATTCTCTAATGCTTGCTTTTCTCTCATGAGTGGACATAGTGGTGGTGCCATCAACATAAACCTGGACCACAACGATGTTTGATCATCAGTCATGCAAAAAACGAGGAATGAAGTGCATAAACAGAATCAGCACTGATGCATCAATTGTGGCTAAACGATGAGGTGAATTGCATTATGCAAGATGAGAACTAACCTTGTAAATTAGAATCCTCAACAGCCCAAGTATGCCAGCAAGGTGGCAGTCAGTCCATTGTACTAGAAAAAGGAAAAACGGAGCCGCTGGACTGTATGACATTCTCATTTGCAGGCATGCACCATCATACTCCCGTGGAAATTCAGATGCCCTGATCAACAGAGCTGGTTTTAGAAATCTCCATTTACACGATGTAGGATAAAAATGTAGCTCAATAAGATTCAAATGAAGTACCAATAAGTACAAAACTACATAGATGTAAAAGCTATTTCACAAAATGAAGACAAGCTTTCTTTCTTAGCAGCTACAGGCTTATTGTTAAAGCTCAAAACCATACCTTTTCACCAACTGAGACAGCTGATAAATCAAATGTTAAACCAATTACATTGCAGACTTTTCAGAATCAGTTGGCATAACCTGAATTTTTACAATTGAACACACAAAAAAGATTCCCACAAATTCTAAAGGCTATGATTAGAACACAATTTTGTTGTTTAATCAACACTTTATCTGTAAGTTTCCTCATAAAATGATTCTTATACTCTCAATTACTCCAGCTCATTTAACACAGTAGAGCTAAAGGCTTGAAAGTAGCATTCCAAATTACTCTAAATCGAAACACTAGAATCATTAACACTAAGTATTCATCAAAACAGTATCCTTTGTTTTCTAACACTCAGCATCAAAACACAGAGCGATAAGAAAATTAAACCATAAGCATCGTAAATTCTGCAAATAAATCAAAAAAATAACAAAAAATTAGTAAACGTGGTCTGAAAAGATTACTTACAAAGTGTTAGCATGCTGAATATCAGCTTCGAGCAATTTGATCGAATCCCTAAAAGACCTCCGCATTGGACCTCCACCGCTTACATACATCTCAAATTCGAGCAATTTTTTCGCCTCAATACATCATCGAGAATTATATGATCATCACCATGATTATCACCAGTGAGAAATCGAGAAATTTGAATAAAAGTAGATAAAAAAGCAGAAATTTAGTTTTTCCTTTTGCACTTTCGCTCTAAAAGTTTGATGGAGAACTCTGTAGACAGTGACACGCTATCATTTATGAGAATTTGTCTCTCTCTTCTCTTCTTTTGGTTGCATATAAAAATTAAAGGACACGTAATCTCAAAAAACAAATCGACACGTGTACAGTGGAATCATGTATCAGATAATACTAGTATAATACCCGTGTAATACACGGGATATTTTTTATGATAAATAAATTTTATTAGTTATGTATATTATTTTAAGTTTTAAGTTTGAATGATATTTATCTTAATTTATGATTTACTATTTATTTATTTCATATGTATATGCTGATAAATGCATAATTTATTTGTCATTTCACATTGATCATATTTTTTCCTCAATTTTGTAATTTTTTTATTTAAGTATATTTTTATAATTTTGGATAAAAAAAATCTCAAATGCATAAAATTAATAAACCTTTCAATAATGATATATGATGTAATAATTGTAGTAAATTAACCAAAAAATATCTCTATGGAAAATTGGCAGTTCACACCTTGCAGCTTGAAAATATATGGTCCTCCACCTCTGTTAATCGTTGTATCGATTTTTCTTCCCATCGAAGTAAAACTGAACATCAAGTTGTATGCCCGAATATTATCAATGAAATTCTTACTTCTAGAATTAGGGCCAATGACATCTAAGAATCATCAATCAAACATTTTTAATTAAAAATGAATTTAAATAACATAAATTGGAAAAAACAAATCATACCTACTAAACGGGTTTCTAAATCAAGACATGAGATAATTTCTTCGAAGTAAATTCAAAGCAACGCCGTAAATCAATATGAGCCCACCGTAAATCAATTATCATTATCGATCTGAATCGTAAGGCAAAATCTTGGGTAAGACATTTTACGAGATGAGGTGGATCGGGTCGGTATGAGTCACGTAATATTTTTATATATATTAAAAAAATATAATTTTAATAAATAATATTATGTTAGTGTTATACATAATACAAAAGTATTACATGTTATCTGATGTATGAAAGGGGAAAAATTGGATCCTGTGTTTTTTAATGACTGGCCCGACTCAAAATCTTATAATATGAAAATATTATTTGATATAAAGAAAAATATTATCTAATATACTAAAGTATTGCATGTTTTCTATTGGATCTATAGTACAAACATATTATCTAATATATAGAAAAATATTATCTAATACACACAATATTATGTCTTCTGTTTTGATCCATGTGTTTTCATTTTAACTCGGCCCGTTTCATGGAATAGTATGTGTTTCCTTTTTAACTCAACCCATCTCACAGAGTAGTATCTGTCACATGGTATTACGCAAACTCACCCGAAACATAAAATTTATCAATCTTGAAATTTTTTGAAATTATTAGATTAAGATTTCATTCGAAACGTACAACTTATAAATCCTCGAAAACTTTGAAAATAGATTTTTAAATTTAATTGGCAAAAACTTATATACCCCCAGTGTACGTATCCCCAACGGTATTATTAGTTTGATATTAGTTATATATTTATAAGATATTAATTGTATATTTATAAGGTATTAGTTGCATACTCATAATGTATTTCTTGTATAACCGAAATATGTGTTTTAATGAAACATATTAATTGTATATTCATAAGATATTAATTATTTACTCATAAGTTATTTACTCGTATAATTAAAATATATCGTTTAATGAAAGATATTACTTACTTGTTATAAATAAAGATATTATTCGTATTACATAAAAGTATTAGAGTTGAGATCAAAAATATACCATACCCCAGATCACACAAACCTTACTCAATTTAATTAATTAGTGTTTGAAAGATTTGACAAAGAGTTTCAAATTTAATATGGTTAGCATCTTTTTATGCCATTACCATTTTTCGCACATGTGCTAATGTATTTGAAGCTCATATGGAAATATTGGAATATATATATATATATATATATATATATAGTAATTATTAACAAGTATTAGAGTAAGTTTCCTGTGCAATTGGTGCATAAATTTTAGATCTATGTATTTGGGTTGGTCCGAATCCGACCCGGCTTGGGTCCTTTTTTTTTTTTTTGCGTACTTTTCCCTTTTTTTTCTCTAACTTTTATACTATATTAGTCATACTTTTATATTATATTAGTCCTACCTTTATGTACAAACTAGCAGTGCACCTGTGTGTTATATAACAATACTCACAATACACGGGTGCACCCGTGTATTGCACGAATTGTTATATTTTTAGTTAAATTATAGTTTAGATTATTATACTAAAAGATTGTTTATATATTTTGAAATATGATCTTTTACGAAAAGGAAATCAAGTTTTAATTATTTGTAAATATTGTAATTAATTAATATATTCTTTTTGACAATGTATATAATTAATAATTTTTTTAACATGAAAACGAATACATTTAATAAGTACGTGAAACAAAAATAATGTCGTTTATTATATCTATTATACTTTATATATTTTATCTCATATAACATTTATAAAATCATATAACATTTTATATATTTTATCTCATATTTTATTTGTTGTTATACTTTTATATTGAAGATTTTATCAGATTTGTAGATATTTTTTCCATATTTCTTTACGTCTTTTTTTTGTGTGTGTATTATGTTTCTAGTTTAATAAACTATATTATCATACATTTCATTACTTAGAAAAGCCTAATAAAAGAGAAAAACTTCTTTTTTTTCAAATCCTACCATCAAGACTCAATCTTATTAGGCCCATTCTTATTTAGGTTAAATTATTTCTTCCTCTCCAACACATATATTGACACACACACACACACACATATATATATATAGAAGAAACAATGAAAACAAAACTCTAACCCACCATCCCTTCTCTTTGTCGTCGCCGCCTCCGCCGCCTTTCCTCGCTACCCTTCATCTCTCTTTTTCACCGGCCTTTGTCTCATTCCACCACAGCCCCTCTCTCACAACCCTTCTCCTATTCTCCTTCATTTCTTCCACTATTCCTTTTTGCATATTAATAATACACACTATTTATTATAATTTGTGGTTTTTTTTTTAGTTGATATGTAGATGATGGAGTGAGAGTCGCCAACTTGGATTGTGAGGGATGTGCTACGAAGCATTGAAAAACTCTCTATTCAGGCTCAAGTATATGAGTTCAAGTTACCAAAATGAAACAAAAATAATTTTTGTTTAATGTTGCAGCTTCCATCTCTAATTTTTCTTCTTATTTTGACATTTTGAGGCCCACGAATTTTCTTCATATTTTCAACTTAATGCTCATCTCCATTATTTCTTTTCTTGCTCAAATGCTCAATTGTTCAATGTGTATTCTAATCAACCACTTAGAACTTATATAGTACAGTGGTTTGGAGAGAAAGTCTCATTCAAATTGCTTGAAGAGGAAGTCTCACTCAAAATTATTTAGAAAATCAAAATGAAATTAAAAAGAAAATAAATTATTTACACAGTCAGCATTATGATGTGACATTTTTGAGATGAAAAGTGGCAATCCTGAAATTATTTCCAACTGTCCTGTTATTAGAATAGTATAGATATCATACATTTATGTAATACTTTAACTTCAAAAAAAAAAAAATTCGGCACAATTTGTACATGTATACCTTTATATGATATTACTCATACATTTATATGATATTATTCTTACATTTATATCAATATAGTCATACATTTATGTAATATTAGAGCTGGCAATTTGGGTCGTCTGACCCGGCCCGACCCAACTCGTCGGGCCAGATGATAAAGTCGGGTCGAGCGGGTCAGGCCATTCGCCTATAAAATTTGAGCCCAACCCAACCACGTTCGAGCAAACGTGCCAAATTGGCCCAAACTCCTAATTTTTTTAAATTAAAAAATATTAAATAATTAAATTCTTAAACCAATTTGCATGTAAAATACCTTCATATAAGATAATTTAACACGTACAATTTAAATTATAGTATTCTATTTATCTAATTGAAGATAAATTTTTAATATAATCAAACTATTAGTGGGGCAAAGTCTAATAATTTTTACCTTTTTTTTTTTCATTCAGAAAGGTTTCAATTCGATTCACATCTCTTCCAAGAGAATTTTAATTATTTAAAATCCTAATTTAAGTTAGTTAAAGATGGATGAAAACGAGAATAAATAAGAAAAAATAAAAAGATAAATGAAAACATGAGAAAGGGAATAGAATCACATATCAAATTTGCAAGTTGCATATAAAAAATATAATAAAAAAAATTAATTTAACAGGCCATCGGGCCGGTCCGAGCCCTACGGGCCAATTTGGCCCAAGTCCATCCGGCCCATCGTGCCACTTGGACCGGGCCAAAAAGTTTTGGCACTTTTCATACCACTATTTTTAGAGCCCAGTCCAACCATATTTTCGGGTCAATTGGGCCAACCTATTGGGTCGGGCTCAAATTATCGGCTCTATGTAATATATTAAGGTACAATTAATATAACTAAAAGGAACAACTAACATAACTAAAAGATATGAATTAAAACACCATTTTTCCCTTATGAGTTGACATGGTTGTCAAATGAAGCTTATTTATAATTAAAAAAATAAGAAAAAAATGTGCATACTATTTATATATATTATACATATAGTAATTGTATAACATGTATAAATATCTATACAATTAGTTTTATGGCACTGCCAATAAAATCAAATCACATATTTACATTTTAGCAATTGTATCAAGGATGCAAATATTCCTTAGAAAATATAGTCATATTGATATTACTGAGCAATTTATCGTTATATTAGACAATATTGCAAAATATCAGTATCAAATATATATTAGACTCCCAAAATACTAATATACACTTACAAAATATCGATATTGGTATCGAATATATAAACTTGCAAATAAATATCTACAAGCTCTTAAGAATGATTTGCAACTTACTTTTAGCCATAAAACAAACACAAAAATTCACATAAGACAGAGTTTTTTATAATCTTATATGAGATCGAAATTGACCATATTGAATGGGTTGACCCATCTTGTTGATCCATATGAACTTTGTCTTACATAAGGTCTCACGTGAAATCGTCTCACGTAAGACCTACTCTAAAACAAATACCTATACATGTATTATTAATATTTTTATGATTGTGTGGACTGGTTTGTTGATTAGTTTGACAACATTGATCGGCGTTCGTTGGATAGACCAACATTGATTGTGTATAGACGAACACATACGGGCTCCGTCTAGCATAAAAAAATCCGTAAGACGATTTCATATAAGTTTTTTGCGTATTATTTTATGTGTACTTGAATTGTGTTTTGTGTATTTAAAAAGACCTACACTTAACAATTCATATATGAATTGTGAAAATGAGTTCAATTTGTGGGTAATAAGGATTTGTCTCACGAAAACTATCTGTGACACATGAGCTTTAGTGTTTAATTAGTGATGCTTTAACATATATAAATTGGTAAATATCACTGATGATATCCAAAGTTGCCCTTATTTCCTAATCGGTACACACTATTTTTTATCACAAAAACTTATAAAACGATCTCATAAACATTTACCATGAAACAGATCCTTTATTACCTTTAACAAAACTAATTTTCACAAATTCATTTGTGAAGTGTGGGTTATGAATTGTCTCATCTCACGTAACTAGATTCGTGAGACAGCCTCACACAAAACTCACTCATTTTCAATTCATCTAACATATTTTCAATCGCGATAGTTTATCATCAAAATTCATTCCTTTAGCTAAAAATATTTAGTTCAAAGTGACGGAAAAAAACAAACTTATTTGCCTAGTTTTCCGTTGCTTTTAATTTATTTTTTAACATAAGTGATGAACTTTGATGAAAAATTTAAACTCAAAAGATTATTTTTGATGAATCAAAAACGTGTATCAATACTCAAAAAGCGTAAAACTTAGAGACTATAAGTGTGATTCACCATGTACTTGTTGAGTTATGTAGCCTAATATTAATATTTGTTTATGTTTATGATATATCAATATGGTGTATCTGTTAGGATATATATTGTGATATGGACATTATTTGAGTTACATAGGGCTTTTAGGGCTATGACCTAGTTTTAGGTATAAATAATTGTTTGATTCATTTTATCTAATTGTACTACACGCACTTGAGAAATTAGTAGATCCCTTGACTTGGTAGTGCCCCAAAGGTAGTTAGTTTAGTTTGACGAATTGGGTGAACAAATTGTTGTTATTTATTTTTGTTCATATCAAATTCTCTATAATTGTACTCTTAAATCCTAACCATTGGTATCAGAGGTAGTTAGTTTAGTTTGACGAATTAGGTGAACAAATTGTTGTTATTTATTTTTGTTCATATCAAATTCTCTATAATTGCACTCTTAAATCCTAACAACTGGTATCAGAGCATCAGGTTTAGAAGATCTGGTGGTGGAAGCAATTATGATGAGTGAAAGTAGATCATCGGTTAAGAAGTTTGATGGAATGGATTGTGGGAATGATTTTTTTTTTTGGTTTAAGAAGATGCAGATCGAGGATTACTTGTACGAAAAGAATTTTGTATCAAACCCAATGAGAGGAACTTCAGTTCGGAGGATTCAGATGGGTGGATGATTTAGTCTCCAAGTTGAGAACTTGTGGATTGATCTCCAAGTGGGAGATATTGTCCAACATGTGGATCCATCTCCAGGTGTGAGAGATTGTCCAACGTGTGGATTCCAGATGGGAGATTATTGTTGTCTGGTGGGAGATCGAGTGTTAGTCTCTAGGTGAGAGAGATCGTCAGAGTCAGTCTTCAGGTGGAAGATTATTGGACTCTACATGAAGGATTCAATCCGTGAAAATTGAGTCAATATTCAGGTGGGAGATTGTTGGATATAGAAAAGATTCAATCAGTCTCCAGATGAGTCAGTCTCCAAGTGGGAGATCGTTGGATATATGAAAGATTCAATCAATCTCCAGATGTGAGATTGTTGGCTCTCCAAGAAAATTGAGTAATTGAATCGATTAGATACATTTGAAGTTTGTCTCCAGGTGGGAGATTGTTGGGTTATGGAGCCTCATTTACTGATATTAATATTCAGCCTCCAGATAAGAGATTGTTGGGTTATGGAATCTTACTGATATTAATATTCAGTCTTCAAATGGGAGATTGTTGAGTTATGTAGCCTAATATTAATATTTGAGTTGGTCTCTTGTACAACCGTCTCATTTGCAATGAGACCGCGCAACCGTGCGCCACAAAAAAAAAAAAACACATACTTATAGTCCTAAAAGACATATTTAGAGCTAAAAATCACATATTTGTGTGGCGCACTATCGACCGTGCCCCATACCATGCGCTACACATACTGTGTATTGTTATGCACAATCGAACCGTGCCCCACAGCATGATCGTGCGCAAAAAAAAAATCACATACTTAGAGCTGAAAATCACATACTTAGAGTCGGAAATGGTATACATGTACATTGTTGTGGCGCACTGTCGAGGTCGACCGTGCGCGGTTCCATCGCATGGTGCGATGGTTGCACATGAATTTTTGCCTTAATATTTATTTATATTGATGATATATCAACATGGTGTATCAGTTAAGATATATATTGTGATATGGACAATATTTTTAGTTATATAGACTTTTAGGGCTTATGACCTAGTTTTGGGTATAAATAACTGTCTGATTCATTGTATCTAATTGTACTACACGCACTTGAGAAATTAGTAAATCTTCTGGTTTGGTAGTGACCCCAAAGATAGTTAGTTTGACGAATTGGATGAACAAATTTGTTGTTCTTTATTTTCGTTCATATCAAATTCTCTATAATTGCACTCTTAAATCCTAACAGTACTAAATGATAAACATACTTTCGATTTGAAATCGAAATCGAATTAATGATTTCCGAAACGTTTTCCAAATTGTAAACGACGATTGAGTTTCGATTTTCAGAATCGGCCACACCATCAAAATATTATTGTTAAATAACTTGATGCATCGAATTGAAAAAAATTATACATTTAAAAAAAAAACTTTTTACTCTTTTTTTTTTGGCAAATTAATGGCATAAGCTAGCTCAAAATTGAAAAATCTGACTAAGATAATAAAGCATAAATTCTTAACAAACGAAATCGTGATATTTTCGCAGAGAGCAAGAGTTTTTCAGAACCTGCCGTAATTCCTTGAGGGTAAAATTGATCGCTAGGGTTAGAAATTTGAATTGGGAATTAGGGTTAAGCGATGCCCCGTACCAGTAGAGAAGACGATCGTAGGAGATCTTCCCCGTACAACACGTCGAGAGATCGACGCTCCGATCATCACAAGGTGTGCTGATATGTTACGGTTCATTGTTTTATTTATTGCCTGCCATTGCTGCATAATCCAAAATGAATTTTATATCTTTGATATTGATTGCCATTCTGCACCTAAGCAAAAGATTTTCCCCCTTTTCACCAGAAATTGTTTGGTAAATATGCCAAATTAGAGTAGAAAATTGTTTACAGATTATGTGCTATTTAAAGATCGGTTCGTGCCTTCTAGTTATCTACTTCAATACAGATATGCTAAGTGACATTTGGTTTTTCTAGTGCTTTCATTGGGGCATTCAAACTATGACAATGTGTATGCTTTGACAAGAAATGACTCAATCTGTGTATGTCCTATAGGAAAAAGCTAATAATTCGGATGATAAAGGGTTCAAGAGAAAAGAGGTGAACCAAGATCGGGAGAAAGATCGATATCAGAAGCAAGAGGAGCAGACATCTGCAAGATATTATGGAGGAAGAAGCAAAAATGAGCATTATGGAAATAGACGAAACCAAGAATCGAGCAGGTCGTGATGGAATTTGTTTCTTCCTCTGGAATTTTCCTTTCTGCTGTTGTAGTAACATGAGTAGCTCTCCCATTAGAATACTCTTTCTTTTTTCCTGTTCAGTGATTTGGTGATATTACTTTGTACTCTGTGGTGGCACATGGCATACCTTGTTTATGCTAGCATGTGCTTATGCTCTATGTGGTGTCTGGATGTATAGGTACTATAAGCACAGTGGAGATAGAGAAAAGCAGTATAGACAGAAGTCACCTGGCCGATCAGATGATAAATCTCACAGGTAAGCTACACCTCAGTCAAATTCACTGTCTTATGAAAGGGGATTCAATAGATTATCTTAACCCTAAAACCTATCTTTTATAGTTCTTGAAGTTCTAAATATAGCGTGCTCTATCTGTTGTTCACATTAAGTTCATTTAGCCCTTGTTTGGTTAGTGTTGCATATGCCACGTGAACCAATTAAAATAATATTGGTCCTTCTAATATGTATCATTACGTAGATCACTTTGCAGTCTTAATAGCCCTGGTAATTTATATGTTTCAGTTATCTTTCCTTTTCTGTACTATGATAGCTGCACTTTTATTCCAATTCACCATCATTATCATCATCAAATCCCCTTCCTGTTACTTGTGTTGGTCAACACATGTATAATATCCATGTAAAGGAGTTTTGAAGCCATAGTTGGTTGGGTCACATGCCTAAAGCCAACAGTGACTTTTTTTTTTGCTGTGGGTGTCATTGACATAGCCCTAATACTCCTCCTTCCCCCCGATATGTGAACAGCCGGCACACCAAGATGTAGTTTATGTTACCCTAATTCATTTTGGAAAATCCTGAGTTTCTGGCATATCTTACCTTCGTTAGATATGAAATTATAGTGGCACTTTTCACCCAAATTATTTGTTGAAAATTCAAGATTCTGTAATACATGTCTTGATTTGTTCAATAATCATGTTCTTGGATATCTTGTTAACAGCAAGCGAACTAGTGGATTTGATGTAGCTCCATCTGCTGCTGGTGCTTTGCCAAGTCCTTCAGGTTAACTTGCAAACATGTACTGTTAATCTTGGTTTGAATTGCTGCCTGAGTTTTTCTTTTCTTGATTGCATCACTATATTTTGATTTTACATTTCTCTCATTTATCGAGTATTGTACTAAAACTATCATTATGTTGTTGGCTGTTGTGTGTGGTTTCTTTTTTTGATTTGTCACCATTACGTTAAGAAGGCAATATTGCGCTATGCTTGTCTCATTGGTGTGAGGGACGTAGAATATATGCCAACGAGGAATCGATGCTCCAGTAGCAGGACCTTTTCATCTTCAACTGCAACTATTGTTATTTGGTAGACTTGAACTGTAAGGCAGATGCAGTGGTGAAAATTATTTCATATAATAGAATCTGAATGGTATACAGCCATGGGTAAGCTAGGCTTTCTCTACATTTTTTATTAACTGATCCCTTAAGTCTAGTGTGGCCATTTTTTTAATTTAAAGACTTCAAGACATAATGCTAAACTTCATTTGGGTTTTGGTAGCACATCTTTATGTTAATTTTTGTTTTGTGGTTGATATCATGTTTTCGATTATCTTTAATCTTGCAGAACAATTAGCTGGAGTGTCCATGGTTCCTCAAACAATGTCTAGAATGCTGCCAAACTTACTCAATTCTGAGATATCTCAGGTATATCTGATCATTGAATGGTGTTGACTCAATTTTCATGGTATTTGCTCTGTCATATTTTTTATGTTCCTTATTTATTTATTTTCATTGATTTTTAAAATCTGTTGTGTATTGTTAGGTTAACCAGTTAGGTTCTGTTTCGTTGTACCCAATTCAAGTTATGACTCAGCAGGTAACTTAATTTGCTCGATAGAGTCTTTTATTATCGTTCCTTCAGGCAAATTTTACCTTTTATTTTTTTTATTTTTTTTTTTTATGGTTATTGGCTTTGAATAGGCTACAAGGCATGCACGTAGAGTGTATGTTGGTGGCCTTCCTCCGTTGGCTAATGAGCAGGTACATGATTATCATGCTCTCTCCATCATTGGAGGTTTATATTACTCTCTTGTTGTTCTTCTCTTTGATACCCTATTTATTGTGTTGGAATTGTATAGGTTGAAATACCTTCGTGATGTTTCTTTTCTTGCTTCCTTTGGAGAAATTGTGCCATAAATCTTGAACGTATATGCAAACATATTGTTCTAATGTTTCCTCCCTTTTTGTTTTTTGGACCTATTTGCTAGTGTACTAAGTGTTAATTGTTTGCTAGTACACCAATTGTATGTGTACTTAATTTGCTTCAATTTGTGCAGACTATCTCCGCATTTTTCAGCCATGTTATGAATGCAATTGGTGGAAACTCTGCTGGTCCTGGTATATGTCTTTTCACATTTAAGGCATAATGTTATGCATCTAAGCTTTTTTTTTTCTTTTGTTGCACTATGCATGATTATGAATGTTTGATATCAGGTGATGCTGTCATAAATGTGTACATTAATCATGAAAAGAAGTTTGCTTTTGTGGAGATGAGAACTGTAGAAGAAGCAAGTAATGCGATGGCACTTGATGGAATTGTTTTCGAGGTATGCTGAACTTCACTTATCCATTTTTTATCCAGCAGTATCGTCCTTTCATTCTCATTGCAGATTTTATCTG
Source organism: Scutellaria minor (assembly GCA_954870855.1). NCBI lineage: Eukaryota > Viridiplantae > Streptophyta > Magnoliopsida > Lamiales > Lamiaceae > Scutellaria > Scutellaria minor. Next base: position 31,492,180 of record OX940727.1, read on the forward strand.
TTGTACTTTTAAAAAAATCAATGTTTTATATTCTTGTCAAATCAATAAGTTTTTCTGCTTCAACAAGAAAAAGTATGCCTTGATCTTTTAAAGCTGCAATCCTGCCCAATTTCTTCCTAGTTGAATTGCCTATCAACATTATTGAGTTAGGCATAATTTGTTTGGAGCACTGCATGATTTGAGTGACTGCATAGCTCAATGCTCAATGTTATCTCATCTTGCAACCAAAATTCTCTGTGCTTTTCTTTCCCCGACACACTTAGATATGCTTTTGGGTTGGAGGTTTATTTTGATAAGTTATACTTTTATGCATAAGAATAATTGAAACATGGGTTAGAAATTAAACTTGTCAATTTTTTTCTGAAAGTTCATGTACAAGACATTGTTTAAAATACTTACCTGCAGTTTCCTGATAGTTAGAGATTAATGCACACTTATTTTCTTTAGGTGTTTGATTTATTTTTTATTTTTTATTTTTCTGCTAAGACTAATATTTTCCAGAATTATTACATATTAAAATTTATAAAGTGTTTTGGTGATTATCTGAGCTCCAATTATTTCATATCCATCATCCTTTTCTTTGATTATATTAGGGTGTTTCTGTGAGAGTTCGAAGACCTACGGACTATAATCCTTCTCTCGCAGCACCGCTCGGTCCTAGCCAACCTAGTCCATATCTTAATCTATCTGCGGCTGGACTTACTCCTGGGTAAGTGGTCACTCTTGCTCTTTTCCTTTCATGTTTCACTTGGTGATTCATTTCACCTGGCAGTCTATATTGTTAACTAACTTTGTCCAGGTTCATGCTTGAGCTAAATTGCTTTAGACAGATAATATAGGATGACAAATAATTTGAAAATAAAAGTGAGAGGTCCTAGATTCAATCTGTTGGTAGTGGTGTGACCGCTACAACAGTACAAGCCACAGCAGCTTTAAGCAGTGCATTTTACTTTTTTTTACTAGGCAAAAGGATAGGTATTCAGTGTGTGAAGATGATTAAATTACTGTGCTCACTTAATAACATTCTTTCTGTTGAGCTTTATGATTTATGTTGTTTCCCTGACAATCACGAGTTTGTCTTTCCCCTATAATTTTGAGAAATAGCAAGACTAACTCATGCACCAAATTATGGTATGTGCACATGATGGTTTATATCTGTACTGTGTGCAACCTTTGCTGCAAGAATCATTGTCATGAATGTAGCTATGAACTTCCAAATCTCAGCTAATTTTAACGTAATTATTCGATGAAGGGCCTGTCATCTGCATTTTTTTAAATTGATCTCTGCAAAGGACTTTTATCTGTGCAATGATTTTATTGTTACTCCTTGATATACTTATTTCTCTGTGTTGGTATTGTCACAGGTACTTATGATTATTTCATACATGATTTCTGATCATTTTTGTTTTATTGGTAGCATGACTGGTGAAGCTGAGGGTGCTGATCGCATATTTCTCGGTGGGGTGCCCTACTATTTTTCTGAAACTCAGATAAAAGAGTTGTTGGAGAGTTTTGGGTATGAAACATCACAAATATTTGTCATTGGCATTTCTATTGAATGGTCCAGCTTTTGGAATTACTGGACAAATAGTTCTTTAATAAGTATAGTATTTCGGAACTGATACGATCTTCGGATTGATCAATTGCAGACCCTTGCGTGGGTTTGACCTTGTTAAAGATAGAGATACAGGAAATTCCAAAGGATATGGTTTCTGCATGTACAAGGTATGCACAACTGTTGCCAAACCATCTGTTGTGTTTGGGCGTTAAGCTTTTGAAACTCTATTTTGTTCTAACTTCTAAACTTGTTTTGTAGCAATTTGTCTAGTCCGTAAATGTTCATGTAAACTTATTCTAGTTTCTGCATGTTTTAATCTGAATCTTTGTGCTTGCTCATGCCTTTTCTGAATATACAACTCATAAAATGTTTATTTATTCTTAAATTGTCTGGGATTCTGACTCTCCTCAAGTGCATTGACTTCATTACTCCTACTTGCTTATGTTACTACTATATGTGGTTGCCTTTGTTTGATTCAGGATCCATCTGTCACTGATATTGCTTGTGCTGCTCTGAATGGCCTTAAAGTGGGCGACAAAACACTTACTGTTCGGCGTGCCACCATTAGGTGAATCTTTATTGACTTCATGCCCCAGCCCTATAGTTACTGCAGAATTTGACATTTCAAACTGCTGCATATTATTTTTCTCAATGAAAAGTTGTTTTATCCACCACCCTCCACCCTCACAAAACAAAGAAAGAAAAAAGGAGAAGATAAAAGAAATATTAAATAGTACTAAGATTAGAAGATCTGTTGTATGACTAAATCACATATTGTTCATCATGGATCATTTAAATTATTACTTGAAAACTGTTGAATGTACTCTTTTTTATTTTAATGATGTTTTAGTCAAGATGCTTTGTGTTGCTATCTATTACAGTGGGCAGTTGAAATCAGAGCAGGAGTATATATTAGCTCAGGCACAGCAACATATAGCAATTCAGGTTGAGATTCATCTCCCTAACAATTACTTTTAGTTTGAACTCCTTAGTTTTCTTGTAGTTTTTAGCTTAATTTGGATGTTTCCTAATTGCTACCATGGTTTCAAGAAAATGGCTCTGGGAGCTGGAGCCATGAATCTTCCAGTTGGCGGAATTGAGCCCCCAGAAAATGTGGAAATTCCGACCAAAATTTTGTGCTTGACTGAGGTACTTCTACCTTTGTCTCTTTATTTCCTAAAAGAGCTATTTGGTATTACTCTTGTTGAAACAATCATGTTCTTGGCTTCATCTAGGTTGTTACTACTGATGAATTGATGAATGACGAAGAATATGGTGAAATCCTTGAAGATATGAGGGAAGAATGCCAAAAATTTGGTACATACAATTTACCTCTTAGATATTCCTCGCTGTTAGCTTTCACTTTGGAAGATGTGGAGCTTCATGTCCTGTCAAGATAAATTGCATAGTTGTTCGACTACTAACTTGAGTATCAATTAGAGAAATTCTATTTAGTATCATGGAGATATGTTGCTAGTGCAAATAATTGACAGAAGTGGAAATTGAATCCTGAGTTTCCTCATAATGAAGGTTCTTTATTGCTTTTTCATGTTGAATATCCTCGTTCTAGTTAACTTATCAAATTAAGAAAATTTAAGTGGTAATAAACTAATATGCATGATAGTGATTCATGGCAGTACTAGATGAAACATTATTTGATTCTTTATCCGTGCAATTTTGTCTGCTGGAAGTGTAGGTCCTGAGTAGAAACTTGCAAGTAAGGCTAGTTTCTGATATATCTAACTATATCTTGATTATCAGTTTATTACTTAAAAATGAAATTTGAGGAAAAAGAATGATGATTTTGTGGTATTGCTTCTTATATTCGTCTGCCTGGAACTTTTAGTGTTAAGACTCTTATTTAATAGTAGGAAATATTAGCTGCTGCTTCTGTTTTGCTTGTGGTATTCAATTTATTTTCTACCTCATGATGTGGGAGTAACATCTCTTCGTGAAATTGCAGGGGAGTTGATTGATGTTGTCATTCCTCGTCCTATTCCAGATGCTGCTGGTGCAGGTGTTGGAAAGGTATGATACTCATGGCTCTGTATTTTTTAGTGACTGAAATGTGATGATTCCATTTTTTTGAACAATAGTACAAAGTATATAGGTGCCTTTTTTCCCCTATCCTTTTCTTTTACCTTCCAATAAAGACTTAAAGAGTGGATCCTATATCGATTAACTTGGAAATATGAAGTGAGTTTTGGAGAAACTAAGGTATTGTTGGGATGGATAGCATCGTTCTCATCTTTTCCCTTGGTGATCCTGTTTTATTTGGACATATAGTACCAGGCCAGATATGCTGAACACTCTGTTTTATAGAACAGTGACCCCCTTGAATTGAGTAGGTCTGAGTATTGGTTTGGCAAATCATGTTCTTGTTATTTTCTCACAAGTGGGAATCGAGTTCAAATAACAATTTGCGCTCAAGTTCCAATGGTCATCAAACCTAAAGCTTAGATAGTAAAAGCTGAGATACTATAATTACAAAAAAACCTGCCAACCCGAATCCGAACATGACTTGTTTAATTTTAATGTATAAAACCTGAACATGAACCTGATTGATACTTCTTTGTATAGTTTACTCCCATCATATTTAACATTAATAACCTATCTATGCATGCGGATTATATGTGTTATATGGATTAATTTTTACTAGAAATTACATCTTCATATATTCAACAAATCCAGGTGGACAAATTTCAAAGATTGACTGCCATATTGATATAATAAATAAGTTGAATGTTTAGGTTTTAAGCATGCCTATTTTTTATTTTTTTAAACAGTCAGTAGGTGATTTTTTAAATTCACCTACTGATTAAACTGGTGATATCGGATTGACCAGATTGGGTCATTCGGGGGCATAACCTGATTACGTCTTGAAACCACTTTATAAAGAAATCGCCACCCTTAAAAACTAGTGTTTGATTTATCTAGTGATATAGTCGATATACGGGATCCTTGATGAATCCAATTACAGGTATTTTTGGAGTACTCTGATGCTGCTGGTTGTGTCAAAGCGAAGTCTGCGCTTAGTGGCAGGAAATTTGGAGGCAATTCTGTGATGGCTTTTTATTATCCAGAAGATAAGTATTACGATAAGGATTATGCTGCCTAATTTTCTATTTTTCCTTATCAAAAAAAAAAAAAAAAAAAACAATCTCTCTGCAAATGTTATTAGTATGAACATTTTTAATGATTAGATGTATTATCTCTCTCTGTGTTGACATTATAGTGTTAATTAATGTACAGAGAATTTTGTTGGTGCTGATAATCTAGCCAGTTCAAAATGTGTTCACAGACTACAATTGTTGCAAAAAATGGATTGTTTGTTTGTAATGGGATTTTGCAACTTTGAAGTGTTCTTAAATGGTAATGCAATTATGGCATATTCTTCTACTTGTGATGATAAAATTAGTAATTTTTTGATTGTCTAAGTCGGGTCCAAGTTTACTTTGGCATAAACGAGCTTAATAAATTAAAGTATAAGTTATTGATCTAATTATTCGTTGATATAATATAACAATAATATATTAAGAAAGTATTAAATATTTGTTAAATTTCGAAAAAAAAATAAAATCAAACAACTAAGTACCTGGATATTTTATGTTTATTTATAAGAATTATAAAATGTCATACTATTAATTTACATAGTTTACGAGCTATGGAGCTATTTGAATATTGTCGGGTTTGAGTTTATTATGTTATTGGGTTTCGTTAATGAGCTTTTATTGGGTTGCTAAATAGATAGATTTATAGTTTTATTTTATTTTTGGTTGACCCCAGAGAATAATAACTGTTGAGGGCATGTTAATAATTAAATTATATTAGAAGTTGTATATGTGTGTTTGTAAAAATGAATAATAGATATTACACTCGATATTATTCTTTCGAAGGTAGCGTGAATTCTACCATATATATATATATATATATATATATATATATATATATATATATATATATATATTATTAAAGTAAGAAAGTTGGCAAAAATTATAAGATTGTCACTTTCTCGTCTAAAAGTGTCATGTCAATAAAAATAAAAAAATTATAAATCTTACTTGATAAGTTATTCTTTAATAATAATAATAATAATAATAATAATAATAATAATAAAAAGATTAATTTTACTCTAAAAGTTATTCTATAATTTATATAAAGTTAAGAGATGAAGAGAGAGACATTGATTTTTCAAATTTATGTAAAACTAAAAAATGAAAAAAAATATATTAGTTTCTCGACAAAAGAGAGATGCATAGAGAATGGATATATATATATATATATATATATATATACAAAGAATGAAGAAAAAATAACCGTAAGTATAACTAATTCTCAAATCTATATAAAAAAAAATGAAAGAATTATATAAGATTTGCTAAACATTCAAAGATAGAAAAATTCTTCCATATCTTATTGTCTAAAAAAATAAATAAAAGAACAAAAAAAATTGTAAATATAATGATTTCTCAAATTTATATAAAACTAAAAAAAATGAAAGAATACAAGATTTGCTAAACATTCAAAGGTAAAAAAGTTCTTTCAGATCTTATTGTCTCATATCTTCATCTAAGGAGATCCCACCAAATTGTCTCTGTACACTAAATACAAATTGAACAAATAATTTTGTGAGAGGTAAATGAAGAAATGACGTAAGAAAACTATATATGATGATACAAGTATGAGAGTGGAATATACAAATTATAAATAAATAAAAAGAAAGACTAATTATTATGATTGAAGGAAATATTATTGTATATAATAATTTTAATTTGACGAAAATATAAATCAACAAATAAAATACAAAATGTTTAAAAATAAAATTAACAATTAAAATTATTAAAGTTATATGACAATTTGTGCAACGCACATGAATAATATGAAAAATCATTTGTACATGATACATGTTTTAAATTAAAATAATAAAAGCTGTTATGAATATCCTGTTAGTATATGCAACTTCATTATATTATCACAAATTGTAAATATAAACACAATAAATAATAAACCGCGCATCACGCTGGTGAACTGCTAGTATATATAATAACAAAATCACCTATAGAATCTTTCTCAAAATGGAAAAATCCTGCCAAAAGTCAAAAAGTCCACTTTTTTTTTTTTTTTTCAATTTTTTATTTTATTATATTCATTTTGCGATGTTTTTTTGTTTTTTCTATTTTCATTTTTTTTTTTTCGATTTTTTTGGTTTTTTCTTATATCAATAAATCTTTTTTTGTAAGCTTTCCATGAAAATATTCATATTGCCACGTTTTTTGTTTTTTCTACTTGAATATTCTTTTTTGTTGAATCTTTCAAAATTTTCAATTTTTGATTATCCTACTTCATATTTAATTACAATTATTTTTATTTTTTTTCCGATTTTTTTGGTTTTTTCCCATATCAATAATTCTTTTTTTTGTATGGAAGCTTTCCATAATAATATCACGTTGGTATCTACACTATTATAGGTATCCAGATATCTATAAATTTAAATTTATTGATATTCAAAGTTTCCAAATACCCTGATATATATTATTAATCGAAATTTTTTAGGGTTAATTGCTCAAAAAATCATGAACTTTACTTAATTTGCAATTTTAACCAACTTTTTTAATATCACCAAATATAACATGACTTTCATATCTTTTGCAAATTTAACTAACGACCAGATTTCGGGTATGTTTATTTTGGAAAAAAAACTCTCACCCTTCCAAAATAGAATAATGATTTAACATCCAAAATGATAGTTATTTTGAAATGGTGGGAGTTATTTTCAAAATAGACATACCCGAAATCTGTCTGTTAGTTAAAATTGTAAAAAATATGAAAGTTCATGTTATTTAGGTGATATTAAAAAAGTTGCTTAAAATTACAAATTAAGTAAATTTGGTGATTTTTCTGGCAATTAACCCAATTTTTTATAGCGTACTCTCTTAAATTTGAACAGAAAGACAGTTTTAACAAACTCATGAACATGTTAGGGGATTTTGAATAAATAGATATTAAAAAAAAAATCTTTATTTTAAATATATATATATATATATATATATATATATTGATAGATAATTAGATATCTGGATATCCCGAATACCCTCATATATATTATTAACACACTCTGATAAATTTCAACAGAAAAATAGGTTTAACACTCATAAAGATATTAGTTGATTTTAAATAGATAGAATTTCTTTATTTTAAATACATATATATTGATCGCAATATTTTATAAGTAATCACGTTTTCACTTCATATATATATATATATATATATCCGGATATTTTGGATATTAGAATATATATTATTATCAAAAAAAAATTGTAGCATGTATTGTGATAAATTTCAACATAAAAATAGGTATTTTAATTAGATATTTCTTTATTTTAAATACATATATATTGATTGCAGAATTTTATAAGCAATTACGTTTTTACTTCATTGAAAAAATATGCACAAAGAAAGTAAGCACAAAATGAGATGTTCTGGTGTATGAAGAGGTAAGTAAGAGCTTATGAAGTTCCAGCATACGACAATCGAAATGAGATATTCAGCCTTAATGCATTTTCAAGGATGAAGAGGTTCGTACATATATTTTGATATTTATTTTCATTTCATTTTGTGCATACTGTGTCTAATATTTATTCATTTTATTTTATATTTAAGGGAACAAAGTTTCATGGTTTGCTTTGGAAACAGTACTTTGAGAAATTTCGTATATAAAATAATACAATAATATTGAACTATTAAATAATATCTCGTGCATCGCATAGGCTTACTACTAGTCATACCATATAATCAAAGGAAGATGTTAGAAAAAAAATACTTTCTTCATTTCAAAATAATTGTTGTATAAAATAATTTCAAAGAGATGAAGTAAACATTTAATATGTATAAATATGTTTATAAAATGAGTTGGTCTGGTATGTATCTGGTGCACATGCAATCCGGGTCGACCCGAGTTGACCCGGATCCATTAGTTTTTTTTTACCGTATTTTTTTTTGTGATTTTTGTATTACATCTACGTTATATTAGTGTGACCTTTATGTACAAATATTCTTACCTTTATGTACTGTAACTTAGGAAAAAAAAAATTCAGCACAATTTGTACATATATACATTTAGGTGATATTCATGTCACCTTTATGTTATATTTATGTCACCTTTACATACAAATATCCTTACCTTTATACAATATAAAAAGGTGCAATTAACATAATTAAAAAGTAAGTGTAATATCATATAAAGATATGTTGATCCAAAAACAACGCTTAAATTCTTCCTTTTTTTTTTCTAAGTTACAGTACATAAAGGTTGATATTTGTACATAAAGATCATACTAGTATAATATAAATGTCACAAATTTATAATATAATGGTCAACACATAAAAAAAAACACCTAAAACTTACGAATTCAAGTCAGATCGACCCGGATTGCACGGATTTTAAATATGTGCACCTGATGCACAAAAAAATTTACATTATAAAATAACTATATCACCAACATTCATTAAACATAATTAACTTAACTCACATGTTTCAAAATTAAAAGATAATATTACAATCTATTGATTATGAGAATACCTGTAAAGTAATAACAATTTTGGAGAAAACTCCTTTTTTCCTTATTTCATAAACCAATCAACTTTCTAGAATAATAAACATAGCTCCTATTTACACTAATATAAACCTAATATCCTAAAAGATAAAGATTAAATCAACATAAATATATTAATAACAACAAAATCTATTTAAATCTCCATCAAATATATTTAATCTCCATTCTCCATCATTCTTCCCGCCTTCAAAACGATGGCGAATCGAAATCAGTTTTATAAGCAAACAAGAATTCCATGGTGTGGCACTTAGAATAGCAAACAAGAAAATAAATTGAGTATCATCATCAATATTGAGTGAACAAAAAGAAACAAAATGTACTCGACTTTTATGATCTGTTGAATATTCTTTTATAACCTGATCGCACTTGCTCATCCATTCATCTAATGTGTTCATTCCTTGTATGATCTCACCCATTTTACTCATCAATTCATCCAAATGTTGTTGGTGGACCTTTAAAAAATCATCAGTTACAACATAAATGACTCCTAAAAATAAATCATTACTTTCCTCGTAAAAAAATGGTGGACCATCATAGTCACCAACATTAATCGAGGAATCACTGCTTTCATCAAAAAAATCGATGGACTATAATAGTCTCCATCATCAATCGAGAAATCACCTCACTCTCATAAAAAATGGTGGATTATCATAATCTCCATCACCAATCGAGGAAAAGTTATCATCACTCTCTTCATCAAAAATTGGTAATTCTTTGTAATCACCATCTATTTTGACATCTCCATATGAATTGAAAATGGTGAAAATTTGAACCGTGGAAACTAGTGCCATCAATCGTGGATCAGTCTCTGAATACCAACTGTCAGAAGCATGATAAAGATATTCACAACCCATTGATTCCAAAAATATTCGGAAAATAATAACAATTATGATTTTTTAAGTTTGTTTCACAAAAATTAAAAAATTAAATAAGTATAATTACATATATCGAATAATTGTATTGCCCAACATTTAATTCACATAATTAATGTATAACACTTGATGCACACATACATGTGGGTCGGGTCCGAGTCGATCCGGATCCATGCACTTTTTTTTTGTCCTGACATTTATGTTATGTTAGTCATACATTTATGTTATATTAGTTATACTTTTATGTCCAGATATCATACATTTATTTAATACTTTTAACTCTAAAAAAACCTAATTTCGCTACAATTTGTACATGTTTACCTTTATGTGATACTACTCATACTTTTATATGATAATACTTATATCTTTATATCAATATAGTCATATTTTTATGCAATATATAAATGTACAATTAACATAACTAAAAGGTATATCTAACATAACTAAAATGCATGACTAACATAATTAAAATGTATGAAAGGTTAATATGTTTGTCTAAAAAAATGTTTAAGATACAACTAACATTATTAAAGGTATGACTAACACTACTAAAATGTATGATTAACATAACATAAATGTATAACACCTGGAGCATGCTTGGATGATTTTGTTCGCGACCTAATGCTATATGCGGACACGTGGTTGCGCGTGATGGGTCAGGTTGACCCTAGTACACAAAGATATAATAGAGTTGGAAAAATGTCAATAACTTTTCTTTGTAATAAGAATGTAACATGAAACAAATTCGATTTTGTAAAGTTATTTTAAAATAAAGGGAATAATACTAAATAAAAGTTTAGTATAAAAAATAAAATAATAGAAAAATATATAATAAAAATAACTAATAAACTCAAACAAATTCTATTTTCCAAAACCACGATTATTTTGTAATCTATACTATATATTAAAGCAAGAAAGTTGGCAAAAATTACAAAAATACCATTTTCCCGCCTAAAAGTGTCATGTCAATAAAATAAATAAAATAAAATAGTAAATATTACTTAGTAAGCTACTATATAATTATATATATATCTTATTTGGTAAGCTACTATATAATTATATATATATATATTTATTTATAAGATCAATCTTACTCTAGAAGTTATTATATAATCTATATAAAGTTAAAAAATGAAGAGAAGATACATTGATTTCTCAAATCAATGTAAAACTAAAAAATGAAGAAAAAATAATGATTTTTCAACAAAATAAAGATACATAAAGAATGAAGAAAGAAACATGATATAAAAACATTAGATATAATGAAACTAATAAATGGAAGAATATAAAATTTTGCTAAACATTTAGAGGTTAAAAATTTCTTCTAAATTCACAGTATCTCATAACTTCGTTTTTAGAGAGATATAATGTTTTGAGAAAAATATTATAAACAAATTTTATTTAGTATAAATTATTATTATTAAAATCCAACAATAAATATGACAACCCCGTGCAACGCACGAGAGAAATACTAGTTGAGAAAATAGCATAAAATTAGTATTAACAAGTAAGAATGAGGTGTATGTATGATCCGAGGACGCATAGAAGGAAAATTAAGCCAATCCCACCGACACACGGAATCTGCTGACTAGGATGAGTGTCATTATCACCTCAATCTGACTGAGGATAAGATTTCTTTCTATACAAGCATAACTTTTTCCTTTTCCTCTTTATAATTTTTTATGAGAATTTTTTGGATAAAAAAAAAAAATATATTTATTAGGGAAATATTTCCTTTTCCTCCCTGTTTTTGTTATTAAAAATATCAGAATTTCCTTTTGGGCGTGAAGAAAGAAAGTGAAAAAGACATACATAAAATAAAACAGAAACTTTTGGAAAGCGACAACATACGATTTTACATATACAAATCCTCGGCGTCTAGCCGAAATAATCATTTAAAACATAGCAGCGGAACATCATACAAGATCCTTTACATAATAGAAGAACAGTTAATCTTTTACAAACGTGACATATTAACAATATCATTTCAACAACAAGGTTTGAAAAGCAAAAGGAGAAAATCTTGATACGACATCACCCTCTCTACACATCTTAATTCTCACCAGTTCCTGTATAGTGAATACACATGGGGGTGAGTGAGTTGAATACAATCGTGGGAATAATTTCCATATTTTAACATTCGTTAAGCAATTAAGTCGTTTTAACATTTACGAATACAACAATTAGACACAGCACATATAATGCATAACACATAATTTAAGAACACACAGCTCTAAGAGTATTCAGCTCTAAATAGGTGCGAGAGCAGCCCGTCTTATCCTATAAATGGTTTTTAATACCGTTGGTGCTTTTTACGGGTCACCAGTCCATCTCTAACGTATTCAAGGACTTCCGTCCTCATTTATCATATTCATAACATATGCATGTACATAGTAATCACAACATATAATCACAACACGTAGAATTCAACAGTTCATATATCAAATATGGAAAACAATAAACATATAGAGATTAGAAGTTATCCCCACCTTGTTCGGTGGTAACCACGTGAGTTGTCAAGTATCAAGTATCAAAACTAAAGTGTATGATCCAACTAATAGCGTTTTTTCTCGATTTTTGCCTCGTTCGAAAAAATAACGATTTTACGACTTGTTTTCGCGTTATATATAGACTTTCGAAAAATCTTACTATTCATCGAAATATCTTACTTTCACTATTCACCGAAATATCTTGGAGTAACTATTCATCGAAATATCTTACTTTCACTATTCACCGAAATATCTTGGAGTAACTATTCATCAAAATATCTTGTTTACTATTCATCAAAATATCTCGGATTTACTATTCACCAAAAATATCTTTCGTTTTTCATTCCTTCGTATACGGCGTATTTTTCGTATTCACCATTTTCTTTGTCATTTGAGCTACCAGTCTCCGATTGACCTCAAATTCGTTTCTATCTTCTCGTTTTTCAAATACGCATCTTATGGTAAAATTATAATCTATGTTTCGCGATTAAATTATACTTCCATTTAAAACATGCATTTATCGTTTTTCTGAAACGCATATTATTAAATTAAACAATTAAGGGTTAACACACATAATAAAATAAATTGTTTAAGGATTTAATTAATCAATTATGCTTCGTTTTTATCTTGGGCGCTACAGATTTGGGATCTTTAAACATTAAAATTATCAATTCAAAAACTTACAACAGCACCATCATATTTGACATATCACATTTCTTACCTTTTTACCATCATTTATAATTTCATTTTATTCTTTGTCTTTATTTTTTAAACGTGAAAGTTATATTAGAGCTACTTTTATGAGTTTTTGACTAAAATAATTTTCTTTAAATCCCAAATTAAAAAAAAATCTATTTTGTCCTTATCCTTATAAATAAGAGTGATGATAAGAAGATCAGCTAATTCCCTAGGGCATGTTTGTTAGGGTGGATAAGGTGGGATAAGTGGGAAAAGAAGATTAGCTTATTATTATCTCACTTGCATTTCTTTTTAAAATATTACCAAGAAAAGTCTTTTGGATAAGATGGCCACCTGTTTTGCTCTGCATTAACTCACTATATATACCCAACTACCAATCCTATTAAGCATTATCCATTTCCAAGTTTTCAAGTTGGTGATTCAAATATCAGTTGTTGTAAAAAAAGACAAAGAAGAGAGAGAGAGAGAGAGAGAGAGAGAGAATGTTGGGTGTATTCAAGAATGGAGTGGTGAACCCACCACAAGAATTGCACAGCCCGGTTTCAGCAAAGGTTTCTGGGAAGCCCAAGAGTCCAGAAGAGGCTTTGAAGGATTTCTTAGCTTCAAACCCCATCAATGGCTTCTCTCTTGAATTTTCAGACAAGGGTTTCTTGGCATGTGCCCCTTCTCAGACAAGGTAACCTTAAAACACAAACATCAACTTTGGTGTCACTCGATTTTTTGCTCTAAAGAATTTGGTTATATAACTAGAGAAATTTCATCAAGGTTTTCAAGAATTGCAGATCATTATGATCCAATATAGCAGCATTTATCTTTCTTGATTTGCTTATTATATGTCAGTTAAATTATTGTTTATTATTTTCCTTAATTATGTAATTGATGATTCAAGATTGTAACTTTGCAGGTTATTCTCTTGTATGAATGATGTATACTGCATTTTCCTTGGGAGTTTAAACAACTTGAACACTCTCAACAAGCAGTATGGGCTTTCTAAGGGTAGCAATGAGGCCTTGTTTGTGATTGAAGCCTATTGTACCCTTCGAGACAGGGGCCCGATTCCGGCCCATCGGGTTCTCCAAGACCTCGAGGGCAGTTTCGGGTTCTTGATCTATGATCACAAGGCTGGAGTTGTGTTTGCTGCCAATGTAGGTCCAATTCATTACAATCAAAAAACAAAAAAAGAAAGATGTGTGTTCTAGTGTTTGTCAATAGTTTGTAGTGGAAAAATTGAAGATTTTTTTGTGTGTTGATTAATTGCAGGGTGCAGATAAATCAGTGAATCTTTATTGGGGTATTGCAGCTGATGGATCAGTTATGATCTCAGACAATGTAGAGATTGTAAAAGCTGGCTGTTCTAAATCATTTGCTCCATTCCCTGCTGGTATTGTGCTATTCTCTCTCTCTCTATTATTTATTCAATCTCGAATAAAAAATCAAATTTGACTCTAAGATAATCGAGTCGTGTTTGATCTTGAGCTCCTTGATTAGTTCTCGATCGAGTTCGAGCGCATTAATACTCGGCTCGACAAACCCACGAGCCTGATTGAGTATAATCATACATATATGAGTAAATTTACCATTTTACCCTTAATAATTTTCAAATCTCCATTTTTAGACATTTTTATGAATTTAAGTTATTTTATAAATGTAATTTACGTGTCAAGTTATTCATTAAATCGAATTCGAGTACTAAAAAAATAAGCTAGCTCGAGTTTGAGTCGAGCCTGACAATACTCAGCTCTGCTCGGCTCGTTTACATTCCAAACTTAGATTATGAATTTGAATCTATAATAACATATCGATTGAGTTATTTTGGACGGTGTTTATTCGTCTTTAAAAAATTGTTGTATTATGTAAGAACACAATGAATGTGTGATTTATAGTGACAAATTCATTGTTTTATAATGGATTTGAAATCCATCACTTTGTATTTCATCTAATCTGATTGTGGAATTGATGATGCAGGGTGTATGTATCATAGTGAGAGAGGGTTGATGAGCTTTGAACATCCAATGAAGAAGATGAAAGCAATGCCAAGAGTTGATAGTGAAGGAGCAATCTGTGGAGCTTATTTTGCGGTTGATGCTTTTTCCAAGGTTATTAGCATGCCTAGAGTTGGCAGTGAAGCTAATTGGGCCACTTGGGGCTAATAATTACAAGATTACCCCCATCCATCTTTTTAACAATCTCCTTTTTAATCTTTTTAGGCTGTTTGTTGGTTTTTTTTTTTTCCATTGCTTTTTCTTCTCAACCTTTATGTAAATTTGACCTTAGCCGGGGGGTTTGGGCTTTGTAATGGAGGTGATTATGGTATCTTTCTATAGTACATCATTGTATTAATACATCAGTGTTTTCAATCATTAAATCTTGAATGATTGTATCCTGATCCTTCATTTATGTTTTAATTTTTTTACCTGTCTTCAAAAGTTACCCTTCATTTATGTTTTAATCTTTTTACCTGTCTTCAAAAGTTACCCTTCATTTATGTTTTAATCTTTTTACCTGTCTTCAAAAATTACAATTGTAAAAAAAAAAAATTCCCCTCAACAAGTCTAATAGTATAGATAATGTAGTCTATATCTACCTTCTTTGATTATCGTATTTAACAGTCAGTTGCTACCACAAAATCGCAATCAAATCTACTTATATTATACATCTTGTTATGACGTATCATTTAAGATCCATATTCTATATATTTGAATTATTTTAAGATTTTCAAATCATTAATATCAAGATTTAAAAAAAAAAAAAATACTTCAGATTTTTTTAAAATAAATTGCAAATTATGTTTCCTTCTATTTTCTTAAGATAATTTTTTTTTAAACAATTGCCCAATATTTTTATTTTGAATTCATTTAAATATTATTATTAAATATGTTTTTATTTGTTGATTCTTTTTTCAAACTGAATATTATATATATAAATTAAATTTTAGATTTTATTTTGTATCTTCCATTTTGAGATTTAATCAGATACCTTCTTCTTCTTCTTATTATTATTATTATTATTATTATTATTATTATTCAGACATTAATTGTATTTTTTAGTTTTTAAAATAACCTTCTGGCTTTTAAACATTTTTTCCTATTTCTAGACTATGTTCTTATATATGTAATTTTTAATATTAATTTCAGATTTTAATATTATTTTTCAAATTTATCTTGTAGAATTTTACGATAATTTTCAAATTTATTAGTTCTTTATTTTCAAAATTTCAGACATAATTTTTAAAATTTAATGATTTCCAAATTTCGAGCATATCAATAAAGTATGTGGTTGCTATTTAATACCCTCCAAAAAAATTATTTAATGTTTATTATTAGGGGTGGAGAAAAATACTAAATTACTGAAATATCGGGTTTATCGTACCAGAAAATATCGAAAATACAGAAATTTCGGTACGGTGTGATACCATACCAAAAATTTTGATATGGTATCGCTATGATATTTTCAAAGTTTCGGTATTTCGATATATACCAAAATATGGAAAATATTAATATTAACTAAAAAATATATTAATTCCACATTAATAAATTATAAAATATAATATTTTTCATTTTGATATACCGAAGTTTCGATATGTAATTTTCATTTGGATATAGTGGTGTTTTCGTTATACCAAAGTTTCGGTATATATTTTTCATTTTGATATAACGGTATTTTCATTATATCGATAAATTTCGATATACCAAAATTTATCAGTATGAAACCGTATGGCTACTCAGTATATCGAATTTGGGTATACCAAAATTTTCGATACGGTAACAATATAAATTTTTGCATACCAAAATTTTCGATACAGTATAAGGTATGAAATTTTCGATGTTATACCGTACCGACCACCCTTAATTATTGTTACTTATTACCTTTCCAAAAATTATTCACATTTGAAATTTAAGCAGTGATTTCTTGGAATATAATTTTATAAAATAGATTCATTTGTTATTGGATATTCCACATTACTCATTAAGACCCAACTAATAGAGTCATTTTTATTACTAAACCTAAAATTAAAATGCAAGACTCAATTATTTTGTTGATCAACTATGATATGGGTGCAATAATACATAATTATCATTAAAAATCATTATGTCAATCTATATAAAATATAGATTTCATTTTAAATATGAAATATAAATTATTGAATTGATCCAAATTGTATGAATTTAAAATAATATATAAATGATTTTAACATAAATATATAATTTAAACCATTCTATCATGCAAAAAATCAAATTAATTAACAGTTATGACGACGACGCATAATTAATATCAACCTATTACTATTATTGCATACTTCGGCTAGTGAAATTAGAATCGTTTGTTCGTAAATGACACTTATTACTACTATTGCATATTTCACCAAGTGAAATTAGAATCGTTTGTTCTTATGTCATTTAAGAATTAAGATTATGAACCAATAATTTTCTAATAATTTACTTATAATAATTTTAATTAGCATCATAAAATAATTGATTTAAATAATTAATTAAATGACTAAACAATTACTGTGAATTAGGCATATTGGAATACATGTAATGCTTGTAATAACAATAATGAAATGGAATGCATGTAACAACATACAAAATCATTAAAAAGCTCACTTATATTGCAACCCAAAATTAAATATAATATAAATAGGCCAAATGTATCAAACAACCCAAAACACAAAAGTTACATTTCAAAGAAGTTATTGCAGTAAAAAATACCGGTATATTAATACAATGGTGTATTGTAGAATTACCCATGATTATGTTACTATAGTTTTTTATAATTTGAGTTGTCTTCCCATATCTTTTATTGCACTTTTTTTTCCCACACCCTCAGGGTCGTTTGGTTCATAGGTTTAGGTTGGTTTGAGTTTATAAACCAACCTAAACCTATGTTTGGTTTATAGGTTTCAGGCCCAGATATTGATTTTGGGCCCGGGTAAATTTTTTTAGGGCCCTGGCCTATTTTCGGGTTTATGCTTGACAAGAGTCTGGTTTATAAACCCACCATTTTTTGTGACTTTATTATTGGCCCAATAGTGAATTTTTCAATATACCAAAAATGCCCTCGCTTTTAATTTTTAAAACATTATCATATATTATGTCTTTTAATTATTCTATATTATGTCTTTTAATTAAAACATTATTTTATATTATATCGTTTAATTAAAATATTATTTTATATCATAATATATTATTTTATATTAAGATATTTTAGGGATCCAAACATTATTTTATATTATTCTATATTATGTCTTTTAATTAAAATATTATTTTATATTAAGATATTTTAGGGATCCAAACATTATTTTATATTATTCTATATTATGTCTTTTAATTAAAACATTATTTTATATTATTTTATATTAAGATATTTTAGGGATCCAAATATTATTTTATATTATTCTATATTATGTCTTTTAATTAAAACATTACCATATATTATGTCTTTTAATTATGTCTATTATTCTATATTATGTCTTTTAATTAAAATATTATTTTATATTAAGATATTTTAGGATCCAAACATTATTTTATATTATGTCTTTTAATTAAAATATTATTTTATATCATAATATATATTATTTTATATTAAGATATTTTAGGGATCCAAATATTATTTTATATTATTCTATGTTATGTCTTTTAATTAAAATATTATTTTATATTAAGATATTTTAGGGATCCAAACATTATTTTATATTATTCTATATTATGTCTTTTAATTAAAACATTATTTTATATTATTTTATATTAAGATATTTTAGGGATCCAAATATTATTTTATATTATTCTATATTATGTCTTTTAATTAAAACATTATCATATATTATGTCTTTTAATTATTTCTATTATTCTATATTATGTCTTTTAATTAAAACATTATTTTATATTATGTCTTTTAATTAAAATATTATTTTATATTAAGATATTTTAGGGATCCAAACATTATTTTATATTATGTCTTTTAATTAAAACATTATTTTATATCATAATATATTATTTTATATTAAGATATTTTAGGGATCCAAACATTATTTTATATTATGTCTTTTAATTAAAATATTATTTTATATTATTTTATATTAAGATATTTTAGGGATCCAAATATTATTCTATATTATGTCTTTTAATTAAAATATTATTTTATATTATTTCTTTTAATTAAAATATTATTTTATATTAAGATATTTTAGGGATCCAAACATTATTTTATATTATTTTATATTATGTCTTTTAATTAAAATATTATTTTATATCATAATATATTATTTTATATTATGTCTTTTAATTAAAATATTATTTTCTCATTTTATTGTTGTGAGTAGTGATGCCCAAACGGTTCGGAAAACCGGAACCGGGCCGGTTCAAATCGGCGGTCAACGGTTCGGGGAACCGTTGACCCGGTTTCGGTTCCAAACCGGAACCGGGAACCGCCGAGAACCGGTTCGGTTTCGGTTCTCAATTTGACAAACCGGCAAACCGGCGGTTCCAACCGCCGGTTTTTGTATTTTTTTGTATAAAATTGGGTCAGTACCGCGGTACTGAGATTTTTTTTTATATAAAATTGGTTCAGTACCGCGGTACTGGATATGGGTACCGCGGTATTGAGACGCAAAATTCAGTGTTTTGGTTCTCTGCATCTCAGTACCGCGGTATCCATATCCAGTACCGCGGTACTGACCCAAATTTCTTCAGTTTTCTTCGAACCGGCCGAACCGTCCGGTTCCGGTTGAACCGGCGGTTTGGAACCTAAACCGGAACCGCCGATCACACGGTTCGGTTCCGGTTCCACCAATCCGGAACCGCCAAACCGGCGGTTCGAACCGGAACCGGCGAACCGTTTGGGCATCACTAGTTGTGAGGGTAATATAGTCAGTTTATGTTTTTTATCAATTTTAACCAATAAAGCAAACATAAAATGTAAATTAAACTCACATTTGTAAACCCATAATCATTCAAACCAAACATACCAAAAACCTACATACCAAAACCCAATAAAATTTAACTCAAACATATCCAAAAACCTACATACCAAATACTCCAAAAGTGTTATTTTGTCTTCAATGAACATTAAAAGCCCACATTTCTTAACCCACCTAAACAATCTCACCCCGCAAACCAAATGGGGCCTTATTATTGACACATGTTTACGTACATGAATACGAGTTCTACGAAGCTGTCTTACAAATTTAATTTTGTCAGTCTGATCAATTTACGACCCACAAAATAGTAATTATTAGATTTTAGTTGTTGGGAATATGTATATAATGATGTTTAGAATATACAGAGTAATGTTTGTGTGCACCAAGTACATGTATCATGATCCATGCAACTTGACGCGTGGGTTGGGTCGAGTCTGGCTCGTATCCGCACCCAGGTTTTTTTTTTTTTTTTTTAATGTCATAACTTTTATGTTTTCTGAATATAACATTTATGTACATATATCATAATCTTTCAGTGAATAACTTAGACTTTTCAGTATAAAAATTCATGTAATATAACTGAAACTTTTATGTTATGGTAATTTAAACATTTATGTTATATTAGTATAACTTTTATGTACAAATATCATAACTTTTAAGTAAAATTACTTAGATTTTTTTTCAGTATAAATAACATAATTAAAAGTTATGTAACATTTATGTTATACGAGTATAACCTTTTATGTTAATTTAGTATAACTTATATGTACATATATCATAACCTTTAAGTAAAATTACTTAGATTTTTTTCAATATAAATAACATAAAAGTTACGTAACTTTTATGTTATACGAGTATAACCTTTATATTATATTAATATAATTTTTATGCACGGATTTCATAACTTTTAAGTAATATTACTTAAACTTATTTCAATATAAATAACAAAAAAAGTTATGCGAATATAATTAAAAGATTAGGTTCGACAAACTAAAATGTTAGGTCAACATAACTGCAAAACTAGGATTTGAGCTAGGGTTTGGGCGCGTGGGTATGCATATGGGCACGTGAGGCGTGTGTGGGACGCATAAAATGTACCCCGGATCCGATACATATCTAGAATCTGTGGACCTGGTGCACATAAATAATTGTGATATACAAATGGTGTGAAAGAAGAAATGATGTGATTTGATTGCTTTGATAGAGTTCGTATGGAATTTGTACTCGATAATTGTAATGATTAACATTGAGTTTTAGAAATTTGAACGCAGGGTTGCTTTTGTAATGAAGTTTTAACTAATAAAATCATTCTCAATAGATCATAAAATTGTCAAACCATTTACATTGTCTTTAAGACATATTTCACAAATACTTTTTTCCATCAAAAGTATTGGTCTATATATAAATGAAACAATTTGGAAAATTACTTTAATTAGATTCAAGCATTTTGATGGAAGAATGCTTGGTTTATCCATCAGGTAAGTCACCCACTATGGAAAAATAAATATTGAAAACATTAAGTAAACTCTCTTTCAATGTTTACCATAATATTTAGGATAAATTACATTAATTCTTCCTATTATTTATCCCCTCTCTCCCTCTCTTTCTCTCTCTACAACTGGGGTTATGAGAGAAAATCATAGTAGTCTTCTATTAAATTATGTAATAAAGTTTAAATCAAAAAAGCGTCCAAATATATGAAAAGTATCTATCTTTTTTTTCTTCTTCTTATATATAAGTCTTAAAAGGAATACCACAAATTATAATTCTAAAATAAATCGATACAAGCCACTTTTCATGTTAGATTTTGTATGACAATTGACATGCAAGTACTTCGTCGATATAATCCATAATTTTATCAATGAATTATTCTTGGCGATTTTCAATCTCGTCAAAATTGTCGATTCTTCTTTTGATTCTTTTATCAACAATTCACTTTTTAAGACCCAAATTGCACGACCTAAAAATTCAATTATGGTTCCTTCATTTATCTTTGTTTTAATGTATTTGGATTATAATTGAATTTATTTGGAATTCATTTTTTAAGTATGTTTCAACCGTGCAATACAATCCAAGTGTATACGTTTTGAACTTATTGAAAAATACACAATACTTTAACAAATATGATTACATTAGGCATATTGTACTCATCTCATAGACTAGTCAATAATACCTCACTACTCATCAATTTCAAATTATAATATTTAAAGAGATGACATCTTTACATATTAGCGGACATATTAAGACATGCTCACTGCACACGATAATTAGGGAATCATTATTTTTAACACAATGAAGGCCTCCATATTAATATAAACGTCACAGAATTAATGTATATAATATTATCTCAATGAAAATATATACGTAATTAAATAAGTAACTATCCACAAGATGGATATCACAACAGTCCATGAATAATATAAATATAATATATACATCAATTATTTTTTAGACCATAACCTTAGTGTAAGAATCATGGTTTTCCAGAATATAATCGACTTCTCATAATCAAGTAACGAGATTTATCAACATTGCAGTTAGAACTTAGAACACATCTTCAATAGAAGGTTTCATTTTGCATACACAAAGGCAAAAATTTCCAAATGATAAAAGAAGTTAAAAAGGAAGGTTCCCTCCACAGGAAAGAAAATAATTAAAAAAAAAAAAAAAGCATTTGTCATAGTATATACGAACATAGCAAAATGCAGAGTATAAAGCAAACCTGTACTAATTTTGAGTGATCTCTAAAGTTGGTTTCGATAGAACATTGTTTCTGCATTCTCTCTCATTTGATATGAGCTTTCTTGGTGAAAAGATGAGATGAATAGCATGCTTGTATATAATGGAACCAACTTCATATTATAACATGGAACGAGCCTCTGCAACATATCATAGTCACTCACTCCAAGTCAACATATATCTGCATTATCATTACACAACAAAACGAAACTTATTATAATATGACACAGTCTTAAACAGAAAATGAAGTTCGCCAAGCAGATTATGTAGATAAACAAAGTCATTATGAACGTCCTAAGCAACATATGTACCACAACTTTGACAATTATACTTCATATTTGGTTATGGTTTCAGAAGTGCAGAATGAAAATATATATCATAATGGTGAGTGATCAAACATTCAAACTCATCAGTTTCAAGATGTGTAAACCAAATATGTACATAAATAAAGCAGCATATTTTGGCAGTTAATATTCATAGAACCAACTAACCTCAAGGTCTAAAAGTGAGTCATAAGTCTTCTTCTCTATTGTGTCAAATACTGTAATTCCGCCGATTTTCTGAATCCCATGCTTAACAGCAATCAAGTTCTGCATGAAAATTAAAAATTAAAAAAAATCATGAAGAAAACAAGAAAGCTTAAAAGAAATCCAGTTCAGGGAATGATATGTTATGCATTAAGAAGTGCAATAGAATTTAAAGCCAATCAATTGCACTTACCAACTGGAACTTCAATGAGCTAAACGCTTGCACCTCTCCAAGAGTCTGGACAACAGCATGAATAATCAGTGAATATATACAACTTTCATTTGTTGAAAGCTTTTAAACTATTAATATGAGAGCAGAGCATAGTTCATATCAATCTTCATTATCCCGAGAAATACATCTCAAAATTTAGATGAATATAGCCAACCCCACATAGTAGGATAAAGGCTTAGTTATTGTTGTTGATGTCAAAACTAGTAGCGCATGAATATATTCATGTTCAGGTTTATTGAAGTTCCATCATCAAGAGTTTAATTCAATTAGCCAGCAAATAACAGAGATCTGGTGAAAGAGGTGATAACGAGAATTTTTAGATGGGTTACCATTTTCTGAAGACCATTGACCAATACAGCCCTTTCATCAAGTGAATCACTTTCGGATACCCATACTTCAAAGGGTCCCAATACACGATCGGTCAAGTTATTGAGATTCAAACTCAGCTACAAAAGGATGCATGATGTCAACATTTAATGCTCCAAATTCATGTTAACACCCAAATAACAAACACATATTCTGTGATTTCGGTTCAACCTTCATGGTTTAAGAAATAAAATTTTCACCTAATCAGAAAATTACAGTATCTTTTGACCTTGGATTATTTTCTTGATTTCATAGGCAAGATTTTATAACCATAATAACATTAAACAGACTACTCCAACATGGATGGCCATCTGGCAACTCAGCGCTCAAGTCCTAGTTACCACTTATGAAGAAGAAACAAAGAGGGTGGGGGGGAATTCAGTAACACATGGAAAATAAGAACTATTTCGAAGCATTTTTAAGCTATTAACAATAGAGGCCACTCAAGATGTATGTAAAGAAATGATGCTGTCGTGATCATTTACAGTTACCATCAACAGAACAACAAGAATATGGATCGAAAAAGAAATAGCAACCACATATACAATATTAAAATGAGTTTCGCATTTACCAAGAAAGATTTCTCTAAGATAACGAGAGGCGGTATCTCCACTGCATGCAACTCAATGTCCTTGCGAGTAACAGGCTGCAAGGAAAATTTACAGTAATAAGAATAATAATATGAGCCATGAGGTTGCTATGACAGAAAAGTATCTGATTGGTTAATAATGTAAGCCACTTAATGAGTCACTTTAACAAGTTAGTAATCAAAATGAACATAAAAAAGTAATAATTTCCTGAACACATAGTATTCCAGTCATTTTAAGTTCCTTATGATATTCCAATAAGATACCAGAGATCTATATAAAGCTTGCAACAATAACAAAGGGCTTTTCCTCATAGTGCTGCTATTTCAGTGTCAGCAAAAAATGGGAGATCAGTTAGTTAATGTAGGCCAACATTTTAAAGTAAATTTTGGCATTAGAATAAGAAGTTAAAGACGAACATCAACTTACATTACCAAGTATATGTTGTGTTTGCAGGCGTCCAGGTTCACCTAAATTTGTACGCCATGTTATCTGAAGTTTACCAAGAATCTTGCTGCTCTCAACTTTAATTGGTGAGTTGTCGGGTGATGAAAATTTTAATTGATAGAGATAATTATATATTCCGCCCCCGGATCTGATGAGTATGGGTTCCTTGAAAGTTTCTCTGTGAAAAGAGAATAGAACCTAAAGGATATGCAAAGAAGATGCCAATAACAAGTTGAACAAGTAAAATACATAAAAGTGCAACAACAAAAAAAAATCTTTTGACAAGCCACCTTGTCAATGAATTAGGCTCTGAAGAATGATCAGCAGCTCTAAGCACTGTTGCACTCCAATGCTGAGCAGGCTCGAACTCAACTTGGTCCATGTACAGGTGAGATTTTGTATGGTTTTCTATGCAAGCCTCCAAAAAGGTTGTGTCCTGAGAGAAGAGTAATTGACCATCAGAAAAGGGAAATGCACTGTAGCACATTCATAGAAGTATCAGGCTTTGAACAGCTTTCATCACAACCTGACAAAGAAATGCACTGTAGCACTATCTAATTAAGGCTATTGATTTCGATGCTCCAACTCTGATTAATAAGTAATTTGTCCCATCCCTAGATGGAATAAAGATAGGGCATCACTTCTTCTACACTATAGGGAGTCGTCCATTTAACACAGTACAATAATCATACAAGTTGGCAGAATATTAGTAAAACTTCAAGAAACCTTTGCCAGTGCTATGAAGCTGCAAGTGCTACATGAATTACATATCATAGTAGCTGGGGAGAAACTGAATTCCCATGATAATCTCTCTGACGCCCCACCATCACAAAGGCCACTAACATGAAAGTAATGGATATAGACACTCATCTAACACATCCTAAAGTATGACCAAATAGCTACTGTTTCAATTGAGAGATTTGAAATTCATGGATTTCAGATTCACCCAAACCACTCAAAAAAAGGTTCAAAATTAGAGTGATGGATTTCAAATCCATTCTTCAAATTCTTCCATCCAAACAACACCAATGGATTGGCTCTCACTCTAATTTCAAAAAAAGGTTCAAAATTAGAGTGATGGATTTCAAATCCATTCTTCAAATTCTTCCATCCAAACAACACCAATGGATTGGCTCTCATGAATTTCAAATCTATCCTTACAATCCTCCAACCCAAACACAACCTTAAAGAGTTAAAGGTTAATAAGTATACATAACAAATTACTATGGAAGGTTATGAAGTTACAACCTATGAGGTGTAATCAATCCTGACGTACCTTTACACTGCGAACCTGCAAGGATAGGAGAGAAACTATTACATTGATGAAATTTTAATGATATGGTAATCAGGAATTTAATACATTAATATATACATAGAATGATTCAGCGAGACATGCACATTGCATGGGATGAGAAATGTTATGAGAGAACCTTAGTCCGAACAGAGAGGGGGTTAGAAACCATGAACTTGAAAAATTGTGGGAGATACTTCCTCTCACTGTCGCCATCGCTGTAAAGTGCTGTACACACCAACCTAGTGATGAAAGAGAACCACGATACAAGACAGTTAGAATACCGTCTACCAAGGCACATAAAGTTTACATTAAACATATAATTCTGAAGCACTTTGTTCTGAATTAGCTTACGTGTGGGCACCAAGTTCTTTCACGTCATGTTCCACAATGAAATCATAACGTCCACCAGCACGTATCGACTCGACTGGTGACTTTGATGTATCCAAAAGCAGTAGTCTCTGTCTTTCTGTTTGAATTTCGGCCTATTGACAATTAAATGAAGTTTAAATTCTGGATTCAGAGTTTCAACCAGTAGGTAAGTGGAAATTGGTTTCAATGTTTCCCAATATATGAACGCATCTGCTAGAACAAGCAAGCTCTTATAAATGAAATTTCTCACAATAATTCATCACAATTATGCATCCTTCCTTAGATATATTTTCTAGAACATGTGGTTTTTTTTTTTTTCGTATCTTATTTCTTCTATCTTCTAGGTTATCATTTCTGATTTTCAACACTGTTTTCAAAGATGCAACAACAGAACACCTTCAAACTTAAATAATGTACAAGGAACAGGGACCAAATTCAACCTAGCTAGAGGACCTGGAGTTTCTGAATGGAAGACTTTGTTTTAGCAAAAGTGAAATACACTAATAAAGCAAACTTGATACAAATTGGCAAAGGAGAACCATGCTCCCTGAAACTGCATTAACAGATACTAGAAAACCAAAGTAACAGACATCTCAATGCTGGACAAAAGAATAATACACCAGAATAGTAGAAAGTGGTACTAAGACATTGCCACTAAGACTACAAAATGGCTAGCAAAAATGATCTATTAGGCCACAAACTCTATAATTTGCTAGCAACTTGAAAAATAAAGTCAAAAGTAAAGAAGGCAACTAATTCGAGAAGAGTCGTACTCTATATGTTGCCATGGCATATCAAATTATTAAACCCGAGAAATTCATCTCTATCTCCCTCACCCAACACACACACACACACACACACACACACACACATATATATATGTACAATACACATAGTTCAACTGTTAATTTTCCTTGAAACTCAAGTGTAGTGCTTCCACTCCACACAGCCACATCATCTGATCTTTCTTCAAAACCATCATGCATGAATTGAACTCATACAAATGCAATATCTAAACCTAAATACCCAAATAATAATTCATAAATGCAGTAAATGCAAAACCTACCTTAATTACAATGTCACGGACTTCACTACTGGAGCTGTTGTTGATGCTTATATAACTGCAAAACGTCTCCCCAAGATATATCGCTCTAATATTAAAAATGAAAAAGAAAAAATCATCGCCAGCACAATACGAACTTCCATTAGTACAACCTGAAACAACACATTACACAACCAAACTATCAAATGTAAAAGGTGTACGTATATACGTGTATACCCAAAGGATTGCGGAAGAACAAGGAGGCCGGGGAGGCCAAGAGAGTCCGTGGAGTGCTCGACGAGGAATCTGCTACGGTAGCTGAGATCGGAAGGATCTACACCGGAGGCGTTTGATTGGCTACTAAGAAGACGATCTAGGTTGGATGCCGCGATTGGATCGTCGAAGAGGTCTTCCCCGAAGAGGAGATCGCAGGGATCAAATTTGAGAGGCGAAGATTCCACGTGAAGAGTTGGACGGCACAACCGCATCACCCTGAAAGCCAGCGAGTGCGCCGCCAGCTGCGCTCCACCGCCGCCGCCGCCGCCGCTCATTTCTTTCTGTATCTTCAGTTGTCGGAGTTACTGATTTGATTCTCTGCAGTGGTGGTGAACACTCGAACTAACGGCGGAGATGGTAGACTTGAACGCGCACTTACGAAAACACCGTTTTTAAAACGTAGTGAGTTAACTGAATGTATAAAACGTCTTTTTTGTCCTTGAGTTTGTCACGTTGTATGACATGCTACATCGAGTAAATGTTTTTATATTTGGATTAAATTAAATTTATGATTTTGGTAAATTAACAAATAGAGCTCATAATTTGTAAAATTACAGTAAAACTCTTTAATTATGAAAAAAAAAAACCTCATGATATTTTGATTGGTCTTTATGGACTGTTTGATTCGAAGGCACTCATTTGATTGAAAACATATTATAATGTCATATTTTAAGTTCTATGAACAATTTGATTCGAAGTCACTCATTTGATTGAAAACATATTATAATGTCATATTTTAAGTTATAAGGAGTAGTATATTGAAATTTTGATCAATAAATGATCACCTTGTCATAATCATAATTAAAAATTAAAAAATATATATATTTACATGTTGTAGTTGGTACATCGATTTTTAAATATAAAAGATATATGATGAAAGATAAATTGTGAAAAATTCAATTGTAATAATAATAACAATAATAATAATAATAATAATAATAATAATAATAAATTAAAGACATTTACATGTTGTGATTGGTACATAGATTAAAAATCGATATTTTTAAATATAAAAGACTTTAAAACAATATGATGTAAGATAAATTGTGAAAAAATCTATAAGTCAAACTTGGAGGAACAAAAATCCTTTTTCCCCCTAAATTGAGGTATAATATGTTTGGGTTTATTTATTGTTAAATGTCAACAAACAAGACTAATTTATTTGTGATGTCAATACCAACAAAAGTATTAGAAATATTCAATAAAAAAACAAAATTAATTAGACCTTTCAAGATCTTTATAAACATAATTAGTTTATTAATATGAAAAGCCCGTGCAATGTGCATTGCATGAGATTCTCATTCAATAAGAGCTTAAAGCTTAAAGATAAAAATATCACAAGGATGACCAAAAGTTGAAATTTTGAGATTAATCTTGACTTCTAAAGATGTCCTCTTTTTTTTTAAAATAATTTTACAAATATGTATTTTCTTTTTTTCTATAGAAATTAATTGCAGGTTTATGTTATTTTTATGAGTCAAGGGAGTGAAAATGAGAGACAAAATAAGAATTAGAAAATTTGCGTAATCCAAATTCGAACATTAATCATCATAATCTATACTTTTATAGAGATGAAGCACCACTTAAACTAGAAGATTGTTAATAATTGAAGATTTATGTTGTTAGCACTTTATTTACAACATAAAGATGTTCGACTTAACGATAACTCGGTTGAGTTAGGCTCGAACTCAAAAAAGGTGTGTATAATATATGTTACATATATACACATAAACCTGAGTTGAGTCAGACTCGAGCTCAAAAATGGTACGATCGAGCAGGACTAAAGCTCGAGCTTGGCAGTGCATCAGCTTGACTAAGCTGGAAAATACACTCCTACGAAAAACTCTACAATAATGTAATAAACACATAATTGTGACATCAATTATGGAAAGAACATTACAACAAGATATGTTCATACCATTATACTACAAAACATGAATATAGTTTAAGCTCAACAAACTAGTACATTATCCAGCCATAGTTCTCTGTTCAATCTAAGAGTGCAAAATGACAACATAAAGAAAAAAAAAATTCTGAAAATATAAATGCAGAATTTCTGAAAACAAGTACACCAAAGAGTATGCAAACCGGAACTTAGCAGCTTTAGCTAGTTTGCTGCTCGTTAGCAGGAACGACGGGTTCTTCTGATGCTTGAGCACCATTAGCAACGGAATCTTTAGCAGGTGTGGTGGAAGCTTCCACTTTCGCCCCAGATTGAGCATCCTTTGCGTTTTTCACGTTTTTCCCGTCCTTGCTATCTTTCCCGTCCTTAGCAGGAGGGGCGGGTGGGGGTGGTAGCATGTGGGGTGGGGGGTTGTGCTTGAGCTTCACCAATATTCCACGCATTCTTGAAAGTTCAGTTGGTTTTCCGGGCTTCGGGCCTTGGACGACTGTGATGGATGGTTTCTTGTCTTGATCCTTCTTCTTTCCTCTCTTCTCAATTGTGGGCACCTCGTAAGGAATGAGTTCTGCTATGGCTTTCCAGTACTGTTTATCAGCCTCTTTGTGGAATTTTTCTTGACCAGCTAAGAATAGCTGTTGAATATGATACGGAAATTTGTCAGAATAATCATTGCTATTTTCTGTTTACTAAGGTAAAAGAGTTTGTCATGGCCCAAAATATAAAAACTCAAACCTTTTCTTTCTCTCTGTTGGTGACCTTGTTAGTCTCCACATTAAGCTTTCTTTTCTCGTAAAAAGCTTGTTTGAACTCTTCAGCTTCTTCGATAATTTGGTTCCGCATCTCCTTTTCCTTTTTTTCCTTCTCTTCCAGACGAATGGTATTTAGCCTGCAAGTTTCCTCATCAGCACATCCCAAATTTTCAGTTATTCAAATGGTGGATTGCCAGTGCAAAACTTTCTCCATGACGAGCACAATACAAAATGTTAGGGTGTTTGATTTCATTTACATTTTCCCTTTGCAGGTTTTCAACTACCCTTCAATAGAAAAACCATCTTTTTAAAACTCATACAAGAAACAGAAAAACCATGTCCTTACTTTCTGAAGACTCTGAATTTGAAATAGTGCAATCCTTGTCTGTTGATGTCAGATGGCATACCTCTTATTAACAATTAAGATTATTGGTCGCATCATGTAATTTATGAATTTTTACAGGAAAAATCAGACAACAAACAATTCCTTATTCTACATTTAATTAAAACCCTTTATTAATTTTACCTTTTTAGTAAGTTAAATCATAATAATCATACAATCATGTCAAGTAATAATAACACCAAATGGGACACCATTGATATAAAAGCAACTAGAACATGTTAGCTTTATCTCATTGACGAACTAAATATCCACCAGTCCTACAATTTTTGCAGACTAACTAAACATGATAGATGCAGGAAACGATGCAACTTCATGAAATTATTTTTTCTCAATTTCAAGCTAGTGTACTCTTCACACGTGTAAATTTTATCTCATAGTCACTTGTAATCCACCAAATGAATACCATTTTCTGCTTTTTATTATCAAGATAATTCTCCAAGTTTAGCCACGGCTCCAAATACCAGTAGTCACACAGGGATCACCATAATTTTCTAGATTTACCATTAAATTATTTCCATCAGATTCTCTAACCAGGGTATCCGGCAACTTCCATTAAATTCGAGGATGGTATCTCAACCTACATGAGAATAGCATTTCTTTCAATCTATCTCTTCTTATTTTACCAAAACTATATCTCCTGACCCCCTTGCATTTAAGCTCAGATTAGATAACAATACATACTTCAATCTATTTAAATTCAAGCTAGTCTAATCCCCAAATCTTGAAATCATGACAAATCTAAGGTTTAGTTATGAAGAGTATGGTATAGCTTATACTTCATTGGCTTATGTAGGTCATGATTTACCTCAAAACTACCTATATGATTATTCTGATTCATGTCCTCTTAGCTCCTCATGTAAACACATCTTGACTATCCAAGTCAAAACCAAGTCCACCAGTCAATCAAACAATCAAATAAATTCAAACGTTCAACAGGGATCATCCTCTTCCAAAGATTCATAAGAGCCCAATCAATTATGCCAATAATCTGTATTAATTCTATTTATTATTATGAAAAAAAGCTAATAATCGCGAGTTTCATAGCCCAGCTCCATTTTAGCTCACCGTTCTCAAAGATCAAACTCAAATCCAACTAGAGATCTCCACGAAATTAGAAAGAATTATAACCAATGATCTTACCTAAACATCAGCTGAACCCTAACGAAGAACCATGACGCAGATCCGACTGAATGTAAACAAAAAAATAAAGAAAAGAGGAACTAGCAAACAATAGAGCTAAAAAAACCTCACCTCCGCCATTCTCGAAGAGCCAATCCTTCTTCCTGCATATCACTAGGAGGTGGAAGGATCGGTCCATCCGAACTGAATATGCCCTCAGAGTCCTCCCCGATGTTGAAAGGCGATGCTCCATTGCCGTTCGAGATCGGAACTGAACCAGAGCCTGCGAACGGTTCAGTATTCGATTCGAACCCGAATGGATCGGAGCTGCTCGAGTGCTCCACCGGAACCTGCTCGGACTCCGCGTACTCCGGCGTATAGTCGGCGCCAGGGTAAGGAGGTGTGTCGGCGGAGGAGAAGGCGGCGTAGGAATCGTCGTAGCCGGTGTTGCCATCGTAATCAAATGGACGAGCTGAGGCGTCGTCGAACGATGCCATCTCTATCTCTCTCTCTAGAAGATTGCCTGATTTTCTCTCTCTTAAAGTTCGATTTTTCTTCTCTTTCTTTCTCTAGCTTCAATATAGAATGCGTATGTCTCTGTGTTTTGCAATCGTTGAAATGACGTGTCTATATTTTCATTTTAACTTTAATAATTGAATTTGTTTATTCATTTATTTATTTATTGTCACTAAAGTGATTACTGCCACTTCACCCTTTATTTTCCTCAAGATTTATGGTCTTCGATTATAATTTTAAAATAAATTTACAATAATTTTTTTCCTTACGAAAATGTTTTCTTTTCTACAAACTTGAGCACAAAATAACTCATAAAAAATGGAAAATTTATGAAGTCTTTGATTAAAATTTTAAAATAAATTTAAAATGTTATTTTTCTTTAAGAAACTGTTTTCTTCTATATAAACTTGAACACAAAAACATATAAAAATGATTTTACAAAAATAATTTCGTTAAATAAAATTTTACTGTACATAAGTGACGAAAATTCTTATCTTATAAATTATGAATTAACTCATCTTACAAATTTTAAATAATAAGAAGATTCACAAAAATGCTACTCAAAGTTGAGATGACACGTACTAAAATATTGTCTTATATCAACTCTCTAATTTACCTCAAAATTTCCATCACAAAAATATTCATTTTCTATTGGTATATATTATGCGTCATTAATAATATCTTTGCTAGATATACAATATATACTAATTAGTTGATTATCTTAAATAAATAAAAAAAACTAATTAGTTGATTGAAATATAGAATATAAAATGAAACCAATAAGGCAACAAAAGTTTCAAACACTTTTTAATCGAAGTTATTAATTGAATTATAAGTAAGTTTCATCGGAGACCGTCTCACGGATTATGTTATGTGAGATGGGTCAACCCACATTACACAATTCACATATAAATTAATGAAAATGGGTTAGAGTTGTGGATAAAAATGATTCGTCTCATAAAAACTATTCACGAGACCGTCTCACGCAAATTTTTATGTTCAATTATTACCCATGTGCATGTAAAAAAATCATATAAAGTTCTCTATTCTACTGTATTACTATTACTATATTACCACATGCTTTATTTGATATTTTAAAATAATTATTATATGTCATGTGAATTACAAGTCACTCCTAATTTATATGTAATGTATATTAAAGATAATGAAATATCAAATATAAAAAAGGATTTTGACTAAAATATATCTATTATCATATGGATTTTTCTAACAAAATATGAATTGCCGAATATATCAATATCAAAGATTATTATTTTAGGTTATAATAGTCATTTAAGTTTTCATATTTAAATAATTTTATATTAGAATCCTAGCTAATTCAAAATCTTATAAAATTTTATTATAATTAGAACTCTAATATAAAAGTGTTATATATAAGGTATTTATATTATTATTTATTTCTTTAACTTGAATTGATCTCCACGTGTAACACGCGTAATCTAAAACTCGTTTTAATAAACATATGTTAGACTGCTGTAATTTTGAAAGACGGTTTTTTTTTTCTTTCTAATATTGACAGTTTAACATACAATGTAAATGATAAATAAAAAAATTTAGGTTGAACATTCCCCAATTGTTTAGGAATTATAGGATATTAAATCAATTTGTTATTTGTAATGACATTATTTACATATGAAAACAAGTTTTTGCTCTGTTTTGTGCATTTGCAATAATGACGAGTAACCATAATACAATTTTTATAGATTAAAATCTCTTTAAATAATATTAAGGACCACATAAATATATTCTAATATTATCATTCTTTAATGAGGAAACATAATTAGAAAAATAATACTATGTCATAATCAAAGAACTTAACAAAACATAATATAAATACTTTTGTAATATTGATG
This sequence comes from Scutellaria minor, assembly GCA_954870855.1. NCBI lineage: Eukaryota > Viridiplantae > Streptophyta > Magnoliopsida > Lamiales > Lamiaceae > Scutellaria > Scutellaria minor. The sequence continues at coordinate 31,526,770 of OX940727.1, forward strand.
ACAATCAAAGTATTTAATTTCTTTTAGCTTATAAATTGCCTGACAAGACATAATAAGAATATTTGTATGCATTGTCATAGCATCTTAATTAATTGTGAGACCGTTTCATACAAGCTTTTGTGAAATTAATTACCACCCAATCTTCCTAATTATTGATATAACATATTCCACTATAACGAGATATTGAGAGGATCCTCTAGTTGAGGCTAGTGTTGTTCACGGTTCGGAAAACCGCCGGTTCCGATTCCGAACCGGCGGTTCGCGGAACCGGCCACCATGGAACTGGAACCGAACCGGGATGGTTTCGGTTGCAGTTCCGGTTCCGAACCGCCGGTTAAACCGGAACCGGCGGTTCGGTTTTCGGTTTTTTTTTTTTTTTTTGGCCAAATTTTGAAGAGGATTCTGCTTCTCGGTACCGCGGTACGGAGAAGCAGAATGTTCAAAAATTGCATGAATTGTAATTTTAGTCTTGTAATTTTTATATAAAGTTTTGAAGGCTTTTAACAAAGTAAAATGAGTGAAAATTAATAAAACACAATCAAGTTTAAAATTACAATAAAATATTAATAATGTATAAATACAAGTACAATATATGTTCCAAAATCCAAATATATTACAAATTACAATCATGATTTTTGAATCATACTACATAGGTCTTAACTACAATATTTATTGAATACTTGAATTTAAAAGATTACAACTTTTTTATACAATATAATTGAAGAGGAGGGAAAAAAAAAATTGAAAGAGCTTGAGTTTCATTCTAAGATTGAAAGTGTAACTTCCAAACTTAAAATGAAATTGCCTACGTATCCTTGTGAAAACGAAGGAATCAAAGCTCACGTAGTTCTCTAACTCACCTAAACTTACCCTCACTCGTTGGTTCCGGCGGAGGAAGACGTGTTTGAATCGTATCCATAAGTGTCATCTCCATCGGAGTCTAAATGTGAGAAATCGAGATGTTGTTGACGGTTGTTTGCTCTTACCCAATCTTCAAGGAGAGTAATGTTTTGTACATTCTCCTTCGTCAACTTATTTCTTCTTGGATTCAACATGTGTCCTCCTTTGCTAAAAGCGTGTTCGACCGCAACGTTTGAGGCGGGACTTGCAAAAACTTCCTTAGCAATAGTGGTTAGAATAGGATAAGTGGTGATCCTTCTTGACCACCACTTCAATAAATCTATAGGATTTTCAAAACTAATTTGTTCAAATGTGGCACCTAAATAATTATCTAATTCTTGACAAGGGTTACTACCTCTAGCTCGTTTTTGTGTTCTTACATCATAAAAATTATAAAATTTACTAAGTGCCGGAGCTCCATGTTGAGTAGATGATTGTGTCGATTGACTACTACCTTGATCAATTATATCATTACTAGAATCACCACAAATTTGTTTATATTCTTTAAACAAATTGTATAAATTTGTCTTAGTTCTACCTACAACTTCATTAGGTTTAGGAATATAATCACATAAATCATAGTCATTTAATATCATATTGGGGAACAATGCATTATAATACATGTTTAGCAATTCTTCCAAGCCATCTTCTCTAAGCCTAGGATCTAATAACTTGGCACATAAAAATATATCCGGAATTTCATGAAAATATTTTAACCATTTTGTTTTCATTACTAAGCATGTGTTACCTAAATAATCACAAGTTGAATATTCATTTAAAATTAGAGCAATTTTCACACAATGATCTATAGCTAAGGGAGAAGTAGGATAATAACATCCACTTAGTTCTCTAGTTGCTTCTTCAAAAAAATTTAAAAGTTGAATTAAATTTAAACATGCATCCCATGAATTTTCAAATAAAACTACATCATCATGTGGATTTTCTATATAAAATTGACAAAGCATAGACCTATATTCATACGAATCTTGAAACATATAATAGGTAGAATTCCAACGATGTTTAACATCAATTACAAATTTTTTAACTTCTAAACCATGTCTCTTACAAAACCTAGCCCATTTTTTATGATAGACCGTAGAGTTAGCAATTTCATAAATAGCATCTTTAATAGGTTTAATAAATCTATCTAATTCTTCTAATCCATCTTGAACACATAAATTTATGCAATGACACATACAACGAATATGAAAAAAAATTCCTCCAATTGGAGGTTGACAAAAATCAATCAAGTAAGGTAAACTAGCGGTATTACCACTAGCATTATCAAATCCCATGGAAAATATTTTTCTTAATATACCATAATCATTTAATACATGTCTAATTTTTTGAGCAATGTTTAAAGCCGAATGTTTTTCATTAAAATCAATGTATGCAATTAAACGTTTTTGAACAATCTATGCATCATCTATCCAATGACAAGTAATACCCATATAATGGTTCTTTTTATATGGATCCTTCCAAACATCACTACATATAGAAACTTTTTGTTTTAATTTTTTTAGATCTTCAATTAATTTCAATTTATGTTCTCCTACCATTTTTTCTATATCCCTAGTTACGGTGTTTCTACTTATTTTTCTACATGCCGGTTGTAAAAAAGTGCTAGTGTATTTTTCATAAGCATCATCGGTAGGAAAATTAAATGGAAGATGTTTCTCGGCAATCAATACTACTACGTCTTTCCTATTATTTAATTGACTAAATTTAAAAGGTAGAGAATCCATACCTTCCGGTTGCGTCGAAGAACCGGTAAATCCTCGAAGTTGCGTTTGCCCTCGTTCGATGCCCACCTTGTCGGGATGCTTCCTCAAGATATGGTTGGTTAATGTCCCATAGCCTCCTCCGTGCTTGAATTTGTACGGTTTTGCACAATGGTTGCACGTGACTATGTAGTCGAGGTTGCTATTCGGCACTTTCTCCTTTCTAAAGTGAACGGAGAAAATATCCCAACGAAGAGTAGAAGGATCACGAGAGGTAGTGTTTCGAGTATTACCACTTTCTTGTGTATCTCTTGCCGCCTCTACTTCTTCTTCGACTTCGGCAAAGGCGGCGGCGGTATTAGGGCCTAGAGTCTCCTCCAAATCCTCTTGATTATATTGATATGAATCAATATAATCGTTGTCGGCATCATCGTGAAGAGATTGTGGTGGCCGCATCGACATCGGACTTTTTCCTTTTCCACGTGAAGAACCGGCCGAAGAAGAACCTCTTCGAGACATTTTTTTTTGGATTTGAAATGAAAGAGAATTGAAATAAATTTGGAAATTGAAGAACTACAAAAATAAAGAATGAATTGAAGTAGAATTGAAGTAGGATTGAAACTTGAATGTGTGAGCTTAAGAGAGAATAGACTTGAGAGAGTGATTGAATCAAATTGGTGTAAAAATTGTGGGATGGAGTGGGGGTATTTATAGGAATTGAAAATTCAAAAAAAAAAAAAAAAAAATATTGGGACCGGCCGATTCGAACCGCCGGTTCGAACGATCTTGGCCGTCCATCTCCAACGGTCGATTGATCACGATCGTAGGATCAAAATTCGGATCCGAACCGGCGGTTCGAACCGCCGGTTCAAACATCCAACGGCTACTTTTTCAAACGGTTATTTAATCTAAGTCGTTGATCAAAAAACGGCTCTTTAATCCTAGCCGTACACGTGGCATCCAAAAATAAAAAAAAATAAAAAAAAAAAAGAGAAAACCGGCGGTTTGGCAATATTGGAACCGAAACCGAACCGGGACCGGCCGGTTCCCTGTTTCGGTTTGAACCGGAACCGGGTCAACGGTTCCCGGAACCGTTGACCGGCCGGTTCGAACCGGTCCGGTTCCGGTTTTTCGAACCGGTTGAACAACACTAGTTGAGGCTAGAGAGAATTTATTGTAACCATTGTAATCTTATCTCCTATAGTGAAGAAATCTCGGACTGAGGTCCACCGTGGTTTTTCCTTTTCCACGTAAAAATCTGTGTCTCTTTGTCGTGTGATTCCATTCGCCCGGGTAACATCTGGGACAATTATGCAGGGTGAAACTTGGGATCCAGTTCTCATAGTTGTCGTGTGATTCCATTCGCCCGGGGTAACATCTGGGACAATTATGCAGGGTGAAACTTCGGGATCCTAATGCTTAGCTAAACGGCGAATGAAGTCATCAGCTAAACCTAAAGAGATCTACATGAAAAAAATTAATTAACTAATTGAATTTGATAAAAAAAAAAAAAAGATCAATGCAATATAAAAAAGAAGACAGATTTACCTTTGTGATTAACTGCGAGTCTGCAGGAAATATCAAGAGAGCTTCCCCCATTCGATTATTTTATCAATGGTTGAACGTCGTTCATCCTCCTCAAGGAAAATCCTTGCATTTGCATTTGCAACTATATCATCCAAGTTGAAATGCTCCTCGCCCTCGGCCGAGCATACGACTATATTAGTGCTTCTTCTTTTTTTCTATCCATGCAATGATTTCATTATCATTTTTTTTCCTCATTTTTTTGAATGTTTCTATTTCAAATACACGATTATAGTCTTATAGATATTCAAAATAATATGTCAAATTTATTGTCAAAATACAATCATTAATTTGGATAAATTGTTTAATAATAAATGTTGAAATTAATATTTAGAATCATAATAATGAGAAGAATTGCTCCAAGTTAGATTCAAAAGATATAAAAAAGAAAAGGAAAAAAACATTCATATTTCTAAAATACTTATAATAAAATATTGAATATCGATATTCAAAAATTTTTAAAAAATAATGAAAATTCAAAATTAAAAATATTTATAGTTTTATATAAATTAAAGATATTTCCAATTTTCACTATTACAATAATGATTTCTTTAAAATAATCATAATTATCAATACATATTGATATCGATATTTTTATAAATTTGGAGTATTGATATTTTCATTTATAATAATATTTTTGAATTTGAAATTTATCGACACTTAACTCATTTTTTATTTATTCAGTATATATCGATATATTCTAAATGTTAAATACAAATTTAAAATTATATACTATTTGTACATCGACTATAAATTTACAACTCATATTTTCACTCTTTCATTCCTTTATTTATTTAAATAATACTATATCAAAAAAAATGGGTTTTTGAATGTTTCTATTTCAAGTAAGTGTTATAGTATTATAGATTTATTTTATTTTATCTAAATAATACTATATCAAAAAAAATTGTTTTTGAATGCTTCTATTTCAAATAAGTGTTATAGTCTCATAGGTATAAAAGAAAAATGATTTTTAATTATACGTCCATATCAGTTTTGAAAAAAAAATGGACATATTTTTTCATGCTTTGAAATATTGGCTACATTATCAATTTATAACTTGGAAATATTTTATATCAATATGTCAAAATTCATTTTATCTATTCCTAAAAGTTCGGATATGTTTCAAAAAATTTGGGTGTTATTAATATATTAAGAAAATAAAAAGGAAAAAAAATAAAAAATAAAAAGTGAAATTTGAGGATTTGGACGGGAAAGTTTGATTGATTTTGTTATTATATATATATATATATATATTGGAATTAATATATATTTATACAATATAATTTTAGGCATAAGTAAGAATTAGGTAATTTGTACTATTATAAAATGTAGCTATTGGAATTAATATATGTTTATACAATATAATTTTAAACGTGTTCATTAGCATAATAAATCTCCTCAATAAATGACACAACTTCTTTAATTTAGATCAGATTAGGGCAATAAATGACACAACTTCTTTAATTTAGATCAGATTAGGGTAAGGTTTGTGCAATGCAGGGGAATATTATCAGATTGATGAATTATTGGTTTGTTCTTCTTATGTATTTTAATCATCGATATAATTGTGTACACTATATAATAATTGTAATATATATTTTGTTTAAATGTATAAGATGTGAACTACCAAAATGAAAACAAAATTTAGTCATATTGTCGTAATCCAAGTATAAAGTTTACATAATTTGAAATGATAAAATCTTGCATAAGATGGTTTCACAGATCCCATTCTGTGATCTCAGTCAACGAATAAATCAACAGTCAACAGGTCAAAGTTAAAGTTAAGGTAAAATCAACAGTCAACGGTCAAAGTCAACACCCGATCAACAAAAGTCAAAGGTAATACTTTTATATATATTGGATAATACTTTTATATTTATATAATACATTTTGTATGTATGAGTTAATTAATAATTTTGAGAAATTATAATTTGACAAGTTATAATACTATGCAGTACTTTTGTATGTATCATATAATACTTTTATTCGTACCATATAATACTTTCATGCATATCATGGAATACGATTGCTTTCAACATTCTAAACCATGATTAATTTGAAAAATTGTAATTTGATAAAGTAATACTTTTATTATTATAATGTGATACTTTTATGTATAACATGTAATACTTTTGAAAATTATATTTTAATAAATTAATGTAATACTTTTATTTGTATAAGGTAATACTTTTTTTTATCAACAAACTCAACACTTCATTGATAAAACAAGAAGTACTAAGTTACAAGATATTGCAGATGCAAATCCCAACAAAAATTCCACCAAAGTTCCACAAGGAAATAAAGAAAAAAGCATGTTTCAAAAGGTAAAATTTTTCATCTAAAGTAGTGACTGCTTACACTTTTTAAAGAGACTCAAAACAAGACATTTGATACTTCAAAGACTAGTTCTGGAGATAGCTCAACATTCTTCAAACTCATTCTGAAATAACCAACGAGATGAAAGGCCAACTTCCACTCAAAATCTTCACTGCATCTTCAATCTAATCTTGAATAGAAAATCGATCTCCGATGGAAGCCCTAAGAACCATCTACCATAAGGGGAAGATAGAGAAGAAAAAGCTCCCACAAATGGGAGAAACCAAACTCCGATGGAGAAATCTAAAAACAAAACACAAAAGAAAGGAAAAGAAGAAAAAAATGCATAAAAAAAGAAGAAAAACACCTCCCCATCCTCTAATGGTAGAAGGATGGATAGAAGAGGAAAACAAGGGGGAAAGGGTGGCTGTAAGTTAGGGTTTTTAGGGGTTTTAGAGAAAAAAATTGAGAGGTTGTATAACGTAATACTATTATATGTAATGAATATTACTTTTATTCTATAACTTAAAATCAATGATTAATTTGAAAAATTGTACTTTGATAAGTAATATTTTTATCATTATAATATAATACTTATATATATATATAATATTTTCAAAAGTATCACATAATACACATAAAAATATTACATTATGAGAATAAAACACCATGTAATACTTTTATATATATCATGTAATACTTTTTGAAAGTATCACATGAAACACATAAAAACATCATTTGATACTTTTAAGTGTATCATGTAATATCTTTTAGTCTACGACGTTGACCAGCGTTTAGCCATTGACTTTTGATTTTTGACCGGATTGGGTTGACCTCTCTCATAGAATGGAATTCGTGAAACGGTCTCGCACAAAACTCACTCATTTGAAATACTTCTTTATACACAACATTAGTGTTTGAGTTATTTTCTTAATCACTTTAATGCCAGGTTCATTCGTGAAATAAATTGTATTCAATGTTTTTGCAAACGCTTAAAATAATTTTACGTGGATTGTCATTTAACCAAATCTTTCACTATTATTGGTTAAAATAACATATCGTTATATATGTATGTAGTATTTTTTTTTTTTTGAATCAGTCAGTTTTGAGAAAAAATTTCTAACGTGTCCGGCAGTATGTAGTATTTTTTTTTTTTTTTGAATCAATCAGTTTTGAGAAAAAAATTGCTGACGTGTCCGGCAGTATGTAGTATATTTTTTTTTTTTTTGAATCAGTCAGTTTTGAGAAAAAAATTATTGGCACGTCCAGTTGTCGGATACATCAATTGTTTCATAGAGTTCAACTCCATTTCAAAACGGAAATTTTGAAGTCAAAATCGAAAATTGAAGGACTTTATTCGAATAAAAATTAGAAATGAAAACGGTGTTTGAAAGCTGGTATAGTGGGGATTGAAACCCCTAAATACAAAGATGGGAAGTCAAGAAAAAGGGTCTTGTTTTAAAAATAGATCAAATTTTAATCGATTCTCCTAGTTTTCAAACAGAAATCTGAATTTGATATATGGCTATGTTTTGGTTTGCGTGGATGACTATTTTGGTATAAATTTCATGTGTTTTGATTAAAACTTGGAAGAAATTGATATCATCATTGACGATTTCTGAAAATTTTAAAGGAAAAATAATTGGAAATTGGATCCTTTTGTTGGGCTAACAACTAGAACAAGACGATTTTTTATCTCTCTCTCTTCTAAATGTATATTAATGTATATTACAGTATGCACTTAAATAATTATTTGAAATTCATTTGGTATAATAAATAAGCACATAATAAAGAAAGAAAAAAAAAGGTAGAATAAAGATATAAAAATATAACATATCAACAGTAAAAATACCTAAAAATTACATGAGCATAAAGTGATAATAAATAAAAAATAAATAAGAAGCACAACATTGCCCAGCTCTAGTTGCTAGGCCTCTTAACCAATCAGAGGATCTACATCCAAATAATTATGAGTATTGTTTGTGTGCACCAAGTGTATGAATTATGATCCATGCAACTGGATGAGCGTGAGTTGGGTCCGGCCCGAATCCGCGTCCAAGTTTTTTTTTTTTTAATTTATAACATAACATTTATGTTAACCAAGTATAACTTTTATATTATATTAGTATAACATTTATGTATAAATATGATAACCTTTAAATAAAATTACGTAGACTTTTTTCAATATAAAAAATATAATTAAAAATTATGTAATTTTTATGTTAACCGAGTTTAAATTTTATGTTATATTAGTATAACCTTTACATACATATATCATAACCTTTAAGTGATATTACTTAGACTTTTTTCACTATAAAAATTCATATAGTATGGCTTAATCTATAAGTTATAATAATTTAACATTTATGTTATATTAGTATAATTTTTATGTACAAATATCATAACATCTATGTACTTAAAAGAATAACATAAAGTTATATTATTATAACGAAAAGTTAAATTACTATGCATAAAAGTTATATTAATACAATATAAAGGTTTTGAAAGGTATTATAGGTTTGTCATACGAACATGTTATACGAACATAACTAAAATGTTAGGTTCAGCAAACTAAAATGTTAGGTTCGACAAACTAAAAGGTTAGACCAATATAACTACGGAACTAGGGTTTGAGCTAGGGTTTGAGCGCGTGGGCGAGCGTGTGGACGCGTGATGTAACGTCCCGTTCCCCTTTTAATTGGAAATAGGTTGTCACTCTTTACTTATTTAGGAACTAAAGAAATCCTAATTACTTTTCAATATACAGCGGAAGACTTAAAATGAAGACACGTGAACTATATATATATATATATATTTTTTTTTTTTTTTTTTTTTTAAATGTAACACATATACATATATATCAAACTATAAACCAAGTCTAGTCGTGCTTCACCCACATTTCTAGGTAAAATGTTTGAACCAAAAACCTATATGAATTAACACAACAAAACATACGTATATTTATGACAGGATATAAGTTTAGGCCCATTGTTTATCATACTATACATATATCAACATACCGTTCTAAAAAGGAAACCTTATTCTAGTATAACAACTTTAAAGGGACAGTGAGAAGTCAGCCCAGCCTGCTACATGTCCACGTCATCATCTGTCGAACCTGAAAATATAAAAAACAACATCATGAGATACCTCCGAAGAGGAATCCCAGTGGGATAACTTTACTGTCTAACACATTGAAGCAATTAAACTATTAAGCAAGTACTACATGTCCTTCGGGTATGCTCACCCTGGACCATATTATAACATAAAGGAATGTGGGAGTCGCTCACCCACTAAACCTGGTTTTCATAGACCAGACACTCGCTCTTATGGTCGTCGCCCGGTAGGGAAGCTACCTACCGGTTATAACTACAGGGCTTCGGTCGTAGATTTCATACATAACTTATTAATTCAATTATCAACACATAGTAGAGAGTAGAAGTTACCCACTTGTACGTCAATTGTGTGAGGATTGCTTTTGGATTCACCGACTGTCTCAAACTGCGCTCGACATATTTAACTGTTTAGTCTATTATATCATATAACATACTCGTGTGTATCTTATCTCTAGGTTATATTAATCTAGGCATAGCCATTTAAAACCTTATTCAAATAAATCACTCTAAAGACATATATTAATAAGATTTTACAATCATTTCTCCAGTATATTATTCGTCATACTTCATTCAATACATGTTTGATCCTTCTATTAAATTCTAAGCGTGATCATATCATACACAATTCATTTAAGTGAGATTTAGAATATAGAATACATCATCATACTTATTAAATAATTGTTAAGTACTTAAACTAGCAAATTAAAGGATAAAATGACACATAATTTTGCAACAATTTTAATAACCCATAGGTAATTCCTAAAATCACAAAATTATTTGCATGATCACATATTAGTATCAATTATCATATTCTGAAAATTCACAAGTTTTCGCAGTGTATATAAATAAATAAAAATAGAATCCTAAACAAGACTTTCACTTGAATTTCAGCTCAAAATCAGTCTATATTGCAAACCCTACCAAATCTTATAGGATTAATGAAATTCTTTCATATTTTTACAGAAGTCAGAAAACATATCCAAGTATAATATATAAAAATATCAACTGAAAATAACATTCACATAATTAGTTATGAATTTTCTAAGTTAGCAGAATACAAGGCATAGTGTACGCTGAAAACAGGGTTACTTACAAAATTTCTTATAAATTTATTTGTACTCCAAAATTTACAAGGTAAATTTTATCCTATTACTAAGAGTCAGTATTACAACATAGTAATGGCTTATAAATACGATTCAATTAAATAGTTATGAATTTTAAAACTAGACTGAGAACAGGATATGGTCTATGCAGAAAACAGGCTATGTTGTAAAATTCGGCATAAATCGTACAAGACTCAAAAAAATGCATACTAAATTTCTGCACGTACCTAAGAACTGTTTCTAAAATATAGTAAAATATCATACATAAAATCGAAGGATACAATTCAAGAAAATTATCTGATTCAGACCCGAAAATGGGGTAAAAACTGTCTCTGAACAGCTTATCTTAGAAAAATCATAGAAAATCAGATTTAACTTCAAATCTTCTGAAATTTTATACACATGTTCTACACTTCACATACTAGACTGTGATAAAAGAATTTAGGCTAATTAAAATCCTACAAGTCTACGAAAATTCTCGAACAACAAGAAAAATACACACACAGCAGCAGAAAATTACTTACAGCAGCAACATAAAATACTTATAGCAACATCATACTTACACATAGCAGCAGAGTATCGGAGCAGCAGGGAGAAGGAGAGAGAGATAGAGAAAGAGACCGATGGAGAGAGAAAATCGAGAGAGAGAAAAAGAGATATGAAAACTGTATACGTTTTGTTGTGTCTTCCTCTTGCTTTTCTTTTCTTTTTATCCTTTCTTTTCTTCATTTCACACCTAACTAGTTGAAGCATTTAGGTGGTATGTTTTGGGGAAAAAAAGAGTGACTAAGCCATTCTCACAGCTTGTCACCAACTTGGCCAAAACATATTCTTAATTAATTACTTCTTAAGCTTAATTAATAAATCCTTATGCATAGTTAATTAACTAAATATCTATATATATAATTACTTAGCTTAATTAAGATTATCATTTAATTAATTAATTCTTAACTTAATTAAGATTATCACTTAATTAATTAATTTTTAGGCTTAATTAATTAATTAGCAATATATAATCTTAATTAATTAATTCTTAGGCTTAACTAATTAATTCTTATACATAGTTAATTAATTAGCAACACATATATATATATATATATATCATTACACCTTAATTAATTAATTAGGGCGTTATAATTTTACTTATGTGGTGAGAAGATATTTCGATACACAATGAATTAGGAATGCATGTTTAAGTAAAATATTTTATCACATAGAATCGCATATAAAAATCATGCGTAAAAATTCATTAAACAAGAACATTCATAACACAACAAGTATGTCTAGCATCTAAACCTAATATCATTTTTCCTCATTTAAACTTATTTATTATCTTATCTTTTTACTTTTATCCGTGTTTGTCGAGTGAGTGGAGATCAAGCTTGGTTTCCTCCGTGAGCAATCCTGCAAAAACCCTTAAAACCTCGAAAGAAATATATGTCATAAAGTCTTTAAAATCATCAAACATAACGTAATTCATAAATCATAACTTTAAGTAATCGTTCAATTATGAACACTAAAAGAAATTTTATAAAATATGCAATGCGGGTTTTCTTGAAAACGGGGTATTACATGTGAGGTAAGCGTGGAACGCGTGAAATACACCTCGAATCAAATCGACCCAATTTATATGAATGTAAGATCCGTATACCTGGTGCATATAAATAATTGTGAATAATTATAAGTCGATTAGAAATTATTTAGTAAAGTCAGATAATAAAAAATGAAAATTTTTGGAGTTTTCCCATGGCGGCGCTGGCGGCCGGAGGAACAAAAGGATCATGATAATACAATATTTAAATAAAATTAAACATAAAATTGAAAATGTTCTAAAATAAACTCGCAAATATTTTAAAAATCAATTTTACCTATTTATAACTTTAAAAAAATAATTCAAAATCAGATTAGTAGGATCATTAGTTGTCCATGCATGTGGGCAAGTTTATCCTTGTGAATTGAGATACTGACACGGAGTTACCAAATTGTATTCCATTTATTTGTTACATTATATGCCCAAAAAAAAAATCACTAATTGATATTTTTATTCATTATAAAAATATTGTATTAAATCTATGGTCAATTTAATTATTAACTTTCCAACTAAAATCCAATTGATTAAAATGTAACTTGAGTATCCCAATTATTAATGAGTTAGTCTCCTGTGAGACCGTCTCACGGATCTTCTTACATGAGACGAATCTATTTGACCTAGGATCCTAACCCACAACCATAGCCCAACCCAAAATCAAGTTAAAGTCCAACCCACACTCATCCAATTTTGAGCCCAATCTAAGAAGCCCATATTTTAGTGTTCAAAACTTAAGTAGAAAAGAAGTGAACAACATCCGTCGCACCCACCCACAATTCACTATCCCGTCTGCTGCACCTAAGGAAGCCGCCGCAGCTAAGATAATAGTTATAATGAGTTGGTTTTCTCTCATTTCTTGAGCTTCAATTAATGGGTTTTGATAGTGTTGTGTGCCTAACTCTTGACTCTTGTGATAAATCTTAATGTGTTAATTTTATGTTCACTCATTTTTAATTTACGCCTTATTAATGGCATTTACTTCATTTTCTAAATCATATGACAAATGTTTTTTTTTATACCTTCAAAAGATATACATATAGTTTCAAAAGACAAATATCATATTAATATTTTTTTTGGTGTTGAAAAAAAAAATGCACATATTTATACTTAAATTCAAGGAGAAAATGAAAATAACACAAATTATAAAGGTAAAATATTTACTTATACATATATTTGATGAGAAAATAAAAATCATATTAATTTGATTCATTTCACTAGAACAAAAAATATATATAATTATTTTCTTGATATTGAACGGCTAACTTAAGAATTGCAACTTTCATGAAGAACACTAAGACAAAAATGATTGAAAAAATGAAATACAAAAAACTCATACTTAAATGTGCAAAAGGTATATACTTATAGATATAAAATACATACTTGTAGCTAAATTTGATGAGAAAATAAAAATAATATTAATTTGGTTCACTTCACAAGGAAAAAATATAATATAATTATTTTCATGATATTGAACGGCTAACTTAAAGAGTTACAACTTTTATGAAGAACACTAAGACAAAAACGGATGGAAAAATGAAATACAAAAAAAACATACTGCAAAAGACATACTTATAGATGTAAAATATATATTTATACATAAATTTGATGAGAAAATAAAAATAACATCAATTTGATTCACTTCACTAGGACAACAAAATTATATAATTGTTTTCTTGATATTGAACGACTAACTTAAAGAGTTACAATTTTCATGAAGAATAATAAGACAAAAACGGATGGAAAAATGAAATACAAAAACACATACTTATACGTGCAAAAGACATACTTATAAATATAAAATATATACTTATACATAAATTCGATGAGAAAATAAAAATAATATTAATTTGATTCACTTCACTAGGATAAAAAAATTATATAATTGTTTTCTTAATATTGAACGACTAACTTAAAGAGTTACAACTTTCATGAAGAACAATAAGACAAAAATGGATGGAAAACTGAAATACAAAAACACATAATTTATGTGCAAAAGACATACTTATAGATGTAAAATATATACTTATACATGAATTCGATGAGAAAATAAAAATAATGTTAATTTGATTCACTTCACTAGGACAAAAAAAGTTATATAATTGTTTTCTTGATATTGAACGACTAACTTAAAGAGTTACAACTTTCATGAAGAAACAAAAACGGATGGAAAAATGAAATACAAAAAAACATACTATATATATGTACAAAAGGCATACTTATAGATGTAAAATACATGCTTAGATGTGCAAAAGGCATACTTATAGATGTAAAATACATATTTATAGCTAAATTTGATGAGAAAATAAAAATAATATTAATTTGATTCACTTCACTAAGAAAAAATCTAATATAATTGTTTTCTTGATATTGAATGACTAACTTAAAAAGTTACAACTTTCATGACAAATACTAAGATAAAATCAGATGAAAAAATAAAATACAAAAAAATTCATATTTAAAGATAAAAATGACCTACTTATAGGTGTAAAAGATATATTTATAGCTAAATTCAATTAATTAAGTTCACTTTAATTGGACTTCATCTAAATACATATCAATCCATCAAGTCATCATTTTCCATATATCTGACCACATATAAAGGCACAGAACAAAGAAACACCATAAAGTGCAAGGAAGTTTTTTACATGCTGACGTTATAATCACCATCAAACATACAAACAAAATATTATCTCCTATGAGAGTTTCTTGGGTTAAGGAGATGGAGAGATGCATCATGCATGTATAGAAAACTTAGCAGCATATTTATCACACTTTTGTGTAGCTACAAACCTTACAATGATTGCACAAGAAATAAATTGAATTACACATGCAAGTGAAAGAATTACACTTTCGATGAATTACACTTTTGTCCACCATTCTCTTCCATTGAAGCTCCGCCACTTCACCGCCATCGTCATCGTCCAGAGCTGCGATTATCTGATAAGGGAGCAGTGCGCCCGCAACAATCTTTGTCTTCCCAGCCCTCACTTTCGCCAGATGCTCCTTAAATCTTTTCTTATCGTGCTTCAAGAATTTCTCCTTATGCGTTTTCATGGCGATGGAAGCTACCCTATTGTACGAAATTGAGCCCCAATCATTGGCTCCGATGAAAACCTCTGGCAATTCCAAGGCCTTTCGCAATGGCACGAGCACTTCCTTCCTTAAACAATCCCTCACACGATACGCGTAATGTGCCTCCTCTACACCTTCATACTCTGGAAACACCCTCTTCGCAATCGGCTCACATAGTAGTGTTAATCTATCGAAGGATGAGTCAATAGAAGGGCACCATTTTGCAGCCAGGTTGATTTTGCAAGATCCCCTGAACTCAACAGCTTCAAATCAGATCTCAGAAATTGGACGAAAACATCAGAGATACAATCGTGCAAAAACTTGAAATCAGGATCGCGATTAAACCTCTCCACAACTCTTTTCGCCCGATTGATCCTCTTCTCTTCACAGCTCAATTCACCACTGACATTTCAAAAGATGAAATTAAAATACTCAATATAAGTAAGAAACTAGTTCTTAAAGAATCCAAACAACAAAACATATTAAAAAACATATATTCCAATTGCAATAAATCCTAAAATCATATCAAAATTGCACAAGAGTTTCACGAACTTGGGGACAAAATTTACCACATTGGTTGCCAGATCCGACGATTCCGTCTCATAGATGGGTGCGACGATTCGACCAAGTGCGTGAGACTGTGGGTGGGTATTGTGTGACGAAATCTTTGATTTGGTGGATGGGGTATTGGGCTGAGGGAGATGGGTTATTGGGCTGGGTTGTGGGTTTTAATTTGATTTTGGGCTGGGTTATGGTTTGGAATGAGCCTGATAATGGGTCAAATAGATCCGTCTCATGTAAGGAGATCTGTGAGATGGTCTCACGAGAGTTTTTGCGATTATTAATTTAGTTAGATTATTTAGTCAATTATTAATTTAGTTATATTAAACTCAACCATATCATTATTAGTACCAACTTTCTTTATGTTTATATATTAAATAAAAGAAATATAATCCTTAATTATACTCAAATAATTATTTGGCAACATTATTAGTAACATTAAACATTAATGAAGTGCTTATAATAATATTGACATCCGAACTATATATAATTTGACATGTTTAAAAAAAAAAAAAAATTAAATATTCTACTTCGCCGAAGAACTTTCAATTTCATGCATTATAATATCCATCAAGAGTTATAATTTATCTAATATCTTAAAGCTTTAAATATAAAGTTCATCAAAAAGTAGAACATTTCAGAATTTTACAAAAGACTATTAAATCATGTAATTTAGAAGAAAAAATGTTTTTAACCATATAAACAAAAATCATAATTAAAAAAAAAAAAAGCAAAATAAGATGAAAATATTACTTGGTTAAATGCGACAATTGCATGAAATTTAATGGTGTGGGAAGGACATGATCATGGTACAACCAAAGTAGGTCCGGCTTCTTCATATCTAAAAACATTCATGTTGTAATTTTAAAAATACACTCTAAATATAAAATAAATCAAATCATCAATATATACACATTTGATGATAAAAAATAAAATACAAAATAAAATGATGGGACTCAAGCCACCAATTCTTAACTTAGAAAAAATCATCTAATTCCAGAAACCATGCACAACATACAACACAGTTCTGAAATAATCTATTTTCCATAGCATGCCATCTCCACCTATATTCATCACAAATTTCTCTATAATCAATCCTATGGCATAATTTCAAGGGTAAAAAATATTTTCCCATCCGAAATATATGTGATTTGACACTTTTTGGTATAAACTTTGGAATGTTCCACTATGCCACATGAACTTTAAATTTAAAGTTCATACGGTGCATCAAATTTGAAGTTCATACAGCAAAATGGAACATTCCAAAGTTTATACAAAAATGTGTCAAATCACGTATATTTCAGATGGGAAAATGTGTTTTTACCCAAATCTCAATTCATCACTTTTCAGTTGCTATGAGTAATGAGTTCTGCCACCGTAAACCAGGCCCCGCCGCTGATTGGTGCCATAAACGGACGTATCAATACTTGCCCTTTTGACGAGCACGTGCCTTAGGCATGTCAACCAACAGAATACTAGCAACAACACATTAACTGGGAAAAGAAGTTGCTCGGTTGCATCATCACCCGCTAGCACTCATTTGTGGCAGAAAAGTTGTGTATCTTTCTGTTATGAGGCAAAGAAATAGCAGTCAGCAACGAAGCTCAGAATTAAATTAGCAGTGGAGGAGTCTCTGCTTCTGCAAGGTCTAGACAAGAGTCAAATGGGAGCAGTTCGATCTCCTTGACACTGAGTTCTCTATATGACGAATCAGGAATAAAAAATATAAGAGGTTTTAAGGAATGGGAGGAGTGTTTTTTGGGTGGCGAATTGATGGCATTCGCTGCAAAACTCGTGAGGGTTCTGGTTTAAACCTCTTATACGACAACTCCTGAATAGACCTGAAAACGAAGTATTAAAATTAATTGTGTAAAGACTACGAGAATCTGGTAATGTTTCACGGGTGAGAGAAGCAAAACAACTCACCTTGGAGAACCCTGACGTTTGTAAGGAAACTGACCAAGCATGGATTTCACAGCACCAAGAGCCTTTTCAGCAGCCTAAACGAAACAATTTTCATTTTAAAAAATGGAAGATGAAATTCAAGGGAAAGAATTTGAGAAATTCAATTATGAATCATTGCATAAATTGCCAAGTATACTGTATACACGATATGTGTTTGGAACTTTGGATGAAACTGGAATACCTTAGATCTTGCTTCATCCCATGATAGCCCCATTCCCTTGCCAAATACTTGCCCATTAATTTCAACCTAAAATGCCAAAGAGAACGGTTAGCAAAAAAAAGTAAATTTCTTTTCCACTTCATCGTCCTTTTCTTTTATAGGTAAAAAAAAGTAAATTTCTTTTCCACTTCATCGTCCTTTTCTTTTATGGGTAAAAAAGATTTCTTGAATACAATTTCACAACAGAAACTGCACAAAAGATGAGAAGAACAAAAGAAACAGATATTCCCAACAGAATAATCTCCCAAATTACCATAATGAACATATATTTGCCGTTGAACCATATATAAAACAAAAAAATCCCATATCTGGAAACTGCACGAGGCTTTTACTGAAACCCTTAGGCGTACTTCTACTTACAAAACTAAAAGCAGTTAAAACCTCAAAGAGAAAGGAATTAATACTCGCAACTAAACACCTCATGATCTTCAGGAGTTAAAGAGATAATGGAGTAAGAGTTGGAATCAGAATGATACTTAGAATCTAACAAATCAGCCGAACTTAAGACATGCAGATCGCAAATCTCTTAGATGTACAAACACATAGGCTTTCATGCAGTCAAATCGGAAAGCATAAAGTGCATTTTTTAATTCAAATGAAAATATTTGGAGACATGCTTGATTTTGTCAAGGTGGGGAGGCATTGAATGTTTTTAATAATTAAGTCGCTAAACCAAAAATAGGAGGAAGTTGAATATTTCAAGAATAGAAAGATGACATTTTTGTAAGCTGACATTGACCGGAAAGGACAGAAATTCTAACCTCAACATACACTTCGTTTTTCTGGCCCCAATTACCTAAAATCTGAGGTCGGTGTTGGTATACTACACTGAGGCCCTCCATCATGCACTGAAGAATCAAGACACAAATTTTAGCACGCGAAGGACCAAAATCTTGTAATCACCCTCATGAAAACCATTAAGACGTGCATTTCATTTTGGGAACTTACTAATTCTTTAAGAGCAGATATTGAACTCATTGACTTCTTGGAGGCCTCAATTCTAGGGTCTAGAACCCTTGGTGACGGTGATGCTCTCAACATCGTAGCCTCCTCCTTAAGTGATGATTGATACCCAAAAGAATCGACATCACCAGAAAAATCACTGTCTTTCAGTTTACCAAGCCTACTCCCTTCTCCAAGCAGGTGGCTGGAATCAGATTTAAGCTTTGACAAGTATCTATCTGCACACAAAAATTTGCAATGCTCTATAAGCATGCCAGTTCCAATATCAACAACAATCAAATCATGCCAATTGTGAGCTTCAATTATAAGATTGAGGTTTGCAGAACACCATAGAAGTAACTCCGGATTAATCAAAAATTATTAGCAGCACATAAACACATAAAAGCTACCACATCAAGACTTATAATGAGCTAATTTGCAAGTGACGAGTTTGGCCCATTTACCAAATATTGTAAAAGAATATGCAAAGCACATGAGCATGTAATGCAGGACTTGTAAAACAGTCACTCAAATTCTTTGGGACATGCCCGTCCTACATATCTTAGCCAGAAAACAGTAAAAGCTAAAATAATAAATGCAAGAGAATTATACAAATTTATCTTCTACAAGTATCCTGGCAGTGCCTCAGTATATTATAAGAAACTAAGTCGCCATTTAATCTACTGCAACAGCACCATTTGCGATTGCCAAAATCTTCCAGTTTGTAATCTAAAGCACCTTGGTTTTTAGCATATACCAAAGTTTAAGCTAAAAATTGAATTACATTCCTCACCGCTTACAAAATTTCTAGCAATTCAAGTTCAAGGTAGCCCTGGTCAGTTGTGTTTTGACAATTGAGTTCAGACTCAATTTGGAAATGGAGACTTCCATTGCGAACACATGCTACTCTATATAGTACAAGTCTGTGTATCCCAGCATTATTATCGGAGTGTTTGTGAATGCTTTACTTTTGAAGAAGTGATAAATTTTAGAGGTTGTGTAAAAAGTAACTAATAGTAAAAGTGGTTAGTGCTTGAAATTAGAAGTGATTGGGTACTAAAATCAAAAGTGGAAGTGTTTGGTAAAAAAAAAAAGGTTTACAGGGCCTTTACAAAAATGACGAGAATACAAATTTAATTGGTGAAGCAATATATTTTGTGATCATTTTACATACACACATACCACTCCCCAAGGCATTGCCTTCTCTCAGCCCAATGGAAGAAAAGGGGAAAAAATCTGAAATATTTTCTCTGATAATTGGAAGTTGTTCGAATTTCTTGCCTGAATTCACTCTGAACATTGGAAAGAATTTGTGGTGGAGATCAAGGGGTAATTATGGATTATTACAAGATCTAAGAAGTTAGGAATGTCCAAAAATGTTGCACTTGATTACAGAAAAATAGAATCACAAACTATCCTCTTACCCACTCATGGATTTTGGATTACAGCAGATAATAGTAAAGCTGAATCAGTCAATGCAAACACCACAAAAATGATTTTAATCTGAATTGAAGGCTACTGGAAGCTCTTGCAAACACTCGAATTCTATTAAAACTAGATCATTTTCCTAATGAATTCAATTGAACTGGTAAATTCTTCATTGTTAGATCCTTAACCATCTAAATGCCATATTAACACAAGAAACTATCTTACTTGATATGAATCTTCTCCCATGGTAGACGCAAATGATTTTACAGAAGCAGGGGTGATGCTGGATCAGATTTAATCAGTCAATCGTGGAAAAATTAAATGCCAACACAACTAACTCTTCATGATGAAAAGCAATATAATGCAACTAGAGTCCTTGATTTATCAGAACCTCTCTAACCATTTAACAGAGAAAGGATCATCAAAATTATACAAGTTTAGGAGCCTAATAAGGTTTTATATCACAGCCTTCACAGGGAGCATTTCTTAATTTTTTTTTTTCTTGACTAAAAGACCTGATACGCACTACCCAAGTGTCCATGTTGAATAATTGACAACCATAATGACAATACCATAAGCCCATCAAATCCATCACCTAGGCTCAGCCACACATTTCCACCTCACCCAACATCGCTCTTTTTACTTTCTAGAGGGCTACACAAATTAATTTTAACAGAGGATCATAAATGCTTGTTCAATAGATTTTTAACATCAGAAAAAGAATTTAAAACATCCCACTTGTTTCACCTATTAAGGAGCTATTGTATGTTACCGGCCAAATATAAAAGAGATCTTTCAGCAGCCTGACGTTGTGCCTCCCTTCTTGTTCTCCCGATTCCTTCACCAATTTTCTCTCCTGCAAACCAAACCTGCAGAAGACCCCAGATAATACAAACTCATTTGACTTCACAAGAAAATAAAAGGAAAAAATGGTGCACAAGGTATCATGAAACCTATAGACTCATACAATATTCAAGAAAGAAGGAGACAAACAGATCAATAAGGCTAGAGGCATAGGCATATGCAGAGTAGAATGAGAGACGTGATCCAACATGAATCTCTATCTCATCTAATATTTTTCAATTGATATCTTCATGAGCTGACCACTAATGGCAACTACAAGACTGAACCCACCTCTACATAGAACTGCAGTTTTGTGCTTGATACCAGAGTTTGTTTGAACTCCACCTACAGACATCAGAGGCAACCATTTCAAGAAACGAGAGCTCGGACCACAAAACTGAAAAAGCAATCAACTGGTGTTTCACCTTTGTTCCACACTTGAAAGCAATGTCCTGCAAAGCTCCAGTAGAAGTTACACTATGTGGATCAATCTGTCCAGCTTCAAGATCAAGATCCTTGTTTGCTGAAGATAACTGAGCAGCAGGACTACCCTCACCTAGAAAGTCCGAACACATGTTATTACCACTACTTCTGTTATATGAAATTAAATAAGTATTTAATTTTGAACAGTGATTTCTATAAAAATACCAAAAGCATTCAAAGAAAATATTGCATGATATAAGAGATGACATAAAATCATATATTTCCATATGTTTCAAGTAAGATTTATATTCTCTAAGAACATCAGTGATTACTGAATCATTAAACAAACCACCAGGGATTACTGAATCAATAAATAAACAATTACAAAAATTTATCTCATTTACTATCTGATTATTTCTTTTCAAATGCTAAAAAACCAACCTTACTTTTCAAAAATAATTACATAGACTTTAATGCAATTGTGCATGTAATCAATAGAGATTCAGCAGGAAACCTATTTACGTTGAACATTCAATGTGGGAACTGCATTAAATTAGGTTCAAGGACAAATACATGAGCTACAGATGCATCAACTGATAAGAAGATTATTTGAAGACACGCTTGGTCAAGCAAAAAATAACGGTTTGAAACTATAACACCACATTTCTGTAGAATGTGTAATGATTTTCCATTTTAAGCATTTGCCACATGCTGACAACTTTCAAGTCTAAAGCTTTCCAGCTTTGCACCATAGCTTTCTTTTTCATATACATGACTTACCAGAAATAGAATGAAAATCAGGGAATTGCTCATTTAATCTTAACAGGTCCTGTCGAGGAAGTTCCTGCACATGTATATAAGTATTACATAACAGTACACTTGTCAACCAAAATGACAAAGACCAGGTTAAAAGAGTCACCAATTACCTCCTTTGGCGGCCTCTGAATTTCAAGAACCCTTCCAGGTGGAAGTGAAGTCTTCACATTGTGGAGAAAGGTTGGATGATGAATCCTGTTCTTGTCAATAGAAAGAGACTCTGCATTAAACTGCATGGGTGGTGAAACCCGGTTTGGTTCTCTAAGACTTGTCTCCTCTTCAACAGGAAACCAACCATGAGGGTTAACTCTTGACAGGGGTACTTGCCCAGGCAGCTGAGCAGAAAACTGAGTGTCATTTTGAGGGTGTTCTCTCATGTCTAAACCATGTTGCAAAATAAGAAGTCTTCTCCTTGTATCAGGATCTAATTCAGATTCTGGTACCTCACCCTCTTCCCTTCCAGGAGAAGTATGCAAGGGCTTTTCTGCTTGTGCAAATCCAGCTAAAGGTGATTTGAGCATTGTAGTAACTTGAGATAATTGCTGACTTATAAAAGGCATTGCTGGTCCTTGTATAGTTGGTGGGTGAACTGCAAAAGAAGTTGATGGTACTGCATACTGGAGAGCCGAGGAAATTCTTGGATCTATCATTGGCTTAGGAGCTGTTGAAGTAGCATACATCGCCTCCTGAAAGTTTTAGATTGTCAAATTTAAGATCCTATTACCTGGAGTTGATGTTAAAACATACCATATAATGACAAGTGGTTGAGCAGGAACAAAAGGCCAGAAGAGAGAAATAATATGCCTAAAGACCTCATTTATTACCTTCTCTTTTTTCTACTTATTACCTGCCTAAAGACTACAGTACATAAAAGGAATCTTCAGATCTTGGCATCAAAAAAATCAAATTTAATCCACATAAAGACATTTTACCTTCAATCTCTTTTCCATCTCAGCATCTGCCATTCCATCAAAACCAACTGAATCTATGTTTCCATTAGAAGTTGATGGATCATCCTAGCAATAAAAAGATGAATAAAGCAGCTTAGCATTTTTATATGGGCAGAGATATGCCTCCAACTAGCTGATTATAATCTTGAAATAACCATTTCAGATTCAACCAACCAGTTAGGCATTGTGTGGTTTCATTTCAAGGATATTGGAGAAAATGTTTTGGGAAAATGTATAGGGTGTTATAAAGGGTATCTCTGAAGCGGAAATATTGTTATGCCGTAGATGTCATGTCTTGGACTTTTCCTAGTTAGATGCCATATTGAAAGATTTAAATATATATATTTTTCATTGTATAATCATCAGAATAAGTATAAAGGTATAAATATGTAAAATACAGATACATATAATACTCCTATATAAAAACATCAAATATTAATATTTAAAACACATGACAAGTGCATATAAAAACTTAGCTGGATAAGGAAAATGTATATCAGGCTATATTCCATTTTGGGGAGTGAAAACATGAAAAACAATGTTTGCTCAACTAACCTCTGAAACTAAGTAGTTGCCCACATCAGGTGCAGAAGGCAAGTCTTTACTATCATCTTCAAAAGCAACTTCAGAAATTCGTTGCATTAGACCATCATCAAACTCTCTGTGACAAGAACATTAAGTTAAATTTTATAAGACAAACTTGTAAGCGAAGCTTAAAAAAGAAAACAAACAAGAGTTTTAATAACTTACTTGAAAAAACTGCCTCTAATATTGCAGGCTACATTTCTTGCCACACAAAGTACAGGGACAGTGTTGTTGGCCTGCAGGCAACAAGTTTCATAGCATGTTAGCAAACGCATCACTCACCAAGGCAGAAAGGGTTGTCAGTGAAATTTTCTTACTTCAGCTTGAGGTGCAAAATATGGTGAAAAAGCAGGAACAACGTGCACTCTTTGTCGATCTTTCTCATCCCATACTTTTAGACGGTCATCAATCACCAGTGCCATCTTAGGATGGCAATTTCCATCGTGAAAAACATGGAATAGTGATTTCCTAGAACCTATGCATAAAACAATGGATATCCATATCATCAGAAATGATCTCATTTAAAGTTGAACTTAAGCTATAGTTCTTCAGACTTTACCAGACTTGACGCACACGATGCGGTCCAAAAGATCCCTTGGGTTTATTAAATTCGACTCTGGATCAAGAAGCCTCCACATTTCTAAGGCATAGTCTCTTTCTGCCATGGTGCAAACAAAAACCTCAAAGCGCTTTCGACCTTTAGCAGTCAAGTAGGTTTTAAGATCCTCCCATGCAGGTCTTAACCTCACGAGAACACTTGTATCGCGTATCTGCAGCAGCGCAAAGAGTTTTCATATGTTTATAACACACAATAACAGAATTTATTATATCGTTTGACTATTTAAAATTTATTATAGTTGCCACATCATATGTTTCTGAATTATTATATTATAATCCCTAGACAGATAGAGCCAGGGCAGTTTACTTTCTTTCACCAACAGAGAAAAGATACTTAAATATATAAAACCCTTGTATTGTGACTCGAAATGAATATCAGTAAAGAGACAACAGACCAGACTCACAATCAAACTAGGACTAAAAAAAGTGAACAAGAAAGCATGGTTTATTTACCAGTGGATTAATGCGAGTAAGGACAATATTCCTATCTTGTAATCGGATAAGTGGGCGGACAATGGTTTGCTGATTGTCCGACAAGGCCAGAACCACCTCAGACTCAGACTTGATTACCTTCCCATCGTCAATTACCTGGTCGCTTTCTGCATATTGTTTCAAAATATATTTATCATCCTGATAGCGTTTAACCTCTGCTAGCATGCTAGCAACACGCTGTGAATCAGACTCGGAATTTATTCTTCGCTGCAGTGAATCTATCCTATCCTCAAATGAACGCATAGTATTTGCAACTATAAGTGTTTCATCAAGATCAAACACAATGCCAAGACATCTGAGATTTAGCATAACAAGGCAAGAATTATACAGGCTTGATTCCACATTGTACCCCCAAAAACAAGGGTTTTGTCCTTCATACTTTCTCGAATGCATCGCAACTAAATGAAACACCCCTCCTCCAACCAATGCTACAACTGCCTGCAAATTAAGGGAAGAAATATTAGGATCCAAATTCGTAGAGCTGAAGAGCATGACTATCAAAGTCGGTAACTCCATGACTGCATGTGGCGCACATAATTGTCATGTAAATGTCACTATATGCATGAGAGACTGACATAGGAACCAAAATCAACACGATTAAACATGTATATGTAGGTGAGTATTATAAACACATATGATGACTTCAAGCACAAAAACAAAAGAACTCTAAGTTTGTGAGAGTTTGATTCTAAATGATAGGTCTTATATAAACAGATTGTTTCCAGACAAAAGAAATTACAATTTAATAAACCTTCTCCAGTCCCTTAAATCAACACGTTTAAACCATACAAACTCTCAAGTATTTAATCTTCAAACCAAAGCCATCATAACTATTTTCAGATAAGTACTCCTGAATTAGATTAAATTCTGTACTCCTGAATTAGATTCAATTTTCTCAGGGACATCAGTTATTCAATGTCATAGTTTCAATTGGATGTTTAATCTGAATGGTATAAACAAACTCACAAAAGTGACATTCCAACAACGAAATTTTTGGCCTTTGTTCATATGTTTGAAGTCCAAATCTTTTACCCAAAGCAAATCCAGTTTCTCTGATGAAACATTTTCCTTCAAAAAAAATCCAGACATTTTACTGTGAATCCTTTATTATCTTAAAGATGGAAAATTTTCTGCTTAAAATTGAAATTTTTTACTTAAGAATTGTATTATCTCAAAATAGGAAATTAGGGTTTCTTTTTCGTTCCCAAATTATTAGAGGTACACTTTCCTCATTAATGAATTGACTGATTAATTTCCAAAGTCAGCTTTGAGTTTTCTGTACTGTTGGTGGGCAATACCTTGTTATCCCTGAGACAGGTGGCGTGCATCAGTGAAAGCGGCGAGTCGGGATTCTTTGCCGTAGATTCCAGTTTGAAGCATATTCCGGCGGAGTTAACGGTATGAAGCACAGCGAGTGGCGGACACCGCTCACTGGGCGGCGAATAGTGGCTAATCCGAATATCCTTAACCTCCTCGCCGAATACGACGCCGTCTAGCTGTTGCAACTCCGCCCCTCCCAGCAACCTCTCCCCTTCATACACCACCACCAATTTTCGATACATTTATTCTCCCAAAATTAAATCCAACAAATACAGTATACAAAGAAAAAAAAAAATAGATTTCTTTCAGTTCAAATTTCCCGAATTTCACAATTATTGAGAAATTCAATTCAATCGGTGTCCAAATGCCCTGTCTCCTGTGGCTGTAAATTCATCGGTCCGTTTTTCTTTCCAGATTTATAGATCGATTGCTAAAGAAATCGGCGGTGAAAAAAAAAAAAAAAAACAGAAACACGTATAGAGAATTTTAGGGTTTTCAGATCTAGAGTTGGTCGGCGGTTTGCGGTCGTCGATGGTGGTAGAGTTCCTGATTTTGTTGACGTCTTGGAAATTTAGATCAATTTTTTTGAGAATTTAGGTGTGGGAGCATGCTATTGAAACCCTAGATCCAGAAATTTGTTTGGTGCGCCTCTCTCTCTCTAGGTTTGTCACTATGACATCATATATTCATTCATCCAGAATTTAAATCGACGCCCAGTAAATTTCCTATTATATTATGGGTCCTGCTATCCGCACCCCCATAATTACTAAACACACCCAATTCTAGTGTTATTGTTCACGGCTATCCGTACCCCATAATTACTAAACATACCTTAACTCTAGTGTTACTGTTCACAATATGAACGGTAACACTTGAGTTGAGGTGTGTTTAGTAGTTCTTGAGGTGCGGATAGCCGCACCCTTATATTATTTAGGTTACCTTTTTGTGGATACCACATGCAAATCAAGCCGCAAGGGATATTTAAATGTATGGTTAAAACTTAAATATATAATTTTATTCGAATATATATATAATTGTTTAAAAATAATAATTTGATTTTAGGTATTTCAAAAGTTATGAGATGTCTCTTAGGCTTGCTTTATTGTAACATTTACCAATTGTCTCAACTAAATGATAAATAATTATAATAATAAAATATTAGAAATTGTGGCTTGGTGGTGATCAATATTACAATATTGTCACTTCATATCTCTTAATCCACGAGTGACATATGACACGATATCATTGGTGGTGAAAGATTTTTTTTTTTTTGATATAATTTAAAGTGTTGATATTAAAAAAAAAAAAAAATTCTTTACAAATAGAGTTCAATATTGACATATTTTCTCATCAATCCAAAATTCATTCTCTTGTCTCACAATCTCAAGTTCTCTTTTTCCTCATCAAATTTCTATCATTTCCTAGTATCTTTTATATTTGTAATTTAGTATGCATCTATTTGTAACTTAATTTTGATTTAATTATTGTGTTTGTATGTTATTTTAAATCTATAGTAAACTAATTTTCTTTATTATAATCGCGGAATTAATATATTAATATATTTTCATCTATTTTTTACATCTTTTAAATATAATAAAAAAAAGCTCACAAAATAATATACAATTATTAAAAATGAGAAAAAAAGTATTGGGTTGGGTTGAGTTGGTATTACTAATAACATATAAAAAAATTGGAATTGGGTTGAGTTGTGGATTGTGTAGGTGGAAGGTTGAGAAATTAACATTTTATTTATGGGTTGGGTGGGTGTCACTGATAAATATACTTTTTATCAACAACTCAACTCAACTTTCTAATAAAATATTCATTTTTCTCTTATTCACATACACAACTTACGACTCAACCCAATTCCAACTTTATCAATGACATCAACCCAAATCTTTAAGATAATTTTTTTCTTATTATTTATTAATTATAATCAATTTTTATTATATTCAAAAGGTATAAGAAATAGATAAAAAAAAATATTTGATCGATATTCTAAATTCATAATTAAAATAAGGAATAAATTTATGATACGCTTAAAATAAGTTACTAACACAATAACTAAATTAAAATTACTATAGTTAGAATATGAAATTGAAAAAAAAAATCTAGCTTCAAATAGATGCATGAAATACTAAATTATAAATATAAATGATACTAGTTATATATTTAATTATTTTTTAAAATATGTCAATTACAGACTCTATTCATTGAAGTGTGCAAGATTGGGTGATGGAATGAAGACGTTAAATTTAGCATTGATTGAGATGCAACTCAATTGGAAAAAAATAACAAAAAAAACGTTTATAAGTTTTACATTGCATTTTCTTTTTTATTTTGAGTAAGTCTCTTGTGAGACCGTCTTACGAAATTTTAATGCATTGCGTGAGATGGGTCAACCCACAACCCAATAACCCGCCACCCAAACCCTACAATTCACATGTTGTTTGTGGGTGATGGGACTTCGTCTCATGAAAACTATCTATGAGACCGTCTCGCATGAGTTTTTGTGTTTGATTTTTATAAATCATCCTCGCTTTGGAATTGATGACGAATAAGTTTGAAGTTTGGGGGATGGTTATTGATTTGTTAGATTAAAGAAAAATAACAGTGGCTTTTGCATTGGTTGCATTTTATGTTTATTGTTTTAACATGTTTATTTTTTTGTAGGTAGATTTTTCATTTTAGGTTGGTTTTGTTTTTAGGATGAAAGATGATCTCTTAATTTTGTGGAAAATATGAAATGAATTCTCGATCTCTAAGAAACATTAATTGAATTGAATGAATTTGTGGATATATTGTTTGATTGAGTTGAGATTTTTTTGAATTTTTTGGTAAATATATTTGAGTATGAAATGATTGTATATTTTGAGGAGTATGAAAATAAGCTTGTGAGATTTGAGTCATGACTTAACATTACACCAAGTCTTATTTTCTTAATTGTGTGGTTATCAATTGTCTTGTATATATTTTTATAACTTGTTTTGGTATCTCTTCGAAGCTACAAGTACATGTGTACAAACAATGGTGTACAAACTTGTATTGACATGTATTTATAGATGAATAAATCAAAACCACAAACAATTAATATATATAGTATAAAATCATGAATTTTATAAACCTATTTATAATTATATATATATAATAAAAATTATAAAATGATTCAGATCACATTTTTACATATGAATGAAATTATAATAAGTCAACTTAAATTCGGGTTTTTTAAATTTTACTTTTGTTATAATCTCTCTCTATATCTATATGTAGGGAGGGGGAGGGGGGAGGGGGGATTGTTACAGTGTTAGAGATAATTTTTGATAAATTCTTTTACTTTGATCATTAAGAATTATTGGATCCGATAATTGTATTATTTAGTTTATTCAATAAACATATTTTTAATCTTAATTATAGCAATAATTAGATATTTATTAATTGAGATCATATTAACATTCATATAACATATATAAATTATAATTTTCAAGGTTTTGTCAATATCATTGATAATACTTTTACTATATATATATATATATATATATATATATATATATATATGAAAATCATGTTTAATACAATAACTTTTTTTATAAACTATGAAAAATTAAATAATTGTATTTCTACTTTTGGAAGATGGAAATGAACGGGAAACTTTTACCATTTATATTGTGAGGGGTAATTGATATATATATATATATATATATATATATATATATTATTTTAGTTTTTATATGTATGGAATATTGGATTAAAAAGAGAAATTAGTGTGTAGAATTGTAGATCTTCTATGTAGGTATTCCACTTCATAAATTCTTTTAGAAAGAAACATTAATCAGGTGCGTTGATAACTATTATTTATATAAAAAATTTCTTTTTCGATGATGTATCTAATTTAGGGATATTGATGTTACTGGAGGATAGAAATTTAACTAAATAAAACATATATAAGAACAACATTAAAAAATGAAATGAATATTACAAACATAATTTCATTTTATTCCGATTGATACTTTCAGTTCATCAAAATAAAGTTACATAAGAGAGTTTCATATCCTTACAATATTATAGAAAAATGAGATAAGCTACCAGTACAGTTTCTAAAGAAGTTTGAGATTTAAATTATTATGTTAATTAAATGGTCTAGTATATATATATATATATATATATATATATATTTGTGTTGAGTATATTAAATAATGAATCAAATTGGTCCATAGTTATATCAATTGCTTAATTGAAGAATTTAAATAGTTAATTGTGATGGTAGAAAGTATCCTGTTAAACAACATGTTTAGTTTACGAATTTTCTTTATTTTATGTTGTGAAATTAGAGGTTAATTAGATAAATATAATTAATCTTTTGAGTTGCAGTTAATAAAATTAATTAATTAGTTCACTGTTGTTTAAGATCATTTTTACACCTTTACGTAACTATTATAAATTTTTTTAAATTATTACATCTAATGGGTTAGTATCTCATTAGTCCAATCTAAATCATTAATGGTGCATTTGCATTCAAGTTTCCATAATTTTCAGATTTAAGGATATATAATAAGGTTTTGAATTACAGAAGATCAGTACGTAGGTGTCTCAATTTTGTAGTTAATTAAGAAATTTTTTGGTCAGTCATATTAGTTCTCAGATTCTGTGAGTTTCAGATTTATTAATTTATTTGAAGTTTAAAGTGCGACAATAGCAAGTTAATGGCACCTTAATCACTATTATAATATATGTAACATTGTTAGTCAAATAACCATAACTAGTTCACTATTATATGGTTGATTGTTTTGCAACCTGGTTTTGAATGTCTAGTATGGTATTAATCAAGTAAAATAGTTTTAAAGATTATTCAGTGCAACAGAAGCGGATGTCTACAATAGAGATGCATTGTTATTTGTATGATTAATTAAACCCTGAGACATTAATCTAGTAATGTAACTATTGATAAAGTTTACCAAAATTCTATAAATTAAGATTATCATTTTGTTTTGGTCTATACTGAATAGTGGAATAATCTTTAATTATGTTGTTATATGGTTGTTTAGGAATACCACATTATAGTTACAAAGAGTTATAGGACTATAAATTTAGTATGTTTAAAGTTAATAAATTCTGATATCAAGTCATCAATTAATTATGTTTTAGATTTGGTTGAGAAAGTTTAGAAAGCGTGTGAGAGTCTTGAGATATTATAAGCTCTAGAAATTTCAGGTAAGTACATCTCTCACCTGCAGTATGGATAATTTTGTTTTATTTGTTCAATGTTGATGTAGAATTTACGTGATGCTTATTTATGTTTTCTAGTGACTATTCTTTAAATGATTTACAAAGTTAAATGCTTCGTGAGTTTCTTTTATATTTTTCTATGAATATGAAGTGATGATTTGCTAAGTGATGTGCTTTCTTGTGTTTTTGATCAAGTACAAGATGTTAGTTAATCTTATTTTATGTAAAGTGAGAAAAGTATTTTGACATAATATTTATATATATATATATACATAAAGTTTTATTTTATATATTTTTTAACAGATTGGTACCGGGCTCCTAGACCGTCCACAAGAAGAAGTTAAGAGCTCCTAGACCGTCCACAAGAAAAAGTTAAGGGCTCCTAGACCGCCTATTAGTTATTAGTTGCTCCGTTTAGATTCAGTGGCTCGAGACCCCGGATTCTTCGGAGTTGGGCATATTGGTACCATGTTTGGGCCCATAGTATATTATTTTCAAGTATAATGAGTATATTTTTTTTTTTATTAGTGATGTTTCCATCTTTCTATAAAGTTGCAAAGAAAAATGTTTTCACCTCATACTGTAGATAAATGAAAGGTAATGTGTGCTTATAGTGTAAGGTATTACATATGCACACATTTAAGGTATTATTGTTTATAGTATAAGATATTGTATATTTACCTATAAGGTATTAATGTTTATAGTATAAAGTATTACATATGCACACATTTAAGATATTATATATCTACCTTTAAGGTTTTAATACTTATAGTTTAAAATATTATATAAATACATTTAAAGCGCTGAAGTGTGATTGGTGGTGACGGCAGAACCTCGGAATTGGTTTTAAAATTTTTCTAAGTTCTCATGTTAACTGTTAAGTAGACTACTTTTGACGTAAAGTTTTTCACAAACGATTTAATTCCTTTTTGGAAGGTTTAAACCGTTTTAAAGCTTTGACATGTTTTTTAACAAAATTGTTTCTTCTGTTTTCTTTAAAATATATATATATATATATATATATATATATATATATATATATTCTATGAATTTTTATGATATTTTTGTATTAATTGGAAAGTTAAGCATTATTTAATGGAATTGATAACCCTACTAGAGGGGGTGCTACAATTTCAAGACTTAATCGGTAAAAGTTTTTTTTTTATCTTTCATATTCCAATAGTATGTTTTATACCCTGATAGTTGACCTATATTTCGAGACTGAATTGGTAAAAGTTTTTTTATCTTTCACATCTCAATAGTTGACCTATATTTGGGGTTGAATCGATAAAATCGTTACATTCTTTTAAATCATAATTTTATTGTTCATATTCTGATAGTTAACCTATATTTCAAGGTTGAATCGATAAAAAAAATTTAATCTTTCATATCCCGATAATTGACCTGTATTCCTAGGTTAAATCGATAAAATCGTTATTTTTCTTTTTCAAATCATAATTTTATAAAGTTGACTTATATTTCTAGGTTGAATCGGTAATCGTTTTTTGTATCTTTCATATGTGGATAGTTGACCTATTTCGGGACTCAATCGATAAAATCACTATTTTTTATTAACTAAAATTTGTTTTTTGTTTTTTGTTTTAGTCAAACAAAGATTTCGACAGCCTTAATATGTCGTGGGCCTAATTAAGGCCCATTAAGATCTACTTCTTCCCATTTTATATTAAGCCCTACACATTACTAGGGTTTTACTCATCTTCCCACCCTTAACCATTTTCGTTGTAATCCTCACTTATCCGACACACAGAAATGAAGACGATATTGTCCTCCGACACCATGGATATTCCCGACGGCGTCAAGATCAAGGTGAAGGCCAAAGTGATCGAAGTTGAAGGACCCAGGGGAAAGCTCTCTCGCAACTTCAAGCATCTCAACCTTGATTTTCAATTAATAACAGATGAAGAAACCGGAAAGAAGAAGCTCAAAATTGACGCCTGGTTTGGTAGCCGGAAAACCACCGCCTCCATTCGCACCGCCCTCAGCCACGTCAACAACCTCATTAACGGAGTTACCAAGGGTTATCGGTACAAGATGCGGTTTGTGTACGCTCACTTTCCGATCAATGCGTCAATCGCAAACTCTGGAACGGCCATAGAGATCCGCAACTTCCTTGGGGAGAAAAAGGTATGAAGTTTATTTCGATTTTATGTTTTTTTTTTCTCTATTTATGGTTTTGATGATATTAGTCAAATTACTGCCTTCTGCTGTTTATGCTGTTTTTAATTTGTTTTTATGATCCTTATATATGTTATTTGGTTCCGATTTGATGAATTATGTTTGTATTATGATTATTATATGTATTTAAATGTAGAAATTTTGTAGAATTATATTAGTTGTAGCATTTTTTTGACTGATTAAAGTGGAAATGTTTTTGTTCAAAATGACTTAATCTATGTATCATCTTATTGATGGGATCAGGCTTTGATTAAAATCTTCATAGGATTTGTCTGCATTGCCTTTCTAAGTCAAATTAGAAGTGTTGATTTGCTTCTATGATTAATCTAGTGTAATGGTTTACTTTGTGCAGATTTCTTTTCTTGCCTATGTATATACTTTTAAGCATGAAACATTTGTTAAATAAATGCCTTTTCATTTTACAGCTTTGTTTGCACAATTATAGCTAAAAGAGCCTATTTATTTCTCTGTCAAATGTAGTCAATGATGAGCCTTCTGTAGCTATTTCAATATCTAATTGTTGCAAGTAGTGTGATCATGATTACCTTTTTCTGTTATGTATTACAGGTGAGAAAGGTGGATATGCTTGAAGGGGTATCGATTGTGCGATCGGAGAAGGTAAAGGATGAACTGGTTTTGGATGGCAACGACATAGAACTTGTCTCTCGATCAGCTGCTTTGATAAATCAGGTAATATTGGATCTCTATGATTTGATGTTTAAACCTATATTAGAGTACTTCTCCATGACTTGATGTTTAAACCTTTGGATGCTTAGACCTTACACTAAAAATTGGGTGTTGTATGTTTATTTTGACAGAAATGCCATGTGAAGAACAAGGATATTAGGAAATTCCTTGACGGCATTTATGTTAGTGAGAAAGGTAAGATTGTGGAGGAAGAATGAGTACAAGAATTGTGCTTCGATGATTTCTGTATCGACTTTCATTAAGTTTATAGTCGGAACTTTTAGAGATGAATATTCAAATTTTGTGAGGCATGAATTGGTGGCATTCTTGATTTGTGATAGAGTTTCATTTTTGTTTTGATTCAATGGTACATATTCTTTATTTGTGCCGGAATTTGATTTTTGTTTTGATTTTTCATGCTATATGAATTTTATATGGAGTTTGATTAGTCTATTATGATAAAATAGCAAAATTACATCCTTATGGGACAGTCTCATGATCTAAATAGCAGAGAGAGATGTGTGTCAATGGGCAAAATTGTGTTTTATAGTTTATTCTAATTTCTATGCAAATATTATTTTGAACAGGTGAAAGAAAGAGACACTAGTTTAGAAATTTGAAATGTAGGAGAGCTTGTTTTCTATATTTAATTAGTATAGACCCGTGTGATACACGGGACTTAATAAAAAAAAAAAATATAACTTAGTGAAATTAAAAAAATTTAAATATCATTTTCACAACAAAATTAAATTTATGATTTGTGCAATATATATATATATGTATATATGTATCGTCTAATTTAATATTAAATATAATAAAATATGATCAAATAGTTATTTAATTATCAAAATATGCGTTGCATTTGTAGATGATCATTTAAAAAAATTATATATTGCTATACCTATTATATTATTCAGCCCACCTATTATTTTATTTTTGTTTTCTCTTTATTGTTTACATTTGTAAACAACCCTCAACTTTTATTTTCAATTAAAGTGAAAGTCAAAATTTCACAAATAAATTCCATAGTTTATTTTAAAGCATATATTCAAAAAAGTATTTGATTTCAATAATTAATAAGTTTGAATAATAGTTTTCAAGCTGCCCACCTTTATTTTAGTTTTTTTTTTCTTTAGTATCTATTTATATTTTTTTTTACATTTTTAAATTTAACAAATTTCAAATATATAATAGTATCTATCATTGAACTCTAGCATATGTTATTTAGATAAATCTAATTAATATTTCTATATTATTTATTATTTAGTAATAATAATATTTTTTATCAACATTAAATTTGTAGCAATTAATTATGATATTTAATATGAAAACATTGTAGGTTTGTCATGTGACACTTTGGTCTTACTTTTATATATATACTAGTATAAGGCCCGTGTAATACACGGGATGAAAAAACTAAATTAAACTTAGTCAAATTAAAAAAATATAAATATTAAGTATGAAAATAAATATTTATGATTTTGTGCAATACACATCTTTTAATTTAGTATGGAATATAACACAGTCTGAAAAGAATTGTTATGTATATTATATTCTTCAATCCTCCCACTATTTTTTTATTTTATTGTTAAAGTTTAGAGTAACCCTAAATTTCTTTTTAATTAAATGATAAAAATTAATCAGTTTACATTTATCTTGATTTTTTTAATATATATTTTCACTAAAAATTTTAAATTAAATAAAATTAAAATTTATAAATAATTTCTATATTTGAAGTTTAGCATGTGTTATTTTCACAAAATTTAATTACAAAATTCATATACTATTTACTAATATCCATTATCAACATAAGTAAATTGATATCATTAAATAGCCACATTAATTAGCTTTAAAATTCTATTTATTATAGATTTAATTTGTAAATTAAAATAAAATTAATATGAAAAATTGTATGATTGACATGTGGCACATGTGGTCTTACTTTTATATATATAAAGATATATATATATATATATATATATATTAAATAATTTCATGTTTAAGTTTAAATTTATTGCGGAAGCATTTAATTCAAAACAAAAACATCATAGCTCATAAATTCACATTTGTATCTTGAAATAAAATCCATCAACTTGTAATTCAAGAGAAGTAACTAAAATACATTGTTGAGAGAATAATAATTTTAATAGCTGTTTTTGAACGAAACTAACTAAATTTAAATCTCCATCAACAATATATTATCTCACTCCAAAAATAGTCAACTTATTTAGCCAGTAGCATACAATCAACATGATATCACATCCAACAATTAACATTAGAACATAACATGTATCAAATGTAAACTTAGATCGAATTATAATGGCATTTATCTCAATAACTTACTTATTGATGATCATTTAATCTTTGTTGATCCATAAGCTAACATTTAACATGATAATTTTAGCATTGAATATGTATAGATGATAATAGGGGGTTCAAAAAAAAAAATGTATAGATCATAGGGCATGGCACATATTAATTCAAATGTCAACAATTCTCAAAACATTTAATAATGACAAACTTTTAATTTTTAAAAAAGTCTAGAAAGTCCCCTACCAAAAATTTGCAGAAAATATTGATAAGATGCAATTGAGTATGACCCTACGATTCTTAGTCCTCATTGTCCTTGTTTCCTATCAAAGGTCATAAAATTTCCCCATCAGTACTTGTTACTCATCATTCTAATGATATGATTAAAATTGTGTATATTAGTTTAGTAGTGATATGGTCGAATTAAGCGAACCGGATTTTCCTATCTAGTTCGGTTTAGGATTATGAGCCACTGATACGAACAGTTTAAAGAAAGGCAATTAAGTTCCTTTGGAATAGGCGAACTATGCTGTAGTACAGTCTGAGGCGAAATGTTTTCTACTTGATACGAGTTCATATTAAGTATACTATTGGAGTGCGAACTCATTGAATCGTGAACCAAATTGACGAATTCGCTTAAGTTGAGTTAATCGAACTGAATTGAATTCAAATAACCGCCTATTTCATGGACCACTAACCCATTTCTCCCATTTTTCGAATATTTCCAACTGCCACATCTTACAGGGAGTATATAAACTTATTTACATTTATTTCTTTAATTTTTCAGGCACAATTATACTTAAAAATATACACATTCTTCCAATTTTCTAACTTGAGCGTCGGAGTCCCATCATCGAGAACCCCTCCCGGTGTTTGTTTTGCAGGTACTTTAATCGGAGATATCGGTTTTCCACTTGGGGAAGAAGAGTGTTGGATCGGAGTAAAATCAATTGGTGCCGTCTGTGGGAAAGTTCAGAGGTTTTAAGACGTTGAGAATATTGAAGATGGTGAATACTAGAGGATCTCGAAGGAGATTGGAAGTAGGAGGAACTTCAAGAATGCAGGATGATGGTGAGGATGGTCGGAGTTCTACACCGGTGAATCCCCCTGGTACTGTCACTTTAACATCGGAGGAGTTGGCAGATTTGATAGAAGTGGATGTTCAAAAAGCTTTGGGCAAACAAATGGTTGAGTCGCAATAGGATAATGTTGATGTTCATATGAGGAAAGAGAAAGAGGACGATAAATCTCACACAGATGAACGAGAAAGCCAGTTCGATCATCCTCGTGGTCAGAAACGAGAGCATGTCGAATTATCTGAGAAGGTGGATGATTTGAGAAGGGAGTTGCGAGAAGTTTAGAAGACTGTTCGAAGGGTTCCTAGGAGTTCGAGAGGAAATCCCTTCTCTGATGAGGTAATGGAAGACGAACTACCCGCTTATTTTCGGCCGGTTAATTTCAATTATGATAGTACTACAGATCCATGGGACCATCTGTGTAGATTTGAGAATACTGCCCTTTTGCATCGTTATTCAGATGGTATTAAATGTAGGGTGTTCGCTACTACCCTCACTAAGACCGCCCAAACATGGTTCAGCCAGTTGAGTGATGGAGCCATTCATGATTTTGAGCAATTGTCAGATTTGTTCTTGCATCAGTTCGCCAGTTCGAGAAGACAAAGACGATCTACTCAGACTCTGTTCGGGGTAGGACAGAAGGGGGAAGAGACATTGAGGAATTATGTTAAAAGATTCACAACTGCGACTTTAGAGGCTCCTGAAGCTTCGAATGATCTGATAGTTAGTGCTTTTATTCAAGGCTTGAAAGAGGGTGATCTTCATACTTCTCTGGTGAAGAAGACGCCCAAGAGTTTTGATGACCTATTGCAATGATCTACTAAGTACATTAACCTGGAGGAAGCAGTTCGGATTAAAAAAAGTGAGAGTTCTAGTCGAATAAGTAGACCACTAGGAGCATGATGCTGCAAGGAAAAGGGAAGTTGGAGAGCCTCGAACCAGATTTGCATCACCCTCGTTGCGAGAGAACAGGATGGGACGGAGATATGAGCAATACACTCCAATGACCATGTCGCCTGGACAAGTATTAATGGAGATATGGAATTTACCCCAGCTAAAGTAGCCGTCGACCTGGGGTCCTAATCCTAAGAAGCCACCTACTTTTGGTAATGGCAAACTGTGTCGGTTTCATAATGAGTTTGGACATGGAACTGATGAATGTTTACATTTGCGGGATGAGTTGGAGAGATTGATTCGGGAGAATAGATTGACTCGGTTTGTTCGTCGAATTCGACCGAACCGAGAACAAGGGAATAATCAAGGGGAACTGAGGAGAGAAAGAAGGCAGGAGCGACCTGAGCTGCCTCCGTCTCCACCTCTGCCACCACGAAATAGGTCGAAACGGGAAGAAAGACCCACTATTCATATGATCATGGGTGGGCCAACAGATGGAGATTCCAATAGGGCTCGTAAAACGAGACTCAATTCTGTTCGGTAGCAGGGGGATACGATTCATTCAATTTTTGATGACGTGGTAGTTGAGTTCGGAGCTCGAGATCGTGTAGCTATTCAAAGTCCTCAATTCGATGCCATGGTGATTCTCGCGGAGATAGGGGGTTTCAATATTGAACGCGTGTTTGTAGATACAGGAAGTTCGGTAGACATCATGTTCATGGATTGTTTCAGGAAGATAAGATCGACAGTGGAGGTAAAATCTGTACAAACTTCACTTTATGGTTTTGCAGGAGAAATTGTAACAGTATATGGCAAAGTTCAGCTTCCTATGGTTCTAGGAGATAGAGAATGTAGACAAAACAAAACAATGACTTTTCTCTTAGTGGATGCACCCTCTCAATATAATGTGATTTTAGGTCGTCCCTCTCTGAGCTCATATGCTGCAGTCATTTCACCGGCACACTTGATGATGAAATTTCCTGTTGAAGATGAAGAAGGACATGTAATTGGAGTGGGAGTGGTTCATGGTAACCAACAAACTGCTCGACGTTGTTATGTTGTTGTAGTTCGACAGTCTGAGTCTCGGAAGCGTAGTGGTGAACAGAGGGATGATATTGATCGAGGACGGGACAAGAGTGTAAAGAAGGGGAAAGAGTCAAGTACTGCAGAGTTTGAGGAAGGCGAATTAATGAGTGTTGAATTGATTCCAGAGTTACCAGGGCATTCAGTTCGACTTGGAAGTCAGTTGCCAGAACAGATTAAGAAAGAGATAGTACAAGTTCTTCAAGATAATGTAGATTTGTTCGCGTGGAAACCTGAAGACATGAAAGACAAAAACCCGGAAGTGGCAGTTCATAGATTGAACATCAAGCCTGATGTTCGACCGGTAAAACAGAAACTGAGGCATTTCGGTGATCAACAGAACGAAGTTATTGAAGGCGAGGTAAAAAAGCTATTGGAGATAGGACACATTGAAAAGATTCAATACCCTCGATGGTTAGCCAATGTGGTGTTAGTTCCGAAGCCGGGGAACAAATGACGAATGTGTATTGATTTCCGGGATCTGAACAAAGCTTGCCCTAAGGATCATTATCCTTTGCCCCGAATTGACAAGTTGGTAGATTCAACAGCAGGATGCGAACTCCTCAGCATGATGGATGCAGCCCAAGGATACCATCAGATCCTGTTGCATCCAGAAGACAAACCTAACGTAGCTTTTATCACTTCTTCAGGTATATATTGTTATACAGTGATGCCGTTTGGATTGAAGAATGCAGGATCTACTTATCAGAGAATGGTGAATAAGATGTTTAAACACCAGTTGGGTCGAAATATGGAGGCGTATGTGGATGATATGCTAGTGAAAAGCCCACAGGCGAACACACATGCGGAGGACCTAAAAGAGACTATGACAACTATCCGGAAGCATGGAATGCGTCTGAATCCAGCTAAGTGTTCGTTCGGGGTGAGAGCAAGAAAGTTCTTGGGATATATGGTTGTAGAAAGGGGGATAGAAGTCAATCCCAATAAGATTCGAGCTATACAAGAGATGTCACCTCCTTGAACTACAAAAGAGGTACAAATGCTAACTGGTCGTATTGTTGCTTTGAGCAGGTTTATCTCGAGGCTGGCAAATCAGGGATTACCTTTCTTCAAGGTTTTGCGGAAGAATAGCAAATTTGGCTGGGATGAGGAGTGCCAGAAGACATTTGAGGATTTGAAAATATTCCTATTATCACTTCCTGTGTTGAAAAAGCCAGTTAAAGGAGGTACGTTGATAGTATATTTGGCAGTTGGTGAGGAGTCGGTCAATTCGGTTTTAGTTCAAGAAGAGGGTAAAGATCAGTTCCCAGTGTATTTTGTTAGTAGCGTCCTTCATGGAGCTAAAGTGCGATATACCGAAGTAGAAAAAATAACGTATGCCTTAGTCACCATGACAAGAAGATTGAGGTCATATTTCTTGGGATATGTTGTGATAGTACGAACTGATCATCCTTTGAGTGTAGTTTTGGGGAAACCAGAAGCATCAGGAAGATTGATAAAATGGGCTATCGAACTAGGACAGTTCGATATCAAGTATGAACCACGTACAACTATTAAAGGACAAGCTCTAGCCGATTTTATTCAAGAATCGACTAGAGTACAAGATAGGAAAGAGTGGGAACTATTTGTGGATGGGTCATCATCTCGTCAAGGAGCAGGAGCTGGAATATTGCTGATTAGCCCAGAAAAAGATGAGTTAGAATTCGCCGTAAAGTTTCAATTCAAGGCATCTAACAATGAAGCGGAATATGAAGCTTTTTTGCAGGGTTTGAGAATAGCTGAACAGGCTGGAGCTCGGGATGTGATAGTTAAGTCTGATTCACAATTGGTAACTCAGCAACTTCTAAATCTATGCAAAGTCAAAGAAGAGTGTATGGTCTCCTATGTGTAAAAAATAAGGGATATGGAAAAAAGGTTTGAAAGGTTGAGGATTGAACAGATCCTGCGAAATGAAAATCAGAAGGTCGACTTTCTATCCAAGATTGGGAGTTCGTTACAAGATTGTTCACGTCGGAGTATTACTGTCATGGGAATAAGAAAAGAAAAGGAAGTAATGAATGTTGATATGGCAGAGTTCGATTGGAGGACTCATTTGTTGAAATTTCTAAGTGGAGCTAAAGAAAGAACGACAAAAGAGCTCGAGAAGCTGGAGAAACAGGTTCGTTTCTATTACATCCTTGATGGAATTTTATACAGAAAAACCTTTTTACCAACAGATGCGAGGTGTTTATCCCAAGAAGAATGAATCAAGGTTCTAAAGGAGGCACATGGAGGAGGATGTGCTGAACATGCAGGAGCAAGGGCCCTTGCTCGAAAGGTCGTGCGAGCTGGTTTTTATTGGCCCACAATGAAGAACGATGCTGAGGAGTTAGTTCGAAAATGTGACTCTTGTCAGAAACATGGGTGGAGAATTCATATATCGGCTACATACATGCTTACTGTGTGTTCACCTTGTCCTTTTGCTAGATGGGGTATTGATATAGTTGGTCCACTTGTTAAAACTAGAGGAAGTAAACAGTTCTTGGTGGTAGCGGTGGATTACTTCACTAAATGGGTCGAAGCTGAACCGTTGGTTAAGATTACTGAAGCTGATATGATTCATTTTTTATGGAAGAGTATTTGTTGCAGGTTCGGTTTGCCAAGGATTCTGGTGTCAGATAATGGGGCTCAATTTAGAGGAAAAAAGATCACAGAATGGTATAAAGAGATGAAAATTTTACAAGTATTTACACCGGTGGCGTATCTTCAGGCGAATGGACAGGTCGAGGTAGTTAATCGAATCATATTAGATGGACTCAAGAAGCAGCTTGAATCTAAAAAATCTAATTGGGTTGAAGAGTTGCCATCAGTTTTGTGGGCATACCGAACTACAACTAGGTTCACAACCGGAGAAACTCCTTTTAATTTGGCGTTCGGAATGGAAGCAGTGGTCCCAGCAGAAATTCAGGGGGAAGCCACTACAAGAAATCACACATTTTGTGACGAATATTTTTGCGACGATAAAAAAAATCGTCACAATTTGTTACTTAAAGGCGACAAATGTTATTTTCGTCATTAAAATACTAGAAATTGTGACAAAATTTTATTTTGTCACCATTGATAATTTTATTCGTCACTAATTTGTAAATTTCATGACGACA
The DNA here is from genome assembly GCA_954870855.1 of Scutellaria minor. Lineage (NCBI taxonomy): Eukaryota > Viridiplantae > Streptophyta > Magnoliopsida > Lamiales > Lamiaceae > Scutellaria > Scutellaria minor. The sequence continues at coordinate 31,569,906 of OX940727.1, forward strand.
TAAATTATTTCGTCATAATAATAATAGGTGACGATGTTAATAATAATTGGTGACGAAATTCGATGTCATAAAAATATATATTTTCATGACGATGCTATTTTTCGTCATTAATTTTTCTAAATAATTATTTACAAAATTATTTCGTCACAATAATAATTGGTTACGATTTTAATTATAATTGGTGACGATATTCGATGTCGTAAAAAATAATTTTTTGTGACGGTGCTATTTTTTGTCATTAATTATTTGAATTAATTAGTGACAAAATTCTTTTGTCACGATAATAATTGATGACGATTTTAATAATAATTGGTGACGAAATTCGATGTCATAAAAATATATATTTTCACGACGATGCTATTTTTCGTCATTAATTTTTCTAAATAATTATTTACAAAATTATTTCGTCACAATAATAATTGGTTACGATTTTAATTATAATTGGTGACGATATTCGATGTCATAAAAAATAATTTTTTGTGACAGTGCTATTTTTTGCCATTAATTATTTGAATTAATTAGTGACAAAATTCTTTTGTCACGATAATAATTGATGACGATTTTAATAATAATTGGTGACAATATTTGACGTCATAAAAAATATATTTTTATGACGATCCTATTTTTTGTCATTAATTATTTGAACTTATTACTAACAAAATTGTATCGTGAGTGCATTAACATTTTGGGTTTTGAACATTCATATGTTGGCCATTGAAATCGAGTTAATATATCAAAATTGGAAATCAATGACTTATATTAATAAGTAATGGTACTTTATAAAAAATAACAAAAATTATATGATAATAGAAAATTGAAAAATATCAAAAATTGAAATAAAAGAAATGCATGCAGGATATTATTATATGAAACACCAGTGGTCTAGTGGTTAGAGTACCACCTTGGACACCCGGGTTCAATTCCCAGACAATGCACAATATTGGCGTTGGTGACGTGTGCTGACATCAGCGCTGTGATGACGTGTTATGATGACATGTCACGACAACGCTCAAAATCTGGGAAAGACAAATTTTAGTGACAATAAATTAAATTCATCATGTAAAATTACATTTTTAGTGACGAAACACCATAATTAGTTACAAAATTTGATGTCAAATGTGACGTTTTATTTGTCACTATAGATGAGATGATATAGTGATGATGATCTTTAGCGTCATCAAAAGATGACTTTAGATGACGAATTCAAATAGCACCGGGAAAGATAAATTTTAGTGACAATAAATTAAATTCGTCATGTAAAGTTACACTTTTAGTGATGAAACACCATAATTAGTGACGAAATTTGATGTCAAATGCGACGTTTTATTTGTCACTATAGATGAGATAATATAGTGACGATGACCTTTAGCGTCATCAAAAGATGACTTTAGATGACGAATTCAAATAGCATCACAATTTACCTAATATGACGCACTTACAGTGACGTTCTTTGCGACGAAAATATTTCGTCACCAAACACCTTTTGTGACGAAAAATGGTGTTTTTATGATGAATTTTATCGTCGCGAATTCTCAAATTTCTTGTAGTGAGCTTTGCGAATTACTAACTTTGAGCCCCAAGAAAATGAAGAATTGATCAAAACTGATTTGTTATTTTTGGATGAGGTTAGAGATGAAGCTAGAATTCGGCTTGAACTTTATAAAAGACGCATCCAAGCAGCCTTCAATAGGAAAATTCGAAAGAGAGAGTTCCAAGTCGGAGATATGGTGTTAAGACAGTCTGATGCCTTGGTGGAGATTGGGAAATTAGATGCTATTTGGGAAGGACCATATATTGTTTCGAAAATTCTGCCCGAAGGATCTTACGAGCTAACAGATAAGCGAGGAAAGGTGTTGCCAAGACCCTGGCATGTAAATCATTTGAAGAAATTCTTTACTTGACGTACTACATTTCAGTATGTTGCTCTTCATCCTTTTTATTTTTATTTTTCTGTTACTTTAATGAAATAAGAGATAGTTGCACTCCATGGATGTAGGTCACATTGACCGAACCACTTTAAATTCCCGTGTCTTTTCATTATGTTGAATTCATATAATTATTGGTGTATCTGAAAAGTTCCCTCGGAACTCCATGATTAAGCGAACTGGAAAGTTTCCTCGAAACTCCATGATTAAGCAAACTGAAGAGTTCCCTCGGAACTCCATGATTAAGCAAACTGGGGAGTCTCCTCGGAACTCCATGATTAAGCAAATTGAAGAGTTCCCCCGGAACTCTATGATTAAACAAATTGCAGAGTTCCCTCGGAACTCCATGATTACACAAACTAAAAAGTTCCCCTGGAGCATTATGATTGAAGGGTTTCTACGAAATCTTTTGATCAAAGAATTAAAAGTGTTCTCTTGGAACATTATGATTGACTAGATTGAAGCATTGCCACAAAACACTTTGAAATATTTCAAGTTTGGAAAATTCTTCTCGATTTGATCATGCAAGTAAAGATAGAAGATTCAGAAAGCACAATTCAGAAAGTAGATCAAATATCTATTACAAAATATCTAAGCTTGACTAGGAGGATCGGTAGGAGGAATTGGTTGAGAAGTCGGTTCGTCAGTTGAGGCTGGAGGTAGAGGATCAAACATGTATTCTGGCAGATCCGCAGTTGAGCTCGGACCTGGTTCTTCTAAGGCATGATGAAGTAAACCGGTATTGGGGTTGTTGAGAACTTTGTCAAGAAGATTCTCTTTGAGTGCTTCATCCAGACAGCCAGCCCACCAACGAGCATCAACTTCCTCATTTGGATCCCCATGCCAACCAGGAGGAATTGGGAATGTTTGTTGTAATTTTTCACCCAACGAATCGACATCGAACTGAAAAGCTTGCCCCACTTCCTCTTGACATAGTCGAACTCCCTCTCGGAAGTAAGCTTCAGCCATAGGAGCAGCTTTAGAGAGGAAGAGAATAGAATTCCAAAGGCGAAACATGAGTCTTTCTCGGAAGCTCTCTGATATTAATTCCATCTCCGGGCTTTGAGCAAAATGGTAAAAGCCTTCTTTCGACATAACATTACCGAACTCAATTCAGGCGCCCTTTCCCAGCTCCAGTTCTTCCTTTAGTTTCTTGTTCTCAGCCACCATTGCCATATAAGCGGATTGCCATCTCCACAACATGTTTTTCCTTGGCCAGCAGTAACTCTTCCTTCTTGGCCATCTCCGAACGAGCGAGTGCCAGTTCCATATCTCGTTCTTTCAGTCGAGCTGACAGATTTTTGGCTTTGCCGACATTTATCGTTAAGTCACTCTCCAAGGTCTTCTTTTCCTCCTGTACCTCTCTCAGTTGATCATTTCGCCGTCGAACTTGATCTCGTCGACGAAGGGCCCTTTTGCCAACAATTTGAAGAAATTTTATCAAGTTCGCCGCACGATTCAAATACAGCTTTAGTTCTCTTTCTTCAGCATCCTCCTCCTCCTCAGCAGTTTTCTCACTCCTAATAACCACCTCTTCTGGAGCTTCCGAGGTAGCCAGGGGCTCTTCAACAGTTTTTTGCTTCTTCGAAGCTCTTTGTGAACTAGAAGACCCTTTTTTATTCCTGTGTAGGGAAGGGGTAGTTTCAGTTGATCCTTCACCAATTTCTTCAGTTAGATCAACAGGATCAAAGGTGTGAATAACAGACAAGGTAGGAGGAGCTTGAACATCAGTGATGGCCAAAGGAGAAGTAGATACGATTGGATCCGAACTAACAGGAAGACTGCTCCCCTCTTCCTGAATTATGTTTTCTGTCGAACTGGGGGTTTTAGAGGTCAGCTCCGTAGGACGCCTCTCCTCAACTTGCCGAAAAGTTATGGCTAGTCCGGCATTCACTGATCTTTCAGAAGGGGAGAAATCAGTTCGTTCTGTGGCAGGGGTCTTCGGGGCGAACTTGAAAAATTTGTTCATCGTGCTATCTGCAACAGAAAGGGATCAACATAAGGTATAGTTCGATAAAATGAAGCAAAGTTAATAAGAGAGATAATGATAAAAATTAGAACAAACTAGATTGAATCTGGAGGGAACTTGACTATTCGGATAGAACCCCCAGAAGGACAACAGCGAAGCACAGGAACTCATTTTTACAATATCAAACCACCCTTAGCAGAAGATCTTATCCAAAGCCGCGAGCTCAAAATCCCAGGAGGGAGCAGGGTCATTTTGGATCGGATTTTGAGCCCAAGGAAGTGAGCGAAAAGGTTGGTTCGCCGGTGCGTGAATAAAAAAGTAATATTTTTCCCAAGAGCTGATTTTTTCATCTCCAGAGGATAAGAATTGAGCTCGCTTCCCATCGTTACGGGGGCTCAAATAAAAACGGAAAGGGTTAGTATGCTTGAGGACAAAACAAGATCGGAACCTCTCAGATGTGGGTTCGACCCCCATCCACTTACACACCATGTAAAAAGACACTATGTAACTGATAGAGTTCGGATGAAGTTGATTCGGGCATATACCAAATGCCGAACCAATCTCCAGGAAAAAAAAAGTGAATGGGAGGAACTAAGCCTAGAGTAACATGTTTTAAAAATCACGTTTGATGATCGGTGGGGGCTCGATGTGGTCGGTCATCTGAGTTAGGGATTACGACAGTGTAACCTCCCCTCAGGAGCGAACTCAGGAAGATAGTATGGGTTTGAGTAGCTTTGGTTGCAGAAAACACATTATCCACAGTTTTTTTACGAGATTTTTTCGGAGGTTGGGAAAGGTTTTGACGGCCAGATGTAGAGGGTTTAGGGTTTGTTGATTCAGAAAAGGGATGCAGAGGAAATTGTTCGAATCCTTCCTCTGATTCGCTCTCATCTCTTAAATGAATTAGGGAATTAGAAGAAGCCATTGAAATGAAAACGAGAAAGGAGGGGAATGGTACCTGAATTGTATGAGAGATCCTAGAAATTGCAGAAGAAAAATCCTTGCTTATAGGTGGATACACAGTGATTTTGCAGAAGGGATTTATGAGAGAAGGGGATGATATTTATAGAAAAAAGACGACGCTTTGTTTTTTGGGGGGGGGAAAATTGAAAAGTCAAACATTTTTGACTATTGGATACGAGGGGATCAAACGGTGGAAGATGAAAAGGCGTCTAGCGGGAAGCGCGCCGATTGACACGTGTCATACAGAAGTGATTGAAGGGACGCGTCGCTTCTAGAAGGATCATTTGATGTTCGACATAAATGATGCGAACTAGTGCATGTAAACATGCACTTTGAAGGGGGGGAGTACTTGATATGGTCGAACTAAGCGAACCGGATTTCCTATCTAGTTCGGTTTAGGATTATGAGCCACTGATACGAACAGTTTAAAGAAAGGCAATTAAGTTCCTTTGGAATGGGTGAACTATGCTGTAGCACAGTCTGATGCGAACTGTTTTCTACTTGATACGAGTTCATATTAAGTATACTATTGGAGTGCGAACTCATTGAATCGTGAACCAAATTGACGAACTCGCTTAGGTTGAGTTAAGCGAACTGAATTGAATTCAAATAACCGCCTATTTCATGGACCACTAACCCATTTCCCCCATTTTTCGGATATTTCCAACTGCCACATCTTATAGGGAGTATACAAACTTATTTACATTCATTTCTTTAATTTTTCAGGCACAATCATACTTAAAAATATACACATTCTTCCAATTTTTTGACTTGAGCGTCGGAGTCCCATCGCCGGGAACTCCTCCCGGTGTTTGTTTTGTAGGTACTTTAATCGGAGATATCGGTTTTCCACTTGGGGAAGAAGAGTGTTGGATCGGAATAAAATCAAGTAGTTTAACCAAGTTTTGGAATTCAGGCTTAAATTGGGCAGACATTTGAGATTAATATTGATTTAGGGCTCACAATTTTGATTTATATGTAATTTAATTTAAAACTTGGAGCTGAGTAAAGAGGTGGTCGAACACTTCCAAAAACCAAAAACCGAACTGTATTAATGTCGTTCAGTTGAGGTTTGTGTGTTTTTCAAATCGGTGTATAAACTGTTGGTTTATTTATTTGTTTATTCATATTAAATATAAATAATATTATGTTATTCTACTCTCTAATTTTAAATTGTATTGATTGTTTTTTTCAATTTGAATTGTAAGTTGTTATTTTTTTATGTTAAGGTTTGTATTTAAATTGTAATTTATAGCTTTTAAAGTTATAAATTGTAAGTTGTATTGTTGTAACTAGTAACCCGTAAATTTAAATTCTAATTTTTAATTTATATCAAATTATTAATTAAAAAAGTTGTTATTTTGTAAAATAGGAATGATTTTATTATTTATATGCAAATTTAAATAAAAAAAGTTTTTGAAAAGTTTTAAAGAAGTTTTAAATTTTTTTAGAAAATTTAAAAAAATTGCTCAAACTGATATCGAAACCAAAATTCCCATTGTTCGGTTCCTGTTCCAACTGATTGACCACCTCTAGAGTTGAGGGTGAAAATATAGTTATGTAGAAATTTAAAATACACATGGGATCAAACTAAAACGTATAGAAAATTTTGAGTTTCATTTTGATATTTCATAAATATGTTAATATTGGGATCTACAATCCCAGGCTACTAATGACACTGACTGAACCTTTTTCTTTAAAATATTTAAATAGTCTCATAAACTGCTGGTTAAATCGAATATGAACTCAACCAACAAAATTACAATTAACAAAAAATGAAAAAAAAATAAAAATTACCTAGCTTGACCAAAATGAATTGATTAAAATTTGTCACCTTAATAAGTTGGTCTCAATCAAAGACTATTCACTAAAATTTCCCTATACAACATGTTGTAGACTATAATTTAAGTGCCAGTGTGATTTCAAAAGTTAAATGACCAAAAAATAATATTTGAATACACAGTATATTATAGTATATATGAAAGTATGTTTTCCAAATTTTGAGATAAAAAAACACAATAAATCAAATAATATTTTTTCCCAACTTCTTTTATACAGTTCATTTTAATATAATTCGCTATTTGCTATAGTTTATTTTAATAGTTTTAGCTTGGGTTTTGGGTTGGGCCTTGAGAGTTTTGGGCCGGTCCATATTGGGCCTTGGGTTGGCCCATGAGAGTTGTTGTGAGGTGGGCCAGTGGGGTTAGCAAGCGCGGGTAAGTTTTGGCGGGAAACTGCACTGATTTTCCCGCTGGTGGAACAATACCCCAATTCCCTTTAATCAATTCCATCGCGAAATCTCGAAGCATACGCAGATACTGTGGAGTTGGAGCTGCGAATCGACGACAATGGAGTGTGTGGACGAGAAAGCTCTGCAAGTCGAGAACATATTTCTACAGTTTCTCAAGACTTTCCGATTGCCGGAGGACGGCCGCGGCGGCTACGAGCCGTACTACGAGGCGGAAGTTGCGACGATGAAGCACAACGAATCGACTACTATGTTCATCGATTTCTCACACGTGATGCGCTTCAGTGACGTTCTTCAGATGGCGATTTTCGATGAGTTTTTCCGGCTCGAGCCGTATTTGAGGAGTGCTTGCCGGAGATTTGTTATGGAGGTTCAGCCGACTTTCATCGCCGACGATAATGCGAACAAGGATATCAACGTGGCGTTCTACAATCTTCCTTTGGTTAAGAAGTTGAGGGAATTGGGAACGGCGGAGATCGGGAAACTGGTTGCGGTGAGCGGCGTGGTTACTCGTACCAGCGAGGTTCGTCCTGAGCTTCTTATGGGGGCTTTCAAGTGTTTGGATTGTGGCACCGTTGTTAAGGATGTTGAGCAGCAGTTCAAATACACCGAGGTATAATTGATTCATCTCTATTTGTTCTTTCATCGCTTCTATGTGGTATGCTTGTTTACCTTGTTGAAAGTAGAAATCAGAGTTCTTTGCAGCAATATTAAAGGCATGATTTTGTTAACTTAAAATTTTTGAAATCAACTTTATCTCATACAATTACTGCCGGATATATATTGACTTACTAACTATGTTAGTGGATGTCCTATTCTATGTATGTAAATGTATGTCCTTTACATTAAATATTATATGCTACACTCTGTCCTTGTATCAACTGGTGATGATACTGGTATTGTGCTATCAGCAATTGAAGGTTGAAATGGATTCCAATGACTTCGTTTTTGTTTCATTTGTAGCCGATTATCTGCATGAATGCAACATGTCAAAACAGGAACAATTGGGCATTGCTGAGGCAAGAGAGCAAATTTACAGACTGGCAGAGGGTCCGAATGCAAGAGACCTCCAAGGAAATACCTGCAGGCTCACTTCCCAGATCACTTGATGTCATTCTACGCCATAATATTGTGGAACAAGCCAGGGCAGGGGATACGTATGGACCACTCTTTTACAACATTTCCTCACAATGATATATTTAGTTGATAATGATTAGTGTATTCATGTTACTTCCGAATTTCATATTTTTGCAGGGTTATATTTACTGGCACAGTGGTTGTTATACCTGATATCCTAGCATTGGCCTCTCCAGGGGAGAGAGCAGAGTGCCGTAGAGAGTCTTCTCGCCAGAATGGCATGGCTGGCCAAGATGGTGTCAAAGGGCTTCGTGCATTGGGTGTGAGAGACCTATCCTATCGTCTTGGCTTCATAGCCAACTCTGTGCAGGTTGGTAAAAGTTATTTGAGTTTCAGTTAGTGACTTAAGGTTAACTATTTCATTCCATCATTTATTGTGGATGTTTTTCTTTTCCCATTATAGATTTGTGATGGCCGAAGCAATTCTGATATTAGAAGTAAGAGAGATACTGTTGAAGATGATGACCAGCAATTCACAGTAAGTTTTTCAAGTGGCAATATCTTTTACTCCTAATATTTGATGGTTGGTGCCCTTTATCTCTTCTCCAATTTGTCTGAGGTCTAGCCATTTCATGTTACTTGTTTTGTTAGCCTTAGCCTATTAAAATTTCCTTCATTACAAGTTCCTGTGAAATTCACTGGGTTGCTCAACTCTTTAGACATAGAGCAAGGTGGCTGATGGTGGACAACCACCCTTAGTTTTGGGAATCTTTCTTTGTTATTATCTTTTGAGATTTTGTGAAGGTCATTGTTTTTTTATTTGCACCCTCCCTTAAGCACTGTGCAATCTTCTTAATTGTTGACTGATTCGGCAGTCAGAAGAGCTGGATGAAATTCAACGAATGAGGAATACTCCTGACTTCTTCAACAAGCTTGTTGATAGCATTGCACCAACTATTTTTGGTCACCAAGATATCAAACGTGCAATTCTGCTCATGCTTATGTGCGGTGTTCATAAAACTACACATGAAGGCATAAACTTAAGGGGAGATATCAATGTTTGTATTGTGGGGGATCCCAGCTGTGCGAAGTCTCAATTCCTCAAGTATGCAACTCTTTTATGTTTGTAGAGTTGTATTGCTTATCTATACATGTGCTAAGCTTCCTGTTTGTTTGCCGTTCAGGTATACAGCCGCGCTTGTCCCAAGATCTGTCTATACATCCGGAAAATCCTCATCTGCTGCTGGCCTTACTGCAACTGTAGCCAAAGAACCAGAGACTGGTGAATTCTGCATCGAGGTATGATTTTCACTCTGTTTTCTTCATTCTGGGAGTGGGGATTTCTTTAGAGGCTAATCTTACTGCGAGCTGTTGGATGCATTTATACTCTATTTGCTACCAACCATCTGAGGTTTCGAAATCAATAATAAACACATTCTAGCTTTTGCCTTTTATTTATTTCCATTTGTTACATATGACATACTCATGGATGAGTGTGTTAAAAGTGAAATGCACACATCTTAATGAGGGGCTTGTAAGAATTTAAAGAAAAACCTCTTGAGTTATTACCACAGGAAAATTAATATTAATTTTTTTTTTCCTGTTATGCTTCGCTCTGATTGTTATATTAAGTTCTGTTTGTATTAATCAACTACTCTCAGGCTGGTGCATTGATGCTTGCTGACAATGGCATCTGCTGTATTGACGAGTTTGATAAGATGGATACAAAAGATCAGGTAATCATCACTAAAATGATATTGTTCTCCACCCCCCCCCCCCCCCCCCAGCATACTGAAAATGATGGTCATCTACATTAAACATTTGAGCCACCAATTTCTTATGTTTGGATCATTCTTCTACTTTAAGGTTGCTATCCATGAAGCTATGGAACAACAAACAATAAGCATAACTAAGGCTGGTATACAAGCAACATTAAATGCTCGAACATCAATCTTAGCTGCTGCAAATCCCTCTGGAGGACGCTATGATAGGACTAAACCCTTGAAGGTAAGCATGCTACTATATCTTCTACTAGTAAATGGAACAATCATACTCCTTTGCAATCTGATCATTTACATACTAATGCTTCTGTTATATACTTTACAGTACAATGTGGCACTTCCTCCAGCTATCCTTTCAAGGTTTGACCTCGTATACGTGATGATTGATGACCCAGATGATCAAACTGATTACCACATTGCTCATCATATTGTGAGAGTTCATCAAAAGCGTGAAGAAGCTTTATCTCCTGCTTTTACCACTGCACAATTGAAGCGCTACGTCTCATATGGAAAGACACTAAAACCAAAGGTTTCCCTCTTTACATTCTCCAATACGAGTCTGGTTCTGTACGAATGGTCATCTGTTGCTTGACAGAATTCAATCTTATGTTGCAGATGACCGCTGAAGCTAGACAATTGTTGGTCGAATCTTATGTTTCCCTTCGTAGAGGAGACACAACACCTGGTAGTAGAGTTGCTTATCGCATGACAGTGAGGCAACTGGAGGCGCTGATTAGGCTCTCTGAAGCACTTGCCAAGTGTCATTTAGATACTCAGGTGCTTAAATGCCCTATGCAACTAACTTTAAAGCTTTCTTAGAATCTGAATTTTCAGCCTCAAACTCATATATAATATGGACAGGTGCATCCTCGCTATGTACGTCTTGCTGTGCGATTACTGAAGACATCAATAATCAGGTAATACTTGTTAAATGACTTTCCTGCAAGACAACAATTTTTTTTTCTTTTTCACCAAATATTATTGTTCATATTTGTTTGGTTTTGTTTGCCTTACAGTGTGGAGTCAAGTGAGCTTGATTTATCAGAGTTTCAGGAAGAGAATATTGATGGTGGTGAGGGTGGTGATAATGTTAATGGTGGCAACGAAGAAAATACTTCTAGTAAAGATGGCAATGAAGATAACACTTCTGGTAAAGGTAAGACTTGTTTAAATGGTCAAGATTCATTAAAAAGTTTCTTGAATGCAAGCAAACTCTTTATCATTATATCATCATCATGCAGAAAATGTTGAAGGCCCTGCAAACCGGCCAGGAAAGAAACTCGTACTGACTGATGAATATTTTCAGAGGGTTACTCGAGCCCTTGTAATGCGACTCAGACAACATGAAGATACCGTAACACAAGAAGGTAATCAATTCAAATGCATATAATGTCATTACTTTCACCACACAGAACACTTGGCTTTTTTCATCTTGGACAATAAATGGACAAGAAGATGAAAAACTAAATCTATATGAACTTCTCCTAATTTTCACAATATTCTCATGCAGGAACGGGATTGGCTGGAATGCGACAGAGAGATCTAATACAATGGTATGTTAGTCAACAGAATGAGAAAAACAATTACAGCTCTGTGGAAGAGGCAGCAACTGAAGTCACCAATGTGAAAGCGATTATTGAGGTAAACAAACGAACATATCGTATGCATTAATCCAGAAGTTTAAAGCTTTCCTCTATTTTTTCTTCTTGTGTTTTTGATCTTGATCTTGATGAAATCCGTCATGAATGCAGAGCTTAATACGAAAAGAAGGCTACCTAATAGTTATTGATGATGGTCAACAAGTAGAAGGAAGTGATGCACGACCATCAAGAAATGATAGAATTCTAGCTGTGGCACCAAATTATGTGGTCGATTAAAACAGGTAAATTTCCTGAATTATTGAAGTAACTTTATCTGAGCTTAAATCCAACCCAAATCTATTTAGTTTACAATCTATGATATTTATAGTATCTTTGATGCTGAGAGATGTCTGTATTTGTAGAAATTATTTATGAATTTTTATTTTATTTTATTTTATTTTTATTATTATTATTTTTTGTACAATACTAGTGTTTCCATAGTAACTGAGTGGCCAATTAATTTTTTTCTTCTTTTTTCCTTTATTAACTTTGGTATTCATATTATGTCTCGATTAATCTTGGAAGTTTTTAGATAATTCATTTTAAACTGTTGGCTGTATGTGTCCATGTGGAGCTTTTGTTGGTGCATACGATAAAATTAAATCACAATTTGAGATTGGTCTCATGATTTTTTTGTATCTAATTTGGTACAAATAAATATTATTTTATATAAATAGTTGAGTTCCCAATTTGATGAAATGGTATAAATTTAATCCTATTCTTATTAAAAAAAGAGAGGATGAATTACATCTATTATCGATGAGATTTGGTCAACTTATCCATCCGATTTCGAGGCATCTGGAAATTACATTAAGATTCCTTCATCAGTCAAATTTTTTACATATGCCTTTAAGCTTAAAGTATGCTAATATAATATGACATTAACAAATATTAGCAAGTTCAATTCAAATTAATCATAGAAATCTATCGTAACATTTCTTGAGTCTTTAGTTTTTTTCATAATTAATTGATTTGATTATAATTTTTACAGCCGTAGGAGAAGAAGCTTCATAAATGAAATTTAATGACAAATATTGATTTTGAAAGTGTATCACGAGAGAAAGTCATTAGTTGATACTGGTGTTGCTGTAATTTAATTGTCATTGGGGGTTTCCAATTTTAAAAGCTGTGGCTTGCAAAGTGAAGTAACTTAGATTAATGCGTGCACGGGCAGGAAATGACACCCTAATTAATTGATTTATTTATTTTCAATTATATAATTTTATTAAGAGTTTGGAAGATTAGATTGAAAGGTTAAATCACATTATTTTCGAGATGATGATAATGTTACAATTTATCTATTGTGTGTCAACATCAGTTCAGAATTCTCTTCTCCAACGCAAATAGCGTCATCAAAATTGATAGTGATTTATTTTCTCTAACAAATAATAAATTGCAATTTCAGCTCAAATTTCCTTTGACCACCTATCATTCTGCAACTCTGTTTGACCCAAGATATCAATTATTAGTTTGGACACAGTGGTAGTTGAGACAACTCCCAAACTAATCGAGAAAAAAATTGAATTTGAATAATTTATAAATATTATTTAGGTATCGAATTGAGTTGATCTTGAACTTGTTGGATTGAGCTATAACTTAAAAAAAAAAGTTTATAATCAAGTTTGAGTTTGATCTTATTAATGCTTGTCAGATTTACACCCTTAAGTGTTAAGTATATTAGATCTCTCACACTAATATGAAACATTATCTTGTATTTATAAATTAATAATATTGATAGTTTAAATGATACTTTACCTCTATAATGATATTGATTGTGTGATGAGTAGAGTTCGAACCCTAAATCACTCAACTTTTCTAGTTTTTATTCTCTCACTTCCACACCTCTAGCTCATTAAAAAAATAATAATAATATTGAAATTATAAAATTTATTGATGAAAAAGTATTAACCAATTAATAGATTTATCACCTCAGAGACTCAGAGACTCAGAGACTCAGAGTACATATGCATTCAATAGAAACTTATTATAGTTTATCGATTTAATTACTTAGATTTGAATCAAGTATCACATCGACTTTTTAGTGCAAATCATCACAAAAACTTATTCAAACACATCAAGTGAATTAAACTAAAAATAATATTTGTGAAAAATATTTAAATTTAGGAACTCTTGATAGATTATACCATAAAGAGTTGTGTATTGGTGTTGTTAATGATGTCATAGATACAAACTGGCAGGTTAATTTTGTCATGCAAAACCCTATAAAAAAATTGCATACATCATCTGCAAAACTATATAATTTTGATGGTAATTTATTTTAATTAATTTAAACCGACTATCAAAATTACGTAATTCTAATAATGATGTATAAATTATGGTGCGAAGGATCTGAAATGTGCATCATTAGTTTATGTTAAAATAAGGAAAAATGATGTGTGTCTTATCAGACCCAATATTTTGAGTAGGGGTGAGCATGGATCTCGAAAATAATCGAACGTGGAGAAGAACCGAAACAATTCGAACCGATAAAGAACCGTTGATTATTTGACTTTATCCGAACTGAACTGCTCCAATTAATTTTTTTGTCAAACACAAATTGTACCAAACTGAAGCACCGATTCAGAACCGAATAGAACCGCTCAAAGAAGTAACTACATACAAATTTGTATGTATCATTGAATTCATTTTTTTGTATTGTTATATTGGATTAGTTACATATCAAAGTTTATTATTATTATTATTATTATTTAATACTATTATAATTTTAAGACTTCTTAGAATAAAATAACAATTAAATAATAAAATAAAATAATTTTAATGAATAATTTTGGGAGCACTTAAATAATCAATTAATCAAATAATTGATTTATAATTTATATAAAGTGATGCATAAAATATTTTGAAGGATGAATTTTCTGATTACTACTGATTACTACTTATGAGGTGTAGAAAGATTTCGAAAAATAAAATTTAAAGAAAATTTTGAATATAATATTTATTTTCCAGAAGAGACCTACTTCAGTAATTTATCAAATCTAATTTATTAGATTATGACTTATTTTAAGATATAAATTAAATAATGTTGTATTATATATTTGTTTATTTATTTTTTGCATTTTGTTTCAATGAATATTTATTTTAAATTATAAAAATCTAAATCTCTGAAACCCGAATTGATTTGTCCCGTTTTTCCCGAATCCCCGAAGGAACCGAACCGAAGTGACGGAGCAATTCCGGAGATTTTTTTTCTTTCAAATTCTCCAAAAATCTCCGAACTTTAGAGTAATTTCGGAGATTTCCTTATTCCCGAATTGCTTCGGACCGTGCTCACCTCTAATTTTGAGGCATGTCTTGCATATTTTTGGTTTATATTTTTGACAAAGTTGTGCATAAATTTGATGCTTCAATGTTTTTAAGGCATGTTTGTATATTTTGTTGCTTTCTTATTTCCCAATTAAATACAAGAATAAAAACAAAAAGGTTTCCTTATTATTTTCTCGTCTTTTTTTTTAATTATTAATTTTCGGATTTGGTAAGAAAATTATGTTTACACCGAATATTCCCCCCCCTTTTTTTTTTTTTTTTTTCCTGTTTGACTTTGGCTCTCTTTAAGAACAAAGAAAAAGAAAATTAAAATTAAAATTGAAGTACTAAAAGCAACCTCAAATAGAAAATTTAATCTCTCTCTCTCTATCTATTATATCACATTCTTTTAGCTTTACATTTTACAAGCATATTTTCCTTTTTATTTTTATCAAAATCATCATCTCTCCAAAACTTAGGTTGCATCAATACGCAATGGACATGGTGGATTCCATGTGGGTAAATTGGCAAATAATAATAATAATAATAATAATAATAATAATAATAATAATGATAATAAATAACATTTTTTTTACATTCTTTTTATAATTCTAGCCAGTCCTTTCAAAATAATTATTTGATAAACATGAAAAGTACCAAAAAAAAAAATATATATATAAATAAGATCCCAAATTAAAATAGGCAATATATTAAAAAAATATTTAAATATACAAATTATTTAGAAAACATTCAAATAAATTGAAAAGATGTAAACTGAATGTTAACATCTATTTACATAATGTAAAAATCATATTTATATATATATTTTTTGATATATCTAAAAACTCGATGATTCTATAGAACATTTGGATATTGGTGGTACTGATCACATCTCAACAATTAGTATTTTTTTTTTCTTATTCTAATATTAAAAAATTAAAGGAACTACATTTAGTAGTCTAGATTGAATAAAAGTACAATTACTCCAAATATACTTTAGTAAAACTCTTAAAAACAACCAAATACAACACCAAAGGTGATTAATACAAAACTATGTGTTCTTCCAGAAAAACAAAAAAAAAACAACAACAAACGATGGGACCTTTTTAATAAATAAAAAGTTTTACATTACCCAACATGATCCAATCTATGCCAAATATTAAATTGGGTTGTACAACAAAGTTTTACCTACATATACGAGAGATAAAATTTCTAATTTAATTAATCCCAACATTTTGAGTTGAGAAATAAAAAATCCATAATTATAATTAACGGTTACAATTATATTTTTCAATAACCCAAATGCAAATGTCAAACTAAATGTATACTCATGTTAAACGCTAGATCATATATCGCATAATTAAAACAATACAAAAATATCTTGATTCACATCAAAATGATGTCGTTTTACTTGAATTTAAATTAAAATCATTTTCTTTTGATAAAAAAATAATGTTGTTATGATGAAAAATTAATATTGATGCTCTTAAAAATTATGTGGCACATGAGTAATGATGTGGTGCCTGATATGACAATTTTTATGGACACATGCATATTGTACTTAAATCGTCAAAAATTACAATTGTGTTTGATTATAATAGTGAGTAAAAATCATAATTAATATTTTTTTTGTTAAATTCAAATAATTATAATTAAATTGTAATTTTTGAAAATATGATATAAGTATATTTTGAGTTCCTCAATTTCTTTTGAGAACCAAACTCTTATTACAATATTTTTACTTATTCGTCCTGTTTGCTACCAAATATGAGAGTCTGAGACCCATAAACAATATTTTATTTTGGATCAATAATATTAGTAAAAGTGTTTTTTTTATATAAATTATTTTTAAATGGTTTATGATATTCTCTACTGCATGCCTTGTGTGTTGTATTGTCTTGATACCAAACTAAAAGGTCCAAAATTTATTTCACAAGTGTTCTTTCATTTAGATCCCACTTGTATTTCAAGACAAGCAAAAGCAAGGGACATTTTGTCTCGAGGTTGGGGGTGCTCTAGCCCCTCAAAATTGTGAAAAATAAAATAAAATCTATATCTAAATGTATATATTATTATAGAGTTGGTCTTGTGTGCACTTGGTGCACATGCAATCCGGGTCGACCCGGATCCGCGTGTTTTTTAATTTTGCCTTTTTTTTTTTTGCTTCAGGTTGTGACCTTTATGTTATAAATGTGTGACCTTTATGTACAACTATCATGCCCTTTACTTAGAAAAAAATGAAGATTTTTCCTAAGTTACAGTGCATAAAGGTAGAGATAGTTGTACATAAATGTCACACATTTATAATGTAAAGGTCATACATTTATAACATAAAGGTCAGGACAAAAATCTGGAAAAATAAAAAATAAAAAAATAAAAAACTCGCGGATCCGGGTCGGATCGACCCGGATTACATGAATCTTAGATCCGTGCACCTGGTGCATAGGAGTTTTTGTGATTATTATATTAGGATAATAATGTTATCTTTTCAGAATTGAGGTAGAGCATGAGAAAATTTGATGATTATCATCGTTGTATATCCAGTCCAACATCTATTTCGAGGGATTTATATATAAATCAATATTTAAAAAAAAAAAATATTTCGCGATTTAATTAGATCTAGATATGTACTGATCTTAAGATGGGAGCTCTCGAAAAAATAAAAATATACAAAGAAAGCTACATGAAAGGAGAAATGTTTTAAGTGGGGATTGTATGTCCCCTATCTACTAGAAGTGTAGTAGTTTCTATTAAAGTTGAAAAATAATCTAATGTTAATATCTAAAATTTTGAAATTTAACTGAAATTCTATTAGAGTTTTGAAAATGTAATTTGAACTTTTAGGAAATATGATAACAATCTTTATTTTATAAGTTTAATCTAAAATTTCAACAAAATATTATGTTTACCGAAAATACATATAGATAATCAATTAAATCAATACTCAGGTTCATATTCTACTGCAACTAAGTGACATAAAAATCACTCTCTTGTAATTAGCCATACATTTGAGACATTTAAAATCATACATGTTTTGTCTGGTGAATCATTTCTTCACCATTTGCCTTCAAGATTAAATAATTAAAATATGTCAATACTTCCAAAATCCAACCATAATTCAAATTTAATATCTCACAAATTTAACTTAGTTTGTATTTATCAATAGATGCTCTAGTCCCCAAAATAGTGAAAAAAAAATCCATATTTCAATGTATATTTTACTATCGAAATATAAATTGATTCAGCCACCAAAATTAGTCTATAAAAAATTTAATTGTCTAGGTCTGCATTTGCATACATTCTATTTAGTTTCTGACCCTCGTAAATCTCTCTTTTTATATTTAATCATTGGTAGAATTTTTTTTTTTTTTTTTATCGAACTATACACAATTTTTTTTTTAATATAAAATACATCAAATTCAATACAAAGCTTTTATAAAAATAGATAATTGCCGCAAAAATCACGAATTTTTTAAAAATTGTAATTTCAACTAATTTTTTTGGCTATATTTATATGATTTTTAATGTCTCGTGCATCCAAATCCAATGAGCTGATTTTAGACATATTTTCCTTACAAAAAGAAGAAATTTGGAGAATATGTTAAGTTCAGCACACCAACAAAAAGATTTTTACAAAAAAATATATTCGAAATCTATCAATTGGTTACGAATATAGGAGACATTATTAATAATCATATTACATTTGCTAATAGTCAAATTTTAATTCAATTATTCTTATAAAAAATAATAAATGATGTATAATTTGAATGATAGCATGATAAATTATAATTAAGTATTTAGCATTTGCTTAATAATCATATTACATTTGCTAATAGTCAAATTTTAATTCTAATATTCTTATAAAAAATAATAAATGATGTATAATTTGAATGATAGCATGATAAATTATAATTAAGTATTTAGCATTTGCATGATAACCTATGATAAATGAACAATGTGTGGTATGGCACTAACGAGACAGGAGATAAACGGTGGAGACGACAGTTAGAAGGTTAGATTAACAGCAGTTAATGCTAAACCCCAAATGATTGTTGTCTTGTCTGCCATTTCTGTGTTTTGTCCAATCCTCGCCATCAATCCATGTGCTCCCTTCGTCACGCCGTCTGTGTTTTCTTGACGGCGTCACTGACAGTACACACCAGCGAAGCCACGTTAGAGGAGAAGATTGTTATTAATAAGTTTGAACAAGAAATTAAAAAAAAAAAAATGAGTGAGAGAGAGAGAAATGTGGTGGGTGGGACCCAGTAACAGATCAGCATCGGGGCCCTTTTGTCATTTTGCCACCTTTCATTGCGCTGATTATTTGCCAGCTGTCATTTGATTGATTTTTATTCCCCTTCCTAATCAATCATAAATTCATAATTAACTTTGCACTCTTGACATTTTTGACCCTCCATTCATTTGTAGCCGTGAATGTAGGTTTTTTTTTTTTTTTAAAATATAAATAATTGAATTAATTGGCCAAATTTCCACCTATTAATTGATTCTAAGAAAGAGTTTTGTTTTCTTTTATTTGTTCTTCTGGTAATTAATTTAAATAATATTATATATATATATATATATATATATATATAATCGACGTGGATATTAAAAATTCAAATGAATGTTGTTAATTAATAAATTTAATAGATTTCTATCTTTAATTTGTGGTTTTTAAATTCCATTACTTTTTTAAATATATAAATAATTCATACTCAGACATAAATATTGATCAGACTACCAAGAACATTATGTCTGTCTAGATTCTGAAATTGATGTGTCCATTTTAAAATTTTTCTTAAAAAATAAAATTTACGTCTTTTAAAACATCTTTTACGGAAGAATTTTATAGATTTAAGGTTCAAAAGATAAATTAATTATTAATTTGAGATTTGAAAATTAAAAACCGTCTGACATTTTAATGATCCACAAAAATAAGATCATGTTTGATATCTCAAAATTTTTGCCTTTATAATTATAAATAATCGTTTTTATGTATATAAAGTTCGTCAATTATATTTTGATATTAGTCATTTTAAAAACATGTTTAAATAATTAGGAATCCAAGGAGACGAAACAAAACATTATATTTATTTCATGCTTTTATCTTTTCGGTCTTGAATTGATAGTTTCTAAATTTCATTTCTCAAATTGATAATTTACTATTTTTGCGCTAATTAAAATTCTTTTATCAAAACAACATTTGTTTTTCAAGATGTACATCACATTAAATCTCATGAACTTCCCCATTTTTTCATTATGAAAATTCAAATTCTTTTACAAATTAATATATATACTTAGATAACTAGGTTTAGGGTTTGGGTGGCATCGTAATTATGGGTGGAAAGAAGCCTTGTTTTATAAAAACTCTAATGATGAAATAAAAATGTAAGAGTTGCTGTTGCTGACACGCATTAAGCTAGCACATAATTCTTATATGTTGCCTTGATTTCCATTTCAAACCCTTCACATTTCTCTCTCACATTAATCTTACTTTCTCTCTCATCATCACACTACTTCTCTCTCCTCCTCAAAGGTTCTTCTTCTTTACATACATATTTTTCATTCATTTCCATCTAATTAATTAAATTCTCTTAATTATATATAGTGATTTTGTTTGAAGATGGTGAATTACTGGAAGTCCAAGGTTCTTCCCAAGATCAAGAAAGTCTTCGAAAACCCCAAAAAAGTTGCTGCTATTGAAGCTTGCAAGTCCTTTGATGAATCTAAGGTTTGAGAAATTTTTATTTATTATTATTTTTTTTTTGCGTTGCTTCTGATCATTTACGATTATGATCAGGAGCAATACTCGACAGAGTTCGAGGAGAAAAAGACTGAGCTTCAACCCAAAGTTACTGAAATCTATGAAGCATGCTCAACTGAGCTTAAGGTTAATTATTTACTAATATATACTTATATGTGCATGATGTTACTATTTTGTTATTTATGAAATAATTATTAGCTATTGAATTATTTAAAAACAGGCTTTGATCAAAGAACCAAAAGATGCAGCTTTGAAGAAACACTCTGCAGCTGTTCAGAGCTTCCTCGATGAGCTTGCTAAGATTGGTAGGTTTTTAAATTCTAAACTCATCTCTTTATATAGTTACAATAATTAATTGTTATTGGAATATTATTATTAATATTTATTAATTATTTCCAATAATCTCTAATTGGGCCAGAATTTCCCGGGTCGAAGCCCGTTTGCGAAGCGGCCACAAAGATTGGGCCTGGATATTTACCCGGCCCAGTGTTCTTCATATTCGAGAAGGTCTCCACGTTTATAGTGACGGAGGAGCCGGCGGCGCCACCGGCGGCTGAGGGCGAGCCGGCGGCGGAGAAGGCTGCAGAAGAGGTTAAAGAGAAGGAGATTACGGTGGAGCAAGATAAGCCGGCTGAGGAAGCGGCGCCGGCTTGCGTCGAGAAAGCTGAAGAGCCGGCTCCGGTCACGGCGGAGCCGCCGAAGGCTGGAGATGCGCCGGCTGAGCCGGTGAAGCCTTGACGGAGGAGCTCCACCGCTGTGCAATTAAAAGTTATTTTTACTGTAAGAAAGAAGTTGGATATATATGTATATGTGATTTCTTATTCTTTAATTTTCTCCTCTTTATTTTTATTAATAAGTGTAATAATTATTCCCAAAACCATTTAATCTTTTCATTTGTGTATTGTTTGAGTGAATTTGTACCTACAGTTTGGAATTTACATGAAAACAGAGAATTTGTTTAATTTTATTCTTTCTTGTGTTATAATTTATTTTGGAGTAGTATTTTTAATAACAGTCTCACAAATATAATTCTACCAAATTTATAATCTATTATTTATAATATATATAAGTTAGTTTTTTTAATTCATGGATAAATGTGTGGAAATATAATCTATCTACATATATACGATCAAACTTGTTTCATATGAAATTTTGTTTTTATTTTGTGCTGATAAGTTTAGTTTAATTTAGTATTATAATTTATTTATTTGAATGTTATGGAGGGTGCTTGGCTATTTTGATGAAAACAGTTATGAATCTTATTTAATTCTCATAAATCGTTTTCTGACCAATTTATTTTCTCATTTGGGATTTAATATTTAATAAAATCCAACTGTAAAGTCACAATCAAAATTCAAAAATGAAGCCCCAAAACAGATAAGCATTATTATGCCAATCCACGTCTGTTTGATGTATATATTTTGCGTTTTTTTGGAAGTATTAGACTTAGTCTAAAGAGTTGTTGAGTGTGCACTATTGGAGATTCTCTATTTTGATGATTGATATTTCAAAATAATTATAATAAATAGTAAATATAAATAATATCAACAAATAAATTATGGTGCAAATTAAAATTAATAAAATATGAGATAAATTACTAAATGTAATAAAAGATTTTGATTATATTTGTAGTGTCATTTATTATGATGTGGTAGATTTACAACATGTGACATAAGTTTAACACTCCTTCCATTCCAAATTCCAAATTAAGGGTTGTTATAAAATTTTTGTTATAAATTTAGAAACATTAAAATTAGATAAAAATGCTTTTAGACAATATCAATGTCTGCTAGCCCATTTCTAAATTAATATGATTTTTTTTATCATCGATCTCCTTAAATTTTTCATTGAAATTTTACCCAACTCAACTAAATATAAAAAATTCAAATTTTACTCTAGAAATTTAGAATTGGAGCCATTGAAGAAAAAAGAATGGGATCGAAATCAATACTCTAAAATTTCAAGGAAAAAAAAAAGAAAAAAAAAAGATGAAGAAGAGATTGATTGACTACTTGAGATGAGATATAATAAAAAAGAAAGAAAAGATTGTAAATATTATGTAGATAAATTTTAAAATGATTAAATAAGCAAGTTCAAAATTAAGATTTTTTTTAAAGATTGTATAGTGGGTAAATTTAGAAGAAAATTGACAAAATAGCTAAATCAACACTTATTAGAAACACAATTTAACCTCCATAATGATATAATTTTGGATCAAAATTAAACTATAAAGGAGTTCTTATCTCATTCAAGATATATTGTAAGATGACTGATTAGTACTGCAATACCTTATGAAGGTGAAGATATTTAGGAGAAGATCGTGCATCCTATCGAAGAATTGCATTTTAAGATTTAACAAATATCAAACCACTACGTACAATCTTATTATCATATCCACCATGAATATGTTAAGATGTCTTTATGACTGATGTGTCAAAAATCTAGTATACCTATTAATTTCATTTTCCATATAATGAGGGGATGTGATCATTACACGTTATCGATGAACCTATTAAGAGTTGCCCACTGTAGGCATTTTATTATTTTCTTATATATATATATATATAATATTCCTAATTATAATATACACACACAGATACATGTAGGTATAATATTATGTTATCAAAGTTACATTTCTGTTGTATTATATATTTCATTTATTTTTCTATTATGTTCAATTCTCTAATAAAGTTTAGCTTTATTAACTTCTGACAAAGAAAATGCATTTTTAGTTTCAGGTTTAAACATTTTTAATATTCCCTCCATCCCGAATCTTTCTTCATATGTATGTGTGCACAATTATTA
This sequence comes from Scutellaria minor, assembly GCA_954870855.1. Taxonomy (NCBI): domain Eukaryota; kingdom Viridiplantae; phylum Streptophyta; class Magnoliopsida; order Lamiales; family Lamiaceae; genus Scutellaria; species Scutellaria minor. The sequence continues at coordinate 31,593,342 of OX940727.1, forward strand.
AGAAAATACTGTTTGATGGGACATTTTACTTTTTAGATTTGGAAGAAAATGTGGGATTAACTTTTGTGATTAAAGTTAATTGTTCCCACCTTTTATGAAATTATGGAGGGAATTCAAGGCTGCCAATTAAAAAAAACGACACTCAAGCAGTGAGTAGTGATTAAAAAAAAAACGACACTCAATACACCCACAACATTAAATTTGAAATTTTAAAGTTTATTCAAATTACAAAGTCTAGAATTTAAAATTACAAATTCTGCAACTAAATGAAATTAGAACCATTACAAATTCATGTTTCCCCCCAAAAGTACACTATGGTGTTGTACAAAATGAAAAAGTAAAGAAGGCAGCAAATGCATTCGGGATGTCAAGAAGATCAATCCATTCCATTTGGATCACAGCAAAAAGTCAGCTTACTCAAGGTATGTTAATCTTCTTCACTAACAATATGAAGGTACCACACAAAAAACATGTATTCTTGGATACAAAGAGAATGAGAAGAGTTGCATGACAAAAAAGAACAACCATAAGAAGGCTAGCTATGGAGCTAGATGTGAGTAAAAGTCAAGTTGGAAGATGGGTGAAAGATGAGTTGATCATACCACATACAAATGCTATTAAGCCTAAACTTTCAGATCACAACAAGTTACAAAAGCTGAAATTCAGTTTAAATGCATTGGTCATAAATGGAAATAACAATGAAATTAAATTTTCAACTATGCATAATGTAGTGCACATTGATGAAAAATGATTTTTTATGACAAAAGAATGTGTGAGGATGTATAAGCTACCTGAAGAGGAAGATCCATATAGATCATGTCAAAGCAAGAAGTTCATTCCTAAGGTAATGTTTATGGGTGTTGTTTCTAGACCATAGTATAAAAATGGGCAGATAGTGTTTGATGGAAAAATTGGAGTTTGGCCATTTACACATAAAGTACCAGCCCAAAGGAACTCAAAGAACAAGGTCAGAGGTACTTTGGAGACCAAGCCCATTGATTCAATTACAAAAACAGTGATTAAAGATTGTTTGGTGAATAAGGTAATGTATTTATTGTCAGAATTGATATCATCATCCAGTAGAAAACAATGTTTAAGTCTTCAAAATAGGAGCTAAGCATCCTATTGGTGACTTTAATCATGCTAATCCATTCACTTTTAACAGGTTATACCAGCTATTAAGACAAAATGGCCTCCTAATGCAAGCAAAACTATCTTTATACAACAAGATAATGCAAGGCCACATATAAACAACAATGATCCAGATTTCAGAACAGCTGCAAGCTCAGATGGGTTCAACATTGTTCTTATATGCTAGCCCCCAAATTCACCAGATACAAATATTTTAGATTTGGGTTGGTTTAGGACAATATAGTCACTTCAAGTTGACACATCTTCTTATAATGTGGATGAATTAGTATCCAATGTGATGCTGTATTTTGAAACATTAACAGCAGTCACACTGAACAAAGTCTTCCTAAGTCTACAATGTTGTTTAATTGAGATCATAAAGCATAAGGATCACAACAAGTATAAGTTGCAGCATATGCATAAGGAAATGCTTATGAGACAAGATAGACTGCCACTTACCCTACAAGTTGACGAAGAACTTGTGAGAGAGTATTTAGTTCATCATTGAATCTGGGCAAGTGGATGGGCTAATGTATGATATAAACAATCTAATGTTGTGGTTGGGATATTGAAGGCAACTAGCTAAGGTAAGCACTTTTGGAATGTTTACAGCATAAACTTAGGACCACATATGTTTCTTTTTGACATGTAATGAATTGTTTAGGTTGTAAACATTAATGTATTTAAGTGAAATGAAATAATATTTATTTTCATCTTTTTCTATGACTCACTAGTTATTATATATGCATAAATTCCCTCAGAAGTTATTTTCATCATAGGGTACAAGTCTCCAAACTGAGAACAACCTAGTGGTGACTATTGAACATGTATTAGTCTCCAATTGATGGAAAAAACCTAATGGTGACTATTGTACATGTACAAGTCTCCAAACTAGGAACAACCAAGTGGTGACAAATAATCAACCAACAGCCCACCATTCCATTAGATATAAAAAAAAACCACATCACATGGACCAAATTAAGTATCAGGATATCCATAAACAATCAACCAACTCACCATTCCCTTAGGAAACAAAATGAACAACAATCACAGACACAATTTTTATCAGGATATCCACAAACAATCAACCAACAACCCACCATTCCCTCAGGGAAAAAAAATACCACATCACAGGGACAATTTTTATCAAGAGATCCATAAACAATCAACCAACTCGCCATTTTCTACAACTAAACAAAATGAACAACCATCACAGGGGCTATTATTATCCAGATATCCACAAGCAGACAAGCAATAACCCACAATTTCATCAGATTAACCAAATATACCACAATGAAGCAACATGCAACCATTTATCCTCAAAGCCACACATATAAACCACATCACATGGAGCTTAAACCCTCAAAGCCACACATATAAATCATATTACATGGAGCTTTAACCCTCAAAGCCACACAAATAAACATATGCAAATCAAATTTAAAGGATTTAAGAGTACCTATACTAAGGACAGTATATGTACATCATCCTCAATATGACGTCTTCACCATCACACAAGGCCGATGCCGGTCCCAACCCGAGATCGGAGGGTATCACCTCGTCCATGGCTGAAGCAGATGTCGACCCCAACCCCAGGTTAGAGGGTTCCATTTCATCGTCATCTTCGGATTCGCCGATGAAACTAGATCCAGACCCAAACCCTAGGTTGTAGGGTACCATTTCATCATCAGGCAAGAAACTTTCTGGTACGACGGTATCGTCGTCGGAATCGGCGGCAAAACCACCGGGGATTAGATTGGAAAACCCAAGCATTTGGCTTTCTGGTACAATTGTATCATCAAATGAATCAGCCACGAAACCAGATGGCTTAGAATCGGAAAACATTTATGAGTATGCGAGAGAGAATGATGAATATACTCCTATTTTGTGAGAGAAATCAAGAGATGCGTCGAGAGAGATGGAGAGACAGAGAGAAGAAATTAGGGTTTCTTGGAGAATTTTAGAGACTTTAGAGAGAGAGGCTGCCGATTTAGATGAGTAATGGGTTGGGTAGGTTAGATAATTAATGGGTTGGGTATAGATTTAGTTTTAATACTAATGGGTTGAATTAGTTAATTAGTGGGCCTAATAGAATGACATTTTAGAAAATATGCTAAACTTTTTCTTTCTATTTTTGGGTTGTGAAGAAAGAGTTGGGACAACTAAAAGAGGAAATTGTGAAGAAAGATTTGGGACGGAGGGAGTATATATTATTTAGAAGTGTTTGTTGTAACAAGTTAAAAGGACAAATAGTTCATTAAAAATATAAATGAAATCATGTGATACATTTAAAATTATATTCTATAGAAAAGATAAATGTGCGTTAATCACTAGTTTTACCCTAAAACTATTGATTTATATATAGCTAGTAGGGGTGAGCATGATTTCTGAAGATAATTGAACCGTGGAAAAATCCAAACTGAAACACCTCAGAACTGATAAAGAACCGTTAATTATTTGACTTTATCCAAACTGAACTATTTCGGTATTTTTTTTTATGACAAACCGAATTGAACTGAACCGAATAGAACCGATTTCAATTAGTAACTATATACCAATTTATATGTATGATATAAAATTCATTTTTCGATACTATTATATTGGATCTATTACAAATTTGGTAGAAATTTATTATTATTATTTAATATTATTATTATAATATTACTTAATAGAAGAAATTAACAATTAAATAATAAAATAAAATATTTATAATAAATAATTATGAAAACACATATAATGCATTAAATGCAAAATATATTAATCAAATAATTAGTTTATAATTGATATAAAGTAATGCATAATATATTTAATTCAAGTTTCTATCTACCTTCAAAATTTTCAGTAAAATTTATATTTATTTCATTTTTAAAAGACTTAGTTTATGATGACCACTTATGAGGTGTAAATTAAGAAGATTTCGAAAAATAAAATTTGAAGATAAACTGAATATAATTTATTGTTTTTGAGAAGAGACGACTATTTTAGTGATTTGTCAACTCTATTTTATTAGTTTATGATTTATTTTAAGATTAAATAACGTGGTATCACATTTATCATTTTTTTGCATTTTGTCAGAATCTCCAAAATCCGAATTGATAGGCTTCGATATACCCAATTCTCAAAAGGAATCGAACCGATACGACGAACAATTCCGGAGAATTTTTTTTTAATATTTTTCGAAAATCTTCAAACTCTGGAACGGTTCCAAAGATTCTCTTATTCCCGAACTATTTTGGATCGTCCACACCCCTAATAGTAAGACCTTATAAAAAATCATTCTCTTTGTGAATTAAATACATTATCTTAAAAATCCAAAAAACATTGTGTGCCACATGATAAAACCGCAAATAGATTTTTTTAGATTTAAAATGGCGGTTTTAAGTTTATTATAAATTGAATTATTCAGCAACTTTATTATAAATTTAACTGTACTGCACTTTACAATTCAATTTAAAGTTTTGGCAAAATCCACTCAAATTGCGTCATGATCACCTTAATCTAAATTCTAATATGGTTAAAGAGTTGGTTGGAAGATAAAAAAAATGTTTAATCAACTGAAAAGTGGAGTTTTATAATCTTGTTATAAACTTAGAATAAAGGTTATCATAGCTGTACCAAGGTCTGTTCCAACTATCACGAAAAAGCTATTAAGATATAATTGAAAAAATATATATATTTACACTAATATGTGATCTCTAATGTATTTCTGACAACAATATCGTCGCAAACAAATTATATAAATAATTCAGTAACATGATGTTGTTTTAAAAAGTGTTTCTATGACAACTATCAATATTTCTTCCGACAATATTTTGTTATCACTAATAAATTTTTGTTTTTTTTTTTTTCAAATTTTATTGTACTACTTAAACCTAAGTTGTATTCAATATGTATAGCTTTTGGTATAGTGGTAGCAGTACTCCATTCTAACAAGTTGCTTGAGGAGGCTACACTATTTGGCCAAGGTTTGGAGATCAAAAGTTGTTGAAATTGATTCTATATAGATTTTATATAAAAGAAAATGATAAAATGTCTGTTTAGTTTTTCACAATTAAAATTTGGTTAATTTTGTAGCCATATATTTAACCTAATGATATATACATCTCTCAATTTGAGGAAAGTCTCAGGTTTGAGTTCTCCATCATAATTGGAAATTTAAAAAAATTGGTTAATTTTCACAAAATTTAGGAGTTTAGATGTAATTTGCAATTTTCATAAATTTAAGAAATAGATGTACGGAAATATGAGCATGTATTTAGTGTTTGAACATAGTTTTTATGCATTTTTCATGTGTTGCACATACTATTTTCCAACTTATTTGTACTTTTGGTATTAAAATATTCCTAATATTGTTTTCATATTAATCTCAAGGATTTAGAGTGTTTATGGACCAAGAAATGAGTTCGTGGGCTGCTTGATGGACTCGAAACAAGATTGTACCGGTTTTAAAGCTAAAGGTCGTTACATTGACAGGCTCAATGCAGGTCTATCCACCCAGTATCAGATCCAACTAGATTTTGAAGCATATTTTGGTCCGTAAAGGGTTCTGACCCATCTTGAGAGGTTAAAAATCACTACCACACATTTCCTTGTAGAATATTGAGTACCGTAAAAGTAAGAAATCACTTATGAGACGGATTCAAAGCTCTAAAGGCATGCAAGATCATCTTAAATTAGTCATTCTTTATTTTATCATGTCAAATTGAAGTGTTTTACGCAATGAATGAAAATTAGACATATCTATTTCAGTTAGAAGGGATGCTTGAATCAGAGTACTGAATTATATTTTGATTAATCTCATATTATTGTCTTGGTTTCTTGATTGGAATTATTTGTGCTATTTGTTTGACATGTTTTCGATTATTAATGTTTAATTTGAATTGATTAGATCACCTAGATTGAATTATTGATAATTGATTATTAGAACTTTAAATCATTAATACTAATCATTGTGATTTGATTTTCATAAATAGTAAAATAGAGGTAGTGTATTTCTAGGATAACATAAATCTAAAACTATCTGATCGAGCTTGTGTATGTCATGCCCAATTTTCATATTAAAAAATATTAGAATTTTCTTGTGGGCATGCAGGAAAAGAGGAAAAGAGGAAAAAGAAACAAACATTTTTAAAACTTACAGATATAAGTAAAGATTTAAAACAACTTTTAAATCAGAAACCTTGGAAACTACTAAACACATGATTTTACATGTTCAAGATCCTCGGCGTCTAGCCGGAAGAAAACATTGAAAAATAAAACAGCGGAAATCAACAAGATCCATAACAGAGAAAATAGTTTGGCTTTACAAACGGTTCATGACATTGTTTAGGAAAATCGAAATACGAAAAGAAAAAAGGCACAATTTGATATGACACCCCTCTCGCTACATTTCTCCACTTCCATTGTTTCCTGTAGCGTGAATACACGCGGGGTGAGTGCATTTGAATACACTCGTTGGGATAATTTCCATGTTTTAAAGTTCGTTAAACAGTTAAGATGTTCGAACATATACAAATATAACAATTAAACACAACACATAAAATGCATTGCACATAACATAACATAGCTCATATCTGCAGAAGGGTACGGGTACTCCCCGTTTACCCTAGGTATGGGTACTCCCCATCTTACATTACGGACCATTGGTCCCTCCGTAGCATGAATGTGGACTTTCGTCTTTTCATAAGATAATCATAATGCATGCATGAACACAATAATCACAGTATATAATCACATCACGTAGGGTTCAACAATTTTTTTAACATTAAGCTCACATGCATGCGTTCATTCATCATCATTATACGTTAAATACAGAAACGTAAAGTTATTAGGGATTAGAAGTTACCCCCACCTTATTCGGTGGTGATCCCTCGTGATACGTTGAATCCTTAGCTTTAAGATCTTTTCTTAACTCAAAAGCCTACACATATAAATAAGGGTTTTCTTAGATTCTTATTATGTTAATTACGCATACTTTAATACAGATGTAACATCCTCGACCCAAAACCTACACGTCATTTGACATTCATTTCATGCATTCATTTCATGATGCATTAAAAACATATGATATTAACATTCGTAAAGAATTTAGAATAATACTTGGTTTGAAAATAAATAGTAGAAATCAATTAGAAATATAGAAAAGAATAAAAGAAATATAAAATTTAATTAATATAATAATATATATATATATAATTAAAGAAAAGAGGAAAAGAAAAGCAAAAGCAAGGAAAGCAAAAGAAAGGAAGTGGGGCGGTGGAAAAGAGCGGTGAAGTAAGTAAATAAATAAATAAAAAGAAAAGTAGAAAAAGGAAAGTGCAGCAGCGACAGAGGACAGAAACAGAAACAGAAAGAAAGAAAAACAGAGAGGAAAGAAGAAAAGAAAGAAGAGAGAAGGGTTTGTGATTTTGGATCCGTTTCTTCACCGTTTTTCTTCAGATTTTGAAGGGGAGTTCGTGGTGACATGCTCTTCGATTTGATCGGAGTGAATTCTCAAAGATTGACTCAAAAAGGTACAAAGAAATTAGTGAATTATATATATTCAGTTCTCGTAATTCATCGGATATTTTAGTAGCTTTATAGGCCGAATTAGGAAAAACTTAAAACATGAAACTTATAGTCCTATCTCTTAGCTAAACGCAGAAGAAGACCACAGATGTCTCGGTTAAATATTGAGTGAGATAATGTCAAAAGAATAAAGGTTGCTAGAATTTAGTATTATATATGTATGATGTGTTTGTGGCTTGATTTTAAGCAGATTGGAGACTGAATTTTGAAAAATGCTAAACATGAAAGTTGTAGAGCTATATGTTAAGTTTCTACAGAATTTTACCTTGCTCGACTCGGAATTTTATAGCTCAAGTTATAAGGAAAATACTGAACATGGTTAATAAAGCATATATGCATTGCATTTCATTGCATAATAGAAATATATTTTAAGGGGACAATTAGGCTAAATTGCATTGAATCATATAGGGGAACGAGCTGTAGAATGAGAAGAGGAACTAGAGCGACGAACGAATTACTTATCTTAGCTAGGTGAGTATAAACCGTATATGTGATTTATACGCAATGTGATGTGATTTATATGCAACGTTCCTTATATGTGTTAAATAAGAAATATATATCGGTATGAAATTGTCATTGGGTCAAATGATATATTGGTAAATGTATACATGATCATATGTTCAGATGATTGTTGTGTTGCATTACAATTTCACGAAATTAAAAAGGCCTGTGACTGTCTTGCTATGGATCTGTATACACAATGGAGACCTACGGGTCTAAATCATATTGGAGACCTACGGGTCAAATTCATATTGGAGACCTACGGGTCTATATACACAATGGAGACCTACGGGTCTAAATCATATTGGAGACCTACGGGTCTATACACAATGGCATATTGGAAATCCCGGGACAGATCCAAGCTTGAGCAGTTCACAGAATAATAAACCGGACATAGTGGCATTTGCATATGTTTGATTATGTTTATGATCAATGTTAATGATTTTTATTGGCTTATTGTTTAATTGAATTAACAATTTATATTCACTGAGTTGCGACTCATAAAAATCGCATATATACATTATTTTAGGTTCAATAGCTCTTTTGAGGTGGTTTGTATATATAGACGCCACGCTATACCAGGTCGGCCGGCTGATGCCTCGTGCAACCTTCTCCTCCTCCTCATTTTGCATTTTGAAACACGTGTATCATGAGTTGTATTTAATATGACTTATACTGAGATATTGGTTGTGTGTTTTAATTTTATATGATACAAGTTATTAAATAATATTCTTATACTTATATGGATAAATGAAATGTCAGTATGACCTGTCTACATGGTGAATATTTTATTGTTAAATATACGTCAGAGGGGTATAGGGTGTCACAACAGAAACTCTCTCTCGAAGAAGTGTTGAAGGGAAAAATACGAAACGAAAGCTTAAAAGTTGATCATAGGGTTTAAAGAGATCGATTAGAGCTTTAACGGAGGAAAAACGGGCTTAAACGGAAGAAAAAAAGGCTTAAACGGAGCTTTTAATGGTACAGGGGCGTTTTTGTAAAATTTGAAAAAATGTTGACTTTGACCAAGGGTAATTTTGTAAAATCAGAAAATATTCGTGGTCTTTTTTGATATTTTTAAAATCTTTGGGGTCAAAATATAATTTTTAAAAGATTTAGGGGTCAAAATTTAAAGCTTGAAAACCTTTGGGGTTAAAACATAATTTTCGAAAGTTTGAGGGCTTAAACGATATTTTAAAAAGTTCAGGAACTAAAACATAAATAAATTTAAAAGCTAGGGTTTGCACCCAAGTCCCTGAACTTCTGAAATTTACAGAACAACCCTCTCCCCTCCAAACCTCACCCCGTCACCTGCCCCCTCCGTTGCGATACACATCCACTGTTGGTGACCACCCATCGCCGACCACACACAAACACACGCACACAACACGGCGACACTACCCAGCGCTGCCCCCGACACGCCCACACACCCGGTGCGTATCGTGCGAACCAGACAACAACACCACACGGCGGCGCTGCACAATGTCGCCCCGACCATGTACCTATATCCTGCGCATCCCGCGCCGGCCACACACGCGCACGTGACAAATGACAGCGACAGAGAAGGCCCGAAAAGCAAGAAATGGCGAGACAAAGAGAGGGAGAAAGAGAGAGGGGTCGCGCCTTTGCTTGCCGTTTCTCGGCAGAGACGGCGGCGGTTCGGCGATCCGAGCCCGGATACGAAATGGGCTCGGCGAGAGCTACGTTTCGACGTAAGAATCAAACGAAACGGAGAAGGGGAGGGCGGCGATGTCCAGCCGGAGTAGAGGAGAGAGATAGACCTTTACAAGAGTGTCCAAAATTTGATCCTATGTGTTCCAATTTTACGGCTTTATACTTTTCGATTTGGGCCACAAACCCTTAATGGGCCACCCTTTAACGCTTTAACTTTTGGGCTTCGTTTTACGATATGTTTATTAAATTTATAACCTATGCTTCATTGAGATGAAGATCATCACTCAACTTAAGGGCCTGACATAAAAAATCAAACATGCAGTTAGACTAAATAGTTCAAAAGTTGGAGCAGAATCAAACATCCAATTGATTTGCAATTAATAAATCAAATAAGTGTGTGTCAAGGAATATACTGGACTGCTCCATTTGATGGATGCATAACTAAACAACAAATGCAGGATTAAAGTTTGCTATTGAACATCAAAGAAAAATACACAATTCAACAGATGATAAGTAGCATATCAAAATGTAATATTGGTTAGAGAGCAAACAGAAATGATTGCAGGTGTTTGATCTCATCCAAACATAGAACAGAAAAAGACCTAACATATCACTGCATCTTTATTTACAATGTAAAGTCAATTATCTATTTAAGTGTTGAGGATTTGACACTGAAAGATAGTTACTGAAATATTTGTAAACTTAATAATTATGTTCCGTTTTTTCCCAGTTTTACAAGCATTCAAATTTTCAGTGGTTGTCAGTGCCAAAGTGTAGCATCCAAAGGTATGCCTTCAATAAGTTGCGCTTCTAATTCATAACTATTCACACACATAATATTGAATAAAGGAGAGTAGAGAGATGAAAACTAACTATCTGGACATCCTGATCATCAAGTGAGATTGGCCCAGCATCTGGAAGTCTCGCTTCTTTAGACTGGACTTCAGCTCTATCTGACGGCTTTGGAGGCTATAAATAGTGTATGAAAAAACAAAATAAGTATTTCACAAAAACAACATGAGAGCTGTTCATAGAGATATATAGAAAACCAGTGTTAGTTATTTGACTCCAAAACTAGCTTTTAAGGAACACCATTTTATTTAGTTAACATATGCAAATATTTCAAATCTGAAATATCCTCCAACCATACTAGTTCATTACTGCTACCCCAAAGCAACCCCAGTAATCCGTCATCTAAAAATCTGTCATCTTAGCGTATAAACAAAAATCTGAACTTCTTCCATTAAATAATCAATAATTCAGATTCAAGACAATCAAAACCACCCAACACATAACCACAATGCCACAATCTTAAAGACATAAATCATGTTTCTAACACACTACCAAGAAGTCTAGATTTGACTAAACTACACAAGTTAGTTAACAAAATGCAACAAACCTTATCAATTAATGATTGTTACAGGGCATGTTAAATATCTGTAAGTTCTTATACATATGCATATCGATAATATTTAATAGTTTCTAATTCAACGACTACTTCTTTTACTTCTAGATATGTTGGTCAATTATTTGAACTAAGTGATAAGTAATCGACCTCCATATTTCATCTCAATTCTCAAGTGATTTGGCTTAAATGATACCGGATGCAACACTCATCTGGAAGAATAAGCTCATGCATAGAGAACAGATTTGAGTTTGGTCAAAGTGAATTATATGAAAATAAATACAAAACCTAAAACAAAGAAATCACAAATTATATTTACAATTTTGGATGATTTGGGCAAAGGGTCCCGACCCGCATTAACAGAAAACTTCGGGCGTTTCTTCGCCAATGATGACATAGTTGGCCGCCTATACCCGGCCGCAGAACGCACCATTCTGTCATAGCCACCCACAATGGAAACAAAAGTAGAGCAATCGCATGATCAGTTAAACAAAAATGAGAATCATTGCAAGAGCTAGCATTGGAAATTGTACATGTTTACAAGTTCAGTTCAAAATTTTTTTGACTAAAATTGACTTAAAAAATCAGAGATTTTAGCAATAATAACAGGAAAAGGAAAGGAGCAGATAGATATGTTACCATAAGTATCATAAAGTTAACTACTAATTAAGATTAAACTATTAACTATTTATTAAGATTAAACTAATTTCTAGCTGGAAAAAAACCTCATGTTGAAGACATAGGAAAATGGTTGGAGCTAACAATTTCACAGCCAAAGAGATGTATAAAATCAGAAAGAAAATGTAAAAAAAATTCAATAAACGAACTTCACCAAAAGTAAACTAATAAATTATGGAATAAAATCTAGAAACAGAAGCCACTACAATTTAAAATAATCAGATTCGTGACTAATTCATGTTTAAAAATGAATTTGCTTAACAAAACTGAATTGTATAAACTCTGGCATGCCGAGTGTTTGAAGATTTAATCTCCACCAGTTCATGTATATAGGTTCACGACAAATCTATAAAAAGAAACTTTTTGCTGAAATAGTCAGTACTTAAAACTCCCAATTGCAAAACTATCAATCAACACTCTACTGCTTTCAGAAAAACAAATGCAAGCTCAATTGTAGAAACTCATTTGTGCTGAAAATGTAATGTCTCTGAAAACCAAAAATGACTGACCAACCAAAGTTTCTTCAAATTCATTCAAATAGGACATTCCCAACATTGTTTTCAGCAACAGCTATAAACAAAGACCAATATCCACATCCAACGAGAACTTACCAATTTCATAGCCAACTAGACTAAAAGAGGAAAACTCAGAAAAGCACTCATATTATTCAAATGTAAAGACAATTTAGATTGCCCACAAGTACTATTAATATCCAAGAAATATTCAATCACATCACCCAATACATCATATGATAATGGAAATAAACTGTCCACATGTTCCATGGATATCCAATACACACTAAAATCATAGAATCGAAATAATAAGATGATGTCACAAAATTACAATTTATATTCGCCAAACAACCACAACAACATCCAAGAAGTATGCAGATTCAATGATAAATTTCATTGACATTATATGACAGTCGTAAGCAAAAATTTACTCCACAGCTAGCAAGGCTAGTTCACAAAAAGTAGGAAAACCAATAAAAAATAAATAAAAACGCAAACATTAAGAAACCGAGAGAATCAGGGGCCCAATACAAAAAATGAGCAAGTACATCTTAAACAAGAGAAGAGTATAGAAACACAGGGTAAGTTTCCAATATCTCTAATTTCTTCCCTCGAAGTACATATGAAAACTCTAAGTCTAACCCGTCTAACTCAGACAGATTAGAAACCCTAGCACAATTCTACTTATATCAACACCCATTATAAGAGGGAAAAAATAGCCAAAAAGAAATAAACAGAACATTTACCGTTTTCGCGGAGAATCAGCCTGCAAAATAATAAGAGCAGATGTACATGAATACGATTGTACATTGACACCCCAGCTTTCAGAATCAAGTCCAAAAGCAGCCAAAGCACGCTCACAACATAGCGTTTCAATCTCATCAATGTACTGATTCCCATCGTAGTATCGGGTAACAGGGAAACCTTCAGAGTATTTGTTCTTTAGGTGGCTACCCAAGGCCTCCATTACAGCTTTGCACACAAAATTCTCAGAGGCTATCAATTCAATCCCTTTGTACTGTCTCTGTTTCTTCTTCTCCATTATCTTAAAAATATCAGGATCAGCATCCTGCAAGCTCTGGTTCCCCCACACCCTCACAGCATTCTTGCGCGATTCCATGTCATTAGACGAAACCCTAATTCCCCTTGAAGTTGAAGACGGCGATGTCGAGGATGAACCTGAATCGGGCTCACGCCTCCGCTTCAAAGTCATCGACTGCCCCAGAATCCGAAACTCCTTCGTTTTCCCCTCATCTTCCTCAACACCACCCTTAATTTCGTTCAAATTGTTACCCGAGTGAAAATAATGATGATGATTCTCTTTCTGCTGATCCATCAATTGAAGTGGAACAGAAGGCAGAGGAAGCGAAGGATCCCGACCCCGCGACTCGATCTGAAAAGAAATTGAGTTGTCCGTGATCTTTTTAATTTCAGATGCAGTACTTTTACAGATTATAGATGCAGATCAAAATATGAAATAATTAATATTTTACAAGAAATGAATATGGCTAGAGCTGCCTTTATGATACAAAATAATTCTGATGAAATTGCATGTATGATGATCACACAAGGATTTACAGGATGGTTAAAAAATTGGTGGGATAATACTTTAACAAGAGAAGATAAACAAAAAATTTTACATCATAAAACTTTAGTTTTAGAAGAAGGAACATAAGATATTTATGTAGAGAAAAGTGATTCTTGTGAACAATTAATAATTACTATTTCTATGCATTTTATAGGAAATCCAAGAGAAGAATTTAATGCTAATAAAATTGTTTTAACAAACTTAAATTGTCCTACTTTATCTGATTATAGATGGTATAAAGACACTTTTTTAACACAGGTTTTAAGAAGAACAGATAATAGTTCTAGTTTTTGGAAAGAAAGATTTATTATGGGATTACCAAAATTATTTGCTGAAAGAATAATACAAAAGTTAAAAAATGAAATAGGTGTAGAAGATATACCTTTTGAAGAATTAACATTTGGACAATTATTTGCTTTTGTTAAGAAAGAAGGATTGACATTATGTTCTGAATTAAAACTTCAAAATAAATATAGAAATGACAAGAAAAATACTAGGAGAGAATTAGGTTGTTTTTGTGAAACTTTTGGTATTACAAAGATAGAACCACCTTCTAGAAGTTATAAGAAAAAACAAAGAAGTTTTAAGAATTATGATAAACAAGAATTTAAGAAAGAACAATGGTATAAAAGACATAAAAAAATCTAAAGAATATAATAGAAATAATAATACAAAAACAAATGATAAGAAACCTATTATATGTTGGAACTGTAATAAACCAGGACATACAACAGATAAGTGTTTTAAGAAGAAAAAACAAAGTTAGAGAATTAAGATTTGAACTTAATAATATTTTAGGAAAATTAGAAGATAGTGAGTCAGATAGTTCTGATTCTGATATTATTGAAAATGAATCTAAAACATCATCTGATCAAAGTGATAATGATTGTAATGGACCTTGTCACATAAATGTTATTACAAAAGATAAGAAAGAAGCTATTTTTGATTTATTACAAGAATTACCAAATGATGAAATTAAGAAAGATTATGTTCATAAATTAAAAGACTTAATTTTTGAAGAAGAGAAAATATTACTTCATTATTATTTTTTAAAGTCCACTTTTTATGTAAAGATGTATTAACTTCTATAGTAGGTTTTTGTAAAAAATCATTTATTCCTTCTTTAGATAAAAATACTTGTAAAAAAGTATAAAAAGGTATGTTTGTTCTTAATCTTTTCATATCTAAAATCCATTCTTCTTTTAATTTTTTCCTAATTGATTTATCCAATTGTTTATACCACTTAATTCTTTGTTTATGGTATTTACTCTTTCTTTCAATATTCCAATGTTCTAATAATGGTTCAAATTATGTACCACTTGTAATAACATTAATCATACTTTCTGTAGTAGGTGATGTAGGTAAAGAATTATCTATTTGTGGTTCAGGTATAGGTGTTGTAAACATGTATCTTTGATTAAAATCAGAAAAGATTGAGAATGATTGTCTAGCATTTGAAAAAGTTCTCCTAGATGAACTAGAAACTTCAGATCTATCATCTCTAAATGAATTAAATCTTATTAGTATTTTTCCATCTTTATCTTTTACTATTTGTTTAATATCATTTTGTTCAATTTGTTGAATAGGTTCTGGTTCTTCAACAATAAAATCTTTAGGTATTGTTATTTCATTCCATTTTAACAATTTTGGTACGAAGAAATTTGGTTTTTCAGCATCAATTTGTAATAATAAAGTTTCTTCTTTAAAACTTGGAACCTTTTGTAAACTGCCGGTTTGGACGGTTTGTTTTCTTTTTTTTTTAAATTTTTTTATAATTTTTAAAAAAAAATTAAAAATTAAATTTGCATACAAATATTACAACTATTCATATATTACAAAATAACAATGTTTTTTGAGTAAATAATTTGATATAAATTAAAAAAATATAACTTACATTTACAAGTTACTACAATACTACATTACAACTTATAAATTAGAATTTCAAAATTAGAAATTACAATTTAAATACAACCAAATACAAACAATAAACCTAAAAAAATTACAACTTATAATACAAATTAATAATAATAATAATAATAATAGTAATAATCAATACAACTTAAAATTAAAGAGTAAAATAACATAAATACATAATATTATTTATATAAAATATAAATTTAAAAAAAAAATAGATAAACCGCCAGTTCGAATCACCGATTTACGGTTCGAAATATGTCCGAATCGAAACCGAACCATCGAACTACGGTTCGCGATTTCAGTTTGGAACCGAAACTAGGTCAACGGTTTTTTGAACCGTTGATCCCGATTCGGTTCTGGTTTTCCGAACTAGATGAGCATCTCTACATTTAATGAATTTAAATTTAAAGAGATTGTTCTAAATTATTCGATTATATATGGTTAGTTAGCTTTAGTATCCTAATCTAACTAAACTTAAAAGACGATTCAATTTAACAACACAAAAACTCATATGAGACGGTCTCACAGATAGTTTCCGTGAGATGGATCGATCTTTAATACCCACAATTTGAGCCCATTTTCACAAATTCATATATGAATTGTTCAGTGTGGGTCCTTGATTGATCTGTCTCACGTAATAAGATCCGTGAGACGGTCTCCCATAAGAATTAGTTATTTAATAGAGCCTGTTGTTAGGCTAGGTGTTATAATTGAAAAAGAGACATTAATCTAAAGATAATTAGTATCGGGAATAACT
This sequence comes from Scutellaria minor, assembly GCA_954870855.1. Classification (NCBI taxonomy): domain Eukaryota; kingdom Viridiplantae; phylum Streptophyta; class Magnoliopsida; order Lamiales; family Lamiaceae; genus Scutellaria; species Scutellaria minor. Next base: position 31,610,072 of record OX940727.1, read on the forward strand.
GAAATTCTTTCAAATATTGATTTTTCTTTGTTTTTATTTGTTTTATTGCTTTCATAATAGTTTGATAATTGAATCCAAACTCCCTTTTTGTTATTTCATTTTGTTTGGTTTAACACAAATAAACAAAATAAATTCATCATTATCGGGGATCATTTTGTTTGGTTTAACACAAATAAACAAAATAAATTCATCATTATCGGGGATCGTGCTACTAGTTGATAAGTTTAGAAAAGAAAAAATATAATGCCGCGTACAACAACGCGGACCATAAGGTTAGAAAAGAAAAAATATAATTAATTTGTCGCACACAACAACACGGTCAAAAACATATGACTTAATAAAAGAGTTGGTCTCTTGTCCAATTGTCTCATGTACAATGAGACCGTGGACGGTCGTGCCTTGGGGTACGGTCAACTGTATGCCACAAAAAAAAAAAAACATACTTATAGCCCTAAAAGACATATTTAGAGCTAAAAATCACATAATTGTGTGGTGCACTATCGACTGTGCCCCATACCGTGCGCTACACATGCCGCTATATTGTCGCGCACCGTTGAACCGTGCCCCAATGTACAACCATGCGCTAGAAAAAAATCACATATTTAAAGTTGAAAATCACATACTTAGAATTGAAAATGACATACTTGTATACTGTTGTGTCGCACGGTTGATCGTGCCCTGAAACACGACCGTCGCGGTCTCGTCGCACATGACACGGTCGCAAATAAGCTTTTGTGATAAAAAAAACTCTTTTTCCATGGAAGTTGATTAAGAATTAATGGAGGCTGTTTACCATACAATAATATCTACTGATTCTACTATCATTTTGAAAACCAAAAAAAAAAAAAACCGCCAAAAGAAACCCGCTAAAACGCAACGAAAATTTCTTGTTCATGGATTAAATATGTCTCAAAGAACTCATAATGAAACTAATAATACATAGGAAATGAAGGTTCTTGATACAAAAAGATGCAATTACATGCCACCAAATCTCCAAACAAACAGAAAAAAAAAAAAATGGATGATGTGAATTAATTAGTACATATATAGATAGCATATTACATATATATAATCAGTTCTTGAAGTTTCAGAGGACCAAAAGTAGCTTAAAATCAAGCAGCATTGACATAGTTACAGTTATGTCGAATCTCACCATCTTCATCAGTCGAAGCATCTAGAATGTTCCCAAGCTTCACCATCGAAGCCGCAAACTGATGTTGAAACACCCCCGACTGCGAAGCTAACGCCGTTACTATCTGCCCCGTTCTCGAGTCCGAATACAGCATCTGATCCGTTACCAAAAGCCCCATCTTCTGTTGAAGATTCTTATAGTATTGCACGTCAAATTTCTTTGGTGTAACGGCGTCAAGCTCCACGTATTCCGACGCCCACCGGCATTTCCTTCTCAAGAAGTTGAGATACTTGGGATCGATCGAAGGGTCGGGTTTACGTGTCCCCTTGTAGTTGAACAGCCTTTCTTGCAACGAGCCGCACGTGCTTCTTCCGATGGTGTGGGCCCCGGAGAGCACGACTAGGTCGAGTATCGTTAGGCCTTTCGATTGGTAGAGCTCGATTAGGTCGGTTATTCGCTCGTGGCCCATTGGCACGGACTCCGCCTCCTTTGCGATGGAGACTCGCCCGTCTTTGCGGCCATAGGGCACCTGCCAGAAGGGCCCACCAACCGCAACGGTGGCGTCCCGTGCAGCGGCAGTTAGGATGTCGGCGCACGAGACGGTTCTCGGACACTTCTTCTCGATCTCGGACTTGATCTCGTTGATGAGCTCGAATCCACGGAGGGATTTGCTCGCCTTCGATGCTCTTTCGCCCCCTCTATGGTCTAGGAGAATCGATGCGTCGCATCCCTGCATGGATATCTATGATTAGGATTTATAGGATTTCTCGAGCATGTGAAGTTCGAGAATGTAGGTTTTTCGAACTTGTGCATATCTTGGGATCGATGATTATGATATAAAGACAAAATACTTTATCGTTTATATCACGAATATTTTAATATTTTATATGACAAAAAGACCATATATAAATAGGATAGAAAACAAAGAGTTACGTACTCTAACGATACAATCGTGGAAGTGAAGCCTCATGAGAGCTGGGGCGATGGTGGTGTCGTTTTTTAGCCACTTATGAATAGTGTTGTGGATGATTCTTTCCATATCCGGGCATTTGTTATGATAGTACGAGAAACTCAAAGGGTCATCGTACTCGTACTGATTGCTTTGAACTGCAACTATCATCGTTGTCGTCATCATCATCACCATCATGAGGCCATAGTTGCTCGTACTCATCTCCATTGTTTTTCTATCCTTTAGCTCTCCAACAATGATAACTATTTTGATTCTGCTCTTATTATTTGGTTAATTTCACCAATATATAGATGTGCTATTATTAACAACGAGAGAATATATCAACGTGAAGAGCACAACATAGCTTAATAATTCAATGCTTTGTGACGTGAGGGCCATGATTCATAAACTATATACTTGCCAATTTAAATTAAGGGGATGTGACCATATATACTGTCACCTACCATTTGCCTCTTTGCCAATCCAAAGAATATGCATCTAATTTATGATTGTTATTTTTATATATTTCTCAATTAAAACTTATTTATTGCCTTTTGCAATGAAAATAAGTTCGGTTTAAACTCAACTCATAACAAACATTAAACTGGTTTAAAACCTGGTTGAATGTGATCCGAATCTTCTATTACATTTGATGTTCATGATATTTAATATATATTTATAAAATAAATAATTGTAAATTGATAATATACTTTAATTTTAGAATTTCTTTATTTTTGCTAGTCTAGAGAGCTTTTTTTTTTTTTTTTTTAAACAATTGACATGTATTTTAAATTGTAGAAGTAGTATATTATTCTTAGGAATATTAAAAATATATTTTTTTCCCTTTAAAAATAGTAAAAGATATTTTTCAAAAGTGTCCAAATAAGTTGATCAACTTGCACAGGCTTCTAAACGAGATGGGCTTTAAATTGGGCCCAATCCATATTGAACCTGCTCGTGCAAATATATAAAATTCCAAATGCAAATTGTGGCCACGTCAATTGGAGGAAAAATTGTTACAATACATATTAATTGTGTACAATTATGGATATCATTTTGTACTATTAACATGTGGTGATAATCGTAAACATAAGATGAAACATGATTTGAAACCAATTACGAAAATTTCGATTTCGGTAAAAATTTTGATACATTGATTTTATGAAAATTTTGGTGAAAGTTTCGATTTTCGTAAAATTTAGAAAACTGTCAGAAACTTTGTTAAAATTTGGGAATTTGGATATGATATTGTATATAATATTATAACTAACATTAATACATATATTCAACTTAAAATTTCAAATAAAATGACATTTACAACCTATATTGAAATTAACTATTATTAAAATGTTGTCTGGTATAATAACATGAAAAATTCAAAATAATTGATTACATTATTACTTTTAATTTATATGGTGTGAGTAATTATTTGTAAAATTCATCTAAGGAAATTATTTGAGGTAATAATTTAAATTATTACAACTTTGATAAAATATTAATATATTAAATGTTATAATTAAAATGTGAAAACAAAATACATTTTTGTCCTTCAAAATTAGTGATTTCCTATGTTTGGAAGGATTGCATTTTTACTAAAGTGAGACATAAAATCTTATGAATGACACTACATTATCTTTTTGTGGTTTGAGTGGAATGATCCATCTCATCTTTTCAATCCGTGAGCCATTTACGATAAATATGTAAGAAAATTATTTGACTGTGTTATACACGTTATAATTATAATGTGCAAAATACAATTTTTTTCCTTAAAAAATTGGTGTAATTCATTATAAAATATTATAATTATTTGGGGTAAAAAAAACAAAAATTTCACCGAAATTGAAATTGAAACGAAATTTACCGAAATTTCACCGAAATTTCGAGATTTTCAAATATTTTATACTATAACCTCACCGAAATCGAAATCGAAATTTAAATTTCGGTGAAATGCTGACGAAATTTATTCAACCCCCGTTTCAATTTCGGTGACTCAAAATTAGCAAAATTTCGGTGAAATTTCCCGAAATTTTTTTCCCTATTTGAAACTCATTAAAAAAAAAAGAGTTTTATTGATACAACAGAGAATTAATTACACTAGTTGTAGTTTTACCCTTCATTTGTACAGAGACTCGTATACATAAATCTAGCACTTGCGCTTTTTTTTTTTTTTTTTTAACTAAGTCTTAATCTTATCATATAAATCTCGGGATCATATATCTGGAAGCAAACTCCAATGGAAACAATTGTTCAAGGTAAAGGATTTTTTCTTCTAAAAAAAAGGTAAAATATTTTAAATAAATTGATTAATTAGCTTATATGAATAATGAAAAAACTGAAAGATTTCACCCATGGAGGAATCCAATTTCCAAACAAGCCCAACAAGGAATTATGGCCCAATTCCAACTCCACGCCCATATTGTTGTAGCAATTAGATATTAAAAAACATAAACTCTACTCACTACTCACTAAGATGTAACAAAGTAATAAGATGTAACAAAAAGTGTATTTTGTTGGAGTGAATCTCTCGTGAGATTGTGGGACAAATCTTATTAAGATGAGTTAAGTCACAACTTACATTCTATGATTTACATGTTGTTTGTGGATAATGAAACTTCGTTTCATAATAACTATCTGTAAGACACCCTCATATAAAATTTTGTTATTTTCTTATTCTCTTTTTGCGATTTTTTAGGAGTTTGTAATTGGGTTAGTTGTAGACAAATCGAGTCGATTCGTAATTAGGTCAATTGTTCAAACTTATTTGTAATATTATTGAGTAGTATAATTTATATTTGAGCTTGTTTGATAATTAATTTTGTTGAGTTTGAACGAGATTTAATCTAGCGGAATATGAGTCGAGCTTAAGTAATTTGATATTTTTATATTTATTTTATCTTTTTATACTTATAGAGCTCAAGTTCAAGTCAAGTTTTAGATTTTATCAAATATAAAAGTATGTTCACATTTATTTGATATATCTATTGAATCAAGTTTTAGAGAACTATATTTATATCAAATGAACTCAATTAATTTGGTTTGATTTTCAGACTTACTTTGCAAATAGTACTACTTAGGTTATATCATAACGATAATCATTCATGTATTTATGTAACATAAATGATCTTACTATGGCTTGAAGTAAGTACGTACACGAAACTAGCTAGTTATCAAGATATTTCCAAAAATATTTACATACATCTTTAAATTAAAAAAAAAAAAAACGAATATTTGATCCGTTAGAAAAATACGATGTGATAGTTGTATGTCTAAATGGACTTGGAACGAAATTCATCATGATCCAAAATTAAAGAAAGATAGTGAAAATAGCACTTTATTTATAAAGTGATATAAAATGTGGACAAGACCCACTCTGACATTTTTAGCACCCATGTCGATTTTTTATTTTTTGGAACTTATGGAGAAAAAGTAAATATTTTTACTAAAATGATTAATATAATTAAAAAACCTGAAAAAAAAAAAAAACTCTCATTTTAAAAAGTTGTGTCATATAAAGTTTCAATATGCTCATTTATCTAGAATGTTGAAAAAATTGTAATACCTACAAAAATAAAAATAGGTTTCAAATTATCACTTGAAAATATCAAGATCTTCTAGCATTTTGAGAAGCAAATTCATCAAGAATGTTCTCAAGATCAAGTTTTTCCAACACCATGTGTTCTATGCATAAAATTATCAATCCATTTAATCTTTCTTGAGTTATAGTTGAACGCAAATAAGATTTTATCAATTTTAGTTTTGAGAAATTTCTTTCTATTGATGTTATAGTAGCTGGTATAGTTAGCAAACCTATATAAGTAATGAAAGTAACTGGTATAAGTAACTGGTATATCAATTGCTGTTTTTGTTTCTTTTGGTAAACATGTTTGTAACTTGTAATTCAGAAAATGAATCATCGTCATTAATATCAGATTTGTCATCATCTGTGAGAGCAACTTGAAGATTAATACAACATTCATACAATATCTTACCATTTAATAAAAGTCACTTTATAACATCAAACAAAAAACCAAAAATATTTTTCAAAACTCGTATTAATTGTATAGATTCTCTTTAGCGATTAAATAATTATGTCAACTATTACAAGAAAATAATTGATTCTAAAATAATTGATTTTCTCAGCAGTCCATGAATTTTCTTCATGACAATCTTCATTAAATTATTTCTTCCTACGAAGTTTACGTTTTTTTTTAAAACATATGATCCATTATATGATATATTAGGTCAAATACAATAAATATATTATAACTATAGGATAATTCTACTATACACCGTTGTATTAATACACCGGTGTTTTTTTACTACGGTAACTTGTCTGTAAGGTAACTTTTTTAGTTTTGGGCTGGACTTGATTGTTGGGTCTCCCTACACTCATTATATATATATTGTTGAGATATCCAAATCTAAGCCATATATTGGCTAGATACGAATATCCATTGAAATCAAATCCAAATCTGAAAATGGCTAATCTTTATAATCAAACAATTGAAGTAAATCATAAATCATAGGCAATCCGCTAAAATAGGATGCAACCAATATTCGATGAAATATCAACCACGCAACACAGAAGGATGCAACAATGATTTTTAAATCGATGCAACAACGATTGTGAACGGTGATGGCATGCAACCGATGCAATAATTTTTAAATCGATGCAACAACGATTGTGAATGGTGATGACATGCAACCGATGCAATGATTTTGAGTTCGTGTATAATTAATTACTAACAATACATTACCAAATTAACATCACAACACCAAAATTGAAGCAACAATAATTTTGAATGCATGCGAACAAATAATTAATTAATAGACATAACAATATAATATACATATTATTTTCAAATTTGTTTGATGGTAATTAATTATGATCACAAATGCAACTTATATTTCGGTTTTCAAAATAATTTTTAATCATATTAGGTTATATTAGATGTTAACAATATCATTTTATATTATATGTTGTTTTCTTGATTTGTAATATTAATACAATGAAAATTTTGAAATAAATTTTTTTGAAAATGGAATGATTGTGATGATGGAATATTAAATGTCTTCCAGTATAATACTTCTAGAAAAAAGATTAAGTTTAATTATGAAATCAAATATATATTCAATAGATTTAATAATCTATTTTACCCCGATAATATATATATATATATGTATATATTTTGGTATATATAAGATCGAATATGCATATCCAATCCAAATCTAAAAATAACTTAAGATACCAAAATCCATCCTAATCGAATACATATATCCTCGAGATATGAAAATCCATTCTAATCAAATCCGGATCTAAACATGATGTTGAGATACCAAATCGAATACATATATTCTTGAGATATGAAAATCTATTCTAATCAAATTCGGATCTAAACATGACGTTGAGATACGAACATGCATATCAAGATTGTGTAGATCATAAATCATATGCAATCTGATAAAATAGGATGCAACCAATATGAGATGAAATAGTATGCAACCAATATCCGATGAAATAGGATGCATTGATGCAATGAACTTGAATGCATGTATCAATGAATTAATAACAATACATTACCAAATTAACAACATAACACCAAAATGCATGCAATCTAAATGGATGCAAAAACGATTTTCAACAGTGAACTTGAATGCATGTATCAATGAAATAATAACAATACATTACCAAATTAACAACATAACACCAAAATGCATGCAATCTAAATGGATGCAAAAACGATTTTCAACGGTGAACTTAAATGCATGTATCAATGAAATAATAACAATACATTACCAAATTAACAACACAACACCAAAATGGATGCAATCTAAATGGATGCAAATACGATTTTCAACGGTGGACTTGAATACATGTATCAATGAAATAATAACAATATATTACCAAATTAACAACACAACACCAAAATGGATGTAATTTAAATGGATGCAAATACGATTTTCAATAGTGAATTTATATACATGTATCAATGAATTAATAACAATACATTATCAAATTAACCACACAACACAATAGTGGATTCACGCTCAATAATTTTCAACTTTGATGAGATGCACGTCTCAATGAATTAATAATAATACATTTAAATGCATTAAAAATGATTTTTAAATGGATGCAATACTGGATTTTAGATAGATGCAACAATGATTTTTGATGGTAACATCCTACAAAATAGGATTCATGTATGAATTCATTAATTGTGATTGGAATAACTCAAAAATAATTAGGTGATCAAATTAACTCACAATTTATTTGGTGAATTCGACATCACATTGATTCATAGAGAAAACAACGAATCAAATGGGTTGATTACTTTTTGGTATTTCAAATAATCATAGACAACCAAACTTGTTAAAGATACAATCATGAGTTGTGGATGCAGCAGTACAGTTTAGAAGCAGGTTATCTGAAATTTTAATAACAAGATTTCATAACAAATACCCAAACATATCGAATATAGGTCTCAAATGATTCGTAATAATGAGATGCATAATACTAACATATTCGATTGCGGTTTTATGGTGGCAGGTTATGGCTATATACAATCAATGAAGAATGTAGATATTGACTACATTGCCCAATGTTATTTTAGTTGCTGGAGGAATTTTTAGTTTTTACTGTAATAATTTATGAAAACGGGTAAAAAAGTTAAAATATAAATGAAGGATCAGGATGCAATTATTCAAAATTTGATGATTGAAAATACTGATATATTAATATAATAATGTATTATAGAAGAACTCACGACTATATCAAATGGTAGATGAAAATTTGAGATCCCTTGAAAAAGAAAATCCTACATCGTAGACCTTCTCGCCTAAATTAGAGACCTGATTATGTGGAGATTGAAGAATATGAAAAGCAATGATAACGATCATAATAGCCCAAAAAAGCGAATGGATTGAATTTGAATATGAATATTCTGAGCCATAAAAGAAAAAAGGTTCTTATTTACAAAAGTAAACTACTTTAATCTGTTCAAATTCTTTAACGTGACAAAATAGAATCTTTTATTATATATATAATATATGTATGTATAATATTACTGTTAGAAGACATGATATTCTAGTTATTTCAGATATAAATAATTAGAAAACTGTACTATTATTTTTTTCAAATAAAAAAAAGAATATATTTATACACACATAATATCGGGAAAATGTGATAATTTTGCCATGTAATTTTATAGTGATGATAAAAATGGCTCATAAGTTGCACCATTTTTTAGAATCTATATTTAACAAAAGTATTGTAAAAATGTCACGTAACCAGAGGTAATTATACGTATTTCAATAGATATCATGACTACATAAACACTATATATTAACAAGATCATGCCACAGTCAAAAATAACATAACTATTTTTCCCAAGTAAAAATTATTACTATAAATAGAAATAACAATTGATAATAAAAATAAAAAATGCTTACGCTTTTCAAGCAAAAAGCTGAATTTTTGCGTTGGGAGGGAGCCTGGCTTGGGGGTGGTGGTTTGGGGTTTTTTCTTTATTAAATTTTCCTCATTTAAAAAATCACTCTCTATATATATAGAAACTGAATTCAAAATAATTCAAAATAAAAATTCAAATTTTCAGTTCAATATACCTTTCAAGGTTTGATAAATTGACATGTTGTTTATTTAATCGCATTTATTTTATATACATCTATAATTTAATTTAACTTGATTACTGATTAAATGATTTTTTCAGTTTTCTATTCATTATTTGATTTCAAATTGCAAAAGTTAATATTACCAAATTTCTCTCTCTCTCTCTTCAAATTTATAAAACATACATATATAATTAAATAAATAATTAATAGTAAATATATTTATGTCTTTTAATATATATTTAATTTTGATGGGATGTGCTCAGTAATGAGTGGTGTGTATTGCTTCATCCTAATATAATTTGCAATTAATTTCAATAAATGTAAGTATGAATATAATATGAGAAAAATCATTTAATATAATTTTAACAAGATAGTAGATTATAGTCTAAATACCATAAAACCCCTATAAATTAATACTTTATAAATTAATACTCTCTAAAATAATAAAATCTTTTGGTCCCAACTTGGGCCTTTGTAAAAAATCATCAAATTCGATAAGATAATAAGATAATAATTTTTCGGAAAATCCCTTTATAAATACTAGGTCCCATTAAAACTCTAAATTAATAATTCATAAATATTACAATTATAAATATTATGGTAATTTGCTAAAATATGAATCTATTGTTACTTGATTTTTTTTAAAATTTAAATCTAATTGGATTTCATCCCTAACTTTTTTAATTGCAGTCAAGTGTTCCGGTGTCGAGTTCTCTAGCTGCAACAAAAAATTGTGAAGAGTTGTTGTCGCGCTCAAAGCCTCCTTTCTCGTGACTGGTTCCAACGGTATTGAATCATCTTCAGCTTCATCATTAGTAGGATCTTCAATAATATCAGCAACAATTTCCTCTAAACTTTGAACCATTGAGCATTCATCATTTTCACCCGGATAGTCCACCAATTTGTTGACGTCCATTTCATTGCGATAACCAATATTCTTGACCATATTCTCAAGCTCATGTAGGCTTTCTTCAAAGTTTGTCTCACTTGAGTCGCTTGAGATTTCTTCATTTGAACGGATTTTGTAATGCCGAAAGCAATTTGCTATTGACACTTGAGAAACATTGGTTGTCCAATCGGAGACTGCAAAATTGATGACATCTAAAACATTAATCTTTTCAGGATTAGGTAGCCCCAACTCATAACCTTCTAGTAAATTTTTGTAAAATCTCCTACGATAGTGCATCTTGAAAGCTCTAATTATTCCTACATCACATGGTTGAATCTTTGATGTCATGTTAGGTGACAAAAAAAAAAAAACAACTCAACATTTTGTAACCCTTCAATATTTTTTGGATGGGCTGGACAATTGTCAACCATCAACAAGATTCTTCTGCCATTCATTTTGTGATCAAACCAGCGAACATATTCATCAAAAAGCACACTAGTCATCCATGCCCTCTTGTTGGCACGATAATGACAATTGATGCTGCTCATGTTGATATTTTTGAAGCAACGTGGCTTTTGTGGCGCCCCAAACCAAAAACGAAGCATAATTGATTAATTAAATATTAAACCCTTAATTGAATTATTATGTGCGTTAATCTTGACTGTTTAATTTAATTATATGCATTTCAGATACATGATTAATGCAAGTTTTAGATGGAAATAAAAAATTAGTCACGGAACATAGATTATATTTTTACCATTAGATGTGTAATGAAAAAACGAGAAGATAGAAACGAATTAGAGGTCAATCGGAGACCCGTAGCTCGAATGACGATGAAAATGGCAAAACACGAAGATTCGAGAAACCGAAAGATATTTTCGGTGAATAGTAACCTAAGATTTTTTACATGAATAGTGACCCAAGATTTTTACCGTGAATAGTAACGAAGATTTTTTCGATGAATAGTGTTTTTCAGAAAATCTATAAATAGGGGCATTTTCGATTCAAAAATCACCATTTTTCCGAACGAGGCAAAATCAATGAAAACACGTAAGTCTCTCTCTCCTCCTCCTTTCTCTCTCTCCTCTATTTTCTGCCTCCGGCGCGCCGCCGCCGGTGGCCGGAAAATTCAACTTTATCGGTTTCGGCAGATTTTCGCACAGAATGTAGGTCTCGTTGAGACGAGTTTAGGATAGGTCTCGGATTTCAATTCCGATGTCTCATTCGCCGAAAAAGGGCAAAACATAGCCGGAAAACCCTTTTTCTCTCTTCCTCTCCACCTCGTTTTTTCTCCATTTTGGGCCAACTCACACTCTAAGTTGAAGCTCTCGTCGAGTCCGTCATGAATCCGGGCTCGGATTTCTGAATAGATCTCCCCTCCTCCGGCAATCGTCGGTCAAAGATCCGGCCAAATCTTTCTCTCTCCTCCCTCCCTCTTCTCTCTCCCCGTCAGCCCTCTTTCTCCCTCCTCTCGCCGGAAAAGTTGCAGGGACAGTGGCTGGGTGTGTGTGTGATGGGTTGGAGGTGGTGGCAGTCGCCGGCCGGAGCTGGAAGTGGGCTGGAAGATGGTGGCTTGCATGGGGTTTGGGTGTGAGCATGTGTGCGTGTGTATGGTGTGCTATGTGTGTGTGGGTGTAGTTGGGGGCTGTTGGTTGGTGTTGGTGTTGGTGGTTGTCGGTGATGGGGGGTCGCCGACCAGAGATCCGGGAAGTGTCGCCAACGACTGGAAGTGTCGCCGGCGACTGAAAGTCGCCGGTCGGAGCTGGAAACGGGCTAGAAAGGGATGGCATGCATGGGGTTGAGCGTGTGTGTGTAGTGTACTCTGTGTGTGTGTTGGTGCCGTTGAGGGCTGGTTTGTGTGGGGCAGAGGGTCGCCAGCGATGGGAGGTCACCAACCAGAGGTTCTGGTGGTGCCACCGGTGATTGGAAGTCACCGACTGTAGCTATGAAGAGAATGGGGTGTGTGTACGCATGCATGGGGTGTGTATTGAAGTGTGGGAAAAATTCTGGAAAAAGTTACTGTTCACGCCGCCGGAGGGGTCGCCGGTGAGTTGGAGGGGGGCGGCGCCGCCGTGGCAGCAGCCTTCCAAGTGAGCAGGCGCGCTGGGCGCACATGCCGGACGCTGGCACGCGCACCTGCCGAGAAACGTAGGCCGAAGCTACCAAGAGAAATGCACGACGCCGGGTGCTGGGCGCGCGCGCCGGGAGACGGGAAGCACGCGTGCGCGACACCATGTTTTCGATACGAATCCCATTTTTTCTGTTATATATTTTTATCGAGTCGTCATTAACGAGATGTCGTCGACCAGGAGTCGTGGGTCCCGATCAAAGTCTACCCTTTGACCAAAATTACCAAAATACCCCCAAACTTAAAACACTCCGTTTGAGCTCGTTTCAACTCCGATTGAGCTCATTATTTTTCCGTTGCGACCCGAATTTTATCCTCTTTCATCTCAGCCTTATAAACTGAACTTTCACCCTTATTTCTTCAACCTCAATCTTTAGATCTTCCGATCCGTCTCGTCTTTAACGATCGTACCTTCTTCGAAATCATTTATATCTTTAATTATATATATTAAGGATCTAAGAAACACTGTAGCTTATGTAGGCTATCAGTTAGATTGAGCTTTGTGATACTTGATATTTGATACTCGCTACTCACGTGGTAACCACCGAACAAGGTAGGGGTAACTTCTAAACCCTAATAACTTTACATTTCTGTATTTAACGCATAATGATGATAAATAAACGCATGTTTATGAACATGATTTTAAACGAATTGTTGAACCTTATGTGCTATGATTATATGCTGTGATTACTATGTACATGCATATATTATGAATACGATAAATGTGGACGGATGTCCAAAATATGTTAAGGATGGACTGGTGGCTCGTAAAAAGCACCATATATGAGGGATTGACTGGTGGCCCGTAAAAAGCACCATACGTTAGGGATGGACTGGTGTCCTGTAAAAAGCACCGAGTTTAGTTGAGTGCTCTTAGAGCCGTGTGTTCTTAGAATTATGTGCTATGCATTTTATATGTTGTGTCTATTTGCCAAACTTGAATATGTTTGATTTGTTATACCTACCTAATAACTGTTAAAAACATGGAAAGTATCCCTACGAGTGTATTCAACGCACTCACCCCCACATGTACTCATGTTACTTGCCAAACTTGAATATGTTTGATTTGTTATACCTACCTAATAACTGTTAAAAACATGGAAAGTATCCCCACGAGTGTATTCAACGCACTCACCCCCACATGTACTCATGTTACAGGAGATGACGAGCATGTTGAGCTTTAGAGAGAGAGAGATGGTGTCATATCTGGATATTTTATATCATGTACGTCCTTTTCCCCTTCTTTCTTCATACCCAAAATGAAAAACTCTGATATATTTTATGTAAGAAAACGGGACGTGATAACTTTGCATATTTTCCAATAATCCATAAAGGAATTTTTTCCGAACCATCCTCGTTGCAATAAATAACAATTGTAAGTCTCTCTTTGTCTTGCTTTCTTCCCTCAAGTTGCTTGGTTGCAAGAGAGTGATCAACTTATAACCTGTAAAACAGACATGTTTCATCCAAATTAAAAACATCCTTCATGGGAAATTGGTTTATTTTCTCCCTTATAACCTCCAGTTTCATTTCCATGTCCTGCATGTCAACCGAACCACTTTCTCCAAAACGACGGAATGATTTAATACCATGTCTTACCTTGAATTTTTCAAGCCAACCTTGAGAAAATTGATGTTCAGAAAGGTGTTGAAGATACAAAAGTTTCATTATATCCTTTGCTTTCTCCAAAATAAGCTCTCCGGTCATGTTGACTCAATCTTGGTACTGAAAAAACCATTCATAAAGAACCTTCTCCATATCTGGATATTTCGCCGATTTGTGTCACTTAATATCCCCACCCTTCTCAAAGTTGGCTGAAAGGTACTCCAATGATCTCTTGAGAGTGTTTGATATTGTACCTTAACTAACTTTCAAACGATATTTTTCATCAACCCACTCTTGTAAATCTTTTTGAGTGCATGTGGGATGGTCTCTCTTATACTCACATAATGCTTTACGCATTTGATTATTCATGGATGATTTTGCGATGCCTTTTAGATGAGAAGACATGGTTGGATGTTATGAATTATTTTATTTCCATATTGAGATTTATATAGTATATGTTTCATTCATCATGCATGAATATATTTAATTGGCTATAATAGTTATTTAAGTGCAACGAATTAATGTAAACATGTATATTTAAGTAATTCCAATGAATTGATAAATGCGTCCATGAATATAATAGTTAATTGTATACAATGAATTGATATTATACATGAATATATTTAATTAGTTACACAGAATTGGTTGATGCATGAATATAATCAATTAAACATGTACATGAATTCATTTATTTTCAATACATATGTACTAAATTTGCTGAATTTAAAAAGTCTCTCTTTTAATTAATAAAATATTAATTTATCGATATATTAATATTTCTCTAAATTAATAAAATTTCATGGTCCTAAGGTTATTAATTTATAGAGGTTTTACACAATAATTATTACTCACAAAATAAAATAATATTTAGTTTGGAATGAAGTAAGGGGCAAGGTAGGTCATTAATTGAGGAAATCTCTCTCACTAAATACTGCTATATATATCTGCTGTAGGGAGAGAGAGAGAGAGCACCAAAGTTCAGACAGGAAGAGAGAGAGAGATGGCTGGGGCGGAATCCGGTGTGGCAGCAACAGTGAAGTCAATATTTGTGTATCCAATCAAATCATGCCGTGGCATATCTCTTCCTCAAGCACCCATCTCTTCCAGTGGTATTAATCAACCACTCTCTCTCTCTCTCTCTCTGAGTCTCTCATGTTATGTTTAATTAAGTGAATAATAATAATTTGTTATTACATATATATAGGATTTCGATGGGATCGACAATGGTTGTTGGTGAATGGCAAAGGCAGAGCATATACTCAAAGAGTTGAGCCAAAGCTTGCTCTTGTTCAAGTTCAACTCCCAACTCAGGCTTTTTCTTTGGACCATTGGGACCCAGATAACAACTCTTTTTTAGGTTCATTATTAATTTTTCTTTTTAATTTAACCTATTTATACATATTAATATTTGTATTTTATATTTAATTAATAGTTAATTTCAATTTTGGTCAATAAGACATTTTCCATTTTTTGCCAATTAAATATATGTTTTTAAAAATATTTTTCAATTTTGATCTTGTTTGTTTCAGTTTTTTCTAATTTCGATCAAGTTTTCCAATTTTGGTCTTGTATATTTCAAAATTTTCTAATTTCAATCCAATTTTAATCGAAATTTCCAAAATCATCGATGATGAGATTTCTCGACGGCAATCCGACCAAAATTGGATTGAAATTGGAAAATTTTGAAACATACAAGACCAAAATTAAATTTTTTTACTGAAATTGGATAAAATTAAAACATATAAGACCAAAATTGAAAAACGTATATTTGGTTGTCCAAAAATGAAAACGATCTTACATATAAGACCAAAATTGAAATTAATCATTCAATTAATATGATAAATGTTGTGATTTATTTAATTCTTTGGTTGCTTTCCTGTGGGTGATATTTTGTGTGTTTATTTGTCAAGGTTGTAATTAAAGGATAGAAATTAAAAAGTTAAGGAACAAAACTTTTTTTTTTTTTTATTAATTGTTGTTAACAATTGAAATTAGGAATCTTCCGTTTCAAGAACATAGAACTTTGTTATGTTCTTGAATCTGTAAGCAGACAAATTTATCAAGAGAATTGCAGATTTTTATTTATTTATTTCAATTTGAATTTAGGTACAATCTGACGAATTTGGAAATATATTCATGCACAAGTAAGTGTGGATGGTTTCGTAGTGTAAAGGATCTAGGTTATAGAATTACCATTAAGTGTGAATAAATTAGGTCAAATTTTAATTTACGTGGATAGCCAATTATGAGAAGATGATTCTCTTCCATAATTAGTGATTGTTAGGCCAACTTAAGTTTCTTAAAATATCTTTTAATTAATTTTTTTTTAAAAAATAAAGTAGGTTGAATGAATCTTATTTTTAAAATTAGATCTTATTCTTTATAAATTATTTTAAAGTAATTATTTAAATTATGCAATTGTCGATACAAACTTTGTATAAGTTTCATTGTCTTATTTATTGAAATAATTCAAGAACTTAGTTTTAAAATGAGATAGAAATAGCGTTTAAACTTTAGAACCATCTTATAAAATACCAGACTTTATAAGATGTTTCAAATAAATTTAATCAACACTGCCTCTTAATATTATAAAGGAAGAAAAATAATTGCTACATAGGACATGGGAAAAAAAGGGGAGTAGCTTGAAATGCATAAATTTTTTGTTATATTCTTGAATCAATAAGCAAAGATGAATTTTATTAAGGCTAATATATAAGTTTCATTCTATTGTAGTGATAAATGCCCCTGGTATGGAAGTGCTGAAGGTCCCTTTGATGAAATCATCTGAAAGAATCGAAGGTGTCTCAGTGTGGGAATGGTCCGGATCTGCAGTCGACGAAGGAGCTGCAGCCGCGCAATGGTTCTCCGATTATCTAGGAAAGCCGTGTAGGCTTGTTCGTTTTGATGATGGTATGAACACCTCTCATGCATCTTATGACTTGCTCGTTATTTTGAAGTATTCTTGATTGTGTATTCGAATTTTGTCTGCATTTTCATGCAAGATGAGGAATGTATTTTTGACTTTTGATTCGATGATATAGCATCGGAGGTGAGGAATGTGGAACCTGATTACGCCCCTGGATATAGAGTTATGTTCTCTGATATGTATCCGTTTCTCTTGCTTTCCCAGGTATGCCAATTCGTTAAGGTTGTGTTTGTTCTGGATTTCAATGTGGATTTTGTAGGGTTTGGATTTGGGATTTTATAGTTAAGGTGTTATTTTCACATTGAAAATTGTAGAAAAAACAAATGATATTTTTTCATAAGAAGAACCTCGTTTATGGTATCATAATCTGTGAAAGCGCGTGTTTTTGTAGGGATCATTGAAGGCCTTAAACGCTCGTCTCAAAGAACCTGTGCCCGTCAACCGTTTCAGACCCAAGTATTTGCCTATTCATGCCTTATTATTGATGATTGTTGTCTAAGTGAAATCATATGATGAAAAATGTTGAATTGCCTGTAGTATCTTGGTGGATGGATGTGAACCGTTTGATGAAGATGTGTGGACAGAGATCACAATTGGTGGTACGACGTTTCAAGGCGTCAAATTATGCTCTCGTTGCAAGGTTCGTAAAAATGTGAGATAATCAACACTTTCAAACTTCATCATGAAATTGAAATTTGTTGATAATTACCTTAGGTACCCACAATTAACCAAGAAACTGGAATAGGTGGCTCCGAGCCTACCGAGACTATGTTGAGCTTTCGTTCGGATAAAGCGTTGCGCCCAAACAAGAAACAACAGAAAGGAAAGGTACGTTAAAAATGCGTCTTATTTAATTGCATTAAGAATTACAATGTTGTTGAGGACTCGTATAAATCCACGTGACAATATTGTTTTAGGTGTATTTCGGACAAAACATGGTTTGTATCGACTCTCTGAGTAAAGGAAACAGAAAGAGCATCAAAGTCGGAGATCCCGTATTTGTGCTGAAAAAGGTGTCGTCTGCTGATGATGCTGCTGCATAGTTTGTATGTGATTCACTCTGCATAGAACAACTTTCTTATTCAATAAATTGAAATGTATTTCAAGTTATAGTAGTGAAAGAGTAAATAATGCAAATTATGCAATGTAATAAAATGTGTCAAGGGCCAAGATACATGGTGTACCATCTAATAAATGGTATTTATTCTTCTTGAATAACTAATTGATTAGAATATTTTTTTTGCAAACAATTGAGGTGTTGTTAGTCTTTCGTGTATTTTCCATTGTAACGACATTTGGACCATTAAATATGAAAATATCAACTCTGCAAACATATCAATCAAGATAGCACAAAATTTTTAAATGATGATTGAATCCCTTGATACATTTTTTTCCTTTATAAAAACTTAGTGCATAGATAAAGTTTATAAGGTGATCTCTCATCTTATGAACCTTATCTATATTATCTATAGATTGACACAAAATGTAACTGAACTCACCTTACAGCTCTTCCCCAAATTTATTTTTGAATCGTTATCTTCGAAAACAACATAAAAATTCAATTTTATTCTTCAAAGTGAAGAATGTGGCTTCTTGAAGACTCAATACAACAAAATAAATTGTTATGTATTTCAGCATTCTTGATCGCCATTTAAGTCAAATGAAATAAAACAAAAGGGAAGCATATGATTTTTTTTCCTCTAAATTTACTTTATTTGGTTTTTCATTTAGGCAAAAACACATGCGCAACCGTCGCACCACACAAAAAAATATACTTATGACCGTAAAAGGCATATTTGAATAACTCATACTTATACCGTAAAAAACGTACTTATAGTTGAAAAACACATATTTATACCTGTAAAATGCATACTTGAATCCTGCATACTTGAATCTTGTTGCATGTAACACAGTCTCACAAGAGACCAACTCTTTCATTTATCTTTCACATTTTTTAGATCCTCTATGTTAAAATCATTTTTTTCCATTTACATACTAGCAAATATCCTTTTTATTTTGGGTAATTTATCATTTTATTTTGGATGAATTACATCTATCACCCTTAAAATTTGGTTAAACTACTAAATAAAACCCGAATTATGAAAATTACATCCAAATCCTTTTAATTAATTTTTTTTTTAGTCAAATACAAAAGAGAATCTTTAATTGATAAGAAAATCCAAATATAGTCATTATGGAAAAAAAATTATATACTGTATAGAGCTCTACAAAATATTTCCTCAGGATTTATATCATATTATCTATTCAAGTATTTTAACTTCAATTTGTAACTAAATAAATAAACAAAATTATGCTTGAAGACCTTCTTATTAATTCTGGTGCATCTTGTTTCTTCGCTTCCGTCAACTTCAGGTTCTTTCCAGATCTAGCCTTTTTTTTTTCTATGAAATTGACAACTTGATTTTTTATTTTGTTAGATCTGTTTTATTGTATTTTGTTCAATTAAAATGTGTAAATTTGCACCTGATTACATTACTGCAATTCGTTTTTTATCTTATATTTTCTGATTTCCATCACCATGTAGGAGTAGAATGTTGGATCGATCAATTAGATGATATAATTTATTGATTTTATGCTTCAATAAATCCAATTTAATTAAGAGTGTAATCCAGTACTTATAGTGGAGTTGAACGAGATTAATAAGTCATTTTGATTAGTTAAGAGTTGATTAAGTCAGAATTAATTTATTGGAACTTAATTTAATTGGGTCTGATTAGGTCCCTTCGGTGGCTCTAAATTGAACTTAATATATTATAGAGAATATAATATATACTGTGGTATAATTAAGTTTGTTGGACTATCCGGATAAATATATCAATTAAGAGATATTTATGAGATAAATATAATTGATATGATTTTATCTAGATTTTTTCCAGGAGACTTAGAGAGCAAGAAAAAGAGTTCTAAAACTTCTATACTATTAAATAGTCCACATTATTATACAGTGCTCACACACAAGAAATACGCAGAAGAGTTCTGGAGAGAACATTTGGAGAAGGCGAGCGCTCCGAAAGGTATTTTGTTAACCTTCTTATACAAGATTAATTATCATATAGAATATACATTATAATCGATTCTATGATAAGATTCAGATGAAATTCTCCTGGGTTTTCCGAAAATAGACTTGTTGTGAAATTGTGATTTCTTTGAAGAAAATTTATTCTAATTATGATTAATTATATTGTGTTTTTGATTGTTGTGTGAATTTCCTCCTTGATAGATGTTCTTCCTAATCTGTTGCTTTTAGTCACACAAGGGCAATAATGTAAATATGCTTTGATACCCTCTTATATAAAAATGAATCTTGGCTAGGGTTCCTTCGCTCTCTCCATACCGTAGAATTCATCTCCGCTCCTTGTTCGGTATTCCTCTACTTTCGTCAAGTTCAGGTCCTTTCAGATTTCTCTCTTCTTTTTTGTTCCTTTAGCACATTTAATCTCTTGTTTTTCTGATTATTTTTTTCTATTCGTTTGATTATATATTGTGCATTTTTTTTTAGGGCTAAATTTTTTGAAGAAGTCTTATAATTATGATTAATTGTGTCTTTCAATTGTTGTATGCACCGCTTAATTAATTATGCTGCTTGCTGCTGTTTCCTGTTATATCCATACTTTAATGGCGGATCATTGAGTAGAATGAATTTATGGTAGCTTCTTATTTATCTATTTATTTATTTTGCAAACCTCAGAAATTCTGCTGCTCGATTTAAATAATTTGTTGGGAACCCTATTTAGTTTATTATATGGGTTTCTGGCTAAGTGCATGTGTAATTATGTTCGGGTTTTAGTGTATGGCTTTTGATTTAAGTTTTTAAGTTGGAGATCTTCTATACTATAATTCAAGCTCCAATTTTTGGTACATATGTGGAATATTTCCTTTCAAGGATTTTTTTTTTCAATGGAATGCAGTTGTATTGTAATGAAACTATTAGCATGGCTCTTAAACAATCACAGGACCTTAGAACATGAAAGAATTCAATTTTCCATTCATGCTGATGAATGGGGGGTGTTAATCATTTATTATTCATGAAGTTGTCATTTATGTTCTAACTGATCCACTATGGCATTCAACTGTTGTATCTTAAAATGATGATTTCTTAGGTTGAGATTAACGTTTGGTGGTTTTAGCAGTGTAGCTCACACCAAAGAACTGAAATATGGGTAAGAGGAAGTCTAGAGCGAAGCCACCACCAAAGAAGCGAATGGACAAACTTGACACCGTCTTCAGTTGTCCCTTCTGCAATCATGGCACCAGTGTGGAATGCCGCATGTAATTTTCTCCGACCTATCTCCCCTTTCTCAGTGTACTACTGATTATGATTGTATTAGATATTAACTTGGGAAATTTATGGAATTTTGGTTCGTATATGTTTGAGTATGAGACATGTGCTGCTTTTAAGATTCTTGATCGATTGGTGGTTAAGTTTGATAGATCCATTGTATGTCATCTTGCTAAATGAACATAAGCATCTAGCATCACTATTTGATTCAGGGATATATGTTAAAGAAGGAATGGAAAATTGTGAAAAGAAGAAGTTTTGGATGCATGGTTTACATATTACCTGGTCGAGGAGGGTTATTAGTTGTTGTGCTTGTTTTGAATGCGATGAAGATAGTGTATTCTTTAATCCCATTTTGTTTTTTAACGTTTGCTGATATGTAATTTCTATATTATTCTCTCTGTTTCAGTGATATGAAGAACCTGATTGGTGAGGCTTCTTGCGGGATTTGCCAAGAGAGCTTCAGCACCACTGTAACAGGTGCAATATTTGTTTCTCAAATTTAACTAACTGATTCGTTCAAACTCTATATTCTGACCTTAAGATGTTTATCATTTGTTTGCAGCTTTAACCGAGGCGATAGACATGTGAGTGAAAACAGAAGCATTTTTTGCATAATTCTTTGAGCAACTTATAGCAGTTTGATCCTAAATCAAGTTGTTGTTTGTGCACAGATATAGCGAATGGATCGATGAGTGTGAACGAGTCAATAACCAGGAAGATGATGAGGGTTGTTCATAGAGGATTTCTCCAAGTTTCTAGGGAAAATGCCTGGTTCTGTTGGAGAGTCCATTGTATCTTAATTTGTCATGTTGGGTGCTTATACTATTGCAGAACTACTACTACTATAATGCATAGATGTATGGAATAATTAAGACTTGTATATATATATATATATATATATGTGATGGTGGATGTGAAACTTTTATACACACACAACACATCTGGTTCATATGATGTAGATCGTTGCTGAATATCAAGTGAAAGCAGAATTTATATTAAATAATGTATATGTGTAGATTGAAGTCAAATACTGTGTTTAATGAATTTTATTGGGTAATATGTATGAGATTGAAAGAAAAAGAAGGGGTCATGGATATATATATATATATATATATATATATATTATTTTTTAGTTTTATCGATTTAGAACTCGAAAGATAGAGTACGTCAATTTGGGGTTTAAAAGATAAAAACTATCAATTAGAAGCTTGAAAGACGTAACTAAGGATGTAACTATCACTTAATGACCCACATAAGTAAAATTATGGTCAACATCTTAATTTTTAACTCTAATGTTATCATATATAATAATTCTATTTTTCATTTTTTTTTTACAAATAAGTGAACTTTGCAAATCATATTTTAGAATCATGATTTTAAAAATATGTTTAAATAGTTAGAAATACAAGGTGCCAAACAAAACCTCAAGTTTGTAAATTTTTAATTGATAGTTCTATCTTTTAGGTCTTGAATTGATAGTTTTTATCATTTAAACCATAAATTGATAATTTACTATCTTTCGAATTCTAATTTGATAAAAATCCTACAATACTAATATTTCATTCTTAGAACAAAGCCAGTAATGAGTTACTAGCATTTTTTTTCAATAGTTAATAGGACGTCTTTTAGGTCTTTCGAATCTTAAGTCATACATCCTTCAATTCTATTTATGTATCGTTTTAGAGTTTTTTTTTTTTAATTTAAGTGACAAATTTTTGACTTATATATCATTAAATAATTAAGAAATTTATAATTCAAAATTTGAATGAAAATCAAATTAATCCCAAATGAAATGATTCAAACCAAGTTTCTAAATTTTAATAATAGTGATAAAGATAATCTTAAAATGAAATTGTATAAAATTTTAAAAAGACAAATAATTAAAAAAAGATTTGAGTTTCTAAAACATCACTTAAATGAGAATTATGTAAGCATTTAATTCTTAAATAGTTAATAGCACTTTTCTTGAGGTAAGAGTAGCGCTGTTTGGTTTTTCGTCACAAGGGCAAATTTGTAATAATGCTTCAGCACCCTCTTATAAAACTGAACCTATGCTAGGGTTTCTTCACTCTCTTCATATCGTAGAATTCATCTCCGCCGCGCTCCTTAATTCTCTACTTTCGTCAAGTTCAGGTTTTTTCCGAATTTTTTCTTCTCTTCTCATTGAATCGCCTGTTTTTCTGATTAATCTTTTCTATTTGTTCAATTGTATTTTGTGCTTTTTTTTTTTTTTTTTAATTTGGTTTGTTGCTTTAAATGTTCTAATTGCATTCACCATGTATGTTTGATTTGTGTAGAATATTTTGATTCCTTCGGTTTTTGGAAGTAAATTTCTTCTAATTTTGGTTAATAATGCCCTTGCTTGTTCTTTGAATCGCTTAAATAATTCCGCTGCTTGCTGCTGTTTTGCTATATCCGTACTTCCATGGCGGAATATTTAGTTGTATGAGTTTATGTCAGCTTATTTATTTATATATTTTGTAAAACTTAGAAATTCTGCTGCTTGATTTGTATATTTTTGCTGGAAGCTATTTAGGAGTAATTACAGTTACTTGCTTTTGAACTCTAACGTGTTTGCACAATATCCTCTCCTGTTAAAATTATTTTTAATTATTGTATATGTATCCAAATTTGTGATTTGTTTCCTCGAAACTTTTGTGTGGCAGAATGGATTCAACGATCAAGCACGCAATCGTGGTGAAGGTTATCGGCAGGACTGGTTCTCGTGGTCAGGTGACTCAGGTGAGAGTGAAATTCATTGACGATCAGAACCGATTCATCATGAGAAACGTCAAGGGACCGGTTAGGGAGGGTGATGTTCTTACCCTGCTCGAGTCTGAAAGAGAGGCTAGGAGGTTGCGTTGAGCCTTGTTGCCTCTGTTTCTGCTTCACAGGTTTTGGATATGTAGTACTAAAGTGTTTTGATATAAACCATGGTTTCTTAATTTCCGGATTGTATTTGTATTAGGATTAATGTGAGCCTGGATTGGTGTTTTGTTCTCAATTGATGATTTGTGTTTTTCTTTTATGATGTGATTGAGAAATTTTTTATTATGGATTCTCCCTTTAAAAGGTTCATTATACTTCTTGTAGATTGCTTGAAGTGAGGGTGTTTGGCTAAATTTTTAGGTGATTTATTTGAATAGATAAGATGATGAAGCTTATAAGATGTTAGCAATAATAATTATGTAATTTATATGATGGAATTTAAAAAGGAGCTTGTGAAAAGTAAAATTTTGTATACAAGTTGGGTCTTTTACTTTTTCTAGGATCACATCTTATGAGGAATCTTATAAGCCTTTTGACATTTTGTAAGAAGTTTTAGTGGCTCATAAGCTCAGCTAAACACCTCTTAATGTAGGTTCTCAATTTCAATCTGTTTGTGTCTTGGTATTATACATATGGCATTGAACAAGCATTTGGTTAAATGATTGGTGAATGTTTCAAAAATTGTTGATTGTTCCTTTTAGAGAAGTTTGCTATGGTGGTCATTGAGTTTTTAGTCCCTTGTTTTGGAATTTTTTTTTTTCCATTTATGTTTGCAAAAACTGCATTTTTTGGTTACATTTTTTTTGTAATTAATAAAATTTTCCAGTTAATCCTGAATTTAGCCCCAAATTATCTGTGGTTAGAGATATATTTTATCAAGGAAATTATTTGATTTATATAGATCTTTCTTCTTAATTAATTTAAGTGTAGTCATATAATTAGCGGGCAATAATTGTATTTTTAAACATGATGTATTGCAAGGTTGTCTTTTAAAAAATTGAGGGTATAAAAGTTAGTTTTGGAAATATAGTGGATGTAAAAATGTTTGTTTTAAATATTTTAGGGCCAATGATTCCACTAGGCCCATTATAATAGACCAAATTAAAATGTCCTTTCTTTTATTCTATTTATTTATGAGTTGAAATAGAAAACGTTGAAATACTGGGTGAGATGCTCTCGATATGATAATAGATTGATCTTTATATTCAAACGACTGGAAGAAGAGCTTTGCAGTTCCATTGACATTTTTTTGGTATGTAATAAGGAGTTGGAGAAAGGCCGTGGATAAAATATGCATACATTTATATTATATTTATAAAGTAAAAAATTCAAAAAATGTATAAATAAAGTAGTCTTACCAAGTATAAAAATATTTGTGAAAAGATATTTTTTTTCGAAAGATTTTTACCTAATATCATTTTATTTTCATAGGCCCTAATGCATTTAAAAAATGTCATATTTTGTTTACTTCCATTATATAGGGACATGAACATAACATATTTCAAATATCTTTAGGGACCTTTTGAAATAAAGTCAATAATTTAGGAACCTATCTATATTTGCCTTCATTTTATTCTAATAGCCCAATTCAAGCTTAAGACCTATCGAGATCCAGAAGGATCTAAACTCTAAAGTTGGTCCAAGATCCACTTGACTTTAGTTAGGATACATAACTCAACGATCTCGATCTCACGTCTGAAGACTGAATATTAATAACAGTAAATAAGGTTTCATAACCCAATATATATACATCCTTCAAATATTGAAAATATATTCTCAATATCAATTATATTTATTAAAAAAATCTATGTTTAGTTTCTACAAAATGATATATTATAGATATAAAGTAAGAAAATATTTCCTTAAAAAGATTAGGATGCGAATTTTAGTAGGAAATGAATAGAGTGTATCACATTGATACAGTGTTAGCCTCATATTTGAACTCGGTTATAATTCAATTACGACTTTTTCCTTTTCAAGTCGTATTTAACTTCATTACTTGTATTTCATGAAAAGTTCAAATAAACCATATTTATTTTTTCATGAAATAGATTTTTTTATACTGAAATGTGTAAAAAAATATGATGTCAGAAAAAGAAAAAATGGTCCAGTATCCATCTATAAAGATGGTCAGTTAAAGTGTGTAAATATTTTAATTTTACAGCATTATTAGTATATTATATTGTAAATAAATTTTAAATGGAAAATATATGTAAATAGCTAAATATAAAACCAACTAACCAAGATGATTTAAAATTGGAAACTCTATTAAACTTATAAATATATTGACTCGAAAATTGATAAGCTCCACTAGTTAGTTCACCTCATGTCAAATTTGAGCTTTTCTCGAAAAATCGATTTTGAATATTTTGAGTCGAATTCAAATGAAATCGGTTTGGACTTTGAGGCCCAAATATGGTCCAATAAACATATGGGCCCAGCCCTAAACTCTATTCTTCTTCTTCTTCTTCATCACAGTTGAGATCGCTTCTCTGCAAAATAAAAGAATAAAAATAATAAAACCCTAATTGAATTTCTGAAACAAATATGCGGTTGAGTATATTCCGCCAAGATTCCGTTTCTGTTCGTCGGAATCCATAGAGAGAGAGAGAGAGAGAGAGGAATGCCCGTCTCTGCATGTAAGGGAAAACACCCAACTATCAAGCTCTTCTCTATGCAAAGTAAGTCTCACTCTCATCTCTTCTTCTCTTCAAGGTCTTCTACTGCTAAGAGTTTGACTGAAATCCCTGATTCTCGAATTTGTGAAGAAGCTATTACCTCTCCTCAATTATCTGGCCCTAGGTTTCGTAATCCTCCAATTTCTGATGCAATATTCAGAA
Organism: Scutellaria minor; assembly: GCA_954870855.1. Lineage (NCBI taxonomy): Eukaryota > Viridiplantae > Streptophyta > Magnoliopsida > Lamiales > Lamiaceae > Scutellaria > Scutellaria minor. Next base: position 31,637,245 of record OX940727.1, read on the forward strand.
ATGCGCAGAAATCGGGCTCTTACACGCGTGGTGACTCCACATTCTATTCCCTTATCGAACACCACGCCAACTCCGGGGATTTCAGGGCCTTGGAGATTATTTTTGAACGGATGAAACGCGAAAAAAGATCTTTCGTTGAGAAAATTTTCATATTGGTGTTTAGAGCTTATGGAAAAGCGCGATTACATCATAAAGCTGTTGAATTGTTTAGTAAAATGGTGGATGAGTATCATTGTGTACAAACTGTAAAATCATTTAACTGTGTGCTTAATGTGATTATCCAACAAGGGTTGTATGATCATGCTTTGGAGTTCCATGATTATGTGATTAGTAATAGAAAGCATATTTCTCCGAATGGTTTGACGTTTAACTTAGTTATCAAAGCACTGTGTAGATTGGGGTTGGTTAGTAGGGCAGTAGATGTGTTCAGGGAAATGCCTACTTTGAAGTGTAAACCGGATTCTTATACTTACTGCACACTGATGGATGGATTGTGTAAGGAGGATAGGATTGATGATGCTGTGGCTTTGTTGGATGAGATGCAAATAGAAGGGTGTTATCCAAGCCCACCAACATTTAATGTGTTGATTAATGGGCTTTGCAGGAAGGGTGACTTGGCCAGGGCGGCAAAGCTAATTGACAATATGTTCCTCAAAGGTTGTGTTCCAAATGAAGTTACTTACAACACACTCATACATGGGCTGTGTTTGAAAGGAAAGATAGATAAGGCAGTCAGTCTTTTGGCACAGATGTTGTCAAATAAGCTCATGCCGAACGATGTTACATATGGAACTATAATAAATGGACTTGTTAAGAAAGGAAGTGCCATTGATGGTTTGCATTTGTTGATGGCAATGGAGGAAAGAGGGTACAAAGCCAATGAGCATTCTTATTCAGCGCTTATTAGTGGGCTGTTTAGGGAGGGAAAATCTGATGAGGCACTGAGATTGTGGAGCAAGATGATTGAAAATGGATGCAAACCAAATACAGTTGTTTATAGTGCTCTTATTGATGGTCTATGCCGAGAAGGAAAGCCCCACGAAGCTGAAGAATATTTTTTCCAGATGATTGATGTAGGTTGTTTGCCTAATGCTTTCACTTACAGCTCCTTGATGAAGGGTTTCTTTCAAGTTGGGAACTGTGATAAGGCTATTCTTTTAAGGAAAGAGATGGTTGAGAAGGATTACATGGATAATGAGGTTTGTTACAGTGTGCTTATTCATGGATTCTGTAAGAATGGAAAGTTGAAAGATGCTCTGATGGTATGGAAGCATGTATTGGCTAAAGGATTGACTCCTGATGTTGTGGCTTATAGTTCCATGATCCATGGTCTCTGCGATGCCGGGTTAATAGAACAGGGTTTGAACTTATTTAATGAGATGTTATGTAAATCGTCTAACTCCAAACCTGATGTAATCACCTACAATATAATTTTGAATGCTTTATGTAGACAGGGTAGTGTTTCCCGTGCTATAGATATTTTAAATCACATGTTAAATCAAGGCTGTGATCCTGATTCAGTTACTTGCAAAATTTTCTTGTCATCCTTGGGGGAAAAGCTCGATCCACCACAAGATGGTAGAGAGTTTCTAGATGAGCTAGTACTAAGGCTGGAGAAACGACAAAGAATAAATGGAGCTTCTAATATTATAGAAGTGATGCTTCAAAATTATCTTCACCCAAAAGGATCTACTTGGGAGAAGGTTATCCGAGGGATCTGCAAACCTAAGAAAATTCTAGCAGTGATTGATAAATGTTGGCGTGAAATATTCTTCTGATTGGACCTGTTCAACTTATTTTGGTATGATTCTCTATCTCCATTATTATGATATCAAACATATTTTTCAGCTTTCTTTGTGAAGCACTGAAATCTTACAGTTTCTTTTGTTAAGATATGAATTTTTTTGATCTTGGGAGTGCTGAAAGGGCCACTTGACTACTGATTTTCTGTTTGTGTTTGGTTTTTCACATAATTGTACTGTATATGCTTTTAGATTTTGACATTAGTTGGTGAGAATAGTTTTTTCATAAACTTCTTCGGAATAGTCACAAACACCTTTAGAAAAACTGTTCATCTTATTAAGACCAAAATTTGCATAGTTATGTGCTGAATTGCTGGTCAAGATCAAACACATGAGCTGATCATTGATAATCTGAAAGTATCAAAGAGATATTTGTCTCAAGGGGTTTGCTTAGTCATATTGGACATGAGTGAAGTACTCTAGGTATATGGCCTATTCTCTTTCCTTAATTCTTGGGTTTGATGAGAATTATGTTTAGTCTGCATCATCACAAGGGATTTTTATAATTTTCAAATTGTGCTGTGTGGACCTTGGAGCATGTTTGTCATGTCAAATAGCTTTCTTACTATAAGACAGGAGGTCTAATCTACAAGATCGCTAAATCCCTATGCCAGTTCCCAAACACAGAAAGTGATTATACAAATAATTATCACACAATAAATGCAAATGTTAGAAATGTTTTTAAAAGGTTGCCCCCACCCAGCACTTAATATACTAATAGTAAGCAATTCGTGATTCAATCTAGGTAGGGATGCAATTGTGATTCAGTGGGCATGCTTTGTAGAGTTATTTCCTTGAAACTAAATGTAAAATCAGTAATTTGCTTGGAGTTTTTCATGCTCAAGTTGCACTTGTTGGGCCATCTTACTAATTCACATTGTTTCTCTGTTTCCAAATGTAGTGGTTGTTTGCATTTATAGGGCGTTAATGCTGGCAAAACGGTGGTGAAATACATCTACAGAATACTTTTGTTTAGGTGAGGAGCATCATATGTTTGTATCAAAGAAAAAATTGCTGAGCTCTTTAGTTGGGCTTCTAACAGCTTTTTCTAATATTGATCTACCTACTAACAGGCTGAATATAATTATACTGAGACGTTCAAGAAGATTTGCAGACTCGTATTTACAACCTTTATTTCCTCTGTGGCATACTATCTTTCCAGATTCATAACCAATCCTCAGATGGCTCCTTTGAAAGGGTGGTCTAGTTGGGATTATTCAGGATGTAATCGATCCAGCATGTGGTCTACATCAGGTAAATATGCAACAAGGTTTCGTTTAAACAGTCAGACATAAATCTTTATTTAAAAGACCTCTACTTGCTATTTTCCGACTTCATGGTAAACACTGTTGAGGGATATTTACACAAATTTATCTTCACACCATCATTCAACACAATTTCCAATATGCAGATAGGATGTAGAAGCATTGTTTACTTCTAATTTTTGTCAGTATACCTTTTTCAATAATTACTAATTCTTAGTCTTAATGTCTCATAATGTTAATCTTGATATTTCTGTCCCCTGAAATCAGATATGAAAGGGCTTTTGGTAAGTTCTCAAGTCTACATCGTATTGAAGACAAACTGACGTGTAGCAGATGCTTAGAGGGCTATAAAAGGCATTTCACAATGGAGACAATATGCCTGGTAGAGGCAACATTCCAGGGAAGAAGATCGTCATCAACTGTTGCAGACATTTATATAATGATATTTTAACATTTTACATGTACCTATAATTATCTAACATGAATCTTTCACTTACAAAGGGGGAAAATAACTTCAATTTCTACACAATATTGTACCTTCACAATGGAAACAATAGGGAGAGGAAAAATCAACTTTTGAATCCAAGTCAGTATATTTGGATTAAGATGTTTGAAATTACAGGATTTAAAATAAAATGGTCTCCATTTAACTATAGTTTAAACTAAAATATACTTTAAGTTACGTAAAAAAAAAAGTTTAAACTAAAATATCCTTTTATCCAATATGCCTTTCTGTAGCTTTTAGAAAATTTCACCCAATCGTTTATATAAATAGAAGAGTCAAAACAGTTTCCCTAACATCATAAAAACAGTGCTCTAATGATTAAGTTCACCAAGCTTGTAAGTTCACACAGAAAAGGAGAGTTAACCATTGCTCTACCAATGTAAATAAAAATAAAAAAAAGATTTGTGGCATGAAATAGAAATATAACAGAATAAAAAGGGGGTAGAGAGAGACGTTTCAAAAAGAATTACCGTTTATTACAAAACCCAACTGCATGAAACTGCAAAGGCCTACTCACTTGAGTCTATAAATACTAAACACAGTTCTCATCATAAGATTTCAAGAAAAAAAAAAATTGTACTAAAATCTAAGTTCACAATATGAAATTAGCTAAAAGCCTATTCAACAACCTTTTCCATAGAACACAACATAAATTGAAAAGAACTGAGATGAAATCTGTCATCTAGAGCATCTACCAGATAATGATCTAGGATCCACAAGATGCATTTCATAGTTGTGTAGTCAGAGTCAGAATAATCAAGCATCACCACCACTAAAAGGTCATTCGACCAGCAAGCCTGCTCTCCGATATCCTTCGGTCAATTGCTGCATCAATTGAGCTCATCTGAAATAAATCCCACTCACCAAACATTAGTACAGAAAATAAAATCAACCAATCATCTAATCATCAGCAGTTAAATGCTCAAAAATTTCCCATAGACAGTGTATGCCAAACTTTGCAAAAAAGGAGCTGACCTGGACAATTGAATTCACGTTCGGTCTTATTAAAATATTGCATGGGGACACAAAAGGGGCAAAAATCTGTTGGGGGTAGTTGTGCCACCAGTAGAATATGTCCTACACCAGTGCATCCACCATGTATATCCACCTCTCGTTTTGCAAACACCCACTTGGGTGTGTTTGTGGATAAGTGATAGTATGCAAAATGAGTGGTGGTGGTACACCTGGAGCAATGCACCGGGTGTAGGATCTAGGAACCTTGTGCCACCCATATACCCAATGCTTTGTAAGAAGATATTACTTAATAGAGTGAATAAAATTTCCAGAAAGTAAATACAGTACATACACGGTTATTAACCTTGTATGATGCTACATTGGAGAACCCTGGTATGATTGCAGCATGCTAGTCAGAATTAAATTACTAATTATCAGCAATTGTAATGAAAATACCTACTTGAAACCTTTGTTGATCACAAAATTGATGGGATTGCTTGCCAACTGGAGAATGTCCAAGAATGACATAATGGCCAATCACATCGATTGGGGTGAAAAGTAACCATATACATGATCAAATTGCTAAAGGTATTTTTTTTTTGTGTTCATTAGTTTCAAGGAAGATCAAATCAAAGCACACACAGAGATACTTTTGTGGATACAAAAGAATGAGCAAACGACTGATTTTGAAAACCACAAGAAGCAAAATGTAGCCACCTGGATAGTTGAGCAACTCAGCCTAGTATCCATACAGAAAAATATAAGAAACAGGCTATTGTGACTTACCTGGCTATTCTCATCATGCACCTGATACTTCAATAAGGACATTCTTCTTTCCTCCTAGAAATTAGACATCACAAGTAAATACATCCACAGCTGACAGGAAAAGCAAAAAATAAAAATAAAAAAAATACACAAACTTTCAGAAAGGAAGAAAAGACTACCAACCATGGACATAGCTTCATCATCCCACACTAAATAAACCTCATTTGTTGCAGTAGCAGGAGCCTTATTTGCAATAATTGGAGGAGGTCCAATAGAAGGACCACCAGTATTTGGACCAGAGGCATAAGAACGTGAATTTGCAGATGTAACTGCAGCATTAAATAATTGGGAAAGAGCAAGCATTAGATCAGTATCCACATCTCCTAGAAAAAGAAGATTATAGTATTTAATTCATCATAGGTACGAACATATCGAAGTATAAAGGCAAAACAAACGCAAACATTGAGGACCGCCTACATTTCCAACATCATGACAAGTAATTCTTTGAAAGTCTACCATCGATTAGGTTTCTATCAAGCATGCTCTTTTCATAGTTGTATAAATCATTGATAACATAAAATATATTGATGCATATTATGAATAACTATATTGTGTCCTCATTTATACTGTAAACCTAATAACAAATATTTCTATAAACATATATCCTTTATAAACCTCAATATTGCATCATGAAATATTCACCATGCCACAAGACCTCCCCTTTTGATGGCAAAATAGCACAAAATTAATACTATGACCAACTGATAATTCAGCTGACTTGCACTTTAGAAACATTTTAGCTAAATAGACAGCTAAAGACAAGGATAACAAAAGCTTGAAAGTAGAAATTCAAGATTTTATAATTATTTCACAGAAAAATCTCATAACAAGCCAACTCTTTCAACTTTACAATAAAAAGGGTAAGTTGTCATTTTATTCTGACCAAAACCAAATGACGGAACATTTATTGTCCAAATCAGGTAAGAAAAATCAGAGAAATACTCAAATACAGATAAAGAGTCAAACACAAACCTGGAATTCCGGGGCTGTGATAGCTATTATATGGCAAAGTGTTACCAACAAGATGAGGCTCTGCGATATTTAATTCTGAAGAAGAGCTTAACGGCAAGCTCATTGGAGGCATAGGAGCAGAAAATGGTGAACTTTGAACAGGGATACTATTGTTAAGGGTAACAGGAAACAAAGGTTGAGATACAGTAACTGTAGGTGTAGCTGTAGCTGTAGACATCCCTGGAGGAGTGATTGGCAACGATGGTTGAAGCACAGGGGGTGTCACAGATGACACAGGCAGCCTTACATTCTGCAAAGGAAACAAAGGCTGTTGAGGCAAACCCACCGGTGCAGGTGGAACTGACACAGGCTGTGGTGGATACCAATGTTGTGGGCGAGGTGGAACTGGCCAACCACCAGGAGGTACAGGAATTCGAGGATTATAGCTGCATCACAGTGATAACAAATAAGAGCCATACCACTAACACATAGAATTTAAATGATATTAAACATTTTATATATAAAAGATAATTTGTTCTATTGACACATTTCCTGATATTATTCGAATATATTGTGCTAGATGTTGCAGAGAGACATCATATAATTGAGTAGTTGCACAGTAACTTACAGCGGAGGCATTGTTGCCAAAGCTGGCCGGCCAGGATAAGCAATGCCTGTTGATCCTGGAATTACACCACCAACAAATTGGGATGATGGAATATCAACTTTGGCTGCTTTTGAGGGAGTTTCTTCCTCTGCAATACATAAATATATAAAGAGGTCAACCCCACAACGTAGAAGGCTATAAACAGTATCTCTTTGCCTAAACCAACCTCCCCACCCAAAAAAAAAAAAAAAATGCAACTAAAGTAACACACATAACTATGTTAAAAGAAAAGTAATACAAGAATAAAATAGAAGTAAAGGCAATGGTAAATCTCCAAATTAAACATAATTAAATAATTATGAACTCAGGACTGGAAACTACATGATTTACATAAATTCACAATTCCACCTTGAAGACATTAGAGTTTTACATTCAATCCACCCTGATAATCAATCACCGAGCCACCCACCCCACCGCACCGCACCTCACCTCAAAAGAAGAAAAAGAAATTTACTCTTTGCTTTATACAACCAATCAAAATTACTTGGCATCCAAACCTGAATAAACCCCCACCCCAAAAGAACTGAACCTACAGTGCCCCTTCCATCAACAATGTATGGTTGCCAAAAGCAACGGTCCATATATAGAAGTGTGGCAGTTTGGACCTCTCAATGTTGATTCCTAAGCAGTGAACCAGTTAACAGGATAAATGTGTTTAGCAGTTCAAGGGTTACATGAACATTGAGGAAGTCTTCCCAAGTGTAACCCCAGGAAAAGACCTTGGGAAAGGAGGCAAGCTAATATCTTTAGTTTAAGGTTCATAGCCACAAATAATAATGTGACAAGGGATGCACAGAGAGCTGTGACAGAAACAAAAGAACAGACAGCCTTGCTGACTTTATTTTACCAATTAACCCAATACATAGATTTTACACTGATTGCATTTGGGTTCACTTCGGTCTGCTCTGGTTCAAAACCAAAATCCATACTGCCATCACATCACCACCACAAACCCCAGATCACAATATAATACACACATTCAGTTAAAATCACAACCAGACTGATGCTCCAGAAATCAATATAACTCAAAGACAAATCACAGAATAATGGGCATTACATACCTTCCTCTCCATAGTGAGCAGCCAGGGCATCAGGTGGAATTCCTTGCATTCCATAAATTTCAATTTCAGTCGATTCTCTTCCAGGCTTGGCATTTGGTACTCTGTAAAAGACCAAGAACGCCATCTATCTCAGATTAAGATTCTTCAAGAAATAAGTACAAAAACTTGTAATGTAAAAGAAATTCGAATATTAGCTTCAACAGGCTAATCACATTTGCACAGGTTAAGCTACCTAAGGTAAGCGTTGGTATCTCTCAGTAACGTACACCCAACACACACACACACACACATGTAAATATTATATATAAGGGGAAAAGATATAAAGAGACGGACTTCGAGACTTGTTCCTTGTGAACCTGAAGCACATGGATGACCATGCCGCCGGCGGTGGAGAGTTTCTTGTGGCAGACATGGCATTTGAAGTGCTTAGCCTTCTGATGCTGCACCAATATCTTCTCGTCCTCAAACTCCCTATCGCAGTAATAACACCACATCTTCTCTACCGCCCCTCTCTTCTTCTTCTTCCCCATTCTTTCGCAATTTCCCGATCTAACCTAATCGATTTCTTCTGAATCGAGATCAATCCACCAATCCAACTCTAATCTTGCCGGAGATTCAGAAATTTGTTCTGGAATTATAATTGAATCGGAGTCAATCGTAACAATTTTAAGCAACCGGGATTCGAATTTGATGAAATTTGTAGGGGATGAACAGCGAAAGAGAATTAGGGTTTTTTGAGTTGAAGTGAGTAAGAATAGCGTTATAAATAAATATTAAAGAGATCCAAAGATTTATGAAAATAAAATAAAATAACAAAAGGTGGGTTTATGACTTAAAAATAAATATATACTAAAAGACATAAAAGTGTCCTTACTATTTATTATTTATTTAGCCCCACGCGATGCACGGGTGTATAAATATTATTATTTTAGTGTTGATATGAAAATGTTGAATACAAAATAATAAAAAAAATTGAGACTAATTCCAATCTAATATGTTGTCCAATAATTCATGACCATAAAATTTAAACATTTCGAATTTGATGTGAAAATGTTAATTTTTACGAAAAATCAATTTTTAAAGAATACTTCAATCTCATTTGATACCCGTGTAATGTATGAGTATATGAAGTTCAAGTGTTGTTATTTTTTGATATAAATATGCTGACCATAAAAAACAATATAGTTTTTCAAAGTTATTTCAATTTAATCTAATACCGATATAATTTATTAATTTTAAATATTTCATATATTTATCATACATTGTAAGACTATTTTACTTATTGTATTTGTCATAATTAATGAGGAAAAAATTATTCAAATTAACATATGCTCAATAAAACATTCATGATGGGAAAAAAATTATGACATTGTGATATATCTTTCTATAATATACCATATTTAATATCTTATTTCATATACCCATCTATTGTTTAAACAAAAATATAGAAATTGGTTATTTATGTAAAACATAGGAAATAATAATATAAAAATGGGTGCGTCCATGATGTTTTGATTTCACGGTATTCATTTTAATGATTTATATAAAAATAAAAGAATAAAAATGTGACAAAATATTACAAACAACAAAAATGATTTACTAAATTTATAAATATGCTAAACAAAAAGATTAAATTTGGAAAACTCCCTATAATTATGAAATTTTAAAAAAGGAATCCCGATTTTAAAAGGTCTCCTCAATTTATATTTTATAAGATATGAATATTAGATTGAGAAAACTACCAATAATAATGTAATTTTTAAAATAAATCTCGATGTTCTGTGTTTTTCTTGAATAAAATAATAAATGATTTTAAAATAAAAAATATATATATATTGAATTTTTGATAAAATATTATATAAAATAAACTTGTTGTAATCGTAAACCGTATACATATATAATAATAAAAATAAACCTTTATAACCTATAATTTGATTAATATTAAATTGTAAATAATTATATCTTAAAATATGATACTTTTAGCTCAAATGTTCATGGATTAATAAAATGATCACTTCTATGTTTATATACACAAATCATGCAAGTATAAATTTATGCATTTGATAAATTACTATCAACTTATATGTTTTAAAATATTTTTAAATTTGGAATTCTTTATGATCAAAGTTTTCTCCAAAGCTCCGTAGGAACAAAAAATTATACTTAATTATTCTAAGAGGGTAAGATGGTAATATTCTCAAAATAAATTATACTCCAAGTATACGAACAATAGATGGGTATATAAAATAGGATATTAAATATGGTATATTATAGAAAGATATTATCCTATAGGGTGATTCTCCTGTGTCCCAGGGATACGCCGTATCCCCAATGTATATTTAAATTTTTTTTTTCAGCGCTCTCCCTTAGGGAAGGTATCCATGGAATACCTTTTTTCAAGCATCATATGTATACATTGAAGGTATCCATGGAATACCTTTTAGGTATCACATGTATATATTTAAGGCGCGCGCGCGGCGTGGACGCATAGGCGCACGGTTTGTGAGGTTTTACAGATTTGTCTTATAGGTATTACAAACATGAACTAAAATTATGTGATACCTGAAGAGTATATGTGGGATACCTTTAGAGCAAATGTGGGAAACCTATTAGGTGCGCGCCGCGTGGGCGCGTGGACGCTGGGACGAGTTGGGAAAACGGATCTAAGATCCGTGTCCCAGGGACAAATAAGTTTTTGCGTATCCTATAAATATGTGTAAATCTATATGCGCATCACAATTCAAATTTTTATTTAAGAATAATATATACCAAAATATCATTTATTTATATGAAATATATTTAGACAATTACTAAAATTTTCATATGAAAGTGTACCTATTGCAATAATTTCATGTAATTTATTCAAAATTCATTTAATACAACCGCTTTTCAAACTCAAATAGGTATATAATTATTCATTTAATTGATGTTCAAAGATTAATAATTAATTGACATGTAAAGATAAAAGTCACGTAATAGTTTTATAGATTGATAATATTTATATAATGATAAAAAATCCACAATAAAAGAAAATAAGAATTAAATCACATATTATTAATGTATTAGAAGAGATTTATATAGGGGAAAAAATCATTGCAAACTTGATAATTGAATGAACATTTGGGTAATAATGATGTAATCAACTTCAAAAATCATTTTCTTTATCATTATTTTCTAATTACATTTTTTTTATCAACCATTTGTGATAACATTTTTTCATCTATTTACAAACAGTTTATTTTCTCATTAACATGCTATGATTTTAAATATATTTCAACATATAAATAAAATTGATTTAATGATCTAGATACCAAATTGAGAGATTAATTATATATATATATATATATATTCTTGATACATATTATATTTTCTATTAGATGAGATTTTTTTGACATCGGTAATTAATTTTAGTCGTATTATATGTTATATATATGTATATATTTCGTCCACATATATAATGATTTGATTGTATACCATATATATTCATTATACAAAATCAATATTTTTGAAAATTACCATAAATTCAATTTATATCACAAAAAATTAAATACTCCTTCCGTCCCGGCTCAACTTGCCTACTTTGACCGGACACGGAGGTTAAGAAAATGCAGTTGACTCAAGTGGATATGTTCACTTTTTACTTTTAAAACTTTATTTAGAGTTTGGATTAGTGCTTTTTGCTCACTTTTTTTTGCCATTTATGAGCTGACAAATTCAGATGAGACAAACCAAAATGACAAGTAGGCAAGTTCAGCTGGGACGGAGGGAGTATTTAATAAAATTTCTGTAATTAGGAAGTGAAAATGGGCGGGAAACTTTTGGTATTACTATTTTTAGCGGGTAATTGTTAGTATATATATATAGATATATAGATATAGATTTTATATTGTATAATTGTAAGGGTAAAACGGTAATATATGAGGTGTGCTTATAAAAATATTAAATATTTTAAAGTGTGTATTTAATAATTGGATATGTGTTTAGTAATTGACTGGTATGTATAACTTGATCAATTTGATAAAAGAAAATACTAAAAAATTAACTCAACAATTTGATCAATTTCTATGAATAGTTCGATATGAACTTATTCATTTTTTTGACATCTTACTATTTTATGGAAGTTATATATTGATAAGTTGATCGTTGTATATATAATTGTAATTTTTACATAGTTCATAATTAATTTAGTAATTTGATTAAAATTCGAAAATAATAAATGTAATTCACTCTTTTCTTTTTTAATATGGGGCAACAAATGTCATAGTAACAATTTAAAATTCTGCACCAGGAAAATTAATTAATTCTACCCTTTTCATATGGATATTGTCATAACACCACAACATGTGACATATTTAAAAAAAAAAATGATGAGTAATTTTTTTATTTTTAAAAAGGGTGTCACATTTCATATTTTATAAATGGGTTGATAATCACATAAATATAGTGGACAAAGCCTGAAAGAATGGGCTTCAGAAAAGGATAGGAAGAACAAAAGCAGGTTAAAGGATCGCATTTCGTGGACAGAGCTTAATTTTTTATTTAGTTTATCAAGCTTAATTTTTTTATTTAGTTTATCAATTTTGAAATAAAAAATAGGGAAAAAAAGCTTTTAGTCCTTTATATTTGACTTATTAGATTTTTAGTCTTTTATCTTTCACCTTTTGATTTTTATTCCTATATATTTACAATGTATAAGTTTTTTAATCCTCTATGTTTGACTCATTAGATTTTTAGTCTGCTATCTTTCACCTTTTAATTTTTGATCTTTTATGTTTACAAAATATCATTTTTTAGTCCTTTAACCTGTAACAGTAGATAACTTTTTTTTCTTAATTATATTTAATCTTAACACCAAATATTTTTTTTTATTCATCTAACATGTCTAAATTAATATTAATAATTAAAAATTATATTTTTCATCCCGATACAAGTGAGTTAGAATTTTGTGAGTATGAGAAATAAAATATTTTAGCATCAAAATTGATATTAAGCAATTAACAAATTTATTGTTCACAAACTTCGTGTCGAAAACAGATAACACAAAAGTAAAAAAAAATGGCATTAATCATATTCTGCTAGCTCTCAAATTATACCAAATGATCCATGGGGTTGCAGTCAATTAAATCCTCCAACAGATAAATTGATGTAATTTAAGAACTAGCAGAATATGATTAATGTTATTTTTTTAGTTTTGTATTATTCGTTTCTAGCACACAAAATATATATAATTTGTGAAAAATTAAATTTTTAATTGTTTAATATTTATTTTGATGCTAAAATAATTTATTTCTCATAATCACAAAACTCTAACTCACTGGTATCGGGATGAAAAATATAATTTTAATTATTAATATTAATTTAGACATGTTGGTTGAATAAAAAAAATTGGTGTTAAAATTAAATTGTAATTAAAAAGAAAAAAAAATATTACCTACTATTGCAAGTAAAAGGACTAAAAATTGATATTTTTTAAACATAGAAAACTAAAAATCAAAATGTGAAAAATAGGAGACTAAAAAAATGATATTTTTTAAACATAGAAGACTAAAAATCAAAAGGTAAAAAATAGAGGACTAAAAATCTAATGAGCCAAATTATTATATGAGATAGTGTTACCAACATCTAATATTGTAAAGCCAATACTAACCTTGTGTAGTTTTGGATCAAAAGATACATAACATTCAAAGTAACAAATAAAATTAATGGTTAAGAAAAAAACATATAAAATTATACATAGTTTCTATTGCAATAATTAAACACCAAAATATTTGAACATTTAAATTCAAGTTTAAAAAGTAATCATGTAACACAACCAATTTTATGTTATAGATCAACCTCCAACGCACAGAATTGATATTTGACTTGTAAAAATTAGTTTAAATTGTGGATGGTGAGACTTCATCTCACGAGAATTATATTTTTAAAACGGTTTCATATAAATTTTTGTGCAATATAATTACAAGAAATTGATAATAAGCAGTGTTTAAATCTAGGACTAGCAAAATAAGTCATGATTATATCTCATGGAGTTCCTACAATGCCCCTGAAAAAGAAGGTAATTTTATAACCCCCGTCATTCATCAATATCATCTTTAGTCACCTTATGTTGATCTTGAGGGGGGCCTAAGGTTGTTGGATATCCTCCAAAGTCATTTTTCCGAGGTTTTGCGATTTCTACAAATACTTGTCTGTCATCAAAGAGCTGAAAAAAAGAGATACATTTAATGATCTCACAACTTTATTGGCAATGAGAAATTGCAAGGAAACAAGATCAAACCTGATAATCCATGCTTTCTATAGCGAGCAGTGCTTCTTCTTGTGAAGTGTACTGGATAAACGCGAATCCTTTTGACTTCTTTCTAGCTTCGTCCTTGACAAGTCTCACTGCCGGGCAATAAGGATAAACCAACATAATCAAATTGCAGAACACTAAAACCTGTAGATCAGTAACCTAGACTAACAAACTCAACGAAATATACCTTCAGCTATCTGCCCATACTTTGCAAATTCCTTCAGTATGCGACTTTCACTTGTTGAAAAGGGTAGATCTGTTTTCAAGTACAATGCATGATCAACAGGTTCAGGAAGTTAATGATGACCAAAAGCTTGTTTCTTTCTTTCTTTGTGTGTGTGTGAAATAGTTGACTTAAGCAAAAAAAGGATGATGAAAACCAATAGGACGAGGAAAAAAGGGAAAGAAGAAACCAACTAGATTATGAAACCATCAATTTGCAGGGCAAAATGAACTCCACAATCTTTCGTTATCAATGCCTGCTTGTATGAAGAAGAGTTTTTTGGCACAAAAAGGGATTACCAGGTGAATAGTTACTTGTCCAAGATCTCAATAATTTTGATTCACTTTTTCTGCATTTCCATACAAACAAAAAGCAGTCCTAATTTTTCTCATTTATGTTATCTTGATGATTAACAGAGAACGACCACACAAACCACTGACTTCTACAGAACTTGCATGCGAGAAAATTAATTCTAGGTCATCATCAGTTTCATCTTCGGGGAAACATTGTAAAATATTTCATTTGATCAAGTGTATATTCCAAAAAAGTTCATCCAAACTTATACAGCCAAGATCAACGAAGTAAGATAAATCAAATTCATTTATTAGACCTTGGGATTCAAATGTCAAAGTTTCATGGCATTCCACTACAATGACAAAAACAGGATTAAGAATTTGGGCATGGCATTGATGCCATGATGCCATGATGCCACTAAAGGATCCTCCATAAAACCAGTCATAGGCAAGGCTAACTGTTGCTTTGAGATTTTTGGGAATATAAAGCAGGCAAGTTATGTAGCTGATGTTTTATATGGAAGCAGAGCTGTTCAAATTGAGACGATATGGATGTATTCATCTCTCTCTCTCTCTCTCTCTCTCTCTCGTGAGCTTGGAGCTGCTAAATTTCAAATGGCAATGAACACCGCAAATCCCACACTAGACAAACTTCAATACCCACAAAATTAAGTCCGCATCAAACTCTAACCCAACTGTAATCTTATGGATATTTATATCGATTATTAAACAATTAAGGCCAAAACAATCTGTAATCTTACTCAAACTAAAACCAAAATTGAGCAAAACTGAAATTTTTTTTGCAGATATATAAGCAACAGCATATAAAACTGGTTAAATTAGGTCAATTATGAATACACATAAAACCGCCATCAAAATCTGCGAGTGAAAAAATAGAGAGCGAAAATTGAAACAACTCACTTCTGACAATAACTTTGCTTGCGAGAGGGTAATTGAGGGAGTTGGATGCATGAATTCTTGAGCTTGCTAATTGAGGATGAATGTGAGCTGTAATCGAAGTTGAGGAAAAATGAAGAAGAAAAGAAACGCTGTTAGCCATTTTCTTCACCAGATGATACAGAGGATTAGAGGGGTTTGGATAAATATTTTTGAAGGAGAGGGCGTATAGGCAATTTTTAACCCAAATAATTTTCAAAATAATCAGTTTACCAGTTGTTTTTTTTTTAGGAAAATATTTTTTGAAAATTGTAAATAATTGTCGTGTAAAATTTTTGCATTTGTTTATAAATTTTGAAATATTGCTAAAGATTTAAAATAGTGGTGAGATGCTTGGATTTCTAATTTGAATGGTGAATTAATATAAATCAACTACAAAAACATGAAGCACTAATAATTACTAATAAAACAGAAAATATTAGTAATTATAAATACTCAGTAAGAAATTATTCTTGTATAACCTCATTTTTAAAGTCAATTTTAAAAATCGACCATAAAAAATATATCAATATAACCTTATAAATTACTATCTAGATCAATTACATGGACTAACAAACCCGCTCTAAGAATTCTCATAAGAATTGCTATTGGACTGGACGAGCTTTAGGCTAAGCGGTTTAGGTTGAAAGTCGATTCATTTTAAATGGGTTGAGAGTATTGTGAATATAACCCTAAAACAAACAAGATCATCTGTCCCATAATCTCGTATCTCACTTATGAATCACTGTCAAAACAACATAGTTTCAACAACATATAAGATTGAAGATTGTGGCATACAACATAGTTTCAACAACATATGAGATTGAAGATTGTGGCATATAAGATTCAAACTGCTACTTATATTATGATTATCTTTATCTTTATTTTTCTAAAAATAGCTAAAGACACTTTTTTGGATATTACCTCCACTTCCTACATTTCCTTGCTATTCATCCATCAACTATTTTGTGGGTTTCTTTACTTGTTCCTATTTCCTTATAGCTTTGTCTTGTTCTTACTCTACTCTAGGCTTAGCTCCAAGTCAAGCCAAGTTTCATATTTGTGCTTCTTTGCTAATATTGTATTTTAGAGTCGAGTTCCAACCGCAACGCATTAAGAATTCTCCCACCAACAAATGGGACAATATCAAGATTTATTAGGGTTTTTCCCTTCAACTCTGCTTCAACTGATGATACAAATGAAAGGGAAATTTGATGCTTCGAAATCCAAATTGATCTCTTTGATCTGTGCAGCAGATATACGATCATAGACTGACAAAACGTGCGTAAATTGAGACATAATTTCAGCTTCTGTTAAACTCAATACTCTTGCACACACACATGGAAGTGTAAGAAAAGTAGTGTAGATGTTCACTTCTGCAGAATGCTGATCAAATTATCAATGAACAAATCCTAGAAGAAGCAGAGTTTCTCTTTTCTTCTTTCGCGATACGCTCATCCAAACAGTCTCAAACAATGTATGAAGGCAGACGTGATAGATAATGACTCGTATTATTATCTACATCAAATGGCATTTACATTTAAGCATTTGGACATGGGCCGTCCCAAATTGTTCATAATAAAATACACAAGGAAGAAGGGATGGTACGAATAAGACAAAGGCAAAATGTATCACCAAAATTTAGATACTAAACTCTTTCTACCTCACACACTATCATCAAATCCTAGTTATATTATCTATTTTCTTCTAATTGCTACTCTACAGTGATTTCCAGTAAAGTGGTAAGATTTGGTTTTCTGTATCTTCTAAGAAGCAGAGATGAACATACAACACTTACAGATGACAATGCCATGCAGGCACCAGCTACCCATGGTGGCAACTTGATTTTTAGCCAGGGAAAGAAAACCCCAGCTGCAACTGGGATGGCAATGACGTTATAAGCCATTGCAAATACGTAGTTCCATCGGATCCTGGAGAAGGTCTTCCTTGAAAGATCTATAGCAGTGATCACATCTTCTAAGTTGCTTCTCATTAGCACATACTCAGCGGCTTCTATTGCAATATCTGTCCCCGCTCCGATTGCCATACCTACATCGGCAGCCGCCAAGGCTGGAGAATCATTAATTCCATCACCCACCATTGCAACTACGTTCCCACCTTTTTGTAATGATCGAACAACATCAGCTTTTCCAGCTGGCATTACTTCTGCCCTAACGTCTGTAATGCCGACCTAAATGGAAACAGAGAATAGGATGTGAAGGAGCCTTCATGTATAAAATTATTCAGAAATTTCAAATGGAATAGAGTTAATAAAGAAAGCCTTCATCACATTAGAAAGAAGAAAGATACACAACGAGATAACAAACCTCCTTAGCAACAGCTCGAGCAGTTCTCCAATTATCTCCAGTAACCATGACAGGATTGACACCCATTTTTATGAGGCCCTCAATAATAATAGCAGCTTCCCTCTTTAGTGGATCAGCCACCCCAAGGACACCAATTAGATCGTTATCGTAGGCCACAAGTATTCCAGTCTCAGCCCTTTCTTCCAAATCCACAACAAACTTTTCCACATTTTCTGGAACAGTGATGCAATTTTCAGCCATAAGTTTACGGTTGCCAACCTATTGAATGAATTCAACCATAGTAAAAGTAAATATTTCTGCAGCAAGCTAAACAAGTTTCTCCTGTTTGAAATTAAGGTATGCATGCATAGTTTGTGTAAAGAAACTCACCGAGATCTGTTTTCCACCTATAAAGCACTGCACGCCTTGTCCAGGCAAAACAGAAAAATCAGATACATCAAAAAGCCATCCAGACTTGGACTCCACCCCATGGTTTTGACCATCCTCTGTAGTTGAAGGATCAAAAAAATGGAAATGGCGGGCATATTCAAGTATAGCCTTGGCCAATGGGTGTTCACTACTAGACTGTGCCAGAAGAAAAATGTAAAAGATTTCAGCGAGAACTTTTTAACTTGTGTTTGATATCGATCAAGTATGGCTACCCAGTAAAGCTCACATCTCAATCAGTATGTCAGTTTATACCATTTTGCCAACTATATCTAAAGCCAATGCTATAAGAAGCTGCAGGATTTTTTTACCTCTGCTGAAGCTACTAATGTGAGGAATTCACCTCGATCCATGCCCGAGAAGACTTTTGCAACAGTAACTGTGGCTTTTCCCTGGGTTAATGTTCCGGTCTTATCAAATATGACATACTTGATCTTTTGAGCCCTCTCCAATGCATCTCCTCCTTTTATGAGCACACCATTGTTAGCTCCTACCCCCGTTGCAACCATGATTGCAGTTGGAGTGGCCAACCCTAGTGCACATGGACAAGCAATTACAACAACTGATATTGCAAACATGAGGGAGAAAACAAAATAATTGCCATTTTCTGGCAGCCACTCCTTAGGGTAGGCTCCAAGAATCCCAGTAAGATACCTGCACACAGATAGGCCACATAAAGAAAAAAAACTGGGGATAAGATTATCGATTGATAATTTGTAAAATTTATTTGAGAGGAAGTTTGCCCATACTAAACTTACCATCCCAGTAATGTGAACAATGCCAAAGTTACTACAACAGGGACAAAGATGCTTGCAATCTGTATGAGAGGACAATGCCGAATGTGAGAAAACAGATTCTTAGCTAGTTAGCCAGGATGGCCATAAAAATCAGTTAAAAAGGGATAAAGACAGGAGATAAATATTCCAAGTAGGCTAATCTATATTCCTTGTGTGGTGACATTCAGATTAAACCACTATACTATGAACACAAAAGCCAGCTCTAATTGTAGTCTATTTTGACAATCAATATAATCCTTTAACCAACTGAAAGTTTATATAACTTCCTAATACTGCTGTCACATTGTGCCCATACATACTTGCTAAAAATGTACCTCATTAACAGTACAAGTGGAATCTCTGTGTGTGTGTGTGCATGTGTGAAGGAAGATGGAGGATTATGTTTTCACATGCTCAATTGTATGTCGAGACCAGTTTGCACCACAGATAGAAGAGCACAAACCACATATGATAGATCATGAAAAGATAGTACTCACAAAATCGGCAAACTTTTGAATGGGAGCTTTAGACATCTGTGCCGTCTCAACCAGAGATATGATTTGACTTAAAACTGTGTTAGATCCCACTTTGTTGGCCTCTATGTGAAGCAAACCATGCAAGTTAATTGTACCTCCGATGACTGAAGAATTAATCTCCTTCAGTACAGGAGCAGATTCACCAGTAACCATACTCTCATTTACATAACTTGAACCCCATACAACAAAACCATCAGCAGGAACCTTTGTCCCTGGAAATACCTTCAATAGGTCACCAGGCTGAATCATCAAAGCATCAATTTCTCTTTCTCTGACAACTTTTCCACCTGCAATGTTAGAGATGTGCTTGTTCAGCCATATCACATCACTAAAAACAGGCTGCATTTCATTCTTAGCAACTTCATATGAAACAATTAGAAAATAATATACCTTTGTCTTTAATAAGCAATATGGCAGTTGCAGGAGCAAGCTCCACGAGCTTTTTAATAGCATCTGATGTCTTTCCCTTGGCAAGACTTTCCAAGTACTTACCAAAAAGTACAAATGTTATCAGCATAGCACTTGTCTCAAAATATCTTGGAGACCAGAATCCAGTTATTGCACCATATAGTAATGCACAGACAGAGTAAAAGTATGAAGCTGAAGTTCCCAACGCAACCAGGACATCCATGTTTGTTGAACCATTTCTGAGTGCTCTACCAGCTGCAATATAGAATCGCTTTCCAATAATAAATTGAACAATAGTGACCAACACCCACTTCAGCCAATCATCCATTTGGAAGGGACCACAACGCCAAAGTAGCAAAGAATATAATAATGGTATGTGAGGACAGACGACTCGCATGAAAAGAAGGGGAACCTGGAGGAAGTTGAATAGGAGTTACAAATAATACTTTATCATTAAAGGAGTGGTCGGATCATTATGTTGTTAAGCTTGTCAACCAAGAAACTCTTTTTGATTAAGCGATCAAAGAAGTTTAATAAACCACTATCCTAGTTGGTAAGCCATCAAAATCTATGTGACATGCTGCTGAACTGATGGACTAAATTGCTTCCAGATAATAATTAATGCAGATCTTAACCAATGTCATAAGGTCAATAAAAAAGAACCACAGAGTAGTAATATAGAGTAACTCACACTGAGACAGAAGCTAGCAGTAAACAGCCGAAACATTTTGGAAGACTCTTCTAGATCCTTAGAAGTCATTCTAGCAAATGGATTCTTTACAAGTAATTTTAATTTTCCAGAGCTGCCACTTTCGATTTCATCAACTAATGTTCTGCAACTGAGAAGCTCTGGATCAAAATGAATCTCCAAATCTTTTGAGGTTTTGTCGAAATGAAATTCCCTCACACCCTTCAAGTTGCAAAGTATGTCTTCCAACAACTTTACATCCATTTCACCAGAAATTCCAGAAACCCCTAGCAAAAATTTATCCTGCTCGTTACTCTGAACAAATGAACCTTCAAAACCAGCATCTTCTATCGCATTGACTATATCATCTTTACTGATAAGACTTGGATCATATTCAACCTCTCCTGAAGATGTAGGCAAAGCAACCACAGCCTTTTTTACACCTTGTAGGTTTCTTAGAATCCCTTCCACAGAACTTACACAGGCTGCACATGTCATTCCCCCTATTGTGAACTGGCCTGTTAAGGTCCCTCGTGGCTTAGACTGAGGTGTACTTGAATTGGCTAGAATTTCAGCCTCGAACCCAGCATCTTCTATTGCATTTATAATATCTTCATCCTGAGACAAGAAAAAGGACAATTATAGTCCCATCAAATCCTTAAAGATGCTTGCATTTGGAAGGTCAAGAATTTACCAAGTACTACGGATAGAGGACAACAGAGAGTCAGATGGCATTTAAGTAGAATCTCTAACCAAGATCCAATAAAAACAAATCATGCATTCATAACTCATAAAAAAAAAATTACATAGCTAAACGATTAACAAACTAGCACTAGTACAAGAATGTAATATGTAAAGCATTGTAATATTACTATTTCAATAAGCTTAAAAAAGTGGTTAGCTTAGACATACATGAACAACAGGAAATAGAGAAGCTATCAAGATATTAGAATCTTAAAATTGGTTTGTATAGGCAGTTTGGATCAGCCAATTTGAGTGCAAGCAGTTGATTGTTTAGCAGCTAGTCACTAGTTCTACCAAGTACTTCAGATGGTGACACAATCAAAGCCACCCTGTGGACTTCATCATCTCAAAAAGAATACAATTGATGTGTTTTTTTCTAAATTAAAACATCAATAATAGTAGCCAAACCTAGGTCATTATCCAGCTTTTGCTAATGCCTACAGGGCCACAAGTGAATCTATACAACTACAATTCCAACTTCAATCCAACATTTCCATTGATACACTGCAGCTAAATCATCAGCAAGAAGAGTCAAAAGAAACAAACTAATCAGATTCTGGTCATGAAAAGTGATCAACTCAGAAATACTTAGAAGTACTGATTACATCAAATAAGGTAAAACTCATGTTCTAGTACCGATATCACTGAGAAAGCTCAACCGCTATTAGCAGAAAAGGTAACACAATTAACTCCAACAAACATGAACACCATCAGTATCACATCAAAACGGAAATAGAGAAGCAAAACATATAACACAAAGACATGACATTCTAGTAACATTATAGCATCCAAAATCATCCAATTAAGCTCATTCATATAAACCTCACATAAACTGTAAAAGTGACAGCATACCACATGCATATGCATACAACGAACTAAACGGATTCAAAAGAAGTTGAAAGAGAAAGGAACAGGGAAAGAGTTGAACAGACCTTGACAACAGAAGCATTGAATGAAACGTCAGCCTTGTTCTGAAGCAAGGCGACGGATGCCTCGACGACGCCGTTTAGGCTCCTGAGCGCCGATTCGACGGAACTGGAGCAGGCTGCACACGTCATCCCGGTCACCGCTACCTGAATTCTCCTCAAGTTCTCAGACTTGTCTTCTTCATAAGCGCTCAACAGACTTTCCTCCTCGCCGGCGTCGGACAAGCTTTTCCGGGAAGTGGCGGTCAATTGCAGGTCCCTCACTCTCGGGGCCATCGTGAAACCCCCGCGACCAGCTATGATGATAGAGAAAATTGGGAATTCTCTGAAGAATAGTAGTTAGATGTCAATACTTTGGTGGTTTCTTGTGAGCGAAGAGGAGAGAGATCTGATGAGAGAGAGAGTTTTAGGTGGGTAAAACAAAAGGGCTGGCTTTCGCAGAGGAGAAAATTTCGCATTGATGGTTTGTACTTTAGGATTGTGCAGTTGTACATTATGTACTACATTGGTCAAAACAGGAGTAAATAATTTAGTTTAGGATTAGATTTAGTCTAAAGTAATTAACAACAACAATAATATTAAATTTAGGATGGATTACCAACTCCTTTAATTTTATTTCCATCCATTATTTTTTGAATAATAATAGATAAATGATAATGACTTCTACTTAATTAATATTGGTTCGATTGATGCAAATAGCTATGTACAAATCTACAAAAACTTAAATTCATTTCTTATCTATAATCTTATATACATAATAGGACGGTTTTGAACTCTCCAGCTATTGACACGTGGACAAAGAGATATAAATGATCGTTTCATCATTCTATCTGAACTCTCCAGCTATTGACATGTGGACAAAGAAATGCAAATGATTGTTTCGTCGTTCTATCTACTCTCTTTATCTATTGTTTTCTCTCTCTTCATGACAAGTGGAGAAAGAGATACAAATGATCGTGTCGTCATTCTATCTCCTCTCTTCATGTATTGTTTTCTCTCTTTACTTGATGAATGAACCCTAGCCCTTTTAATTGATGAATCAACTGTGAAGGTTTTACTTTTTTGCATACCGGGTGTTTGATGAACTGCCTCAATGACATCACTTTCTATCAGCCGTTTAGACTTGTCTCTTCATTTCGACTCTTAATCTTATGAGCAACCATTTTATCTCATCTCTTCATTTTCGATCATTAATTCTTATCAGCATACAATTGAAACAACAAATAGCAAATAGCTTTGGCAACAAAACTGATCGGTTGGTGAGTCTTCCTTTCTCAATGAAGTATATGTCGTTACTTTTTTAATGATATATGTGGCCATGAACTCAAAGGCCTTTCATTTGTGTATTTAAACATGCCTACAATTTTCAGATTGTCCAAGTATTCATCAAAAAAATTTTAGCAAAAGGAATAGAATTTAGTTGGAGTTCTTATGGATTCATATTCCTCTTTTTTGCCATTAGAAGAAGTTCATTTCAAAAGTGGTTTGGAGAGCATTATGGTTAGACTTTTACGTATGTGGAAAACATGTAACCAATGACGGATTCAGGATCATACATTGGGGGGGGCGAGTATCAGCACATGTGAATAGGTTTTTAAGTTTTACCTCTAAAAAAAAAAGAATCAATATTTTATAGTTACATATGAATATAATTTTAAACACACACATATATCTGTCAGTAATTTTACTTAGAAATGATTTCAAAAATAAAATATAAAATTAAAATCATCTAACTGAATGGTTGAACATGAATACGCCAAATATTGAAGTTTCAAAAGACTAAATATAAAAATTTGCAATGACCATAATTGATATATCAGGTGGTTCCCACCCCTAAATCACTAATACATATCCTCCTACATTCCTAATATTTTGGGATATAAGAAAATATATGATATATAATATAATAGGTATTTTTTGCCAAAAATTTTGGGGGGGCAACTGCCCCCCCTTGCTCCTCTGTATCCGTCATTGCACATAACCTTAAGCGCAATCGCGAATTGATGAGTGTTGATTTTCTATATTGGATGAGAAGGTGATGCCCGTAATCCACATGTAAAGTTTATAAAACTTTACAAAAAGTAATGGTGGGCATAGACTTTTTGATAGTTTTTTGTTGTTGTATTATACGCTGAACAATGAAATACAATGAAGGATTTTTATTTGTCAAAATGACTGAACTAAGTGTTTTAAATATTTTCCATATTATTTATAATTGAAGCATTGTAGCGCCCAGGAAAAACGACGCATAATTTGACGATTAAATAATTCAACTCTAATTATATGATTTAAATTTTGTGCGTTTTAGATTAATCGAATTAATACGCTAAATAATTTATCGTATGTTGCTTATAATTATCGAATAAGTTCATGATTTAATTTATCGATCGTACGTTTTAATTTATCGAATACGTAATTAATTCGGAGAGCTTGTGTATTTTAATCGAAAGCATAATTGAAATGAAAACGTAGAATTTATGTTACGAGAATGATCGCGATTGAAAGACGAAGAAAATGAAATGAGAAACGGCCCAATCGGAGGCCCGAGGCCCAAGATAGGCCCAATTGATCAAGGTTGGGAAATGAATAAAATACACAAGTGTTGAGAAAAGTTACCACACTTTGGACAAAGATAATTAAGGTAAAACTGAATTTTCACTCTCTCTCCCTCTTCCTGTTTTTCCGGCCGCCGGCGGCTGGAGCGCGGTCGCGTCACCGCCGTGCTAGAGGTGGCGCTACCACCAGCGCCGCCGCGTCTCCTCCCCGTTTTGTTCAAACCATACATCGAATAGAAACTCTCACCGAGCCCATTCCATTTCCGGGCTCGGATTTCCCCTCCACCGCCGGAGCCACCGTGAATTGGCCGAAAAACAGCCGGCGAAATCCTCTCTCTCCTCCCTTCTTCTCTCTCTTCATTTCTTTTTCATTTCTTCTCTGATCGAGCCGATCTACACATGCACTTGAAGCTCTCGCCGAGCTCGTCACGATTCCGACATCGGATCGATGATCGGACGGCTCGATCTCCGGCAAACGCCGGTCAAACTCACTGTCTTTCCACCTCTCTCTCTCGCGCATCTCTCTCTCCCCGACTCCCTCTCCTCGCCACTTGCCGTCGCCGTTGTGGGTTGGTTTGGGGTGGTTGTTGGTTGCCGGATGGGGGCGGCGCCTGGTGCGCCGCCGTGCTTGGTGTCGCCGGTGAAGTGGGGTTGTGTGTGTGTGTGAAGCTCGGTGTGTGTGTGTGTCGGTTTGAGGTGGGTTGGGCGGCGCTTCCAGCTCCGTCGTATGCTTGGTGGCGTAGGGTGGTGGCCGGCGATGAGGTGTCGTCGGTGGAGCTTGGAAACGACAGCCATGGCGGGGGATAGACGGGGGGATGGGTTTGGGGGAGGAGGGATCCTTTTGCAATTTCCAAAACCCCAGGGACCCCTTTGCAAATTCTGAAAAGTTCACTTTGGTCCCCCAACTTTCCTTTCTTTCAGTTTAGTCCTCAAACTTTTGGAAACTTCATTTCTACCCCCAAAACTCTTCAAGCCTTTGATTTTCATCCCAAGACTTCTGTATATTGCATTTCGACCCCAGAGTTTTCAGAAATCCCACTTTGACCCCAGAACTTCTCTATAATTGCAGTTTCACCCCGGGTCAAAGTCAACCCTAACCAGAAATTACGAAACTACCCCTAAACCCTAAAACGCACCGTTCTCACTCGTTTCTCGTCTGTTTAAGCTCATTCTTTCACTTATAGAACCGTAATCAAACCCTCTTCAATATAAGATCAAGTTCCAAGCCTTTCGAATCGCTTTCTTTTCCATTATCGTTTCCTTTCCGAGAGAGTACTTTAATTATTAAACGTAACAATCTTAAAATGAAACTAATAGATTACGTTTGCTTGTTGTAGGCTATCGCGAGTAGGAGCGTGCGTATTTATTTTAGAGCTTGCATTACACGAAGTCAAACACCACCAATCAGGTGGGGGTAACTTCTGAGCTTAACGACTTTTACGATTCTGTACTTATTATGTCTTGATATGCTTATAATTTGCTAATACGTTAAATAATGTTATCATACCTATAGTTGCATGTTATAAATTGTTTGATCCTACGTGCTTTGGGATTTCGTGTTGTGATATTATGTGATCATACATATTATGATTAATGTTATACGTGGACAGAAGTCCACACTCATCACGAAGGGACTCATGGTCCGTAAAAAACTCACGAAAGATGTAGTGAGCCGTAAAATACACTAACGGTATTGAAACCATTTCTGGCTAAGACGGGGATTACCCACACCGAAGAGCTTATATGTGCAATGCATCTGTTATGTGCTGTGAATTACGTGATGTGTTATTTATCGCTTATATGTTTATTCTGTCTGTATAATCCTGGAAATTGAAAATTACTCCCACGAGTGTATTCAAACGCACTCACCCCTATCTGTACTCACCCTACATGAAATGATGAAAACTAAGATAATGCAGCGAGAGGGGTGCCGTATCCAGGGTTTCTGTTGTCTTTATATATATATTGAAACTTCGAACAATGTTACTAAACATTTTATGTTACCTTCTTTGTAAAACTGTTGTGTCTATGTTAGATCCTGTTTATTCCGCTGTTGGTTTTAAAATCCCTATCTTCCGGCGATGTGCCGATGTTTTTGGATATATGTAAATGATTTGTATGTTTTCTCTGAACTTCGATGTTTCTAACTTGGATACCAAATTAAGTCGTTACTTGTCTATTTATCTACTATAAGTTTTAAAAAGACATGCTTCTTTTCCTTTCTTTTCTTTTCCTCTGCACGCCCAAAGGCAACTCTGATATATTTTATTTTATGTACGAAAACGGGGCGTGACAAGCATTTTTTTTTGATGCAATATAGGATTGCCTGATACAGGGATCGATCCATCACAAGCTTCTTCCATAATTTACGGAGCATCTCAAGGAAGGCCGAGTTTTCTTCATCAAGAAGTTCAATGTTAGCAAAAGTGGTAACTTATACAAGATGATTGAATATCGGTTCATGATACGGTTCACGGATGAAACTTCTATCGAATAAGTGGATGATGAAAATCATTCCATCAACAAAGAGAAATTTCATATTAAAATACATGATGATTTGACAAAATTAGCTGATAAAAATGAAGATCTGCCAGGTTGAAGTTTGAATATTTGTTTTCCTTTCATTTTTAATTGAAAATAGATATTGATAGCATTGTTTTCTCTCATTTTGCAAAATTTAGATGTGATTGGCTTTCTATGTAGGATCCACAAGCATATGATTGTGACCGCAAGTGGATCAAAAAGGCTAATGCTTCGCATCATAATGGAATAGTAAGTTCAACTCCTAGCCAAGTTCCATTATACATATATTTTCCAAAGTAAGATTCAATTTTGATAGCCTAACTTTATTTGCAGGGAGTTGATAGCCTATATAACTATTTGGGATGCTTTGACAGAATGTGTCAATGAGAAATTACAACAAATAAAGGAGAAAACAATAGTCATAGTGGCAACGAGTATCAACCCGAAGATATTTTCAAGTAAATTACTCAATCATGTTCATTGTTTAATTACTCTTTGCATTTGACCATTGCTCACCTAATAAGTTCAGATGATATTTATTATTTTTATGTCAAGAATAACTTTATTTGAACACGACATCAGCATAAAAACCTTCCTTAATTGCAAGTTTGATATCGAGAAATGTTTCCGTGACAGGTATGTATATGCAATTTTGAATTTAGCAAACTGTTTTACATGGATGTTTACTAAATTTTGTACCTCAAATGAGATACAGAATGACGATTGAACATTATTTTGAAGACAACGTCTCTCAATCAAAAATCAACAAAATCGAAGAAAAGTGTCATAACATCTCAGAAATGTTCGAATTCATCTCAAATGAGAAAGAACAGGTAGGTGCAACATATGCTTATATGTTCCTTAATGTATTTCAAATTTTAAAAACTTATGCGCTATGAAGAATTTGATAACTTATGCAAGAAAAAGAATTCACATGCATTGCAAAAGTTTTAAATATTTTAACCACAAATGGCTGGAACTATATATCTTGCTCCAAATGCTCACGTAAAATGAGCAAAAACGAGATGAGACTTAAATGTTTCAACTGCAATACCCCCAAGCTATTGGAGTATTGAGGTTTAATTTCTAAATAGTCAAGCATATCATTTGATGTATAATCTACTACATGTTAACATTGTCTTATGTACGAAGGTTCCATATAGAGACTGTGGTGGATGATGGAAATGACAAAACAACTTTTGTTCTTTTCGACAAAGCTGCAAAACAACCAATAAATCAAGCTGCTTCTGATTTAATGTTACTTGAAGTAAGAATTCAAATCCAATTTTATTGAAAATTAACGCTGCATATAAAAGACTATAAACTCCAAACAAAAATAACCTTCAAATAAACCTCTCTTTGGCAGGATATTGATTCTGGAAATGCTAGGGCTAATCAATCTACAGCTTGCATACTTGATATTGTGGGGAGGAAATTCAAGTTTCAAGTTCAAGTTACCCCATACAATTTCAAGGCCAAGAACCAGACATTTACCATGACATGGGTTATAGATGAGGTTTCAATGCCTGAAATAGAAGAAGCGAATCAAAAGGTAGCATCCGATTATAACTCATATGAGATATTACATGCATACATATACTTACTTAAAGAGTTGTGCTTGTATAACTTTGTGAAAAGTATTAACCTCATGAGCTTTTAGGAAAGAACCGCAGCTGAGTGTCCTGCACATAAATGAAGACCATTGCAAGATATCAAAACTAAGAAGTTAGGCACGGATTCAGAATCAGACGAAAAAAAATAATAGTGACTAAGAAGCACAAACTGTAAAGGTTAGTTTCCATTATTAAATGAACACAAAAAAATTGAATATTATATATTTGCAAAATTGCACTTAATAAGAATTGTTTACATTCGAACAGGAAAACCTCAAAAAGGCATAGTCCAGAGGCAGCGATCGACTGATCATATAGATGAAAGAGCAGACTGCCATCTATTTATTTTTTAACGGTTCATTTAAAAGGATTTTCTTATGATATCTGCAGTTTTTATTTACGTTGATAGCACTTTCTTAATAACGACAAATATGAAATAAATGTGTTTTTATTATGATAAGTATTACTTATGATGAATCATATCATTTCGCATCTGACCTAATTTATAATTTCTGAACGATTAGATGAATGAATTAACTTAACCATTTGCAGCTATAACACCTTTCAGTTTTTAGTCGGATGATATTGCATTTCATTTTTAGGATGATAATATTGCATTTTATTTGCATTACAATGAACATCACAGCTGACCATTGAAGTTAAAGGGAGCTGGAAACTAACACCATCTACTTGACATGTTAATAGAAATTACAATGTCATCAAGCAATGTAGACTATATTTTTCGACTTGTAATCATAGCATTTGACAAATATTTTACGGCTGTTGTCCTGACAATTGAATTTATGTAACAGACCATGATTTTTTGGATTTAAAGATTTAATTATTTCTGTAATTTATTTACAAATGCAATTTTTTTGGACAAGACATCAGCATTCAGTATCTTAATATCATTATCATATATAAAATTTTCAAGCAAAATATAAGATATGATTTGATTCAAACAAAGTTAAAAGTACTGAGAATTTAGTTCGTATTTTTGAAGCAATTAGATAATGCATGATGCATTACCATTGTATTTTGAATAACCATTTTATATTTTAACTTTTATTGGTAAAATGATTGTCTATTTTAGGTTTCATCATTATCATATATAAAATTTCCAATCAAAATATAAGATATGACCTAATTCAAACAAAGTTAAAAGTACTAAGAATTTAGTTCGTATTTTTGAAGCAATTGGATAATGCATGATGCATTAGCATTGAATTTTGAATAACCATTTAATGTTATAAGTTTTATTGGTAAAATAATTGCCTATTTTAGGTTTCAATTCTAATAGGGACACTTTTTGTAGACAAATCAATTAATTGGTGATGAAGAAATGTCCTTCTCAGGCATTCATGTTTTCGGAGATCAGGTTCCATTCTTATGCCTTGGCAGGAGTTTCCATAGTTGACAAGTACTGCTCTCCTACAGTCATACAAATCCAATTTTTATTTTATCGTACTCAAATATATTAATTGCAAACAACAGAGCAAGAAGGATTTTCAGTCCGACCTTTCACAACTTCAAAAGTGCATTGGATAATATGATAAATACAACCATTACAAAATATAAATCTTAGCATAGAAAAATCACCATTTTTCAAAAATACAATCATATATAATAAGAACAATGAAATGATAAATTTGCAAAAATAATAACAAGATAGTAAATTGGAATCTATGCATCTTACAATCATAATTTCTCGGTACTTTTTTATCAAACATCTCCAAAATATGCTACTTTATAAAGTCTTTTTTCCCCATTTCTTACTCAAAATCTTTGAATGCAATACATCTCATGACGACAATAATATGAAAACTCTTTCACTATTCACCTTCTCACAAAACACCTACAAATTCACAAATAAACAAAATATAGTACTTTTCCAGCCAATATCAAATAACTGATCATTTCAAATGGCCCACTTTCCAATAACAGCTCAAAGATAATACATAGAAAAATAATATAATGACACCAAACATTATCAAAATAATAATAAATGTGCCCCCAATCCACCAGACACATTAAAAAATCAATAGAAGATGGAAGAAACATAAATTAATTAACAAATATTAAACAGGGAATACAGGAGGCTTTTGGTTTTCAAAAGACAAATAGGAGAGTCACCATTATCTCCAATAAAACAACTCAATCTACAAATACCAAATTGTAAGAAAACACTTCAACAAAACATTGTAATGTTGTAATTATGGAAGAAGACGGTCTGAAGCGGAAACGGAAGCACAAGTTAACAAATACACAACAGACATGATTTTGTCCTTCAACAGAAATGCAAGAGTCAAGCTACACAACATCAACAAATGAAAGTTGCAGTGGAAATGAAATACTTGAAGGGAAGAGAGCCACAACAGAGCTTAACGCCATATCGAATTCTGATGCACCACAAAAATCAATAAATGGTAGGCCAACAACAGACACTTCATATCTAATATCAAAATAAGGTGACAATACTATAGTTTAACAATTTAATAAATGAAAAAAATAGAGCCTCTGTATAATCTCCTGTTATTAGAAAAATTCGACATGTTACATCGAATAAACAGTGCATCACTCAACATAAGATTATTACTTCTATCGATAACTGACAACTGAAAATATAGATAGATACATGGCATGCAAGAATGCAAGGGCCATGAGACGAGATATTATGTAAGCAAAAAGAGCTTCAACAAATGCAATTCTGGTATGTCGAATACAGCTTAACACAAAAGAAACCCTTTAATTAGTATTTGATGATTGTAATAAGAAAAAAAATTCTAATGCAGGACAATACAAAAGAGCAAGGGAATTGAGACAAGAAATTTTCAAAGGGAAAAAACCTTCAACAAGCAAAGTAATTGTTGAAGGAGAAACAATTGCAGCAGAACTTAATAGCATGACCGATTCAAATTTAGGACGAAGGTCAACAAATGAAGGTCGTAAAATGAAATCCTCATATGGAAGATCAAAAAAGGGTGAGAAGATTACTCAAAATTTCTTATTCATAAAAAAAATTCCCTTATAATTCACACACATTTATCTGACAACAAAATACTGAAGCAGAGAGGAATAGTCAAAAAGCTCAGAGAGAAAATGACATGCTAAATTGCCCATTATGCAATGCATTGATGTGGGAATCTGAATCCACAAAAAAGAAAGATGGGAATTGAGTGTCTTTTTTCTCACTATGCTGCCAACATGGTAGGGTTTCATTGCCCAAAAAACACGCACCACCAGAATATGAGGAACAACTGTTGACAGAATCAGCTTTATTCCGTCGAAACATAAGGTCATATAATTCAATTCTAGCTTTCACATCAATGGGAGCGAAAATAGACAAATTAATCAAAAAAGAAAGCGGGCCATACTGTTTCAGAATTCACGGTCAAAATCATCATTCGCTTGGATCTTTATTACCCACAAAAGGCCGACAACCAAGATTCGCCCAGCTATACATATACGATACGGTAAATGAGGTATAAAATTGTATCAAGTCTCTACCACGTAGCCTAACTTCCGAACAATTGGATGAAGACATTGTGAGTGGATTAATTCAGATGACAAATGAGAACAATGAGCTTGTAAAAACTTTCAGAATGACAAGAGACAGATATGAATCACGAGATACAAATGAATATTCAATTAGGTTGATCGCACAAAACTAAAAAGTAAAACAATATGACTTACTAACAACTGATGAAATAGCGATGCTCATAGTGGGAGATATGTTAGCCTCGACTGGGGAGAAGGATGTTATTGTGCAACATTAAAGCTTCAAAGAATAACCGAGCTGCACCCACTATTTATGGCAATGTAATACCCATTGCTATTCCCGTATGGAGAAAAAGAATTCCATGATCAGATTTCCTATAATGGAAGTTCAACAATAAAAAGATCATTTGTTACCATGCATGAATTCTATGCTTATCAACTACAGACACGTCTGACGGAAGGAACAATTATAAGGTCGGGACGTTTGCTTCATCAATATGCAGTGGATGCATACACTGCTATTGAACAACAACGACTGCGATGGATACGGAACAATAAAAAAAAGGGCTGAACTTTACAATAATATATACGATGCAGTCGCAATGGGTGATAGTGATACGAGGTTGCTAGGCAAACAAGTAATTTTACCATCTTCGCACACAGACAGTCCCAGATATATGGTGGAGAATTTCCATGATGCAATGACAATATGCAGATGGCTAGGCGACCCTCAACAGTTCATCATGATAATGGCAAATCCAAAATGGGATGTGATAAAAGAACATCTGCAACGATATGACAATGACTCCCCAAATGATCGACCTGACATAGAATGTCGAGTCTTCAAACAAAAGTTAGAAGAACTAATGGACGATATTCGTCAAGAAACTTTTTTTGGGAAGACACAAGCAGGTACATGGCGTAAAAGTCTACTTATAATAATATATAATATAATGATAATAATCAATTGCAAAGTGCATGAAGAACATTGTTAAAATATCAGTTTGTAAAAAGCCTTCCAACCAATTAAATTTTAAAAGTACATCTTAATTATATATAAAATAATATGGCATTGAAATAAATAGATTCCAATTTAATTCTTCAATTCATATTTGGCTGCAGTTGTCTATACGATTGAGTTCCAAAAACGAGGACTCTCACATGCACACATACTTTTATGGCTCGAGGAAAAGTACAAGAATCATACTTCAGTACAAATTGATGCATTCATTTCAGCGGAAATACCAGACAAACAAACTGATTGCGAGACATATGCATTGGTTGTGCAATATATGATACATGGACCATGTGGATTGCAGGGGCCTCAATCTCCATGCATGGCAAGGGGAAAATGCACAAAAAAAATTCCAAAAGCGTTCAATGAAAAAACAACAGTGGATGGATCAGGAAATGTAAGGTATCGAAGAAGAAATGAAGAAACAAAATTTGTTCTAAAAAAGAATGTCAGGCTGGACAACAATTTTGTGGCTCCGTACAATCTAGCCTTATTGAGGAAGTACAAATCACACATAAATGTTGAATGGTGCAACAGATCAAAGACCATCAAGTACTTATTCAAATACATTACAAATGGGGTAGACAAGGCTACAATGATCATCCAGAAGGCTCAGGATAATGCCCAACTGAATGAAAAGAGAAAAATAAATGAGAAATATGTGAATGAAATCAGAGACTATTTGGAATGTCGTTATCTTTCGGCATGTGAAGCGATGTGGAGAATATTTACATTTGATATACACTACAGAAGGCCTGCAATACAGAGACTAACAATTTATCTCCCGGACTAACAAAACATCATTTACGATGAATCGAAAGATCTTCAAAATATGTTGGACAGGGAGGGGGTGCAAAGAACCATGTTCACGGAATGGATGGAAACAAATAAATGAAATGATGAGACAAGAAAGCTGACTTATGTCCAATTCCCAACAAAATTTGTATGGGATGCCAAAAATAATTATTGGAAAGACGGAAACAAGGTTCAAGTCTAAGAAGGATTGTTAACATTCATTCGATAACAGACGAACTGTACTACTTAAGAATACTGGTCACAGTCATAAAAGGACCAAGAAGCTTCGATGATTTTCTCAATGTTCGGGGTATTGCTTAGCCAACATTTAAGGCTGCGTGCTATGCTAGAGGGCTACTGGATGGGGATTCAGAATGACACAAGACAATTGATGAAGCAACACGATGGGCGATCCCGAACCAATTACGAAATTT
Source organism: Scutellaria minor (assembly GCA_954870855.1). Classification (NCBI taxonomy): domain Eukaryota; kingdom Viridiplantae; phylum Streptophyta; class Magnoliopsida; order Lamiales; family Lamiaceae; genus Scutellaria; species Scutellaria minor. Next base: position 31,672,283 of record OX940727.1, read on the forward strand.
ATTTGTAACACTTTTGTTCTACTGTGAAGTGGGAAACCCAGTAAACTTATGGAACTACTGTTGGAGAGCTCTTGCGGAGGACATACCGTACAAACAAAGAACAAACTTCGATTTCATGGACTTGCAGTTTTCCGATGAGGAGCTTCAAAACTATACGTTGGGGGAAATTGAAAGGTTGTTGAAACAAAATGATAAGTCCCTGGCGGACTTTCCTGATACCCGATAAAAGTATCATGACAGAGCTAAAAAATTCACTCTTGAGAGAAGAAACATCTTACAACATCGATGAACAAGAGGAAGAACACAACAGGATGATAAAAACACTGAACGACGAACAATGATCTGTGTTTGAGGACGTGATGGGCTCAATGAGATATGGAAAAGGAAAATTATTCTTCATATATGGATACAGGGGAATTGGAAAGACATACCTGTACAAAACGATCATTACAAAGGTGCAATCTCAAAAGAAAATTGTCATTCCAGTGGCCTCATTTGGCATTGCAGCGTTGCTACTTCCTGGAGGCAGGATAACACATTCAAGATTCAAGATACCCTTAAATGTTATAGAAGATTCCATTTGTGATATAAAACAAGGGTCCATGTTGGCTGAATTGTTGATCCAGACGGACTTGATTATATGGGATGAAGCGTCTATGACACATCGTCATACTTTTGAGGCATTTGACAGAACAATGAGGGATTTGATGATGGCTTCAAACGCAACTGCAGGATTGAAACCATTCGGGAATAAAACAATGTTGCTTGAAGAAGATTTCAGACAAATTCTTCCGATTATACCCAAGGGGAACAAACAAGACACTGTGTTGGCCACAATAAACCTATCAACCCTATGGGATTCGTGCATTGTCCACATCCTCACACAAAATATGAGAGTGCAACAATCGGATGATGAATTTGCAAAATGGGTTCTACAAGTAGACGATGGAAATACTAAGAATTCTTAATCAATAAGCTCAATTAGCATATCGCCCAGCTTACTGTTTGGCATTGAGTGTTATATTCTGTTTTAGAATACAACGCTGATAGTTCACAAAATCTTGAATTTTTTTTTTGATAGAAGTATATTCACTTCCTCTGAACCACTTGGGATCAACACTACTAGACTACTATGATACTTGCTTAAGATGAATGATCTTTTGATGACTTTTACATGATTTATTAGTACAAATAGAATACCTTTTTGAGGTCCATAGATCACTTCAAGATGGATTTACTATTTTTTTTTTTTTTTCAAATTGTTAAAAAAAATCTAATGCTTTTTTTTATAATAAAAATACCTAAAGCACAAACCTAACCAATTTAAATATTACAAAATCTTATAAAATTGTTTTATAAACATAATTTTAAAAAACAAAATTCCGTTACCTACTCATTTTTATAAATAATTATTTATAGTGAGTTTTTACAAATAATTATTTATAAATTATTGAGTTGTGGGCCGTATGTTAATATTCTCGTTGTATATGCAATTATTATTTATTTCTTATTGGGCTGACACTAAAAGATTTGGTCCAATAAAAAGGCCCATAAATTGACTTATTTATCCGAAAAACCATATTAATTCTCCCTTTTCTCTTCGCCACAACCACTGTGTGTGGGAGCTTACGACCAGAGCTTCCATGGCGTTTTCACTATCTCGCTCCACCTTATTCTTAAAGCCTTCCCTTCTCCTCCGCAGCAAAACCCTAGCTTTCTCCGTGCATTTTTCATCTCTCTCCACCTCCTCTGCTGCTCTTTTCTCAGATAATAATAAAGTTCACGCGCATAAGAAATCGAGCCAACCGATTGCCGCCACTCTTCTTGAGCTCGGTGGTACCAAAATTTCCAGGGATGGTAAATTATTAATATTTTATTTTTTTTACTTTTTTACACGTGTATTGTGCTGACTTGCATTGAGTGAGGAATTTGATTATTGTGTTGTGATTATTGGTTGCATATTTTCCGTGGAATGAGAATCTTCATTTTGATTTTTTGGGTATTGGCTAAGTTTTGTTGTGGAAAGTGTTTTTTTTTTCCCTTTTTATGCTTCCATTTCCTATTGAAGTCAATCTCTTGTTTATTATAACGTGATTCCTCTCTCTTTTTTTTATTTTTTATTTTATTTTTTATTTTATTTTGTTATGAACAATAAGTTGTTTAGGATGGCATACTCTATTCGCTGAACAGAAGAAATGAATGTCTGTATCTGCAAATTTTGTAATTGTTTTGTGATTTTATGGTGTTGTGTGCTTAATGGATTGTCTATTCCAACACCTATACCTGGAAGTGAACACGTTTTTTCTTTTTTGTAGTTTGAATGGAATGTGAATTGACTTGCACGTACTATTACTAATTTTTTGCTTTAAAGTGTCTAGAATGATTTTACTTCTTTTTTATGGTTAATGCCATACACTAAGTGGGCAATTGTATACGAAGTTCTATGAACAATGCAAACTTTTGATTACAGAATTGCTCTATCGTTAATTGCTGATGATGAGAATTGAAATATGCAGAAATAGTGAAGGATGATCCAACAAACAATGTTCCTGATACAATATTTTCAAAGCTTGGAATGCAGCTTCATAGGAGAGATCAGCATCCCCTTGGCATACTAAAGAATGCTATTTTTGACTATTTTGACTCCAACTACCCCAACAAATTTTCCAAGTTCGACAATTTATGTCCTATTGTTTCAGTGAAAGCTGTAAGTCGATTAGCTCATTGCACAGTTTCAAATTGTATCATCTGGCTTGATAAACATGTCTCTAGACATTGCTGTGCCTCTTTTACTAAATTCTTGCATTATTAGCATGTTGTTTGACTTCATCCTGCTGTATAGCTTTCTTCATGGAAGTTGATGCTGGCAGTTGCTCATTTTGTAGAAATTTCCTCTGCTGGTTTCTTATATCATATCTGTTTATTTTAAGTAAATCATGCAATCCTATAGCTGTGTCATAACTATTTAAGCATACATCATCTTGAAATGCTACCACAAGGCCATTAAGAAGGAAATAAGCGACTTGTTCTATGCTGCTAGATTTTTGGTTTTACTTTTTGACCCTTACCTAGAATAAGATCTGGGTACACTCTTAACAAACTATCTTTGGATTAGAGAGAGGTAAGGAATCTGATTTGAGGGTGTTCTATGAAATAACAACTGGTCGCCTGGATTCGCCACAAATGATTAGTTGTCACATATACACAGCTTAATTATGTTAAAATTCAGGGGACTTATTTAATTGCTAAATGGGATGATCTTTGATAGATTAGGAAACCCAATTGTTTTTTAAATACTTAATGATTAATTTACTTGCAATGCATAAATGAAAATGAGAGCATATTATAATGTAAAATTTATTTACTGACTTTACTATGTGAAAATATACTAGAACCTAGTAGGAAAACTGAAAACCTAAATGTTATTTCAGCATCGAAACAACAGCTTGGATTTCTCAGAAATGTGGCACGTCACGATATTTGAAATTCTCAGATTCATATATTCTTGTTCTTCAGCATTCCACCAGATAGTTGCGACTGAGTTTTAAACTTCTGATTTTTGTCTATACTGTTTGATCCATCAAAAGGATGTTCTATTTTGTGCTTGCAGAACTTTGATGATGTATTGGTGCCTGCTGATCATGTAAGCAGGAGTTACAATGACACGTATTACGTGGATTCTCAAACCGTGTTGAGATGTCATACAAGTGCACATCAAGCCGAGTTACTAAGGGAAGGACATACTCATTTCCTTGTCACTGGAGATGTTTACCGCAGAGATTCAATAGACTCTACCCACTACCCCGTATTCCATCAGGTTTGTCATTATGGATGACATTTTGACCATCGTATCTGCTTCTTTTGTTTAAGATATGTTATTCAAAGATGCTCTTTCTGTGTATATAACATTCAGATGGAAGGTGTCCGTGTTTTTACTCCTGCTGACTGGGAGGGAGCTGGCGTTGATGCTACGTTATATGCAGCTGAGGATCTAAAGAAATGTCTCGAGGGTTTGGCACGCCATTTATTTGGTACAGTTGGATTGAGATATAGCTTTCAATTTTATTTCTTGAAAATGGGTGATTGCACTCCATTTTTCTTGTTCATTCAAAAATTTAAATATTAATTTATTTATATGAGGAAAGAGTAGTTAATTATGTAAAGAGAAAGCTATAGTTGGCAATGATGTGCCATTTTCCCTTTGATATAGACTACCCTCTCTCTCTCTCTCTCACACACACATAAGAAACAGAAGAGCAAACAAAAAAAGAAAAAAATGAAAGAATGAATGAAACAGAATCATGTAGCCTATGTCATGTGCTGTAAATCAGTAAACTGAATAGCCAGATCTGTTAGCCTTAAAAATTAAGAGCTGATCATGAATTGTGGATCCTTGATATTCCTGCATGTCACAGGAAAATAAGGTTTTAGAGCAGAGTTCTTAACTAGTCAATAGATTTTTGGTGTGATGGTCTACATAATTTTTGAAAATTGTCTGTTCTGTTAAACATTCTGATGCCTATCCGAACCCTTTGATTTGTGAAAATTTTCTGCCTTCTGACTTTGAAGATTTTTTCAGGTGGTGTGGAAATGCGTTGGATTGACACTTATTTTCCCTTCACCGATCCCTCATATGAGTTGGAAATATACTTTCAGGTACTTTTTTTTTTTTAATTTGTATTCCAGAAATTGGTCAATAATATAAAAATTTAATGCCAGGGTACATCTTTTTTATCGCTTCATCAGTTCTACACCTTGTACAACACAAACAAACAAGTGATTCCTCCTTAGCAGTATTTTGTCTATCTTATGGTAATTATAGATACGAGTTCATATCTTAATGTATGAATTTCTACTGATTTTGTTTAAAGTATTTAGGAAAAATGGTTGGAAGTGTTGGGTTGTGGAGTGATGGAGCAAGAAATATTGAAGAGAAGTGATAAGACCAACAATGTTGCTTGGGCGTTCGGGCTTGGATTGGAGCGACTAGCAATGGTTTTATTTGATATTCCAGATATCCGCCTTTTCTGGACAAATGATGAGCGGTTTACTTCACAAGTATTTACCCTTAACACTATTTGTTGCGAATTCTTTTGATCTTCTCATATCCTGAACACTTTATCTGTTATATTAACTTTTAATGTAGTTCTCCAAAGGCCAGCTTGGTGTAAAATTTAAACCATTTTCAAAGGTTTGTCTTTGACATTTCTGAGAATACCTATCAATTTAAATGCAAACAACTTCCTTCCATGATTAACCCTCTGTTTATTGGTGAATTATGTATGAATATTTTGCAGTTTCCCCCATGTTACAAGGACATGAGTTTCTGGATTAGTGATTCCTTTACTGAAAACAATCTATGTGAAGTTGTTAGAGGCATTGCAGGAGATCTTGTCGAGGAGGTATGAATGTATGATTGGTTGATATTTCAGTTTACAACACTGCTTCATAAATATTTTAATTGTTTTGAGATTCATTAATGTTGTGTATACCCACTATTCCTTTTTAGCAGCCCATTCTTACATATCTTATCAAGTACTTCTCGCTTCTTGTAATGGCGACTCTTTTGACAAACTGCACACAATAATGTTTTACACTGTACCATCACCAAAACAGTCTCAAGTGTGCGTGCTATGCTCAGAAGAATTCTTCGTAAACTGGTGTTTTTTTCCAGGTGAAATTGATTGACAACTTCACCAACAAGAAAGGAATGACCAGTCATTGTTACCGGATAGCATATAGATCGATGGAACGCTCACTTACAGACGAGGAGATCAACGATTTACAGGTATCTCAACATAGAAAGAAGTGAGAGCACATTTATTGCATCATTGTTTATAATCTTACAACTGAAATCCGTGAATTTTATGTTCAGTGGAAAGTGCGAGAGCAAGTGGAAAGCAAGTTGAACGTCGTTCTGAGATGAGTATTTTGAATCCCCTACTAGCTTTTCGACTCTCTGCTATGTAAATTTTCATCGATTTTTAAGGACTCGTATGGATGACCGTGATACGCGTCGATGGGTTGGACAAACGATCCTTCTCTCTATACAAGGTACAATGTTTGTGAAATTTATTTGTTGAATTAGTTTTGACATCACCAACTGTTTTACAGTATTCTTCAATAAAATTATTTGTGCGAGTGAAGAAGACAAAGCAAAAATTTCCCAGCAATGAACACCTTACACTATGTTTTGTTAGCTTCTCTGCTGAAAGTTGGGTTCCTATATTGTATTGTCTTAATGGATTTGATCCAAGAAAAACTCCCAATCTTTCTGAGATTTTGTTATTTTTGTTAATTTTGAAAAAAAATTAATTTGGTCATAAAATTTTCGATTTAGTTCTACTTCAACCAATTAGTGAAATGAGTGCAGATTAAATAACATTTGCCATGTGAAAAGATATAGATTGAGAAGTGCAGATCTTGGCTTCTTTGTGAATAATATGTAATTTGGACCCTTAAAAAATATTGATGGGGCTGATTTAGTAGGCCTAAATTATTAATTAGGCTACTAAAAATCAAATTTTAAAATTCAATTACTATTAAAAAGGATTGATATTGATTTTGAAGGGCCTAACGAACCCATTCAATTAAGCTTTACAAATTGAACCACCAATCAATTTCTTGAAGTGTTGATGTGTTTGGTCATTATATAGAAGTCGGTCACCACGCGAGCAATTTTTACAAAGAAAACTCCAAAATGAATCAATGTAAATTAGAAAAAATTTCGACAAAAATTGAAATATTCATTTGACTTTTGCTCAAATCTTGAGCTTGAATCAATGTAAATTAGAAAATTGATTTGCAACTTTCAATTGGGTTGACATGTGGAATGTTTTGGCGTAAGTATCATATAGATTGACTAAAAAAGTAAGACATCAAATTCGATTATATAGATTGGCTAAAAAAGTAAGACATCAAATTCGATTTTGACTAGAAAGGTGATCAAAAACTAACCCTAGGTTGCACTTTGAAAAAAATTTGAGTTTTGAAGTGCATTTGAAAAAAGAAAAAATGGTTTAGGTCAAGTTGGTGTTTGTTATTATGCAAAAATTTGTATGCCCCCTAAGCACGAATCTTAGATCCATGCCTCCAACCCGACCATGTGCGTGGGCCACCTTCACGCGCAACCACACCATAGTTGGTGTGCGCCACGCACCACTTGATTCTATATAATTCATCCAGCAAAATGTATCAATTGTATACTCTTAAGGTATAGATGTATAATCTGTATTAGTTGTTCATTCAGTAAATGTATCAATTGTATATTCTTAAGGTATCAGTTGTATACTTTTAAGGTATCAGTTGCTCATTCAATGAAGGAATTAGTTGTATGCTTTTAAAATATTACATATTTACCTTTAAGGTATTATATTTATAGTATAAGGTATTACATATGCACCTTTAAAGTATTACATATTTACCTTTAAGGTATGAATGTTTATAATATAATGTATTTTAATGCATCTTTAAGGTTTGCATATTTACATTGAAAATATTAATGATTATAGTATAATGTGTTACATATGCACACATTTAAGATATTACATATTTACCTTTAACGTATTAATGCTGATAATTTATGGTATTACATATTTATCTTTAAAGTATTACATAAATATGTTTAAAACTATTTTATATATACATACGTTTAAGGAGGGTCGGGTTGGGGCACATAACCCTCACCCTTGTTATTAAACCCTAAATCATAATTCTCGTTGGCTAACAAGTTCTTCCTTATTATCAGAATCTTTCTATACTGCAAATATCCATTGAACAACTATCTGATCATCTCAAAAGTGAAGAAGAAGATGCAAATATCCTCTCAATTTGTTTTGCAACAAAATTTGCTGCATATCTAATGTGCAAGAAAAAAAGCTACGTATAAGTTTTTACATCCTCATCAAGATACCCGAATACCCCGTAAACCGACATCACACAAGAGGACTAAATATATCAACAAAGAATACGTACTAAAAGGATGAAATATACGATGCATGGATATGTACATTGTTATTTCCTAAATAAGAAACAGACGACGACCATTGCATTAACAAATGGCGAGTAATTACCAACTCACAACTGGTGAAGACGTACCTAACGTCTTTTATTAGAGCAGAGGTAGGTTCGAGTCCTTCATCACACCCACTTCCCGTATGTTAAAAGGCTTCAAATTTAAGGAAAAAAAAAAAAGAAGCAAGTAGCGATTTATCTCCTCTAGCAATATGGTGAAACTCCAAGCAGAGGTTCCATGGAAGCCAATTGATGTTGCAGGAAATTGTAGACAGATTCGGTTGTCATGGACGCAACTCGGATGACAACTCCTATCCCCTGAACATGTTAAACATCAAACTGAAACATTAACCATCTCTTTAGTTTTATTTTCTCTCTCTAAAGACAAAAATGTGTACGTTTTTTCATGTTTTTTTGGAAATTGTATTTTAATTCTCCCAAAATATCAATTTCTTTTATTATAACATGTAGATATATTTGTATGCTATGAAACCTCACTAAACTATAACAAAAGACATCTATGTGAAAGATGCCTTGAGAAAACATATCACTTCATTTTTGTCACCAACACACATTTCCATTCTTGGCATTTTTCCAATTTCTCTATCAAAGTACAGTCGTCTCCAAGAGCAATCCTACCATTGGAAGTAAAATCAAACACAACACGAATACTTATCACACAAAGTTAAGTTATCAAGCAGTTCACCAGCATAGTTTAGAAGATGCACCTTTGGGCCAAACGTGCTGCAAGAAGCAACAAAACTTGGTTTGGAAAAGCGGTAATCACTGTCTGATTTGGAGGAACTCGCTGAGCCAATTGAAGGCATGCGGAGTTGCTGAGACATTAGTATCTTCACATCTTCCTGGATTTGATTCTGAATAAGCTTCAACTTAGGCCTAAAACCATGTAAATTAATGCTCAAGTTTGATCAATCCAACTCACATGATTAATAAAATAACCCCAAATGATTATGATAAAACTAACGAAACGAAGAAATAACGAGACAATTATTGTCCTCCTACCCCAAAAGTACTATCATGGCTATTGCTTGGTAACCTTGCAGGCGATCTGAAATACTGCATTGACTTCCTTGCTCTAACAATATCTGCATCAGAGATAACCAGTGAAGAAACAAGGAAACATATCTAAACGAATCATATTTTCATGAGGAGTAACATTCAGGAAAGGAATAATAAAAAGAGAATATGTATTTTGCCAGTTTTATACATATGCATAAAATTCATAATTGTATAACAGAATGACACATTTCCATGGTTCAGTTGCCTCATCTCACAGCCTCACATGACAAACATAATAAAGCACTTGTTATAAAACGATAAATAATAACTGTTCACAAGTGAAAAGTACCGTGTCAAGAAACAGAGGCTCATTGCCTTCTAAAAGGATGCGGTTGGTGCTCTTGTAATGAGAAAAGGCCCATTTTTCTCCACTTTCATGACGGCCACTTGTTATCCAGTCCACGAAAAGCAAGCTTGATTCAGGCACAACTTTGAAAATCTGTGTTTGCGAATACCTTGCAGTTGAAAAGCAAGTTACTGGATCTGGAATTAGAACCAAAAGTGCGTCTCGTCCAATGCTGGCCTACTGCATGGCATAGATTAGCCACCATTAAATGATTTTCACAAGGACATTCAAACATAGGGTGAAGAAAAACACAAGAATGTTTAGAGTTTATTATATCTCTCCAAAATGCTCAGCAATTCCCCGAATCATTATCGCTATTGTGCTCTCTTCTTAAGTAAGCAGAGCTGATGCAAGAGAACTTATAAACAAACAACTGACCGATATTCAAAGACTTTACTCATCACATATGCATCAATTATGAAAAATCAGATGTGAGAACAAAAGTTTCGGAAAACTGCAAATTTATGAGAGCATTATTACCTCCAACAGTTGTTCAGAACATTTCAATCCTATAGACTTGTAAACCTGCAAATTTCAATATAAAGATGTCTGTAACTAAAATGTAGAACGCACCATATGAATGACAGTCTATTCTATACCACACACTATGCATTCTACTAAGTTCATCATCAACCATCAATCTTACACACAGCCATTGAATGTGTGTGTACAAAAACAGCACCCAGTGTAGCACCTATAAGACCATGAACAACACAGCAATTTTCTAAAACTGAAACTCACTAATAGAGAAAAAAAAAAAAAGTGGACCTTTGTGGAAGATTGAGTAGTCAAAACTGCAGTACATCCATCCCCCACTGTAATATCACAAGCAATGGAATCGCCCTACGTTTTCACACACAATAAGCATAATAAGTAGATTGAGTTTAAGAAGAAATTGATCAAATGAAACAGAGAGGGGAAATATACAGAAACAATGCCTCCGCCATAGGTGATGGTGTAAATCCACACAGCATCTGTTTGAGAGGGCCCCACCTGATCGTCATCATCAAAAAACCCAAAATTGATTACCATTAATTTTCGTGTTGAGAAAACGGAGCAGCAAAAATGGAGAAAGAATGAATTAGGAGGAAAAAAGACCTTATTGGGAACGATGAATTTGAAGGGGTACTTAGAATAACAGCGGATTAGCGTTGACTTCCCTCCTACCATCTCCACAACTAGCTTTCCTCTCTCCATCTCTCTCTCTCTCTCTCTCTCTCTCTCTCTCTCTCAGTTGAAGTTGCAGAACAAACTGAAGTTGCCCAGAATCAAATTCAAATGACCCTTCTTTGATTTTGTTTGAGCTGTAAAGCCTGTAATAACTAATGTTAGTTTAAGACAAAATTAGTTTTCTAAACACACCCTAATTAGTAAATATGAATATCCACTTTAAAATATTTAATACTGTCAAATTTCTAAACACACTGCCACAATATTACCATCTTATCATTGCAATTATACAACATAGAATTAAATAAATAATAAGAGTATTTATATCTTTTAATATATATTTACTTATAATTTATTAATTGGGTGTGTTTAGTCTTGCAATTTAAGATCTTCCGATTTTTAATTCAATTATTTATCATAATAGGTTAGAATTACCTGATGTTATATATTCGGCATCTTAACTTACGTATTGCCAAAAAGAAAAAAGGTTATATATATATATATATATATATATATATATATATATATATATACATTGTGTATATTTGAAATTTTATAATTTTAGAAAAAGTTATTATAATAATTAATATTTACACTTTTATTTTTTTAAATTTTGCTATTGGTGAATTAATGCATATTCACTTACCCAATGAATTGTTGTAAGGGCCCGACTATACACACCCCATAAAATTAAACATAAATGAAATTATATAGACAAAAACAATTATACCCTTATTAATAATTTAAAAAAATAAAAAACAATATTAAATATAAATTTCAAACACACTCATCTAAATTAATAACTAAACACACCCCATTTGACACACACACACCTTCTCCTTCCTCATTATCTTCTTCTTCAAACTCCATTAAAACTTAAAAAGCAAAGCTAAAACCCTCATGATTGGTATGATGGAATAGAATTAGGTGGGAATTGAATGAATTTAAGAATGAAATGATGATGGGAAAGGAATGGTATAAAAATACAAATTCTTGTGATTAGTATCATAAAAGAATAGGAAATGAATGAAATAATCATTATAATTATATTTTATGATTGATAACTATAAATAAAATATATAATATTAAATCAATCTTTATTTCACCAAATTTCCACTATAATTTTATTTAATATTCATATTCAACATATCACTCAAATTTAAAATATTTGGCATATTTAAATTTAAAAATAATTCTTTTTACAGAAAATTAATCATTGTACTAATATTAAGATATATTGTATTTATATATTTTATTATTAGTTTACTATTTTTGTATTATTTACATATTCTTAAAGTAGTTAAATAATAATAATAATAATAATAATATATTTATCATATATTTTATTAATTATTCTATTTGATTTTATATTATTAAAATCTTAATATCTTATTTTATATTTCTAAAAAAAATATTTTAGTTACAATTTATTTATATTTTTTTAAATAACCTATTATTTATACTAATATTCATTTATCTTATTTGTATGTGTTTACAAATATATATATATATATATATATAGATAAATCTTATATCAGAAATAAAATTATTTGTATTATTAAAATTATATTCATATTATTTTATTATGTTTTTAAGATTTTTATATTTATTAATTATTTTTATACTATTTATGTATTTAATTTTTTTTGCTATTTTTTATATTTTTATTTTATATTTATTTTAAATTATTAGTTATTATTTTATATTTTTTATAAATAATTTAATATTATTTACGTAATTTTATATAATAATTTAATTTTAGAAAGTTAATTTGTGAAAACATGAAATAAATAATGATAATTGTCAAAAATTAATAAAAAAAACGTTCATTTTCTTCAAGACAGGAATACGTAATACCATGGGAATAGGAATGAATGGTCATTCCTTCATCCATGGTAATACCAATTCATGAGGGAATCACCATTCCAAATTATAAAACATACCAATTAAAGGAATATGAATGAAGGTAATAATAATGATTCCATTCTCATCTCATTCCATCATACCAATCATCCTTTAATGTAAGAACATCATGAACAATGTAAGTTCTTAAGTTGTGTTCTACCGATTTATTTTTTTGTATAGTGTAAAAGAAAAAAATCTGTGAAAATCACGATTGGCCAATACAGGCCGAACACAAGGAAGTACGTTCGGCCTGCATTGGCCGAATACCCATCAATTCATTCGGCTACTAGCCAAACATCCACCAATCTGTTCGGCCACTGGCCGAACACCTATCAATCCGTTCGACCATTGGTCGAACACCCCACATTCTGTTTGGCCAATCAGGGTCGAACATATCTCGTCCAGATTCAACAGTTTCAAGCGATTCCATTTTTTTTTTTTTTAATTTCATCAACCTATAACATGTTTTCCATAACAAAACCTCCTAAACATGATTCCTAAACAATTCACATTCTATTTCAAACAACATTAAACAAATTCAACGTAATAAATTCATAATCTATGTACAAAAGTCCAAGTATGAACTTCACTTATTTGAAACTTCATTTTCTTGGTTAGGATCCATTGTAGGCTTGAAAATGTGAAATCGAACTTCCCAAAATTTGTTCGAACTAAGGTCGAACATTTCAGTCGAATTGATTTCCAACCAATTTAGGGTTAGGGCTTGTGGGTTAGGGTTCTTCTTTCTTCAATTTGGTTGAAAATGACAATTAGGGGTGTGGAGGTGATGTTGGGGTGTGGTAAGGAAATCATTTAGTTTTGTATTTTATTTTAATGTTTATTTTGTATAAAGGGTATATTTGTAATGTAATGGGGTGTATTTAGAAGATATTAAGTAAAAATAATTTAATTATTGGTGTGTTTAGAAATTGGGGTGTGTTTAGAAGATTGTGGGGTGTGTATAGTCGGACTCTTGTTGTAATTCTCTTAGAAATTTATTGATTTATAATATGTAGTATAAATGTGAGGTAAACAAAAGCAAATCACTTTGATGTGTTATTACATGTAAACAAACTAAAAATTAAAAGGGTTAATTGCCAAAAAAATCACAACCTTTACTCAAATTGTCATTTTAACCAAACCTTTCATTATTGGTCAAAATAATCTAACTTTAATATGTTGTTTGTTTTTTAACCTTGGTCAGCCCCGAAAATTATTTCCGTTAACGTGTCCATCTTCCCGAACACGTCAGCTGCCACGTCTTAAATTAAAAAAAGAAAAAAAAATCATACCATACAAACAACGTCGTTGTGAGTAAATGAATTAAAAATGGTATGACATCGTTTGTATGGTATGATTTTTCTTTTTCTTTTTTTTTAATTTAAGACGTGGCAGCTGACGTGTCCAGGCAGATGGACACGTCAGTGGAAATAATTTTCGGGGCTGACCGAGGTTAAAAAACAAACAACATATTAAAGTTAGGTTATTTTGACCAATAATGAAAGGTTTGGTTAAAATGACAATTTGAGTAAAGGTTGTGATTTTTTTGGCAATTAACCCAAATTAAAATTATAAGACTAAAATAAAAGAAATAGATAGATAGAGGACTAAAATTTGAAGGGGGGTAAAGTTAGAGGAGTAAAACACTTATTTTTCCTTAATAAAAAAAGAAAAAAAAAACTCAAATTTGACTCAATTAAAATTCAAACTCAACACATATTTTCAAAAATTCAATGATAATTTAAATAAATTACCATAGTCTACTACTTTCGACTGAAATTCAAGTTTATTTTACTTTTCATTATAATTTATTTACTCCACTTCAATTAAATTTATTGCAAAACAACGATTTTAAGCTGAGCCCTTTTCCACTAATAACATAAAGGCAAAAACTTTTGTGCACAAGGTGCACGGATCCAAATCTGTGCACAACAATATTATTATATTATATGAAGTAATACTGTTATATTATATGAGTGATACTGTTATATTATATATAGTTTTAACAGTATTACTCATATAATTATAACAATATCACTCATATAATATAACAGTATTACTTCATATAATATAACAGTATTGTTGTGCACAAATCCGAGCGTCTCTTTAACATAAAAGGTGCATAATAGTGTTTCTTTTGAGTATTGAACACTTAAGTTGCACATTAGAAACAATTTCTTTAAAACACATGAACTTATCCTGTCCAAAATGATGATTAATGTTACACTTGGTGGATTACAATATCTGTTACACACAAACAAATACATAATCAAGATTGAACCTGATATATTTCACAAAGTGTAGCATCAATATGCATAAATCCATAATCGAGATTGAACCTGATATATATTTCAGAGTATAGCATCCACACGACCGTGCAAAAATGTACATAAATTGTCTATGAAGCACTCATCTTTACCTCTTGTGCAGCAGCTGTGCAAAACAAGTTGAAAAAATAATAATAATAACTGCACTAAATTGAATCCTAACTATTAGCTTTCTTATCCCCACTAAAGCACATAGGGGTGACTTGGGCAAAAGTCAAAGCAATCTCAATTTTGGATATGATACTATAACAAAGGCGTTATACATTTCATCTAATCTTACAAAAACTCTACATGTTAATGGCATCAAATTCATCTATGAATACAAAATCAGAACCCCACTGCAAAACTGCACCCCACTAGAGAATCAACATGAAATATTAAGTACCTAGAGAGAGAGGGAGTTGATCCTTTCGTTGCTTCATCTAGGCTTCATTGGAGCTTGCAGGATGATCTGATATTGTTTCTTCTGAAGATATCTCCTCCCCATCATTCTGCTTAACGGGTGAATGATCAGAACGTGTTTTACTTGAATCTCCACTTCCTTCCAGCCCTTCTACAGCAGGAGAACCCTCTGCCTTTTGTTCCATAGTCGCAGCTTGAGGGTCTGATCCTCCTTCACTGACAACACTTGGTTCGGGTTTCATGGTTTCAGAGAAGCTAGGGTGTTCACTGGGAGGTGGACAGGGTGCTGTACATGTGGCAACCAATTCGAGGACTTCGGGGGAAGGTGACATTCCTGCAAAAGAAGTCTTGAGAGGAATTGGTAGAGATGAAGAGGGGCTTGTTTTCGTCTCGAGAAGAGGTTTGTTGAGATTGGTCTCATTCGGGGGCAATTCTGAACCCGTGGTGTCCGACTTTGCTTGAGGAAGCGATGCTGGGACTAGAGAAGTAGAAGCTGAACCAACATCTTCTCTATGATGGTCAAAAGAGGACTTACTAGCAACACCCTCGGAGTCCTTACTAGGGTCATGTGACCTCTTCTTCTTCTTTTTGAAACTGCGCAGAGGATCCTTAGGCCGAGGCGGAGGTGGTCCAGGGACAAGAAATGGAGGAATCTGGGAGGAACCTTCCCCGTATAATACACGAACGGATTGTGCTATAGCAGATAAAGTAGGAGGCAGGTCAGGCTCTTGGGTCTTACCAGGAGGATTTACTGCTTCTCGGAGCCAATGAGGCAGTGTGCCTTTAGGAGATGCACTTCGAGTAGCCTCCTCCTTTCCCTTTGACTTGGAAAGGTTTTGACCATTGTTATAATCAGCAATGGGATTAGAACTGGAAGGCTCAGTGCTCCCCACATTATCAAAGCCAGGTAGTATGCCCAAACCAGTTGCATCCCTATGCTTCATCCTTTGTTGCATTGCAAGAGAATCAAAGCAACTAGTTCCCAGTGAGTTCAATAGAAATGGTGACTCCATTGGAGCACCAGAGGAAGGAAACAGCCTTTCATTGGCAAAAAATTCTCTGGAAAACTTGGCGTGGAACTTATCAGCAGACCAATTTACTGGAGGTGGATCGGATGGTTCCAAAGGTGGTGCAGTGGATGATGGACCAGCAAGACCCAACCTCATTTCTGTCAAGTGTGTTGGAAATTTCAGAGGCCCGTTGAATTTTGTCCCGTGCAGTGCCCGTGCCATCATACCATCTGAGCAAGTCCCGTGCAGTGCTCGTGCCATCATTCCATCAGAAATCCCAGAAAGCAGAGTGTTTGCAGACTTTGGAGGCATTAGAGGCTTTGACCCATCCAGGATCTTGAGTTGTTCTTCCTCCCACCTTGTGGACAAATCCTCAACCGTTTTGAACTTTGAAAACTTCAACCTTGGATCTCGTAGCATAGCCTCCCAATTGCCCCTTCCATGTCTACGAACACCTATCCAAAGATAATCAAGTTCATCCTCAGACCATATATCTATTTTCGATTTCTTCTTCAGCAGGTGGCCAGATCCAGCTCCGGTCCTCAAAATAATGTTTTCTAGAACCTTCCTGTGATTTTCAGGAAACGATGAGAACGGAGATGACATCTGACTTGGGCCCATTGGGGGAGGCATCTCCTGTTCTTGTTGATTATACTTGGATGGATCTGGTGGAAATTTGAGATTCGGCAACAACGGCAGCATAGGAAGATTATGGATCGAATCAGAAGGCTCTGCCACTCTTGATCCCAGTGACAAACTCGGGAACAAATCAGGAGCTGTACTAGGCAAATTCCCACCCGCAAATGAATATCTAGGTAATAACTTCTCATCAAATGGCAGTTTGGGCAATAACATCTTTTCTTGAAATTCAGAAAAAGTAGCACCGGAGTTCCCTGAATGCTCCACAGATCCTTTACCTTTCAGGATATTCAAAGAATGCTGCAAAAAAACGAGTCAGATGAAACCAAGTACATTTCATCACAAAAAATTAAGCATGAGAGACCATGGAGAGTTACTTGAGTAAATGGCAGAAATTTATCCGGGACATCACTCTTGCCGTGCATCTGAGAACTTCCAGGTAAAAGATCGGGCAACATATACGGGCCTGTCTCGTTGCATTTACCAGTGATCTCATTTGGCATGCCAAATGAAGAAGTAGTAGCAGGCAAGGGGAACTCTAGCCCAAGCCCATGCTTGAAGTGTCTTTGGTAAGATCGTGGGAGTTTTCGATGCAGCATATCCATTTTGTTCGGAGCATTGGGCGCACATAGCCCAATAACCGGCAACAAGTTGTTGCGCACAGGATCAATAGATCTTGGGCCCGTCAAATGATCTTCTGGAAGATGTCGTCCAGAAGACATAACAGGATGATCCAGATTAAAAGAAGATCTCTGCTTTGACATTCTTCCAAGCTTCAAGGTGGGCTCAGTCATGGTAGAGGGTCCTGCTGTCTGACTACAATTATTATCTTCCAAATCAACCGCTGCAGAATTTTCTTCAGCAGGCTGAGTTGGTAGAGCCATTTGTTGAACATTGGATGGAGGGAGTTGACGAATTGATACTAGCCCATGTGGTCTTTGAACTGGAGGGGATGATTCAATTATGTTCCTTCTAGCTAATCTTTCTTTTTGTCTAGCCCGAAGCTTTGTACTGTTGAATAATGAACACATCAGAAGTGTATAATTTTCTTAACGTTTAGCTAAAAAAAGAGTGTCGCTTAAAAAGAACAGAATTATCTTGAATTGATGGCAGTGATTAATCTTACAACTAGAAAAACTGAGCTCGTGCATTCCTGTGCATTGCTCAGGCAGAATACCAGTGCTAAAGAAGTGCAATAAACTGTATCATGTGATTAGAGCATATTTCATTAACCAAAGCAAAATACTGATCAAAGGCAGAAAGACTGTGCAGCCTTACAGACAATAACAGTAATAAGAGAAATTCTTCTAAGAGAAATTAATATTAGAATGGGAAAATACTAGAATTTAAGGTTAAAATAATATATACACCCCCAGAATTTCAAATTCTAGCAATAATTTTAATGTTAATTATCTTCGTTATTTTTGGTAATTTTACAAGGTTTAGGTTGACTATTTGGGGAGTTCAAACTTAAGCAATTTTTTTTTTAACTAATAATAATATTATAAAATTGCTGGTATCTCATTTTAAATTCCAAGATCTACTGAAAAAGTTTTTACTTGAATGATCAGATTACGATGTACCTTATCTGTGCATGATCCAATTTCATCATGTGCATAAATCGTAACAGTCCTATACTAATCTGAATTTGCCATCTTTAGTAATTCTGAAATTAGAACTTTACCATGATGTGTCAATTTAGGCCATCAACTTGAGGCCTAAAAGATAAAAACAATCCATTTGGAGCCTAAAAGATAAAAAAACTATCAATTAAAGACTCACATAAGTAAGACCTCATTTGGAATCTTGCAATTCCTAATTATTTAAAAATATACTTAAATGATAGACACAAATATATGATCGATGAGTTTCAATTTTCAAATGTATGAAAAAAAAAAGTGTTAAAAAGAAACAATAAAATAATAAATTAATTATATCTAAAAATAATAAGGCTAAGAATTACAAGATGCCAAACATGGCCGTACTTTTGCGAGTTTTTAACTGATAACTTCTATCTTCAGCCCAAATTTATAGCTCTATCTTTTAGGCCTTATATCGATAAAATTCTTTTCATGGGACTAAGTCCATGTCATTTATTCAGTTTTCTGAGGAAAATATAGTTCTGTAAACATAAAACATTTTACAATTTTTCTTTTAAGAAAAATACGTAATGAAGTAAAACTCACAATTTTTCTTTAAGTGCTCGTCCTGCTGGTGTGTACTCGCGCTTGGGCTCTGGTTCACGCTCGGGCTCCTCTTCAGCACCACTCTGCTATATCATATAATAACATTTACCACTGAGGTTTTTCTAAATGTGATAAATCTAGTACTCAGTAATCAAACATTGAAGACAACATCTATTATGAGATAGAGAGAGAAGTACCTCATTTAGTGTTTCAATAGGATGAGCAACATATGCCTCCCTGTAAGAAACAGCTTTTCTTTGGCGTTTTCCACGACCAAGAGCAGCTTCTTCCTCATTTTGATACCTCTCCCATCTACAAAACCGATAAAAAATGACTTCCAGTGAGCCTAAAGAAATAATCAAACTAATTTCAAGAAATTTCCAGTTTCGCTACCACATCCGAGAAAACCTCAATGTAAAATCAATTATCAAGAAAGACGGAGCTATGAGCTATCACTGGTAGACTACCTACAAGCTAATAAAAAGATAGGTGAAAACAAAAGCTCTCAAGCACTGAGAAATCAATCAATGAGCTTTTAAGTTGCTGAAACAACCAATGTGTATCAATTTTTTTAAGAAAGCACCGTAAAGGAAAAGTAGGTGTCTTTCTGTTCTCTGACATGATTGTATATTCACCTTCCTCCTGTATTACAAGATGTAGGATACCTCCAGTGATTTTAAGTTCAATGGAAATGATTTCATATCATGAAAATTTACATAAAATAAGTCACAAAACACTTCTCAAGGTTCTCAAGTACAAAATGAGGCACAAAAGTTGCACGGATGGTACTATGAGATTGAATTCCTCACCTAACTCGTAGAAGCTTGTCCCATTCGTTTTCTTCGTTAATATTGATCAAGTTATCAGCTTTCTTTTCTAAGTTCTGTTCACTTGAGTCATTAGTTTCCGAAGGAGCTGATGCCATCCCAGCTTGATCTTCTGTAGGTTCATCATTCCATTCCAATGACTGAAAATAAGAAAGACAGTGAGGGAAAAGAAGTGCTAAAAACTATAAAAATCACTCCATTGTTCAAGAACTACACTACCCACAGACACCATACAACGATTAAATATTAAGTATTTATTCGCAGATACCAAAGAACCACATAATCAGTTTTAACAAATAATATCAGAAACTGAAAATCCAAGATAGCATAGTAGTGTTGGCAAATGATTCAAGATAGTAGAAATAAAGAATATCAGAAGTATGAAAATCAACTTTATGATCCAATTCATTCACTTCACTTTTCAATCTAAAAATCCAGTTGCAATGAACTCTGTATCTACTACTGTGCACATGCAAGGGCATGAAATCTAGATGTCATTAAAAGCAAAAGCATGCCTACCGTGAGAAACATAATAGGAACATGCAATACAACAAAAGGTATTTCAGGCAACAAGGAAGGCATGCTGAGAGAGAAAGACAAGACATAGAGTATCAATATAGTTCTCATCCAAAGCAGAAGCATGTTGATTAATGTATCACCATGAGAACCATAACAAGATATGCAAGAAGCAGCATTTCAGGTAGTATGGGAGGAACATGGTAACAGGAGTCATAAAATGAGAAGCTGGTTTATACCTTCACTGAGCCAAGCATGTCATGCTCTAATCCTGATTCAGCATTATCTGGTGAAGCAGACTGGAGGTTTGAACGATCCAGCAATTTCAATATAGCATTTTCATCCCACACGATCTTGTTGCTACCATCAGCACATTTGTCTTTGTATACATCCCCAAGGCCACCAGTTCTCCTCTTACTATTATGCTCTATCTCTGCAATCCCTTCATCTTTATTGCTGTTGTTTTCACCATCTTTTCCAGCCATGGAAGGTGAATCACTAAAAAGTTCTTCTGTTCCCCATTTTAGAATATCTTCCACCTCCTTCTGCGATCCAGACTTATTCACAAAGAGTTGGTCGAGCATCAGTTTTTTCCTTGCAAGCTGCAAAATACGCTCTTCTACACTTGCACGCACAACAAGCCTATATACAAGAAGTCTTTTTGATTGCCCTATTCTGTGTGCTCTATTCATAGCTTGGATATCTGCATGTGGGTTGAAATCAGAATCATATATAACAACAGTATCGGCAGTTGCCAAGTTGATGCCAAGGCCACAAGAGCGTGTTGATAGCAGGAATACAAACCGACTCCTGTCTTGGTTAAAACGTGCTATTGCAGCTTGTCGATCAGTCACAGAAACAGAGCCATCAACTCTCTCATATGTCCTTGGCCCAAATTCTATTGTCAAGTAATCCTCGAGTATATCAAGTAATTTTGTCATCTGAGAAAAGATAAGAACTCTGTGGCCTTCTTTGTGTAACACTTTAAGCATAGAATGAAGCAGAGTGAGCTTAGCTGAAGCTTTAATCCTCATTTCGTGAAGAAATTCCACCGACCCAGATTCAGGCTCAGTGCCAGGCATGAGATAAGGATGATTGCAGACCTTCCTTAACTGCATCACAATATTCAGCATTGATTGCTGAGGAGCACCTTTACCTATGTTGCGTAATATCTGGTAGTTCTTCGTAAGCATAGCACGATAATATTCTGCCTGAATAGATGACAACTCAACAGGAACCACTCGTTCTATCTTGGGGGGGATATTCTGCATAGCATCCTTTTTTAGTCTACGAAGCATATGCGGAGCAACAAGTTTTTTCAGTTCCTCCACCTTTTCTGCAGTTGTTAGATCATTAAATTTCTCCTCAAATAAAGCGAGAGAAGGAAATGACTCTCGCTGCAAAAAATTTAGCAAATTGTACATCTCCCCTATATTGTTCTGGAGAGGGGTACCAGTCAACAGTACTCGATGTTGAAAGGAAAATGTATTCAGCAAGCCAAACAGCTTACTGCCTGAGTTTTTCAGGCGGTGACCCTCATCAACCACAAGAACTTCCCAAGGAACTCCACGTAGATAAGAATAATCACATAGAACCATTTCATAAGTAGTCAAGAGGACATTGAATTTGTATGCGGATGTTTTCTCATTCAGCCCATCAGGTTTGCGGGCATGCCATTCATATTGGCGAATTACAGCTCTAGCTCTTGTGTTCCCATGATATTCAACGACATTGAGGTCTGGAGCCCACAGCGCAAACTCTGACATCCAGTTGGGCATCGTGGACAAAGGAACCAAGACTAAACAAGGAAGTGTAGCTTTAAACTCAAAGTACAAAGATGATAAGAAAGCACAAGCTGACACTGTTTTCCCAAGCCCCATTTCATCAGCAAGTATCACATTTCTTGATCTATGCCAGCTCTTGCGCAGCCAATTCAAAGCTTCCAGCTGGTGTGGAAATAATGAACCTCCATGTAACTCTTTAGGCTGTTCTGTGAGATTAATTACCTCACCTTGCTGTAGGTCACTCTTCCTTTGTGTTGAGTCGAGCTTGGAAGCATCATTCTCGATAGTGTTCCGCTCAAACCTGAAGAACAAATCAACCAAGTGAATTGACTTTGCAATAACAGGTTCATTGATTCTTTCCCAAGTGCATTCATCATAAGGAAGACCTGTCCATTTTACATATGCTTCAGTTGCACCATCATCAGAGGACCTAGTAGCAATTACTCGTTGTGGCGTCTTCCATTGTTCCTTGCACAGATTCATTGTTGCTGTTCCATACTTCGCCTTGTAATTCTCCAATTTTCGTTTAGCCAGTACTTTGAGTTCAGATTCTGGAATCCAACTGTCATGGACATGAGATTTTCCAACCCACTTAACCAAAAACTCGTAAGAGATGGTGGAGCAAGATTCTAGACATTTCCTTTTCAGAGTAACATTCTTTTTCTTGTCCTTTCTAACCTCCTGTGTGCTTCCATTATCATCAGAGGCACGAGTTTGGGAGTTCTTTGAGGTCCCAGGATCTTGACAGTCCGTACAAGGCTCTAAGACTATACTAGTCTTCTCAACTTCAGAAACTTTCTCGACAGTTTCTGCTGCTGCACTGATGCATGTGATATTATCATCTAGGTCTTTGCTATTCAGTTTCACGGAACCAGAACCTTCAATTTCTCTACTCATAAAATCCATGAATTTTTTTTCTTTACATTCTTTGGTCGCTGATCTTCTGTACACTTGTAGCATATCTTTATTCAGATTATTTCCTATCTTCCTTCCTCCATCAGAATAGTTGGCATTATCCTGATGATCCTCAGCTGAGTTTCCTCCACCTAACCCATCCAAAGGTCTTTCAGAGCTGGGATTTTCCTCAGATTTACATGTATCTTCTGCAACTAATGAATCTTCTACAAGAGGTTCATTGGCATTGATGACCACATTAGAACCCACATTTATGTTATCACCACGAACTCGACAACCAATAACACGATCAACCTGGAATGATAAAATAAAATAAAAATATATTGAAAGATTTAATGTCGGTGACCATTATCACTGCATAAGTATAAGATTCAGTATACTCTGGCATCTGAAACATCAAAAGTGCTTCGTAACAAGTCCTGTCCATTCATACCTGCTGATTTCCAGAAGCATTCTCTTCATAAGTAAAAGGTTCGGTAGGATCTTGTGATCCAAGTGAATCGTGAACTGCTTCATCAGGAACAATCTGCATCAAAGAAATCATATCATGGAAATAATAATATTAGACAATATATATCAGCAGATTTACCATAAATGACATTTTCTATTATGCAAAGGGCACAATAAGGCACACACAGATCTGCAAAAGAGCCTGTTGGGTAGAACCAGAAAGGAAAACATACATCCAGTATAGTGACAATGCACCGTACTAATTTTTCTGATATTATAGCAAAATACCATGTCGAAATCTAAATGAGATCTGGTGCAAGAAGAGACTTTGAGACCAACCCCCTTATAGACTATGAATAATGAGCAATAACATAATCGCATCATATGGTTGCTGCAATATGTTTGATCATGGCACTTTAGTTACATCAATTTAGCTCAGCTCAAATAAAAAATGCAATGCCACGACTCTTAATCAACTGGTAACTTCTAACATTGTTCTTTGACTTTGGGAAAAACTAATATAAGCAGGATAATAGAATAACAATAAATTTCTCATACTGGCTTTCTTTTCTATTGACAAACTACTAAATATTCATTCATTCATGTGACAATTTTCACAGCCCAAGAAGGTGTATTTTAGAAATTCAATAACGATAGTGTATTGATAAGTGGACCCAAGCTCCACTATTTTCCATTTAATTTCTCAAGCCATGTATGACCAAAAGTCTAACGTACAAAATATCTGTAATAATGCATTTATTTCAATACTTAACGGGCAATTCAGCAACTAAAATTATGCATATCAAAAATTACAAGTTTATGCATAAAAAGATCAAGCAATGATGAAGAAATATGTAGATTTTGAATGAGAACTAATAGAGAAAGTACAACAAAAGAAAGAAACAAACCTCGTCCTTCAGGACATCAACCATATCTGCCCCAACATCCTGCTTGGTCAAGCAAGCATCAAGGGCAGCTATCTTATGTTTTCCTTTAGATTTTGAAGCTCCTGAACGCCCAACACCGACTTTGAATGGACCTTTTCTAGAAGGTTCTGAACCAGATTTGCCCTTGGTGGTCTTGCATTTCTTTTCATTATTCTGAGTTGAATCTTTACGCTTTCTTTTTCTGGCTGCTGAAGTTGCAGCTGCCAATGCAAGAACGGGTTCTCTACCTGGTGAAAGCTTTTCAGGAGATGGCACAGGAATTATATCGGTGGATTCCCCTTTCACATTTGATTTTTTTTTCTTTGACAACGAAGGTTGTCTTTTAACAGGAGCAGTACTGTTCTCTGTTTGTGCATGTAAATAAGACACTTCTTGTTTCCCATTAACACCAACATGAGATGAACTAGCATCCACAGTACCATCTTGAACCGGATTAGATTGATCAGTAGCACACAAGTCATTGGAGGAAGAATTCAACTTCTCAGCTTTTCGACTATGACGAGATAAAGGAGATTTTCCTTTGTCCGAATACCTCTTCTTCCGAAGAACAGGAGCTTCATCAAGGGCCTGTGTAGCCTTGTCAGTTGCAGATGATTCAGCCTCCGTTTTTGATCTTCGAATGATGATCTTCGTCCTTGCGCGTTTGGAAATTGGATCCAGATGGTTCATGCTTTCTACACATGAATGTTGCTGAATGCAGGTTGGGCACTCCCACTTCCCGGTTGGAATACGCTACAGATGATGAAGTAATAAATGAAGCAAGGAAATAGGAAATTCTTGAAAAGCATTATACAATATTATCAACAAAAGACACATACCTTCAAAGCAGGATCTAAACACTCAAGATGGTATGTGCGCGGACAGCTATCACAACATAGCAACTTTCCACCAAGTTCACAGACCACACACTCATAATAATACTGTATGATAAAAACAAAGATACAAGGAACACGTTACGGCCAGCTCACATGTGCATAGAAAACTATTACCAGCCAAATCTCAGTAAATTTCATTACTTGTAGTGTGAATCAAGGTCGGAAACAAAACTCAAAAACAAGAAATCCTAAAAAGTAGAAAACTACATTTAAGAAACCAACTGGGTTATGTATCATGCATGCACAGTTTCTTTGAAAATATTTTTGCATCCATCAGAGTAAACCTAGTTTGACATGTGATAACCTCACCTTTAAGAGGTTAATGTAGAAACAAAGATATGGAAAATAAAATGAAATAAAAATAAAGATAGCTTACCCCATCATTGCCTTTTCTCTTCGCAGAACTTTGGCTTAGACTATCATCGTCCCTCAGGTCATTGTTCAATCTTGTCGTAGGTGGAAATTTTACAGATTTGTGGGTTTTTCCTCTGTCACGTGATTTATCTGTACCAGAAGGGAGCTTCCTACGTTTCCGTTTCAATACCCAGTTTCTATTAAGCATCATACTATTCTCTGAACCGTTTTTCTTCATTGCCAATGCATTGATTATCTGCAATGACAAATGTAACATTGTCGTTGGCTATGGATGGAAGCATTCGCTACACACGCTTAAATGTAGAAAGGCGACAAACTCGTCCAATCCAACTATCATACGTGTCAATATTGTAGAAACTATAAAACATAAAACCTTCCATGCAAAACTAAAATCCATGATGAATTATCAAACAATTCAACATCACTTAAAATTTACTTTAGGAAAAAACTTCAGATGCTTCAATCAACAAGAACAAACAATAAATGAGGAAATCTATAAAAAAGATCATTACATTCAACAATGTGTTCATTCATCAAACATTAAAAACAGCCCCATCAAATACCAACCATTAACTCTAATCCAACAGCAAAAACCAAACCCCCATTTCCAAATAAGAATCATCAACATACTAAAATATCACAGCTTTCACCCAATTAAAACCCACAACAATAACATGCAAAAACTACCCTCCAAATGAAGTGCAAAACAGACAAGATTCAGCTGAGATTACAAAAACCCGCTTTAAGGAAGATGAAAAAAAGCATCTTAGAAATAAATAACGACTCACCAAACCTCGTTCGCCGATCAAAAACTCACCAAAGCTCACAACAGCCAAATCCTTCTTATCCCCTTGTGAATATGAAGTGATGGAGATTGAGGAAGCGGTGGAGTGAAGCAAAAAGGGGGGTTAGGGTATATGACTACGAGAGAAACGAGAATAAGAAGAGAGAGAGATAATAGGGGCAGACAATTGAAATAAAAATAGAGAGAGAGAGAGAGAGAGAGAGGGTAGGGGGGTAGAGAGAGAAAGTGAGGCTTGTGTGATGTGTGAGAGTAACATTAGCAATAGAGACTAGAATACAAATAAGGATTCATTCGCCGGGGTCATAGGACTTTGGGGGTTACACACAAACTGGCATGTATGTGTATTGCTGTGGGAAGCGAGCCCCATCCTTCCTCCACTGAGAACTAGCCACGTGGCATCTCCAGACGCCTGTCTCTCTCTCCACTCTCCTGATTTTTTTCCCCTTTTTCTTCCTCCTTTTCTTCCATCGACGTTACTGCGTGCTCTCTCTCTCTCTCCTCACTCTCTCTCTTTCTCTCTCTAACACGCGTATACGATGATTGCCGCCATGTGATATGCTGGCTGAGCTTGGGTAATGCTGCTGCTAATCGCCTTCTCCATTCTTTGATTATTCGATTAGATTTGATTACCAAAAACGGGAATTATATTCGATTTGATCTGAACAAGAATCTGTAGATTCATATTGATAATCTATCTAAGTATTGGGTAAATTTCACCATGATTCTGTCTATTTTTGGTAATTTAAATTTAGGGGAGAAATCTATTTACAAAGGTAAGTATTTTCTTTGTTCGTTTGTTTTCTTTTGAAATGCTGTAAAATATATATATATATATATATATTTTTTTTTTTTTTTTTGCCACATTTTACAAATTACAAACATATACAGAATTATATTTTTTTAGCTGATAAGTTAGTACTTTAATTTAAATAAATCTCGTGAATTCGAGAAACTTTTACCTCAATCTTTTTATGCAAATAAATTTGTTGATATGTGCGTCACATGCCTACTTTGGCCACACAATCATTCTACATAACAATTATATCAAAAAAGTTTAAGGAATATATTTAAATGATAATGTGAGAATTATCAAAAAAGTCTAAATTATTTAAGTAGATTAGAAAATGAATTCATACAATCTAAAAAGTTATTAGAAATATTAAATTTGTTTAAATATATAGTTTTATAATCTGAAAATTATATAAAATAATCAACAATTTTGTAATTACAATTAAGAAATAAAAGTTATATAGAATAATCAAATAAATCAAAAATTTATTATAAAAAATCTTTAAATAATTTAAATAAAATCAAAATATAATTTTAAAAACATTCAAATTATTCTGAAAATTTTGTTACAAAAATATCTAAACGTTGTTTAGATACATAAATAGTTTGAGTCTAGCACACAAATTAGTTAGGTTGGGGAGCGAGTCTCGACACTTGTCCTGGACTGGTCGACCATCAGTCGTGGGAAAGCCCCGACACCCGTCCTGACCTAGTCGGCCTTCTACTGGGTTGAGCCCTAGCACCCAACCTGGCCTAGTCGATTGTCGGTCCAGATGAGTCTTGTACACATTGTGGTCTGGTCGGTTGTTGGCCGAACGGCAAGGCACTCAACCTTATCTTGTCAAGTTGGTCTTAGGCTGGGGGTGAGCCCTCAACTGGCCTGGTCGGCCCGCAGCCGAAGGGCCAGCCTCCGACACCTGTTCCGGCCTTCTTGGTGAGGTTTGGCCGACTAGGTCACTTCTAAACGGCCTGACTTCTAACCGACCCTTGCTTGGTGCTCCACGTGCCTGATCCAGGCTACCTCAGGTTTAGAGAGCCCATCCACGTGCCTGATCCAGACTACCTTAGGTTCAGAGAGCCCATCCGCGTGCAAACAAAGAATGTGTCGGGATCTATATTTAATATAAGACTCGACCCGAGCATTAGGGGCTTGCCTCACTATCGGCCAGGGATGATCCTTGGCATCCCATTCTAGCTTGCTCGGCTATGGGTGCAGGTCTTTTGGGCGTGAAGCTTTGGTTGGCCGGAACCTTATTGGCCGAAGCCTTGGTGCTATTGTCGATTAGAAACATTTTATATGAATAATCAAATATTTTTTCATATTTCGAACATGACCAAACTTCTAAAGTATAACTTATTTCCTAAAAAATTGTATCCTAATTTAATTGTAAAAAGTTGACTTTAAATTTTATGGGAATTAAATTGCATCCTTCAACTATATAATCTATATTAGATTAGGGTCATTTCTCTAGAATTTTCTATGATAAGAAGTACATTATTGAGTTCTTCTCTGTCTATTCATCGCAAACCTCGAGATCTATATCTTGATTTTCTCCATTTTATCATTCTTCTTCAAAAAAGGATTTTGTTCGATCCTACTTCGCCCAAATTTGCAGAGACAAATTATTTGGTTTTTGATTCAAAATCCTATCAAATCTTCATCTAGAAAATGTAAAATTTAAGGGTAAATATCATATATAGATACTTACTTCATTTCTTTACTTCGTATCAAAAGCTCCCCCTGGATTTTTAGTAATATATAGTATTTTTTATCTTTATCTTGCATGTGATTACTGATGTAATATAATATCTATTATTGAGATGTGAATCAATATATATTTTTGATATGGTATGATTATAATGATAGAAAATTGACATATTGTATATAGTTATTTTTAGAAAGTCAATATATATATATATATATATATATATATATATATCATTTACGCATTAAACATAATGTTTGTTTATTAAGTTGTATTATTTTAAACCTTATTGTGGAGTTATGTCAAGTGCAAAATTGTCAATGTTATATCGAGATCACTAATTTATGGAAATTGATTTTGCTAAATAATTACACTTTTTATATTTGTTTACAGTTGAATTGGTTTTTAGGTGTTAATATATTGCAAATTCGTGTCTGATTGTAATATTTGACAGGATAATTAGTTGCATTGAAGTTTTACGCCATTTTTGGAATATTTTTCGTTGTTGAATAAAACGACTAAAAATTACATGAAACACAACAAGATACAAATCTTTTTTTTTTTTTTTTTTAATGATAGAGAAAATATGTTAATATATAAACATGGTTTGTTTCAACACAGACAAATGTTCAAAACTAAAGATTAATCAATCTGAAGAAGGGCATCACGAATTTAATTTTCCTTTTTATTATTCCATTTTGCCCAGTTTATTGCACTGAACTTTCTTTTGTGCAGTGTCTCATAAATTTTACAATTTATTAAATAAGTTTCCAATAATAACAATCTACAAAAAAATTCAAACAAATCTAGCCATCGATTCATCCCTAGTAAACATGTAGATGGTGCTTCAAAATCAAACCTATTAATAGAAAATAAATTTATAAGTTAAGACATAGACAGTCTAGCTCTCAACTGTATTCAAGTAAAAAGCAACCCATAAATATGAATATCAGCAGCGGAAAGGATGTCGTCTTCAGTTAACCAACAAACATAGTAATCGAAACGAAACCTTACCAATTTCATCATAACAGTTAAGACGAAGTTTTGCACTCTACTTTATCCTAATCACCTCACAATCTTAATAGAGGAAATTAAGCTATCAGTGCTCTACACACAATAACAGCAATGGCTAATGGAGTTCTTAACTCCTTCAAAAGACACAGTGAATTGAGAAACCAAGTAATTAGATATGAAACCGCTAATTTCCATATGCCCTGCTGTGAAAATGTTAAAGTTAACTCATTATTCATATACACAACTTGTAATGAACTCCGACTGCTAATATCGAATTGTCATAAAATAGTCTTCGACTTGACACAACAAAGACAAGCTGATCCTAGAGCTACTATCATGTTCGAAATCAAACTAAACACATCACACAGTAAAGAACAATTCAACTTGAATGAAGGTCAAAACAATGACAAAGCACCACCATTAATCCAAGCCAAAAACATAACACAAAGTTAAACATGCTAGTAATAAGCCAAGACGGCACAGCCAAGTTGCGACTTTTCCTTATAAGTTCAACTCTCAACACACCAAACGGAACAATTATCAGCATCAAGCAGATAAACAGCACACAAAAAGCATTAAACACAAACAATCAAGAGTTAAACCAAAGCAGATAATAACAAGAAGTAAGATCAAGGACCACTTCAATTCATTATTCCAACAAATAGTAGAAGCATCCCAAGACACAGACCTGTTCGACAAACCTCATCTTTACATGTTTTTCCTCTTGTACATTACAGTTAAAGGAATTACAGAAATT
This sequence comes from Scutellaria minor, assembly GCA_954870855.1. Classification (NCBI taxonomy): domain Eukaryota; kingdom Viridiplantae; phylum Streptophyta; class Magnoliopsida; order Lamiales; family Lamiaceae; genus Scutellaria; species Scutellaria minor. The sequence goes on from OX940727.1 coordinate 31,703,121, forward strand.
TACCATTTCCAGCATGTGATCATAGCATCAGGCATCCAAGTTTTCCATCTGAACGCTGCTCTTCAAAGGCACATACTCCCCAAGATATCCGCCAAGATGATCATACAAAGCATTCTTATCGATCCCCTGATGATGATAGCTTTTGCAGACATAGTAAAACACACTCTGCACTAAAAGCCCCATAAGATTCACAATCACCAACAAACCAACAAGAAAACCTCCCACCACAATCCTCGAAAACACTCCATAATCATCGCCACCGTGCACCACAATCGACCCGAAAAACATGTTGATCACCCCACAAATAGCTAAATACCCGAAAACCAGAGCAAATCCCATCCCAATCTTCCCCTTCAACAACTCATAGCTCTTCTTCATCGCGGCGAGCCCATAAACAGGCTCGACAACCGACACTACGCTAGCAAGATGCCACAATGCGCTTATATAAACATGCACTACCAAAAACATCAAGAACACAACCACTAACGAGAACAGAAACAGCAAAACATTCTGAGTGTCAACGGCAATTATAAGAAGCACTAGAAACCCAAAGAAGACAATGTTATAAGCTACCATAGTGAGAGAAACCCATAGAAAGGTGATGAAGAGGCGCTTGAAAACGCTGGGGATGGCGGCGATGGTGCAGGAGAAGGAAACCGGCTTGGAGGTGTACAGCGAGGCGACGGTGAAGACGACGGCGGCGGTGGAGAGGAGAGAGAAGGCGAAGAGGAAGATGAGGTAGAAGAATTGGAAAATCAGCAGCTTCGACCAGTCCGAGGAGGCGGCGACGGGGTCGGATTGAAGCTGAGAGAGAATAGGGTGCGTGAAGAGAGAGTGAGCTAAGATAGCGAATGAGAGAGGGAAAATTAAGGTTAGGGTTACAAGGTAGAAGGTTTTGGGAGACTGTTTGGGGATGGTGATTGATTCCTTGAGGATGTCGGTAATGCTCAGGAATTGAAGCTCTTCTGCTGCTAGATCCATGGCGGATAAATTGGGATCTGCTTGCACAAATTAGTAGCGAGAATTAGGAGAGAGAGAATCGAACAGCAGATCCTAGGGTTTGCAGAGCGGCGGAGAGAGAAACACGGCGGCGGAGGTCGGTGGAGAGGACTAGAGAGTAGCGATATATTGAACCTTCGATGATTGTGTCGGTATTATATTATAGTAGACAGACACTAGCTTAATTAAAATATAAAATAAAAATAAAAATCATAACATAATTGAAAAAGAAATTGTCTTTATTTTGAGGGTAATTTTAAATTTAGTATGATTTTTATAATATTATATTTAATTTCACAGACAAATAAATACACGGTTAATAATGTATAAAATAAGGTCACAGAATTATATTTATCATCATTTCCTATTAATTCTTCCTTATTTTTTGTTTATACTCTATTTTGTCTTATTGTGTTCTCACTTTATTCTCATAGATCGTTCTTCAATATTTTTCTTTAGAGAAACCCTCTATGCTCAATATGAAAAACTATCATTAAATATAACTAGAATATGATCATTCGAACAACTTATTAGATAAGACAAAATAATAATAATAATAATAATAGTAATAGTAATAATCACATGAGACAAAGGAAATAAAATACTGTACAGTCTGTATTTGTGTGTTGCCATCCACTGTTTTTTCCATTTCTGTTTTATTTGATATTATTATTATTATTATTATTTAATATCATTTCTAGAGTTTTATGGATGTGAGCTGTATAATTTGATCATTGGAAGAAAGTACCAAATCAATTTGATTGATTTTTCGATCAAAAGTATTGTTTCATAACTTTCATATCAAGATTAATATTATTACACGGCCTAAATTATCAACAAATTGGTTGAAATTGAAACCAATCATATTGAAACTATAACACAAATACCTAAAATTGTGATTTGTGAACTAGATATCTAGTAGAGGCCAATCAGTTTAGGAAGAAGTTTATGACTAGGATTATAACTATTTCACCGAATCTCTCTTCAAAGATAATGTTTAGATTGTTTTGCTTTTGTACAAATTCGAATTCATTCGATAAGAATTTTTGTTATTTTAAGATCTTGATCCTCCTCGTAACAATCGTCATGGAACCGACGATAAAAAAAATTAATGGTGTGTATAATTCTTTTTGTATATTTATTGCAACAATCATTATGGATATGTGTTGATCATAAAATGAAAAGATTTCATTATGTATGTTCCTAAATAATTGACTATTGATCATACATTTAAATATACTATTAATTTGCTTTTAATTATAGGATTTAATTTATGGATGACACGTGATGACTTCAGGAAACTTAAAAATCCTACGTGTCACTATGGATGAGTCTCAGCTTTCCTTTTATATATGTATAGATTTTAATATTATTATTGTAGGATATTATATGATTATGAAAATTACATATTTTAGTACTTTCAAGATAATTAATGACAATTCTTCCAAAAATGAAAATTCAATTAATGATTATTTAGTATCAAATATATTTAGACTTTCATTGGTTTCTAGTATAGGATTTGTGTAATATACATGATTTAAAAAAATTAATTTAATCAAATTAAAAAAATTTAAATATTATTTATATAGTAAAATTAAATTTATAATATATATAATAAATGTCGCAACATTAAATATAATGTAATATGATTAAATAATTATCTAATTTTCAGAAATATGCTCTATTTATAGAGGATCATAAATAATTAACTATTTATTATTAAAATAATATATATTGTTATGGTTGTTGTAAATTCAACCCATCCATCATTTTTTTAGTTGAATTTTAATTGGTAATGTAACACCCCATTTTAAGAAAACACTCTGCATATGCATATTTTATGAAATTTGATTTAGTTTTGTATTTGAATTTGTTAAAGTGTGAACTTTTATATTACCCAATGTTATGATCGGTGATTTTAAAATTTTTATGATCTAATATCTCTTTCGAGATTTTAAGGGTTTTGCAGGATAACTCACAGAAGAAATCGAGCTCGATCTCCACTCACTCGACACATATGAAGGGAAGTAAAAAGATAAGATACTAATTAAATTTAAATGAATAAAATGATATCAAGTTTATATGCTAATTTTATTTGTTACCGCTTTCGAATGCTTTCTTTTTATGAAATTTTACTTATGATCTTTATATGTGTTTTTATGAAATAAAACATTTTACTTGAACGAGCATGCATTATAGTGAATATTAAAATAACCACAATACTTATTAATCTAAGTATGTAAATTTTTAATACTTACTTTTATGCTATATAATTTTCACATTTATATGAATTACACATTATACTATTATTGTTAGTCTCTTTAATAATGTATACATATATTTATGTTTATATTTATATTTATATATATATGTATGTAATATAAGACACCAAAGAAAAAAAAGAGACAAACTATACATATATACGTACATATGATTTTTACTCAAAATATCAAGATAACAAGGCAATTTAATTTTTTATTATTTTAATCAAAATCTTACATGTTAAGTAATGACTAAGCAACTTCTACTCTTGACACTTAACCACCTTGTCATCCTACACACTAATTGATATTGCACAAAGTACGATGGAACACATATCACTTCTCACTTTTGCAATACAAGAAAGAACTTTCAAACTCAAGATCACCTTATTTCTTTGAATTTTAAAGGTATTTTGCTAATCTCTTTTAATTTCTCTTCTGAATTCTGATATTTTATGAGTGGAAGCTTGTATTAGAAAGTCCAAAGATGTTCTTTAGAATTAGGTTGAGAATTTTCTGTTGCTTGAATGGAGAAAGAAGTTGTTTCTAGGATATACTTAAGGTTGTGTTTTGTTTTTTTTTTCCTTCTGTTTTGGAATTGTTCGAATGATGTAGAAATTTATTTAGACTAAATCCTTTTACCAAGTTGAAATATATGAAGTTAAAGGTATGTCTGTAAAATTTCAGAAATTTTGGACTAAATCTTGATTTACTATGAATTTTCTTATAAGATGTTGTACAGAGACAGAAACACTCTATTTTTTAGGCTGAATAAAACCCTTCCCCTAATTTATACCCTTCGAAATGATATATGATCTTCTACTATGTTTTAATATAGGTTTTAAGTGACATATAGAAATTTACTATGAAATTTTTGGAGTCTTGTACAAATTATAATTAAATTTACAATATGGCTTGTTTTCAGTATAGATGATACCCTATTTTCTACCAACTTCTAAAATTCGTAACTAATTATTTGAAACTTAGTTTTAGTTGATATTTTTATATGTCATACTTCTGTAAGTTATCTATTGTCTGTGAAAAATTTGGAAGGATTTCATGAATTCTATAGGGTTTGATTAATTTTCAAAATTCAGACTGTTTTGGAGCTAGAATTGAAGTGGAAAAGTAGTTTTTAAAAGTATTTTAATGATTTATTTACACTGTTAAAAATGATGTATTTTCAGGCTGTCATGGTTTAAGATAATATGTGATCATATAAATTATTTCGTAGTTTTAGGAGTTATCTATGAATTATTAAAAGTATTGTAACTTTATGTGTTATTTTATGTCCAAAATTGCTAATTTAAGTGACTAAAAAGCATATCATAAGCATGTTTTGATGTATATATTTGAATGATTTATCTATAATATGATCATATTTATTTTTCTATATATGAATTAATAGACTAAACAATTATATATGTCGAGCGTAGTTCGAGACAGTCGGTGGATCCGGAGATATCCTCGTAAAGTCAAATCAATTCGGTTACAAGTGGGTAACTTCTACTCTCTACTATGTGTTGATAATTGAATTAATAAGTTGTGTATGAAATCTACGGCCAAAGTCCCATAGTTATAACCGGTAGGTAGCTTCCCTATCGGGCGATGACCATAAGGGCGAAAGTGTCTGGTCTATGAAAGCAAGGTTTAGTGGGCAAGCGACTCCCACATTCCTTTATGTTATAGTATGGTCTAGGGTGAGCGTACCCGAAAGATATGTAGTACTTGCTTAATAGTTTAATTGCTCCACAGTAAAGTTATCCCATTAGGATCCCTCTTCGAAGGTGTCTCATGATTTTTTTTTTTTAAATTTTCAGGCTCGGTCAATGATGACTTGTATGCGTAGCAGGCTGGGCTAACTTCTCACTGTCCCTATAAAGTTGTTGTACTAGAATAATGTTTCCTTTTTTAAACAATATGTTGTTTAAATATGTATAGTATGATAAACTATGAGCCTAGAATTGTATCCTATCATCTATATATGTTTTGTTGTGTAAATTCAGATAGGTTTTTGGTTTGAACATTTTACCTAGAAATGTGGGTGAGGCACGACTAGACTTGGTTTATAGTTGGATATATATATATATGTGTTACGCTTTTAAACAAACAAACAAAATATAGCTCTCGTGTCTTCATTTTAAGTCTTCCGCTGTATATTAAAAAGTAATTATAATTTCTTTAGTTCCTAAATAAGTAAAGGGTGACGACCTATTTCCAATTAAAAGGGGAACGAGGCGTTACAGGTAATATCTATAACAATCTTCAATTTTTCTTTTCAATTAAATAATAAAAATTGAAAGTCAAAATTCCACATATAAACTTTATATTTTATTTTTAAATACAAATTCAAAAACAAAGTATTCAATTTTTCATTAATAATAAGTGTAAATTAAAACTTTGAACAATCATTTTCAATAAATTCATCTTTATTTTAGTGTTTTTTTTTATACTTTTTTTCTAAAATTCTAAATTTAACAAATTTAAATATGCAAATAATTCCTATATTGAAGTCTAATATATGTTATTTATATAAATATAGTCAACATTTGTATTATTTAACAATTTTTCTTAGCAACATAAAATTTGAAATCATTAATTATCCATTTTTAATGTCAAAATAATGTAAGCATGCCAAGTTTTCTTAGTGGTCCTACTTTTATAAATATAAAAATTCGTTACTAATGTAATTATAAATTCAGTTTATGTACATTGATCATTCATTAGGTAATGATATTTAATTATAAATTGAGTAGAATAATATATATATATATATAAATTAAATAGCAAGTCTTTAGATTGTGATGTGAAATTTTCAAATCAATGTCCTGATGTCATGTGTAAAATATATTTTATTTGAAAAAAAAAAGATCAGAAGAGATCAATCTCTCGAGAAACGACGAACGTTCCAATCTCTCTTGTCCTCTCTTCGTTCTTCTTTTTCCACCTCTTTGTTGCTTGATTCAGGATTCTAAGATATGTTCAATGAAATTCTTTCAAACCATAGTTGATTCGGCTAGAATTTTTTATTTCGCTACATTTAATTATTATGATAGATATTGATGGTCTAGGATATGAGACGCAAAGGGAGACAATTTCATATAGAAAAACTTTGATATTTTTTACTCTTGAGCGTACACAAACCAACTTGCAAAATGTTAAAATATTTTGCATTACATTATTTTTAAAGATACTACAATAATTCTTGGAGCACAAGTCTACTTTTAGTCTGATGGCTATTGCTATAGGGGAAATGGCCTTGAATACACAAATCCATAAAATAATATGTGGTTGTTACATAATTTTTTATTTGAAAACTCCAATACTACACAATTTGAATTTAGAATTACCAAAATTACACATTTTGTATGTTTGAGTCAATGATTTTAATGGTGCACAGTGAAGACTTTAGTTTGGTGTCTGAAAAGGTTCTGGAAAGTAACATGATGATAAGTGTCGTTTTTCATATATTTTTGCGTATGTTTATGTATTCATGTGGATATGTTTAGATACGTTTTTATGGTGATTTTTGATATTATATTGTATAAGCTGCATTTGACGTGTTTGTGCTTAGTTTCATGATTTTGATGAAAAAAGTGCAAGTTTCAAGTGTAATTGATGATCGAGGAAGAAATCATAGAAAAACAAGGAAGAATAGAAGTTGAAATACGAGATCGCATGGAAGAGTTGGTGGTGCACGGTCTGGTCATGTCATGCAGCATGACCATGCGCCATTGTACAGACAGTTCTGGATGACGGGACACGACCATATCCCACAGCACGGTCAGCTCCGTGCAAAAAGTAGTGACCTCTTGGCAGAACACGATCAACCGTACTGTACAATACGACCGTGCCCGGGTGAACAGGAATTCGTAGAGATTTGGTTTTCTTGGATAAACTTCACCTTTTACTTCACTTGGAAGATTCCCACAACAATATAAATACTCAACATGAAGAGAGAGAAAAGGGGGAGAGAAAGAAGATTCATAGAGAAAAACACGATAGTATGAGAAGCATCGAGAGAATTTGAAGAAGAATTCAAGAGATCGAGGAATCACGAGATCATTGTCCAATAGAGTTTTTAATTTTTTCTTCTTTTGTTAGATCTTAGTAAATATGATATTTCCATTCTTGTCTATAAGTTTGTTTTTCATAATAACTAACTAATTTTCTAGGGTTTCTAGGGCTTGTTAGTAATTTGATTCGAATCTAAATGGATCTTTAATTTCAATTTAAAGTTCATGATCGTTTATCCTATTTGTGTGTTTATGAGTTGATTGCTTGTTTGGTTATTCGGCCGGTAATTGAGTATGTTTTAGTAATTAGATCAAAATTCGAGAGATAAGATTTAATTATGGAAGAATAAACACATGATACATAAAAAGACTTAAATCGGGAGATTAAGGAATTTATGTAATGAGAAATCAATCTTAGGTACTTTTGGGAGTTGTTATGTTTCAATCAGATTGAGTAAGGATACCTCTGGTGACATAATAATCAACCGGTTAACTGACTCGGGAGAGCTGTTAATTCGACATATATATGTGATTGCTTATATAAGATGATTGATTAATGAACTTGAGTTGGTTAATGTGATATTTTGATGAGAATTAGATGAAAGCATGTCCTAGAACCTATCTTAGATATCTGTTATTCTGGAGTAAATTTATCTGCATAGTTACTTTTCTATTGAATTAATCTGTAATTGGTGTGATTTGATTTTCTTAGATAAAGTTGAAAATTGAATTTGAGTAATTAGTTAGTGACTAGATAGCCAGTCGGGATCGACCTTGCTCACCACTTCTACACCCTACACCGTATACTTGCGGGAGTAACTAAAAGAAATTAATGAACACATGACATGACATAGGTTTGTTTTTTTGCTTCACATGAACATAGTATTTTCGTGGATTACCATTATATAAAGAGGGTCACACACACATTGGAATGTCATGAAAAATTATGAGAAGAAAAAATTACTCTCAACTCTTTCGTTTGTATGAGACAAATTTCGTGGAAGGGATATGAGTGTTTAATAATTTTGGTGTAGGGCTTATTGTGAGTGTTATGAATTTCGTGCGAGGTTTTATTGTTAGAGGGAATTTTGTTGAATTTTCGTGGGTGGGGTGAACAATTTCGTGCAATTTTCGTGGGTAGTGAAGAATTTTCTATAAATTTCGTGGGAATTTCGTGTATGGTTAAGAATTTCGTGCAATTTTCGTGGATGTGTTGAAGAATTTCATGGAAAGATCATTCTGTGGGAAAGAAAATTCTAGGAAATTTCGTGTACTCGGAGACATTTTCGTGGAAAGGTATGTTATTTTCTTAAATTTTATTTATTAGAATTCGTTGTTATTTTCATAAAATTGTTGTATTAGAATCCGTTGTTATTTTCGTGTCAGGTATTTAATTTGCGTTTCAATGTAGATATGATAATATTAATTTACCTTTAGACGAAAATGCCACCTATAATTATTTTCATGTAAGATTGAGCTTGATACGTATAGGGTTAGATGAAAATTAATATTTGTTGATAGCTTACTCGAATTAATAAAGAAAACAAATTACGTGGAAGGTTGACACATTTATATAGGTATTATTTTCAACCCTTATTAATTTTTGTAATATTTGAAAGGGTGTGCGTAATAGTATTTTGTATTTTAGAATTATTACAACTCACGAAATATGATTATAAATCTTTTTTTTCAGTAGTTGGATTATTATTTAATATCATGATTTATATATTTATATATATTGTTACTTTTAGTTTATATTTGCATTTTATGTTATAAATATTGATAATTTGTAAATTTATTATTATATTTTGAACAACAGCTTAAAAAAGGGCTAGTGACATGTCTGTCGTGGTTTGGTATGGGGCTTTTTGGCAAGGTATGGATTACCAAAACGGTATAAAGAAGTTGTTGAACCTGCAAAGAATGACATTTGATGATCTATTATTTTCAATTCATGATCTGGTGAGTGTCGACATTAGTTGTTGGACATATGTGTTCCACTCACTAGTTGACATAAATGGAAGAGTGAAAAAGATAAAGATAAAAAATGATTCTGATTTGTTAACCGTATTGTCCATTATCGATGAAGATCTGGTCATTTTTGTTTATTTGAGAAGATTAAATCCAGGATTTTCTGCAAGGGGTGAGGGAACAACAACTCAAAATCCTATCCATGGTCAGATGGATTCGACAATTTTTAATGTTGGATCCTCGTATCGAGATGAAGGGACTGTCTTTGATGAAAGTAATGTTGGACGTGGTAAAGTGTTTTCGACTTTCGATTATGATGTAGAGGTGACCCACTTGGACGACAATGCCACACCAAAGTTCATTTTTTCTAATGTTCCAATTGGAATGCAAAATGATGAAAACTTTGGTGTATCATGGAGGATACCGAATGAAAATAACATTACGAGCAGGGCTTCTATACCGACAACGAGCAGGGATTTTTCACATCGCCAACTTCTGGTTGTGTTGACTTTGATAATATCGACTTAAATTTATCTTCCATTGGTGTTCGACAAAATGAAGAAATAGAGAATGAGAAAATAGGAGTAAGAATTCACACGGATGATTGCGCTCGATCAGGTATTTTTCTATTATTCATATATTAAAATGTACGGGTTTGACTGGTAAACATAAAAAATTAATTTTTATATAAATTTGGTAGATCAAAACCACGAACAAGACGATTACGTCCCAAGTGTTCAGATAAATGAAGATTTTGTTTTGGATGAAGAGGAGTTAATAGCGTTGGATAATGACCAACATGATGCCTATCGGGAATTCTTGGCTTTCGTTTGGAGTAACCCCCAGTAAATCCTGAGGAAGAGTGTACGATTATTCGTAATGCACGACCATAATGGTTCATTTCCGAGATTCCATTCTTCAATGAGCCTGGTGGTTACGAGTTCGCCCACAACGAGATGGATCGTCATGGACTGCAAAAGGGATCTACTTTTAATAACAAAAGCGATTTGAAGAAGGTGGTTGGGTTATACCATTCAAAGAATCATGTCGAATATCGTGTTGAGTTATCAGATAAATACAGATGGACATTGAAGTACGTACACAAAGTCTGTCAGTTTATGCTCAATGCTTATGAGAAATATGGGTTATGGAAGATTGCAAAAATTATTGTGCCGTACACATGTGAGTCTGACTTGAATCGTTGTGCTCCTAGGAAGGTTCACTCGAATACCATTGGTGAGTATTACGCTGACACACTACGAAGAGAAAACTCCACCCTTGTTTCAAGGGGCATCATTGAAGACATGAACCAACGATATGGATTACACGTTAGTTATAAGGTTGCACTCAGGGTTAAACGTCATGCAATGTGTCTTGCTTACGGCGATCCAGAAACGTCATTTTCAATGATTCCTAAGTACTTGGAGGTCTTGAAGGTTTCCATTCCCAACTCCTATACAACTCTGAAAAAACACAAGAATGGGTAATTCAAGTATGTGTTTTTCGCTTTAGCAACCTCTATTATGGGTTTTCAACAATATTCACGACCTGCTATAGTGGTGGATGGTTGTCATTTGAAAGGACAGTATAAAGACATCAAATTTGTGGCAGTGACAAAAGATGGTAATGACCAGATATTTCCACTGGCAACAGGGATCGGCAATATCAAAAATGATGAATCATGGCATTGGTTTTTCACTCATTTGCGCGAAGCGTTTGGTTGCCGAGAGCATTTGCTCATCGTTTCAGATCAACACCAAAACATTAGTAATGTCATTAAAGCAGTGTACCCAGATGCATCTCATGGTCTCTGTTGTTTCCACTTACAACAAAATTTAGCCAAACATGGATCGCATTTGGTTAGACTTTTCAACCGGGCAGCATACTGTTACTAGGCCACTGAGTTCGAAAGGTACTCCACGTTATATCATGTATTAATAGTCCGTTAGAGTACGTGTTATCATGTATTAATTGTAATGTAAATTTGTTGCAGCTACATGACCTTCATTCAGAACACAAATATACAAGGTGCACTGGATATATTAGAGAAAGAAAAATAAATAAGGTGGGCCCGGGTTAAGTGTTCAGTACGAAGATTTAACTTCATGACATCTAATGCCGTGGAGACATGGAATTCTCGTCTACTTTGGGCTAGAAAACTTCCTGTTTGTTCTTTCCTGGAATGTGCGCGACGGATAACAGAAAAATGGTTCTATAAGAGGAGAACGACTGCTCAAGAAAGGGATCATACTCTCACAAGGTCTGCACATAAAAGATTGTTGGATGTTGTGAAACAAGGACGCCGAATGCAAGTGAGTCAACTTGGGCCACACAAATACAGAGTCACGGATGACAGTAAGATGTTTCTCGTAGACATAAGTCATCTTTCATGCACATTGAGATTTTCCAAGAGGATTTGATACTATGTGCTCATGCATGTGCCGCCATCAGGTGATACGGATAAAAAACGATCTTTTACAAATTTGAGAAGTTTTGTAATATTTCAATTCATAAAGTGTTCGATTTTATACGTACAGTTTCTCAAGAGATGTCATCACGTCATACGTGGCACCATATTACACGACCAGTTTGTTGATTGGGATGTGGGCATGTGAGGTAAATCCTGTACCAGAACCGCAGGATTGGGTAGTTTCACATTCAGTTATGAAAGAAGTTTGTTTTCCCCCTGATAAACCAAAGCAAGCTGGCCGCCCAAAAGGCAAACAAATTCCTTCGACTGGTGAATATGCTAGTGGATCCCGCAACACGACCCCTTGTGGAGTGGCCTCGGTTCCCCCTGACAGTACTGAATGTCTTATAAATGCTCATGGCATTCCAAGGAAAAAGTATAGATACTCACTCTGCAAATCAAAAAACCATACAAAACGAAAGTGTCCTTTGTACAAAAATCTTAATAGGTTGCAAGATGAGTGAATTTTACATATGTCTGATTTAGCGTTTGTGAGTAGGGAAACTTCTCGTATGCATGTACGGATTGGGCCACATTGTTGCTTTGCAGTTATCAAGTTTTTTATTATATCATTCACTAGTGCTTGTCAAGAAAAGATCCTGATAAACTTGTAATCCAAACAAGGACCAAAATATCGCGATATTTCGATGAAATATCGTGAAAATGAAGACACCGAAATAAGAATAGGCTTTCATTTTTTTTCCGGTCAAACTATCACGATATTTCATGATATTTCGCCAAAATATCGTTAATATTTCGATTTCGGTCAAAATATCGTGATATATCGCGATAATGTCGGTGGTTGATAGTGCACGCGTTATGTTTGTTTTTTTTACTTTTTTTTTTCTTTTTTTCTTTTTGCGCAATGAGTCAATGACTGTAATTTTCTTTTTTCTTTTTTTTTTCTTCCTTTTTTTTCCTTCCTAAAATGATGCGATTTCTCACTTTTTTTTCCCTTTTCATTATTAATTTAGTTTAAGTGAATTTCTTTTTCTTTTTTTATTATGAATCTATTTATAGTGTATTTAAAAGATATTTATTAAAATTGAGTTATTTATCTCTCTTTTTATATATCTATATTTTTGTCTATGAGTGGAGCAAACAATTATTTTATATAAATTTAGTTAAATTGTTTAAAATAAATTAGTACTCTAACATTTAGGTTCCTCTCATAATTTAATTAAGTTTAGTTAATTTTTTTGAAATTTAGTAAAAGGATTATGATGAATATAATATTAATGTATCTCTATATTTATTGTAGTTTAGATAATACAATTACTTATTTATCGGCGTGGTCCTCAAGCTCCAGCCATAATGTGAAGTCCTCCATCGAATGATTTAATCTGCGGTTTAGGGGCCTTGCGTACGGACTTTGAAGATAACGAGAAAGAGGCCTCCGATATACTTCTAAAATGCCGGCACCACTGGCATCTGGAATGTCCCTGAAATGCAATGACGATGAAGCGGAGCCCTGCTGCTGACAACCAAACCCATCCATCTGAACATGGAATGTAGGTGTGTCGATACCAGTAGTCCTAAATGGGACCATAGTAGAGCACAGATTGATAACATGTGTTTGAACACGACTCTGTGGGAAATGCTCTTCCTCGAGCTATGTCGCCCACGGGCCTGAATCAGGAGGGTTGTAATGAAATCTAGATGGAGAAACGTACTCAGAACTGGCAGGACCCTCGTACTCGTATGCAGAAGGGCTGTGCTGCTGATATGGAGAAGATGACTCGTAATGGAAGAAGAAGAATCGATCAAACTCCTGCTAAATCATCCCGGAAATTTGTCGCTCCAACCGGTCATACTCATCCCTAATAATCTCCTCCAAATGGGTCTGCATATGACTAAAATGGTCATCGATGACACGAGTGAGTCGGTCAAGCAGATCATCGTAGCCTGCAGATGCGGGAGGTACGGATGGTGCCGGAGCATCCGATATGTGAAATGGAGAAGATCGGTGTGTGAATCCTTCATGCCGACCTCCAAACTCAGGCATGCTATGCTCATGATCCGGGACATCTGGTGACGACCCACCCTCTCTGTACATGTCCTGTACATCGTCCTCGACAGATGACCGAGTGGACGAACGGGTCGTAGTTCTTGTCGTCACTTGTCTAGATCGCACTACCCCCATGGCTAGGCTTAGAATTAGATGGCATGGTCACTGCGCCACTAATATCACCACCTGGTCGGCCTGGATCCCGGACCCTAGCCGGCTTATGGCCACGTCGCTGCTCAGGAGGCTGGACACCCTCAGAGAGCTCTACATCGATGAACTGCCAGTACAACATGCGACTCTCCTCGGGGGTGGGTTCAAGATACTCAAAACATACAACCTGCAATATCACACAATTACATATAATAAAAAAACAAATGAAAGTGCAACCCTAATAGTTGGGTTCGTGCAATTTTGCATTAAAACAATTTACCTCTTTATTCAGTTTTTGGGTCACATTGCAAGTGGTCCTCTTAGTGGATCACTTCAAACACCGAGGCATGACTGATGAGTTATCTAGTCGAAGACTAGCAAATTTACCTATCGCAGGTATGGCCTCGTATGCCCAAATCTGCACATGACTCGAAATGTTACTAGCAATGTTAATAAATATTATCTAACAAACTCAAATCACGACAGAATCACTAACCAGTAGAGCAATAGAGAAACCGTAGAAATGGTAAGTGAACGTCCGGTTTCCCTCCAAATGTGGAATAGTATGTGGAATATTGTCTATGTGTCTACACAAAGTAAGGAAAGAAAACTTTCCCTATGGAAATCTCTTCCACAAATCGTCTTGCTCCACTAAAACCCAGACCCACTTATCGACTTTCGTCATCCATATGTCGACACCGAGTAAAATACAATATAACACAAGGATCTTGGCAATTCTAATAGCATCCTCAGCGTTCTGACAAAATTCTCCATCTACAAATTGCTGATAGAGGGATGATACTGTCAAACGAGCATTACCAGCAACAACTCTGTTATAAATTCCAACAGCCGGTGGAATGTGTCTGTCAGATGGATCGAAAGTGGAGTCGCCAAACCGCAAGCCGGTAATGAGTGCAAACTCCCTTTTTGAGAATTTACAAATACGATTTCGGCCAATGCAGAACCATCTCTCATGCTCGGGCGATCTTATACTGGGTCGCATCTCACGAGACATGAGAACATGTAAGAAATTCTTGCATGACTCAAAATCAGTCATCCAAAATAGTAGATGACCGAATGATGTCATCGTAAATCTACGGAGACATTCCCTATCTACCGCTAACAGCTCGGTCTTGATATCCTCCAATAAAGTGATCCGACAATATCCATTGATCTGCACCATACGACCTTGACAAGCATGACGGACCCAGACAATATCCTATAATAATATATACGAATAATCACTAAGTAATTCTCCATATAGTTGACCCGAACGTAATTTCATTATTAATTAATAAAAAATGAGTAAAGACAGGAATTTATTTATTAGCGATCATTTTCGGGAATTCTTTATCGGTCTTTCAACCACAATTTTAACATCTAGTGATGTACATCAAAAAAATTATGAAATATCATTCCAAAAAAGGAAAAATCCTATGGACACATTTCTTTGTTCCAAGTTTTGTTTACAAAATGATATAAATAGCATAAACGAAACACATTTTTTTAATTAAATAGACATACAAATTTTTTGGTACTGCATTATTGAGCAATTCAACCCTAAATTACACGTATAATTTACGTGTACGCTTAAACATGATCACAAAATTACGTGTAATGCTAATTGAAAATTTTAACATTTTATATACGAACATGATTTCAGATAAATTTCGTGTGCCCCGACTGTTTTGGATTTCCGTGTAGAAGATCACAACCTAAATTTCCTAAGTTAGGTTACACTAGGAATAAATAGGGTTTTTTTTCAAAATTTTGTAACTTGCTCCATACAAGGCCTTAATTTCGTGTGACCTTAAATGAAATAACACTACAATTTCGTGGAAATAAAAGATTAATTTTCAGGAATAATAAACTAATTTTGTGGGAATAATAAAATAAATTTCGTGGAGGCCAAATGTTAAACAAAATTTCCTATTTTTCGTGGAAATGTTGGGTTCGTCTAATTTTCATGGAAAGACATACATAAAATTTCATGGAATTTTTTGACATACACGAAATTAGCCACAAATTTTGTGGAGATTTCATGGCAATTTCATGGATAGGTTATTTAAATGAAATTGTAGTCTAATTTCGTGGATGACTACTTTTGTGCAAATTTTGTGGCAATTTCGTGGATGGATTAACTAAATGAAATTCCACCTAATTTCGTGGAAATTTCGTGGACGGTTAATTAAACGAAATTACAGACTCAACTATAAATCCAATTTCGTGGAACAAGTTTCAGATTCAACCACATCCAATCGATAGATACGAAGCATAAATTAAACAAAATAACATACAAATCCGAATAAAATTCTTGATATTTCAACAACAAACCCAAAAATTACTAAGGTTTAGAGAACTTACCTATTCACCCAACTCCATTCGTGGCGGCTTGTCAAATTTCGTGGGCGGCGGCGACACTATTATAGCGACGAGGTGTTAGTGATGACGACAATAAATTTCGTGTTTGACAGCGGGGAGAGGCAAATTTTCGTGGCCTTTTTGCCGGCGGCGGAGGCAATAATTTTGTGGCCTTCTCGAAATTTCATGGGGCTGTGGAAATTTCGTGGCGGAGGGCAACCAAGGGAGCAGTCAATTTTGTGAAAAAATTGTGAAAGGGATGATGTACAGTCAATTTTTTTTTCAAAAATAAGAAAAATCTAATTCAAACCCTAATTCAGGCCCCTTTTTGACTAGGCCCAATTGGATGTGATTTACCGTTAATTTGGAGCCGCAATTTTTCGGAATTGTTAGAGAGAGGGTGGGTTGTGTTACAAAGTGTGTAGTTTGTTTTTTTTTTTTTTTTTTTTTTTTTGAATTGTGTAATTTTAGATATAAATATATTTACGTGTGTAAAAATGTCAATCCAAATTACTATTTGTGTAATTTTGGTTTTGGTCCCATTGCTATATGACTATAAATTTACTATTCCATAAATTTCTTGTAAGGTTTTTGTAAACGTGATTAAAAATGCATGTTGATTTGTATGGACAATGTTAATCATCCATTTCCAAACATGTTTTAGAAATTGTTCAATGTTAAGAATAACATTGCATACATTTTTGAGTTTCTAATTTTATATAAGAGTTGAAATTCAATTACGCTAAATACATGTCAAATTGAACATGCAATCAAATTAAAAAAATTAAGTTGAAGTAAGCTAACTGTTTGTTTTTAATTTTTAGTTGTGAACACAAGTGTACGGCTAAGATAGTAGATATTTGAAATTTAAGAGTTGATTGTTATCTTAAAAGATCAATAAAAAATACATGAATAAATAAAAAACGAACCCTTGCAATGCACATACGATTCACTAGATCTTGTAAATCTGATAATAAAATCAATATTGTTAGTCATCTTACTACTTTTATTTTTTTGAAATAAGTACTTCATTTGTTAGTTTATCAAGTAAACTATATAATTAGAACTAGAATTTACATAAAAATATATAAATCAATAATAAAATATTTACAAAAATTATGAGAAATATTGCATAACATCATTTATTAATATTTTGAGTCAAATCATTATTTTGTAACTTTTTGTTAGATTATTAAAAGGAAAAATGAGACACTTTAAATACAAGGTGATAATCCGAAATTAAATATCTATACTTTACTAATAGCAGGAAAGTTGGAAATAATTTCAGAATTGCCACTTTCCCTCTCAAAAATGTTACATCATAATGCTGACTGTGCAAATAATTTCCTTTTCTTTTAATTTCATTTTGATTTTCTAAATAATTTTGAGTCAGACTTCTTCTTCAAGCCATTTGAATGAGGTTTTCTCTCCATTATACTATATAAGTTCTAAGTGGTTGATTACAATATACATTGAACAATTGAGCAAATGAGCAAGAAAAGAAATAATAGAGATGAACATTAAACTGAAAATAAGAAGAAAATTCGTGGGGCCTTAAAATGTCAAAATAAGAAGAAAAATTAGAGATGGAAGCTGCAACATTAAACAAAAATTATTTTTGTTTCATTTTGGTAACTTGAAATCATATACTTGAGCTTGAATAGAGAGTTTTTCAATGCTCGCAGCACATCCCTCACAATCCAAGCTGACGACTCTCACTCCATCATCTACATATCAACTAAAAAAAAACCACAAATTGTAATAAATAGTGTGTATTATTAATATGGAAAAAGGAATAATTGGAGAGGAATAAATGAAGGAGAAGAGGAAAAGGGTTGTGAGAGAGGGGTTGAGGTGGAATGAGACAAAGGTGGGCGAAAAAGAGAGATGAAGGGGAGCGACGAAAGGCGGAGGCGGCGGCGACGACAAAGAGGAGGGATGATGGGTTAGAGTTTTATTTCCATTGTTTCTTTTATATATATGTGTGTGTGTGTGTCAATATATGTGTTGAAGATGAAGAGATAATTTAACCTAAATAAGAATGTGCCTATTAAGATTGGGTCTTAATGGTAGGATTTGAAAAAAAAAAACTTTTTCTTTTTTATTGGGCTTTTCTAAGTAATGAAATGGATGATAATATTGTTTATTAAATTAGAAACATAATACACACAAAAAAGACGTAAAGAAATATGGAAAAAATATCTAAAAATCTGATAAAATCTTCAATATAAGTGTATAACAACAAATAAAATATGAGATGAAGTATATAAAATGTTATATGATTTTATAAATGCTATATGAGATAAATTATATAAAGTATAATTGATATAATAAACGATATTTTTCACATGCTTATTAAATGTATTCATTTTCATGTTAAAAAATTATTAATTATATACATTGTCAAAAAGAATATATTAATTAATTACAATGTTTACAAATAATTAAAACTTAATTTCCTTTTCATTAAAGATCATAGTTCAAAATATGTACACAATCTTTTAGTATAATAATTAAAATTATAATTTAACTAAAAATATAACAATTCGTGCAATACATGGATGCACTGTCATTGTATTAAAATGATTTTGTTATATAATAATACGCGCAACGTGCGGGTACACTACTAGTTTTATTAAAGAAAAAACAGTAAATATCTTTATTTTCGATTTTCGCGATAAATTTGTAATAAAACATTACTACTTCCAAGCCAATATTGCTACTGCCAATCCATCGGCTGCTTGTAACCTTTGCAAAACTCTGAAAACAGATCGAAGATTCCTTTTTACAGATTCACGCAACCGTAATCACAATAAAGACAGTACTAATAATGCCCTCCGCCCCTAATGAATCTCCGGCCGAAACTCAGATCGCCGCCGCTCTCCGCCGCCGCCGCTCCTCACTTCAGTAAAACCTCACTGTCGAAAATGCCCCGTAAGTCTCTCCTAAGACCCACGCTTGCCCTCGCTTTTCTCCTCTCCATTTTCGCCATCTACGCCTTCATCTTCCACTCTCCTCCGAATTACAGCTCTCGCACCGCAATTGGTTTGGATCGTCACAGTTTTCGTTCTCGCGATCATGATAATGGTGTTAATCAGAAGGTGAAGATATATATGTATGATTTGCCGAGGAGATTTACGTATGGGGTGATCGAGAGCTACGCGGCGGCGCGTGGCGGAGAATCTGTGGGGAATGACGCGCTGCTGAAGTACCCCGGGAATCAGCATTCCGCCGAGTGGTATTTGTTCTCCGATCTGAATCGTCCGAGTGAAGAACGGGTCGAATCGGCTGTGACTCGGGTCATGGACCCGGAAGAAGCCGACCTTTTTTACGTGTCATTTTTCTCTTCACTGAGTCTCGTTGTTAATCCGATTCGACCTGCTACTGTGAACGTTTCTTCTGATAGGGCTGTTTATAATGATGAGCAAACTCAGGTATTATACATTCAAAATTTCCATTGCTTATTTGCTAATGAGCTTTGTTCTTATGTATTTGGCAATTCATACGAGGTGCTAGATGATCATTTTATCATTTCAGTGTATATAATACTGTGTTGTATCATGCTCTTGAACTTCATTGGATTACTGTATATTACCAAATGAGAAGTTATCTTTACTTGGAGTCATTCGATCCAGTTTAATAACAACTAAGTAGTAGTTTACAGATTTTCTCGAATGATGTAGGAGGCATTGATGGATTGGTTGGAAGAACAAGGGTATTGGAAGAGGAATAATGGGTGGGATCATGTATTTATATGTCAGGATCCTAACGCTTTGTATAAAGTCATTGATAGAGTGAAGAATGGGGTGCTACTAGTTTCCGATTTTGGGAGGTTGGCTCGCAATCAAGCTTCTCTAGTGAAGGATTTGATTCTGCCATATTCACATAGGATTAATACATATAAAGGGGATATTGGACTGGAGAACCGCAAGTCCCTGCTGTTCTTTATGGGGAATCGGTATCGAAAAGAGGTAATACTCTGCTTTCTTTCCTGTTGATGATGTTCATTGCATGTTTATGTATTTATGCACTTATTCGGAAAGGGTGAATGTGTGCTCCGACTTCTGTAATTTATGTTTACTTGCGTTGTATGATAAGTCAGTAACTAGTATGTAAATAAATAGTGAGTTTTAAGTTGCTACTTTGTTTCATCACTTTCCTTCTCAGATACAGATAATTTTGCGCCAAGATAATGAATCCTATGAATTATGATGTCTAAACTTAATGAAAAAAGGGTTCCATTTTTTCACTGCCTATAATTTTGAAAGAATGAAAGACCGGATTTATATATATCTATACATTCGTACTCTTTTTTAACAAATTTGGAAGTAGGAGTGGGTGAAGGGTTAGTACCCGATCTCCTCAATAGAGAAGGCTAGGGTCCAACTATTTTTCCTAACAAGAGTTAGAAAGAAGGACCAGATAATTAGATGCATTAATGTGACAAACCTTTTCTTGTTGTTGTAAAAGTTGCCTCCTGCCTTCCGTTTTTATATGTAAGTTTTTACGTGTCTAGACTTATGAACATTTTGATAGTTGAAATGCATGGTTTCTGCTAATGATTTATGATGTCCATGGCTGTTCTATATGGTGACTTGTGTGTGCATTTACACCTGAGTTGGTTTTATGTGGAACATAGGGTGGTAAGATTCGTGATTTGCTCTTCCAAGTGCTTGAGAATGAACGGGAAGTTATAATAAAACATGGAGCACAGTCTAGGGAGAGTCGCCGTGTAGCATCGCAAGGAATGCATACATCAAAGTTCTGTTTACATCCAGCTGGTGATACTCCATCAGCTTGCCGACTTTTTGATGCTATTGTGAGTTTATGTGTTCCTGTGATTGTGAGCGATTACATTGAGTTGCCTTTCGAAGATGTCATAGACTATAGAAAGATTGCCATTTTTGTCGATACAAACACTGCTGTTAAACATGGGAACTTGGTAAAATTGCTGAGAAGAATCAGTACGGAGAAGATATTGGAGTTCCAAAAGGAATTGCAAAAGGTAAAGTCAGTTGATTTACCTCTCCATGCATGGAAAAAAGCATAGCTTTGTATATATGCAAATCTGAGAAGTCCCAGCTCATATTTTCTTGCATTTCAAATTGCTCAATTTGGTTTCCATTTGATTTTGCTAAGGCTCTTCTCTCTCTCACACTCATCTAAACACATTGATGTTATTCAGGTGAAGAGGTACTTTGAGTATGAGGATCCAGATGGGACAGTTCAAGAAGTTTGGCGCCAAGTTTCTCAAAAGCTGCCTCTCATCAAACTTATGAGCAACCGGGATAAACGAATTGTGACACGGGACCTAATCGAGCCAGATTGTTCATGTCTCTGCTCTAACCAATCAGGAGTACACACGACGCTATGATATTCCCATTGGAGTTGATTTTGGCAGGTTAGAATCTCTAATTTCACATCAATGTTTGGAAGATTATGTAATCATCATCAAGAAAAATGTCAACTTGCCGAGGCTGGAGAGATTAATTGATCAGGCTATAGTTGCAGTTAGTTCCTTTTGGGGGGCATTCATTTAGCTAGGAATTGAGAGTATTACAATAAAGATGCTTGTTATATACTTGAAAAATCAAGGTGATTTGTGATGTAACAGGAATTGAGTTGTACATTACCATACAGAGAATACCACAGCTTTTTGTGTATGTACCTTAGGCTGGTTCCTATTACAAAAGGTTGCTCACTTTCTATTTTATTTTGACATATACTTAAATTTGTCGCAACGCCAACCACTTGGTGGTTTTTCGTAGATTTTCCTATGAACTGATATAACGAACTGTTGCAATATTAGATAAAAAATGGACATCAGCTTAGAAAATTCTAGGAAATGCAGGATTTTGCACGATATAGAGTTCTTATATGATGAATACTCCTATTCATCTTGCTATCAAACATTCTATGAATAACCTATGACACTAAATCTTGGTATTGATTACTTTCTTCCCATCACATTGTAAGTTCATGGCCAAAATCCAGAGTACCACAACAAAAAGTAATGTATATAATTGAGCTTATCACAAAATGGCTGACATTTTCACCAAGGAAATGTCAATAGAAATCTCTCTCTCTCTCTCTCTGTGTGTGTATATATATATATATATATATATATATATATATATATATATATATACAAGTCTTACTAATATGAATAGTGATGACACTAGGAGGACATGGAGATGTCGAACGAGTTTTAGAAAATCTACGACAAGGAAGCCCCTGCAAATGAAAACCTTCATTTATCTTGTATCTTAACCTGGCGGCCATTTCATCTGTCTCCCTCCAAGTACATGCAAGTGAAGATGGTAAACAGATTGACCTAGAAAGATATTCAGAGAGAACGATGAATTAGAATGGAAAGCATAACCTGCTTTTGTAACTTTAGTTGAAGAAAACCAAATGTAAGAGCCTTGCAAAAAAACATATGCAATGGCTTGAACATGGATTCTAAGTGAAAGCCCGAGAGAGATAAAGAGAGAGAGAGAGAGAGTTACAAGCAGATGGTCCACTGTTAATAACAACACGAAAACCATCGCTGATGCCTTCTTTCTCTGCCACTATTTTAGCGGCATAAAGAAGGCGACCCAGTACGTCTTCATGTCGTTTTTCAGCCTATCAAACATCATACAATTAAATTTGAATCAGTAAAGAAAGTTTCCTTTTATGTTATCCCATTGCTCAGAAAATATGATCTATAAATATGAACCACTAACTGCAGATTAGTTCATGACAAATATGATCAATCATTATTCTAACAAAAGAGGTTAAAGAAACCAGTACCTTTCCCAGATCAGTTAAACCATCTCGTATCTTTGGAATGACTAGAACATGAACTGGAGCCTGGGGGCTAATATCTCGAAAAGCAAGAACCGATTCATCCTCATATACAATGGCTGAAGGGATCTCCTTTGAAATAATCTTGTCAAATCTAGAAAGAAAAATGAATAATATAGCATGAAAGTATGCTCTAGGTACCGCCACTAAAATGAACAACAATACTAGTACAACAAGAAATTTCTCAAGAGCACTACTCGAGTCAATTTCCTAGTCAATTTTCTAGTCAGCTAAAGTGAAACCATGCAATTGTCAATAAAAACAACTCTAAATGACATTGAGTCATTTCTTCCCAAGGGCATATTCTAATCAATATTAAACAAGATTTGATAGATGTTGGAAGCTCTACTATCTTTCACACCCTAAATTGCGGCCTTAAGTCGTGAAATGCTGCAAATTAAGGAAAGAAGGAATAAGAGGAAAAAGGAAACGAAGAAGCAAATCAAGATAAAAATAACAAAAAGAAGGAAAAAGCTCATGCAAAACACAAACAATAAATCAATCCCAATTTAATGTTATCTTCAGGTTGAAATCTTAAGATGTGTCTGGAGTCGATTAATAAACTTCATTTAGGATTAGAAGATAAAAATATGCTATAATAAGCCGGTTTAAGAGATTCGAACATTGTTGGTGCCCCAGTATCAGCATTGACTGCTGCAGCTCTAGCAGCAGCCTCTTCATCGCTTGTAGCACTGACAGATGACAAATCCCTGAAAGAAACAAAACGGATAATAGAGTAAATACGAAACACTATACATAAATGAGTCATAGAATCATTAAGTTAAAAAAGAACATAAGCTAAAAGGGTGCGAAAATTTTCGACACAAAGATCATACAAACATCATGACCACCATATTCTTCACTAACATGCTATTTCAATTCAAATGCCAAGATTCAGAGTAAATTGTATCCAAAACACAATTCTAGGTGCATGATGTTATATAGGACGATCCTCATACACGTAATTAGAGTCGCATTTCTTCCTGGCCTATTTCATAACATCGAAGCAATACCACATCAATGCAAACAAGTTCATAGAAACTCACGTCTAAATGACTATTTGTCAACAAAATTATCAGATAACCTTTCAAAACTAAGAAAATTCATAACCGTAGTAAATTATTATCTTAAACCTAAAATTTAGTTCAAAATTCATCAAATACCTCCAATCACTGAAAAAAACCTAAAATTGACACGCAAACAAGTAATGCAGGTAAGAAATAAGGAAAATCAACGGCACAACAATTACAGCAGGAAGTACAACAAAAATCAAAACCTGCGGAACTGAATTGGGCGACGAATAAGAGTGAAAATCGCATTATGAGGAGTTCGATTAGATTCTCTGATGAAGCTCAATGCTCGCGTAGATAACGGACCACTGTTACAGAACGACGTCGCTTAGCAATCAAATTGAATTCCAGAAAATGAGAAGATAAGTGAAACAAAGAAAGGAAGAGTGATAGTTAGAGAGAGAAAGGGAAAACACCGGAAGAGAGAGAGGGAATTCATGGCAGCCATCAGCAGACTATAGTTGCTTCCCCACCCCGATTTTGTTCTAAACTTCCACAATTTTTTATTATTTTATAATTTGAATCAAAAGTATTATATCTTTTGAAAAATAAATTACAAATGAATAAAAACACTACAATTTCTTTTTTATTTTTTTATTTTTTTGAATTACATCTAGCTTCCTTGAAATCTCAAGTTAGTGAAAATTAAATTAATAGGAAAAAAACGCCTTTTTTTTATTAAGTTGAATAAAATAGTAATAAAAAATAATAATAATAAAATTATTCTAATAATAATAAGGTTGATTTGAAGTAATGAAATGAATGATGCCATCTTTCGGCCCATTAATTATAGCCCAAAGCCCAACTAATGAAGTGGATATGAATCTAGATGGATGATAGAAACCAAATAATGCATGTTTCTGAAATTTAGAAAGGCCAAAAACATTAGAAAATGTAACTCAAAATTATTTCAGTTGATTGTGTGAATGTGGATATTTTGGCAAATAATTAATTGTTAGAGAATTTGCTATAATAATGCGTAGAAATAAAGAACAGCAACAGTGGGCCAGCATCTGGCCCAATAATGTTATCACTTCCGACAGTTTTAGGCCCAATAATAAGGGCCTACTAATCTTATCTCACAGTCCTGCCGTACTGACCCCACTAAATATTCTCTACACCGAAAATAAATCTCTCTTCCTTATATTTATTTATTTATTATTAATTTTAGTATATTAGAAACTATCTACTCTTATATTCTTGCATATGTTTTAGTACTGCTAAATTCATATGTTTATTATTCCATTGCTTGTGAAAATATATTTGACGAATATAAGTATATTATATGAATGGACAATTACTTGTCACCTTTTTGCCACTTATAGTTCGAATTATGTGTCTAGTTCATCTAATGTGGTTTGATAAGTATCTCAACCGTATATCAAATGTAATAATTGATATTATTTCTGTCCACTCTACTAATTTTATTGTGATCAACATGATTTTAAGAAACCATGAGGGACACTTCCTATCTTGCAAATCTATTATTCATTCGTACTCATATGCTATTTTGGAAGCGGAGTCTATTGGTCTTAATGAGGCTTTAACGTGGATAAAAAATACGAGGCATGATCACGTTATTTTCGAGATGGGTGTAAAATGTGTTGTTGATACATTATATGCAAACGGTGAAGACTTGTCAGGAGTTAGGAGTGATAATCTCAAGTAGTCGTAACATTCTCAAACATTTCACTAATTCTTATGTTTACTTTTAAAAAAGAGAGTCGAATCGTGTTGTTGATTTTCTCGCTCACCAAGCTATCAATCTTCCCGATCCTTTGATTTTTGTTGAAACTCCTAGTTTTGTAGCTAGTCTACTGAATCAAGATTGTAAATATTTACATGATTAATGAATTAATTTCTTTTATTATATACAAAAAAAAGTATACTTCAATTCAAAAAATGACATTTTTTTTTGTATTTTCAATAATAATAATAATAGATTTTAAGATGGTAATAGATTTTAAGATGGTAATAAATATGGTGAATAAATATTGTGGGAATGGTTAGGAGACATGGATGGTGCAGGTGTTAGTCAGTTCTTGGACAGTGGTGGGGCCCACCTCCTCATCTTCAACAAAAGCTATCTAAAAAATTCCATTATGGAGTTTTCATTCATTCTCACTTTTTATTTGATTCTTGGAATTGGAGAATGAGTCCCACTTCTTTCATCATAATTTCATAATTGACTAAATGAGTGAAGAATTTTAGTGCCAAGATAATGGCTCTCTCTCTCTCTCTCTCTCTCTCTCTCTCATAAAAGGGAGATAGATTTAGATTTCAAGAATATGCAAGAATGGAGATCATTGATGAAAGTGTGCAGCTTAAGGGAAGCAAAAATTTATGGGCCTAAATTTGTAAAGAGGAACATATAATTTACCAATGGAATCCAAGAAAAATAATTCTCTCTCTCCTCTCTCCACTATTGGAATTTTCTCTTGGATTCACACAGAGCATTGTTCATCAATAGTAATTTGCAAAAACGTGTGCCATCATTTGGTCACTCATATGATGAGTGGCGATAAAAGAAACTGTGCATGAATGATAGCGACATCAAAAGAAAAGATTAAAAGTGAGGTCTAGAAACAAAATTTTACTCAAACAATTTAACAACATTGACAAATACTAGAAAGAAAGATTTTATACATTATTATTAAATTCTCCATATATGCATTTCCCATTTCAACTCTCTCATGGTTGTGATATGAGAGAAGAAACCTTTTTCTGTTGTTAAAAGCCTACTTTGAGTAAGTTTACTTTATATATCCTTTTCTCTTTTTTTGTATTTCAATTTATTTTCTATTTTTCTTCCAATTTTAACAACAGATACTTCCTAGGTTTAAAAATTCACATATTGCAAGTAATGCATTACAGTGAATTAACTTCAAGATCCATTACCATTTTCTTGCAACCCTCTTAAACAACAACACATTTTCCAAAACACAACACTAAAAAGACAACATTTTTACCCTCAAAACCGTTATCTTTCACATATTTGATTTTCTTGAAATCCTCTTGCAGCACAGCAAAATTTCTGAAACACAACACTAAAAAGACGACAATTTTAACCTGAAACCGTTGTCTTTCATGAAAAGCTGACATGGATCTAAGGGGCCACAACAACTCAGGCTCATCAGATGAATCAGTCCTGGACTTAGAAAGATACCATTGCATCAACCTCAACCTCCCAGAATCAACTTCACAGACGTTCATGGCAGCCTCAGAGTCAAGTGCAGCATACTTCTCATGGCCCGCTTTCCGCATAACCGATGCCCGAGAAGACAGGGCCCACTACTTTGGCAATCTTCAGAAGGAGATTCTGCCAGAAACCTATGATCAAAGCCCAACTGGATTGCAGGCCACCACCTTGCTTGAGCTGATGACCATTAGAGCATTCCACAGCAAGCTTCTGAGAAGGTTCAGTCTTGGCACAGCCATTGGTCTGAGGATCAGAAGAGGGGTGTTGACTGATATCCCAGCCATACTTGTCTTTGTCGCAAGAAAGGTTCATAGGCAGTGGCTCACACCTGCCCACTGTTTGCCTTCTGCACTTGAGGTTTTATCTGCTGTGGTTTTGATCTTGTGTTCATGAAGCTTTGTTTTGTGTTTTCTTGAACGCTTATGTGTGATTGGTTGTGAAGGGGCCTGGAGGTGTATGGTGTGATGTCGATGTGGTGGAGTTCTCCTACTATGGTGCACCTGCAGCTGCACCTAAAGAGCAGTTCTATACTGAGCTTGTTGATGGCTTTGGTGGGACTGACTCTTACATTGGATCTGGTTCTCAGGTTATATATCTTCTAACTCATGATCATCTTTGTCTTTTGTATGTAGGGATGTTAATGGGCCGTTGCCCGACGGGTCAGCCCGTTTAGTATGAAGCCCGCTAGGGCGGTTGATCGGTTGGCTTGCTGACCCGTAATTTTTTTATTTTTGTTTTTTAATTATGTCGATTTTTTAGTTTTGAGTTTATGAATATTGGATATTCATTAAATGGAAGATAGATTTTCAATTATATATTTTCTTATTATAAAGTTTGATGTCTTCAGATTTGATTTAAGAAAATTCAATTTATGAGAATAGTATAATGTTTGTATTGCAATTTATCCACGAATTTTTCTTGTAGCAAACACAAATTCTCAGAGTCAATCTGATTTTAATGATATTGATTGTAAAGAAGAACTGAAAGTCAAATAGTTGTATTGTATGATTATTTTTAAATTTAGAACTTAGATACCTTAATATTTTGACTTTTATCATTCCAATGAATATGTAGAATTTTATTATTACGAATCATTTAGTTTTATATGAGAAATTTGAATGCTATGTACATATTGGTTCATATTTTACATTTAAAAAATAAAAATAATATATTTATTAATAGCTCGATTGTAA
This sequence comes from Scutellaria minor, assembly GCA_954870855.1. Classification (NCBI taxonomy): domain Eukaryota; kingdom Viridiplantae; phylum Streptophyta; class Magnoliopsida; order Lamiales; family Lamiaceae; genus Scutellaria; species Scutellaria minor. The sequence continues at coordinate 31,731,668 of OX940727.1, forward strand.
CCGATTTAACTCAAAATCCGCAAGGGCAACCTGTTTAACATCCCTAATTGTATGCTGTTTTCACTCGTGTTTATTCTTGACTTAACATTTAAAGTGTTTTCATGTATCTATGTTTAAGGTTGCAAGCCAAGAAACATATGGAACATTGGGTGCCATTGTAAGAAGCAAGACAGGAAATAGGCAGATTGGTTTTCTTACAAATAGGCATGTGGCTGTTGATCTTGATTATCCAAGTCAAAAGATGTTTCATCCTTTGCCACCAAGTCTTGGTCCAGGTGTCTATTTAGGTGCTGTTGAAAGGGCTACTTCCTTCATATCTGATGATCGTTGGTATGGCACTTTTGCTGGCACCAATCCAGGTAAAAATCAATTCTTGATCTCATGATACTCTCTATCTCATCTTTTTCTAACAATGGTGGGATATTTGATTGACTAATGCAGAGACTTTTGTTCGAGCCGATGGGGCATTCATCCCTTTTGCAGAAGATTTCAACATGGGAAATGTGACAACACTTGTGAAAGGTGTTGGTGAAATTGGTGATGTTAATAAAATAGATTTGCAGTCTCCTATTAGTAGTCTTGTTGGGAGGCAAGTTGTCAAGGTTGGGAGGAGCTCTGGCTTGACTAGTGGTACTATAATGGCTTACTCTTTGGAGTATAATGATGAGAAAGGGATTTGCTTCTTTACTGATTTTCTTGTTGTGGGAGAGAATCAGAAGACATTTGATCTTGAAGGTGATAGTGGAAGCTTGATTTTATTGACCGGTGAAAACGGGGAGAAGCCTTGTCCGATCGGGATTATCTGGGGCGGCACTGCTAATCGGGGCCGTTTGAAGCTCAGAGCCGGCCAGTCTCCGGAGAATTGGACAAGCGGAGTCGATTTGGGTCGCCTTCTTGATCTTCTTGAACTTGATCTCATCACTTCTTTAGAACGGCTTCAAGGTTTGTGTTTCTTATGTTTTAGGTTACTTTTAGTTCTAATGCTATATTTGTTCTGAATTTAAAGTGGATTTTGCTAGTCGAAATTTGAGAATTAGAAGGATTCTGTGAGTCTGGATTTTTAATTTTTTTTTGTGCTTGTTTTGAGATTTTACAGAGTAGAATTATAGTTAAGATGTTATTTTCACATTGAGAAACATAAAAAAAAAAATGTTAAGAAAAATAGAAAAAAAAAAAAAAACAGGAAGAATTATAGTATTTTGTAAATCTCAATCCACACATAACCTGGACTGAACTCATCAAAAAACCGATGAACTAAATCCAAAAAAAACATCCTTTGAACGATTGATGATCATTTTGATTGATCTTGCTTTTTAATAAACAGCTGCAGTGCAAGAGCATAGAGAAGCATCAGCTGTAGGAGTAGACTCGATTTATGGAGAATCTTCGCCACTTGAGTGGGCAACGACGAAAGATAAATCCGAAGAGAATTTCGACGTTCATGCTCTAAGCATCGCACAAGCTTCTAGTGATGAGGATTCTCAACATGGCGTAATGCCCCTATTTAGGCACAATGAGTTTCAAATCGAAGCTGGTTTTGAGATGGCTCCCGTTGTAGAGCACCAATTTATAGCGCAATTTTCATGCGAATCTCCGGTGAATGATGAGCATCAAGAAGAAAAGGAAAGGCAGAGTAACTTGTGTGAGTTGAAAAATGAGTGCGAGGAAGATGTTTTTGTTTCTTTGCAGTTAGGTGAACCAGAATGTAAGAGAAGAAAGCTTTGAAGCATATTTTCTCGTTTATCCATCGATGAATCATTAGTCCAAGATTGATTATGCAATGTTTGTGGAATCGCCATTTAGCTTATAAGCCCGTGGATATTGAGGTTCCATAGGCGACTTAAAGACAATTTGTACATATAATTAAGTCTAAGCAAATCGAACTTGAGTTTATTGAGTTCACTATCGAGTCAAGCTTGATATTGGGATTGAATCCACAATTATATAAGCTTGACTCGACTCAGCTCGATCACACATTAGCAAGATTAAAAATATCAATACAATTTTGCACACATTAGCAAGATTAAAAATATCAATACAATTTTGCAGAACTATCTATATCAATTTCAGTAAAAATTTGAATAAATAGAAAGTTTGGAATTTAGGAAATATTATTTCAATCATTTTTGTTAAAATTTAACTTTCTTGGCTTTGAATAATACTAATACATTGATAATGAACAAATTGTTGAAATTAACATAATGACAGATCAATCGATCAAAACAAATGATAATAAGATACAATTTGTTACAATTACAATATGTAAATCATAATATTAAGATGCATAAATAGAGATTCATTCATAATAATTTATTACTACTGAGTAAATCTTTTATTTTCTTAGAAAAATGAATTTTTACTAATACCAATATTTTCCAGATTTTCCAACAATTTATATTGTAGTCTCACCGATATCAATACCGATATTTTGCCAAATTTCATGATAGCTTGTTTCGATATCAGAACTCCGAAATTTTCATCGTTACATAATATCAACAGATTCTAGGATGCAGATGGTTCCAACAATTTATTTGTAACAACTGTACATATTAGTCATTGCAACTTGCACACCATATTTCCACACCAAGTTTCATGAGAAGCTTATATACAATAACATATTAACATTCACCATCCATTTACACTGACATTTCTACGCACTTGCTGAGATCGAAACAGCATTAAGCTCGACATGCTTCTTACCGTTTTTCTGAGATTGAACTGTGATAGTAGCATGGGCCTCTTCCTGCACAGACATATCACCACCCGAACGAGCAACAGTGATTGAGCCCACCTGTGGCTCTTTCTCAAACATATTCTCTTCTCCATCTTGATCATCTCCAACAATTTCCCACTCTTCTCGTAGAGATGTAACTTCCAAGCCCTTTGTCTTGATGCTTTCGATGTCAAAAGCAGTGGGTAGAATAACATAGTCGTTTACAGGATTGTAGAAAGGATCGTGATCTGCCCTCAACCAGTGCTTGAGAATTCTGAAAACGTGGCGATCACAAAGGATTCCCCGGTGGTCTCCAGGGACTCCGACTCTAGCTTCTGCTCGAAGCCCATCGGCCTATAAAAATGGAAAAAGCCGATGAGAGTGAGCAATTCTTCATTTTGGTTTTCCACACACTAAATTCCGGTTACATGCAAAAAAGGGAGACCTCTAAAATCGAACAATAAAAGAAAAGAATTGAAATGGCTTACTTTAGCAGATTCCAATGGAACAGTTCCATCACCATCAACGTATATGTACTTGCCCTGCAAAAGTTATGCAATAATAATATTATAATAATGCTGAGCAACTCTTCAAATCATATTATATAAATGTAGAACAAATACAGATAGGTGATTATATCTTTAAGCTTCTACAAATAATTAAGTAGGATAAAACCTAGACCTTCTTATGGAATATCAAAATCATTGTTCATCGAAGAATTCTACCTGAAGAGTTGGCAGTTGTTGCAAATCAGAGACTGGAGCATCTGAGCTTCCATAACTGCAACATAGCACCTCGTGAGAATATTGTTATACATGAAATTTAAGTATATCGAGACAAGAGCTATCAATAAGATTTCAGAAAATTTATGTACCAAACACAGTGTGGTGTCTCATAATTTGTGCCGTATATATTGTAGAATTTGATTCCGTCAGGAATCTCAGCAGAACTTAACAACTTTTTCGTCTCATTAGCCCATTTTAGAATATCCAAATTGAACGGCACAGATAAATCAGCATTGTTGAAAGAGATCTGCACAAAAGCCATCATCCAATACATGAAATCATTATGAAACAACAAAAACAAAACAATATTAGCACAAGGTCCATATTATATAATAACGAGAGAATCAGATATACTTCATCAATGCTGGTAAAATTACTTCCACTTTTAACTCTCAGATGACTGAACTCTGCAAAACTTTAGCGGATGTAATATTCATTGACTGCTATAAGCTCAAAAGACATTTGCATTTGACTGATGTTCAACTTCACAAATAAACAGAAAGAAAGACACACATACTATCTGATAAAAAAAAAGGATCATTCGGTGTCAACCATTCTCATACTTATAATAACATTTGCAGCTCACCTTGTTTGTTGAAAGAGCTTCCATAAAGATTGGTATAGCTTCCTTGGGAGGATAAGACTCTAGCATTACAGTGGAATTCTCATTGCTATCATTTCTCTGCCTCCATATTTCAAGAAGGGGAACATTTTCCCATTTAAAATCTAAACAGGCCATCAATTCATATATTGATGGGCATTCAAGCAACTGAAACACAAAAGATAAGATGTTATCATCAAAAAATAAGAGAATAAAAGAATATACAACAGAATAACAATCATTTAAAAGGTCACTGCTTTCACGTCAATGTGGAAGCAAAGGGCTTAAGTTATAAAACAGAGCCTAAACCATGGAATAAAAAAAAAGAAGAAAAAAAGATAATACGTGGTGGGATTGACATGATACATAATCATTTCAAGTTCATGTATCAGACTTAAACAAAAAGTAAACTTCTTGGCAGTGCAGCAAATGATAACACACCTCAAATCATGGCTCAGTGAAGTAAGAATGGCAATCAGGTCAAATCTCAAAGGGGGGGGGGGGGGGTGTTTGAAAATTTGTGGAAAGAAACATACAGAAGGTGGTAGCCATAGATATTAGCTTCTTACCAATTGTTGCATGCTCCATTTTGAAATGAAAAAATTCTGTTCCCATCCTTCAACAAATGATGTTCCATTCAAGAATGCGGAAGTTATATATCCAGGTGCACCTTTCAAAACATAAAAATAAGAATGTGTTAGTTTGGAAACACTTTCAAAACAGAATCCCATTTAAAATACTTTTTATTAAGTGCCTTGAGAAGTGCTTTGAAAATTAATAAAATATGCTTGTTAAGATCTCATTATTGGTAGCCTATGAATCCTCTAGAATGGAGAATGCGATTTCTCCAAAAGTCCATAAAAAAAAATTATAAAACATTTAAAAGTTTTGGAAATGGACTTTAATGCTCAAACGTCCATCCCAAGAGTGGTACTAAACAATCTCTCTCTCTCTCTCTCTCCCTCCCCAACACACACACATACTATATACAAATACACACACACACACACACACACACATATAATCAGGAGGTCAAACACAAATCATGATAAGATCAGGGACTAGTAGGTGTAGGTGTTGGGAAGAAAACTTATTACAATCTTTAATTTGGAGGATAACATTAAAATGAAAACCCAAACAAATGACATTTGCTTCCGTCTAAAGTAAGCGCACATGAAGAAACCTGAATGATATTAATTGAGGGATGGTGACAGATTGACAAGCTTAAAAAATGACCAGGCTTTACACACAATTCATTATTTATACATACTAAAATATGATATGACTTATGTAGAACACAAGCAAAAAAAGTATTTCAAAGTTCTGAGAAAGAATTTCAGAAAAATGCCTATCCAAAGCAAAAGTTAGCATAATGATCAAGAAAAAATACCTCTGAAAATCTTTTGATGTGACTGATAATAGAATCACTTTAAAGTGTTTCTGAAGCAATCAACAATATAATTGGCTGCCATCATCTTTGTGTAAAACTATCTGACACTCACTAATGTGGGGTCTCCAAAGCAGAAGAATCGTAGCATGCTACTTGATCTCATAAATTATTTTTCTAAATAGTGTAGTTCTCTTCTTTAACTAGGCATGGGCAACACATTGTTGAACAGTTACTATGGCAGCAGGGATCCCCCCCTCTTATCTAATTTTACTTAAAAGTAGAAAATAATGGCTCCAGTGGAAAAATAGAAAGCAATAATTCAAGGAGCCACATACCTTGAAAAGGCGCTGCTATGGCAATCCAGCTTTTTACATACTTTTCAAAGATCTAAAAAACAATGCATGTCCACATTAGATTCCAAATTGTGCACCAAAGAAGAGCTGGAAGTTAATAATACTCAAAGACGAACACTTGTAAGAGGAAACCAAGGACTATACAAGATAGAAAATGAAATGCACCAAGCAATTAAAGAAGAGTGAAAGCATTACATCAGTATGCAGGCTCATAAAACATTTCATCAGAAGACCACCCATAGAATGACTGATTACGTTTATTTTTCTTCCCCCAGATGCAGTGTAAACTGACTCAAGCTTTAATGCTAGGCGATCCAGTGTTTCCTGCAATCTGGACGCAAGAAGAGGCATAAGTCAGTCAGAAAATGCATGTAATACTCTCAGTCCCCAAGAATACGAGGTCATGATACAATCTAGAATATGTTATATCGAACAAAAACACAGTGCTAAGATATCCATCATCAGCTGATGCACTCATATTCATAAAACATTTAACTTTTTCTACCCTACTTCCAAAATATTTGCAACTTCCAATTGCCATCAATGCTGCCTCCAGTAATCATCATGGAGACATAGGAAGAAAACCAGCACAATAAACAAGCTTAATGAAGATCAGATGTTATAATGTTTTCCTCGAGAAAATTTCTAATATCATGAGATAAGAGGAAACTTTCCATGATTATAAAATTGTAAATTAACAATATTTTTTAATATTAACAACTTCTTCTGATGCCAACTAATGCTGCAGCACCCCCAAACAACTTATACAAGGCAACAAGAGGTAATGATGTCAGAGACAGTACTTTGTTGCAAGCTTAATACACCAAAAATGGAAACTAGTGTACAGGCAAAGGTTTGGGGGGAGGGGGAATGCAGATAAGAGTCTAACAAAGCTTGATATCATCTAAAATAAAATTTTTGAGAATTTGTTGCGAACATCAAATTTAGCAAAATTCAATGGCTGTAATTAGGTAATTACACAGTTAAGTCAAGGTTGTACCAACAGTTGCAGCATGATGATTTGAGCAGAAAAATATGTATTTTCAGTTGATAGCCTTTTCACCCCTCAAAAATGGAAAGCATAACAACACTAACCTGCAGCAAGCCACCTACTACAGGGCACAGGCTTTGCTGATCTAAATTTACAGGGAGAGAGGCTAGCTTAGGTTCTATACAAATAGGCAGCAGCACGCAACCTTATGATAGATCGACAATACAAATCCATATTTTGAACAAGTTACCAAAAACCATAGGAAGAAAACAATTTTTTTGTCCAAAGAATGTAGAAATTACCGATTGCTTTGGCGGAAATCATATCCAAACCCAAAGAGTGTCGTTCCCTCTTTGTAACCCCATTTGATAAATTCAAGTATCATGTCATGAAAATAATATACACAATCACTGCAAACAATCTGCAAAAAAATCCAGGAACAAAGTTTAAGGTCCAAATCCTTTGAAGCGGCATATGTACAAGCAAAAATGAACAACAGGCTCCTAACTGAAGAATAATGAGAGGAAGGTTAATGTACTGTTATGCATACGACATGTAACTACCAAAGGACCAAAGTTAAGAAGCATCACCCACCATGTCAGGATCCAACATGTCAATTGCATACAGGCCATATCTGTCTTGGGGAACCTCAATGTGCGAGTCATCATCTAAGGTCACTGTTTTACCTGTTCAAAGCATTTTTTTTTACCACTTAACGATATGTTCAAAATCGGAAATTGATATGAATTTAACGCAACTGGTACATACTATTCTCTATGTCAGACAATTCTTTTTACAAGTCAATCGAAATTTATGTCCTTTAAACCATATCTTGAGAATGTCTCCACAAATATTTACCGCAAGTCAAACCCAGTTTCAGAAAAGGAAACTACTACCAAGTCGAAGCCAAGAAGTAATCGAAAAATTATACAAAAAAATACGGAAAATTTGAGAATATGACCTGTAGCAGGATCGAAGCGAGACCAGAGCTTGTCTCGGAACTCGTGGTCCGCCCCAAGAATCCGAACCCAAACCCGATCAATTTTACCCGTTTTATCATCGACAGCGTTGAGAATTGAACCAGCGATGCCTGGGACGAGCAGAACCGGGTCGAGCGTGGGGTCCACGTAACTCTGCTCCTCGCTCGACTTGCTGATCAGCTTCAACAGATGCTCCACAGACTTAACTATGTCCTCTAACAGCACCGCCATTGCTGGATCAAATTAATTTTGCAATACGAACCCTATCCAAATACAAACCCTCTACAAATAAAAGGGACAAATCTTCGATGGATATTCTAATTGATCATACGATACTGTACAGAAATGATTTCTCAGTAGAAATTATTGTTTAATTTGCTACATACAAGGAGTTTTCGGAGAGGATGGATTTGGGGGTTGGTGGTGGTGATGATGGTGGTGGTCAGCGGCGTGCGTGGCGGAGAAGATTTGGAGTGATATATATGATAAGATCCAAAAGCCTTCCAATTGTCTGGTTCCACGTTGATTGTTTTGTACTTGGGTTGTTCTGGGCCAGGCCCAAGAATATGGGCTTGACAATTCGACCCAATAGATTGAGTAAATGAGTGGGCCCCAGGCAGCCCAACAATGAACTGAGCGTGAAGCCCGAAGATAAAATAAAATTCCATAATCGATGTTCAAGATTATTTTAAAAGCTCATATTGAAGCGTGATTTGATAAATAAGATTTTACATCTCATTTCAATATTTTGATTCGATAAGTTCAAATGATAAAATATAAATATAAAAAAGTATTTAAGTTTTGTTTGTGTTTGAGACTAAGTTAAAGTTTATCTCGACTTGATGTTTTTCTGCACTAGCAGTGTTGTAAAAAGTTGTACCAATTTTTTTCAACTTATATCTCTGTACTTGTAAATGTTGTTATTCTGCACTAACAATGTTGTAAAAGTTGCACCAATTTTTTTCAACTCATATCTCTTTGCTACTTGCAAAGGTGACAATTGTATATCCTGTTTCCCACATGGTTTGTATAACCAAATTGGGTCTATGTTGTACTTGTATTTATTTGCCTTTGTACATGTGAATAAGTATCTTTTCCACACAATATTCTCTCTTTTTTTTCTTTCTAATATTTTAATTTTTTTTATTTAATAAAATATTGTGCAATGTTGGAGATCTCCTACAATATAATATGCACTCCTTTGTATTATTCACTTTTCTTGAATTTGAGTGTTAGGTCAACAAAAGTAAACGATTTGTTGAGTAGGCGGTACACATCATATTTTATTATTGTGTTTAATTTATAATATATATATATATATATATATATATATTCTCGTTTACTTTTAAGCAGTGTCAGATCCATGAACTAAAGAAGTGGTGAACTATTTCTAAAAAAAAAAAAAGGAGTTAGCATGTAAAAAATTTAAGTGCAATAAAATAAAATTTATATATAGCAAAATTGTTTACATGTTTATAACAACTGTTGTAAACAATAAAATAAAGTTGTTATAGGTTTTTTTAGGGTGAATGTGGTTATTGATTTTTTTTTGGTTATATGTTTGAAACAAAACAATAAGTGGATTTTGAGATACTTTATGTTTGAATTGGTTAATTGAATTTTTCCTTATTTGGAACAAATTAGTTTTCCTTTTGATTAGGAAGATGAAGAAATTTCCGATCCGACCATAAACTCCTCGGTAAAGTATTTTCACAATTTAAAAAATTATTCATGATGCAAAAATCTGTCTCAGAACAAATCTCTACAATATAAAAATTTGTTCTTAGACAAACCTCCATAATTATGAAAATCTGTCAACACGAGGTTTGAATATGCATTGTTGGATGATTTCTCCACATATCACCACAAATCTTACCAACTTGGCTATCTTACAAAAGAAGCTAATTTTCCTCATTTTATGTGATTAGAAGTTATAATGAGTACTCAAGATAACTTTTATTGTTGAAAGACCAATTCGTCCACAAAATAAGTTAAAAGGTGTATTTAAATAAAGAAGATTGAAAAAGAATGCCAGAGCCAAATAGTACATGGTTGATAAGACCAACTCAAATTAGGTAGAATGGATGATTTGAAAGAAATCGAGGGAGAATAAAATCCTCTCGTTTCACAATTTGAAGGGTTCTTTCAATTGTGGAAAAAATGGTTACAACTTGATTATACGGATTAGATTAATATTGTTGCTGTCAAAACTGTAAGACAAATCTCTCTCTCTCTATAATAACAATTACCCCTGAAAATAGAAATTGTAAAATCTTTCCACCCATTTCCACCTCCCAAAAGTAGAAATACAATATTTATTATTTCATTATTTATAAATTAAAATTTTATTATATTAAACATGATTTATATACATAGTAGTAATATATCACATATGATAGTAAAAAATCTTGGAGATTATAATCTATTTATGATATATGAATATTAATATGATCTCATCTAATACATGTTTAATTATTGTTATAATCAAGATTAAAGATATATTTGTTGAATAAATTAAAATATTACAATGATCGAATTTCAAGTATTCTAAATCATCAAAGTAAAAAAAAAATTTATCAAGAATTATCTCTAATGTTGCACCCCACACGCACGCTCACACACACACACACATATATATATATATATATATATATAATTTTGTCTATATATATAGAGAGAGATTTATAACAAAAACGAAAAAAAAAAAATAAAGAAATCGGAATTAAAGTTGACTTGCTATAATTTCATGCATGCAAAAATGTGATCTCAATCATTTTATGATTTTTATAATATATATAATTATAAATAGATTTATAAAATTCGTGATTTTGTGTTATATATATGTGTGTGTGATTTTTTTGTTATGTGATCTTTATTTATTATTCATCTATAAATACATGGCAATAAGAAGTTTGTACATTATCTATTTTTCGCTCGCTTTTTTAAGACAAAAAATTATTTTATTTTTTCGTAACAATATCCATTATTTTTGGCAAATATGACTCATTTTTTTAATGTTGCCAATGGTATTAATGTCTTCAAAAATTTTGTGGGAACTAAAAATTCATTTTGTTAGATTACAGACATCCTGTGGGCCCCAGATCTGTGTCCCCAGCCCATCCTGTGGGCCCCACATTAATTTTTAATTTTTTTTTCGCACAGGGTTTTTTTTTTTTTTTATAGAAAAAGGTATCACATGTATACCTTCAAGGTATCACATATATACCATCAAGGTATCCATAAGATACCTTGAAGGTATCACACTTATTTCAGATAAAGGTGCGCGCGGCATGGGTACGCGACTTGTGAGGTGTGCGCCCGATGTAGGTGCATGGGCGCACGCCCGGCGTGGGCGCATAGGCACATATCCATGGCGTGGGCGCATGGTATCCACAAGGATACCTCAAGGTATCCATTGAATATCTTTTAGGTATCACATGTATACCTTGATGGTATCCATGGAATACCTTTTGGTATCCACATGTATACCTTCAAGATATCTATGGAACACCTTTTTTCAAATATCACATGTATACCTTCAAATATCCATGAAATACCTTTCAGGTATATACCTTGAAGGTATCCATGGAATACATTCAAGGTATCCATGGCATGGGCGCATGGGCGTGAGGTGTGCACGCGGCGTGGGTGCATGGGCGCGTGGTGTGCGCGCGCGGTGTGGTGAAGTGCGCGCAGGTATTGAAGGTATCCATGGATATCTTGAAGATATTTCATGGATACCTTGAAGGTATACATGTGGATACCTTGACCATGGATACCTTCAAGGTATCCATGGGATACCTTCAAGGTGTGCGCGCGACAAGGCGCATGGGTGCGCGTGAGGCAGCGTGGACCCATTTTTTGAGCCGGCCGGGTTGGATCGGGTTGAAGACACGAATCTAAGATCCGTGTCCCGGGGACACAGAAGGTTTTGCCATGATAATAATATCATACTAAAAGTTCATTAAAGTTGTGAATAACAATTTGTACCTAAATCTAAATCATTTTATTATCCACAAAAAAATTAGCAAAAACATCTATCATTTTTTTTTATGTAAAAATAAATAATGTTTCCTCTATGATTAAAAGAAAAATATAAATCTGAAATTTTATTATTATGGTAACATGAAGTTCACAATTATATGAACAATGATAAAATATTTTACTTTCGATCTACTGTTATATAGTTTCAGGGTTTTAGATTTATTAGATTTTGAAATGTTTATCATCAAATATGATTTTTCTAAGAGATAAATTTTGATTTTAAGGCATCTCGAAAAAAAAAAATATTTTTTTTAATGGTATATCTAAATTTTAAAATTTTATTTTGGAGTAATATACAATAATATCATTGTTTTTACTCTCATAATGAATAAGTTATTAAACATATTCACATAAGTTTTTTTCAGGTCAACTGTGACAAAACAATTAGTAAAGTAGTCAAACAATGTACGATGAAAATAAGAAATATTCAAAATTGGTAAATTATATGGGCAGTAGATTAAATTTAAATAACTTAAGAGAATTATATTATTTTTCATGATTAACATTTTTATATCAAGAAATTACTAACACTTGAAATTTACTTGCTACACCACATGGGTACCAAATGAGGTTGAAATATTATTGAAACTTGATTATAATATACAATAATATCATCATTTTACACTCATTATAATGATAAGTTATGAATATACATTTGCATAAGTTTTTTTCCAAACTAATTGTGACAAAAAACAGTTAGTACGTACTAAAGTAGTCAGATAATGTACGATGAAAATAAGAAATATTTAAAATTCATATATTATATAGTTAGTAGATTAAATTGAAATAACTTTGAAAATCTATATTATTTTTCATGATCAACATAAAAAATTACCGGCACTTGAAATTTATTTGTCCATGCATCATACGGTACCAAATGAGATTGAAATATGATCGAAAACTTGATTTTTTTTTCTTAAATCAACATTTTCTCATAAAACTCGAAATATTTAAATTTTATGGTCGTGCATTACACAGGTAATATATTAGACCGAGATTCTCCCAAATTTTTTTTCATTTTTCATGTTCAACATTTTCATTTCTAAATTATAAATTTTATATGTTGTTGCATCTTACAGACTTATACTAGTTATATTAAAGTTGTTTTAAAAATATTGGTTATATGGTTTTACCAAATTGTATAAGTGTTTGAATTGCAAATTGTTTATGTTTTTCTCTTTTAAAGTTCACATACGAAGAAAATTGGACCACATTTTAAAATTCAACCGAAACCAAAAAAATACTCCATCTTCTGTGAGGTTTCTTGCCTATGCTATGGAAGGTTTAGCCCATTAGCCCTCAATTTTTTTTTTTTTAAGAATTCCACTTATCTTATATTTTGTATAGTAAGAATATATATATATATATATATATATATATAGATTTAGTATTTAGTTATTAATTTTATATTGATTTAGCCTTCCAAAATTAATCATCTCAGGATGTTAAACTAGTTGATCCTAGTGATTTCGAACTATCTCTAGTGGGCTTCGGGTTAAACAAAACAACTTAAACGAGTTTCTAATATTGTAATAAAACCCTAACCTTATCGAACTTCGGGCTAAACGAGTTTTTATCAGGTTTTTAATAAAAAATATATTTTAAATATAAAAAATTACAATATACATAACATTAAAAATTCACATATAAAATTAAATGATTTATAATAATAAAATTATACATAATTTATAATTTCATTGCATTTAAAATATTTGAATGTGTAAGTTCCAAATTTTAAAAATAAACATACAACAAAATATTTTGACTTTAATTTTTTCTTTTTCAAAAGTGTCACTAAAATTAGATTGCCATTGAGAATTTATACTTGATACAATTTATGGTGAAACCGTTAAAAAGATTATAATAAATTGCAATAAATATGAGTACACTTATTATTTGTACACATTTATGGTTAAGTGCTTAATAAATATTATACTATTATTTAATTTATTTGATATATTAGTTCTTAAAAATCAAATTTAAACGCATTAAACTTAGGATACTAAACATATAATTGAAAACTTGTATTAAATTTTATACACTTTGAGACTAAAAAATTGATCTAATTTAATTAAATTTTTTAAATACGGGATAGAGAGCCAACCGGTTAACCGTCGACTAGCCCTAACAGATTTCGAGATAAATGGATTTTGAGTTAAACGAACAAATTTTAATAGACTAAAAATGTTCAGCCATTACCTTTTTTTTTTCTTTTTTTAAATATACTGATCCATCGGATCACGACCCATTTAATATCCCTAACCACCTCCATATTAATTGTCACCCTCCCCTTCTGCATTACATGTATTAATAATAATACATTAATAAGGAGATGAGACAACACTTATAATACAAAGTTACAAAGAGAACAAATTAAATGAGGTCATAAGAAATTAAATATATATATTGGCAAAAAAACAAGAACCCTAGCAAATTGATAAGAGAGATTAGAAAAGGTTATCAAGAACAGCTTTATTGAGAAGAGAACAAGGTTAATCACATGAAGACTTGAAGTCTCAAAGCAAAATTACAAAGCAAAACCACGTGATCCCATCACTTAATCATCAAAGCATAAAAGTGAAAGTTTGTGGTCCGTTCACTTGTGCTACAGCCAGCCTAGGCACCTTTGTCTTTTTCTCATTTGTTTTTCAATCATCAACTAAGCCAATGCTAAAGACAAACTTTTTGATCTCCATTGATTCACCCATCCCATAACTTTCATGCATGTGTTCTCACTAAATCTTGTCTTAATACATAATTTAATTTGGTTTTCTTTATTTTTGACAAAGAAACAAACACTCTAGACAAATCCACATTGGCCTTTTCTTTAAATTTCTAACTATTGCAATCAACTACTTAGAGATCAATCAAAGACATCATTGTAACTACTTGTATATATACTCCCATAAAAAGGAAATTGAAATTAGAAGCGATCAAATTGTTGAAGATTCGTCAAGTAGGATGCTTTGAGCAACAACTATATATCTAGCTTCCATTTGTTTCTAACATCAACAAATTATAGTATTTCATCAAAATCGTTTATGGTAGCAATAAATAATTTTCCGCTGTTAAATTCTGTCGCTATTTTCATGTAGTGCCCCAATGAAAAGACTATAAAGTGGTGTAGAATTGAATGTTTGACGTCTCAAATCCAGAATCCACCAATACAGTATACATACCAATGTCGTGTGATTTGCATATTATTGCACGAAAACGAGATTTATTGATGAGAAAGAGGCCTATATAGCTTGCAATAGACATAGCCCATGTGAGAGTTGCAAGCGTGCGCCGTTTATACGCTGTCTTTCCAACCTATCCATATAATATATAAATGCATTCTTTGGATCTTTATCTCATAAATGGGGACAAAACTTTTCTTTAGTTTAAATGCTACTAGCTACCTTGTTATATATATTTTGTCCTTATTTGTGAGACTTCTTTACTTATAAGGTAAAAAAAGCAATAATTTTTTCTTTATTTCAGAGAATGTTACATATATCTACTCAATGGGTAAGTTACCCATCAAAAAATAGATCAAAAGATTTAAAATGATAAACCCTTCTAATTACCTTTTTTTTTCTTTATCTCATCAATAAGTGATTAATGTTAAATCAATAAACTAGTAATCGATGTATCAAGTTGATAATATTTTTTTCATATTGACACTTTAGCTTCATCAATTATAGCTAGCACTTATGGCTTCATTTACTTCTATGTTGTCGACCTTAAATTTACATCAACCTCGACAATGTAGCTCCATCTATATTCTATAATACACAAGACAAGGGAAACTAATTGTCGTCCAAATTATTATTTCATCTACACACAATTTATTACATTTTCATCAATCCATTGATTGCTTTTTGTTGTCACACATGCAATTTTGCTACAAAATTAATGAAGCTGTAATTTATTAAAGGAATATTAGCTGTTAAAAGAATATTAGTATTTCACACAACATTTCATTATTTGTTGTTTTTAATGCATGCCACATATTAATTAATCATGTCATTTATATACACGTGATACATATATGATAATTATTTTGAAAGGTTAATTACATTTTCTCATCGAACTATGTGTGGTTTGATGATATTTTTTATTTTTATATAAACTTTGATGAATCGTTCAACTTTACCATATGAACTTTAAGTTTGATGCATTTTACCCTATCGAACAAATTCCGGCCATTGATTTACGTCACATGTACGGCTATAATTTGTCCGATATGGTAAATATTATCGAATTTGAAGTTCATATGGTAAAGCGGAACGATTCAAAATTTAAACAAAAAAAGTGTCCAATGTGAAAAAAACGGTTTTTTAAACCCTATTTTAAAATATAAGATAAAACGTCAAATGTGTATTTTCCTACTTAGATTACGTGGTCCAAATTAAGGGAGAAAATTAAACATAGACGCGTAGTATGATAAGACTAGGTTATATATTTTCATCTGTGACCACAAAGTGGGGTGTGTGAGACTCGACACATTAGGTGAAAGTAGTTAAGCAAAGTCTAGTCCACACCAATCATTCAGTTTATATAATTAAGCACAGCAGTTATATATGATGCCAAATTAATATATATATATATATATATATATATACATATCTCATTATTTTATTTTATTTTTGAAAACCAAGAAGATTGTTTCATAATCCGTAGCCTATATATTTGAAGACAGAGAAGGGTTATTGAGAAGGCTAAGATTCTTACAATATTATATGTATGTTGGTTTGAGAGGTTAAGCTGCCAGCTTGATCTGATTAGAACACTTGTCCCATCTTTTGAAATTTTTTTCCCTTTTTTTTTTTCAAGAACTGGTTCGATCAGGTCATCTGGCAGCTTCAATCACTCAACAACGATACAAATATTTAACGTTAATGGAGTGATTATTAATCATCGTGTCATGTCTCATCATCGTGTTCAAACCAGGTAATTATTAATTAGTACTTGATCTTTAATTATTATCTGCAGATATTTATATAGCTGTTGTTCATCTCTTCATGCAAGAAAATGTGTGTGTGTGTGTGTGAAGAAAGTTAATCTGTGCTTTCCTTTGAATATTCTTGAATCCAAGATATTTAAAACCTTTAATTGATCTTTGATATATGTTCATTTAGATATGGGTTTTTTGTATGGATTATAATGTCGATTATAATTAATTTGGGTTGGATCCATATTCGTATTTAGAAATAGAACATGTTTAACTCGTTCAAAACTGCATAGTGGTCAACTCTTTCATAGGGTTGGTCTAACTAACTGTTAACAAATTAATATGATAAATATAAATATGAGATTTAGAAATTTGAATGAGAAATTACATTTTGATGTAATTCTTAAACTCGTGTCATTTAAAGATTTTTTTAATATATATAATGTTCCTCTTTATATTCTATATACTTTACAAGTTTTTGTTACTATAATCCCACATTATCAATTATTTATTCAAGTTTGATTATTGCAAAATTCATTATTGTGATTGTGCTTTTAATTGAATTTTTAAGCATATTACACACCAGGACTGTTATCCTACCCACCGTAAGCATATGTTAATGTATCCATCGTTGATGTGTCAAATTTTTTAACACAAACATTAAATTCAAATTACAATATTTAGAAGATTGGTTGGAATCTTTAAATATCAACGGTGGACATTTTAAGGTATGTCCATGGTGGATAGAAAACATCACACACATATGACTATTTCTATATTTATGTAGATAATATTGATCACTACTTATATATTCTTTTAATTTATCATATACCAAGTTAACAAAAATCCAATACTTCAATGCATAATGCTTGAACGTGGCATTAATAACTATTACAAAAAATCATATCAATAAATTAAATCCATTTTTACAAATTCATATGTAGTTTGTGTTTTCCAAAATTAAAATTTTGAGATGATATCATAAAAATTATATATTTTATGATTATATATTATATTTCTATGGAGGGTACTTATATTGCGCATAATTATTGTTGTGAAATGATTAAGTTTGGCTTGTCTCCATTTTCTTCAGAGCCTTTGACGAAAATATTGGATATAATTTTCTTATTCATGTCTTCCTTACTCATGACTTTTTTAGAGTTGCATTTTCAAACTGACGTACTCATGAACTTAAGTGGTTATAATAAGAATATGTAATTCAATGTCAAAAGTTAAAAAAAAAATAATAATAATACCTTTTTTTATCCGAATCTGCGCATTTTTACTTTTTTTTTTTTTCGCCCTGACGTCTATATTATGTTAGTCATACATTTATATTATATATATTAGTCATATATTTATGTTTCACAAAAACTTGTGTGAGACAGTCTCACAGATATTTTTCGTGAGACGAATCCTTTTTACCCATAAATTAAATCTATTTCCACAAGTTTGTATGGAAATTGTGAAATTTGGGTTGTGGGTTGACCCGTCTCATGTAAGATAATTTGTGAAACGGTCTCACATAAGACTCAGTCTAACATATGGAAAGGGTAAAAAAAAAATTTGATAGGTTGTTGGGGGTGGGGGGGTCCACCTCCCCTTACGTTTAGTTTCGTCCCTGACATTAATGATAGTACGGGGGCGTATTATGATGGTACGAGCTACATTAATAATGATATAAAAGTGTAATATGAATGTATGAGCTACATTAGTTATGGTATAAGAGTGTACTATGGTGATATGTGCTATATTAATAATGGTACGAAAGTGTAATATGGTGATACGAGGTGGAATATGGAGGTACAAGTTAATTTCACTAATGATACGATGGTCCAAAAAAATATTTTCTTGACTAAAAAAAGAATAGCTTCAAACTCTTAGTTAAAAAAATATGTTTTTTTTCTACATTGAGCTACTTATAATTTCAAAAAAAAAAAAAATTCCTAAAAGTTTAATTATAATTTTTATTAATTTTATATTATTTACTTTAACAAACAATTTTATATAAAAACTAAGATTGAATTATTATTAAATGCAACTTATTAAATATAAGGAACAATCATTTCAATATTTTTTTCCCTATCATCATTAGTAATTTTATATTTTCATTTTCATGTTCATGTATGTTAAT
Source organism: Scutellaria minor (assembly GCA_954870855.1). NCBI lineage: Eukaryota > Viridiplantae > Streptophyta > Magnoliopsida > Lamiales > Lamiaceae > Scutellaria > Scutellaria minor. Next base: position 31,750,595 of record OX940727.1, read on the forward strand.
GTATTTAAATTGTATTTTAGTAATTTTATATAATTGTTTCCCAATTCTCATATTTTTACTATCCATGTTGAAAAATGACCCGTGTTAATTTTAAAATTTTATATTATCAACAACGTCGTTCAAATTACCACTCATATTATTTTACATTTTTATATTATCATCCATATTGAAAAATTAACACTTATACTACCTCAAATTGTTATAAAATTAATAAAAATTTATAAAATATATAAATTGGTCCAATAATTATTAAATTAAGCCCATTTTTCATTTCCATTTCCACATGAATTGGCCCAAAAATTAGCCCATGAATTGGTCCATTTCCACAAAAATTTGGATGATGTTTAAGAAAACAAAAAGGAAAAAACTGGTGTTGGAATAGCTTGGCTTCACATGTAGCTCCGCAATATTGGAATCGTCACAATAACGCCGAAGATGGCGTGCTGTTGGGAGAACAAAAATGACGGTGGGCGCTAGAGTGGCGAACTACTGAGGGTGCTCTAAAGAGCTGATCATCACGTGGTGTGATTTTTCTAATTTGTAATTATATACTCCTTTTAAACTATGATTTACCTAAAAAAATTGAATATTCGAAAAAAAAATCTAAAATTAATTATTTAAATTTACAAAGAAATTTCAATTTAATAAAAAAATATTTAAAGAAAATTATAATTTTTTTAAACCCCATAATATTTGAGAAATCTACAAATTATTTTAAAATCAAGAAATTAATTTTAATATCTGAAAATTATTATTAAAAATCTTAAATTTATGTTGATATTTGTTTCAGAAAGTAAATTAAAAATATCCAAATAATTAAATATTATTCCGAAAATGATAGATTCTATATAATACTTTTAAAAATTTGATAATTATTTCATAAAATGTTTTTTGAATATTTTTTTTTTTGAAATATCTAAAAGAATTTGAGAAACAAAAAAAAAATGATATCATTTATGTATTAACATATAACACATATCAACATAATAAATATAAAATGAAATTATCAAAAATAACAAAGTTCAAAGAGTAAGTCTTGTGTAAGACCGTCTCACAAATCCCATTTTGTGAGATGAGACGAGTCAGATCGAACATAAGAAATTATATAATACTTTTATGTATATTATGTAATACTTTTTCTATATATCATGTAATACTTTTGTATTATATTATGTAGTATATGTACAAAATACAAAGGTATTACTTGATATATAGAAATATATTACATAATATATATAAAAGTATTACATGTTGCTGGACTCACATGCGAGAAAGCAGAGCATGTGCAAGGCGGTGCTAGGATTCGTACATTTTTCACCAACCCGACCAAACCCAATTCGGGCTTTGTATCCCATAATACAAAAGTGTTACTTGATATACAGAAAAGTTTTACATAATACACATAAAAATATTACATATTTTCTTATGATCTGATTTATAATACAAAAATTATATCTAATACACACAAAAATATTATATAATTTCTTATATCCAACCCGACCGATGTCCGATCTCACGAAATGAGATTCGAGAGACGGTCTTACCCAAAACTTTACCAAATTCAAACTACTACATGAGTACAATATGAAAAGTCAAAAACTTTTGTGCACCTGGTGCACGGACCCTAGATCTGTGCACTCGAATCGACCCAAACCGCCACGTGCCCGTACGCGCCACCAGATCGCGGACAAAATCCTCTCAAATATGCTCCCAAGTGTCAGACTTTTATGTTATGTTAACTATACATTTTAGTAGTGTTAGTCATACCTTTTAGTTATGTTATACATTTTGTAAGGTTAGTTGTACCTTAAAATTTTTTTTAGACAGACATATTAACCTTTCATTCATTTTAGTTATAACAGTCATACCTTTTAGTTATGTTAGATATACCTTTTAGTTATGTTAGTTGTATTTTTATATATTATATAAAAGTATGACTATGTTGATATAAAGGTATAAGTAATATCACATAAAGGTCAATATGTACAAATTGTGGCGAAATTAGGGTTTTTTTAGAGTTAAAAATATTAAATAAAGGTATGATATTTGGATATAAGGGTATGACTAATAAAACATAAAGAGTAAGTCTTACGTGAAATCGTCTCACGGATCATGTTACGTGAGACGGACAGAAAAGTTTTACATAATACACATAAAAATATTACATATTTTCTTATGATCTGATTTATAATACAAAAATTATATCTAATACACACAAAAATATTATATAATTTCTTATATCCAACCCGACCGATGTCCGATCTCACGAAATGAGATTCGAGAGACGGTCTTACCCAAAACTTTACCAAATTCAAACTACTACATGAGTACAATATGAAAAGTCAAAAACTTTTGTGCACCTGGTGCACGGACCCTAGATCTGTGCACTCGAATCGACCCAAACCGCCACGTGCCCGTACGCGCCACCAGATCGCGGACAAAATCCTCTCAAATATGCTCCCAAGTGTCAGACTTTTATGTTATGTTAACTATACATTTTAGTAGTGTTAGTCATACCTTTTAGTTATGTTATACATTTTGTAAGGTTAGTTGTACCTTAAAATTTTTTTTAGACAGACATATTAACCTTTCATTCATTTTAGTTATAACAGTCATACCTTTTAGTTATGTTAGATATACCTTTTAGTTATGTTAGTTGTATCTTTATATATTATATAAAAGTATGACTATGTTGATATAAAGGTATAAGTAATATCACATAAAGGTCAATATGTACAAATTGTGGCGAAATTAGGGTTTTTTTAGAGTTAAAAATATTAAATAAAGGTATGATATTTGGATATAAGGGTATGACTAATAAAACATAAAGAGTAAGTCTTACGTGAAATCGTCTCACGGATCATGTTACGTGAGACGGACCAACCCACAACTCACATTACACAATTCACATATAAATTAATGAAAATGAGTTAGGGTTGTGGGTAAAAAGGATCCGTCTCACGGAAACTATCCGTGAGACCGTCTCACACAAATTTTTGTGATAATAATTATATATATTTTATTTAGTGTAATTTTTTTTTATTAATATTTGGCCCCCTCAATATCATATATATTACAGTATAAATGTTAGAAGGGTATAGTTGAACAAAAAATATTTTTTTAAAAAAGAATAAAATTTAATAACTTGACAAAAAAAATGTTTATAAAAATATTTATAAGTAAAGATGGTTAAAAATGGATTCCCACATTTAAAAAAAAAAGAATTAGCTAGTATTATGTATTACTTTGAAAGTGTTGGTGGCAGGTGTTTATTCAAAAAAAAAAAAAAAAAGGTCTATTTTTAATTGGGCCAAAAATCCGATGAATTCAACTTAACTTCCTCTGCCAAAATGTTTAATTTATTGCATTTCAATTTAATAAGAATTTCATAATTGCTGCTATTGGAAATTAGATCGGGCTCGACGGTTGTAGAGCTATTGATCTTATTTAGTGAATCACATCTAACATTATTTTTAGAATCACCTAATTTATGTACAAATAAATCGATCTTATTTACTTTCAAAAAACCAAATTTCTAACAACTTCCTTAATGTAGTTAATTTAACAACATAGATGTAATATTTAGACAAAAACTTTTGTGCACCTGGTGCACGAACTCTAAATCCATACACTCAGGTCGATCCGGCTCGTATGCGCCACTAGGTTGCGGACAAAATCTGTCCAAACATTCTTTCAGGTGCCAAACCTTTATGTTATTTTAACTATACCTTTTAGGAGTGTTAGTCATACATTTTAGTTATGTTAGTCATACCTTTTGTAAGACTAGCTGTACCTTAGCATTTTTTTAGACAAACATATTAACATTTCATTCCTTTTAGTTATAATAGTCACACCATTTAGTTATATTAGATATACCGTTTAGTTATGTTAATTGTATCTTTATATATTACATAAAGGTATGACTATGTTGATATAAATGTAATATGACATAAAAGTATGAGTATTATCGCATAAAAGTAAACATATACAAATTGTGACGAAATTAAGGTTTTTTTTTAAAGTATTAAATAAAAGTATGATATCTGCACATAAAAGTATGACTACTATAACATAAATGTATGTCTAATATAATATAAATGTATGACCAACATAACATAGAGGTCAGGGCAAAACAAAAAAAAAAAAGTAAAAATGAGCGGATCCAGGTCAATCCGCACCCGAACTCGATCCGAGTGCATGTGTGCATCAGGTGCACATGAGTGCTACTCTAATATTTAACTGTTGGCATTTCTAATCATATATATAAATATGTCAATATGTGTTCAATGATTTTTCATTCATAATAGGAAGCAACTCTTTGCAAGAAATTTACAAACTTGGATCTGTAACACTAGTAAATTGGCCTAATTTTGATGCCTCCAAGAATCATGCTACCTTTCCACCACTCACTCTCTATTTCAAACATCCCAACCTCAACTTTCAATATTCCTCTTTTATCCCTCACCCAAAATTCCCCAACAAGTACTTGGTGCCAAACACCGGGTTTGTCCCGATATTTTTGCAAGTTTATTTTCATCTCGCATGGCTCCACGTTTTCTTGATTAATCTCATTCTCATCATCATCGAGTATTTTCACTTTGAACTTAATTGACGCGTTATTCCATCCAAACGCATCCTCGTTGAACTTGAGACTATAGTATACTTGATATGATCTTGGCAACGTCGCCGGTACCCTAGCGTTGAATTTCCCGGTGATCTCAAGCCAGTTTACTTGATCAAGCATTGCAGCCTCTTCAAATCCAGTTAGCCTAGATGTGTGTATAACAACGATTGTATCAAGAAGATCGCCTAGTAAAATGAATACTAAAGGGCATTTAAAAACAATGTATCTTTTGAACTTATCGCACATTTAGTCTCATTTTCATCGGTATTGCAAAGTCATCCGTCATATGTGTATACCGCGGTTTAGATTGGGGATTTTGCTAAATGATGAAAAAATAAGCTAATTTGGCACTTAATGTACGGACAACAAATCCAATTCCTTCAACATCAACTTATTATTCCACCATTTAGTAAAATCCCCAATTTGAGCTACCACATATATAAGAAGTACATCTCGTGGCTGACTCAACAATTTCTAATTAAAATCAGACTGAATATGCAACACTTAAAAGAAAAGATCATACTTGATGTCCGCTTCACTGAGTTTGATCCATTCCCAATAACGAGGATCGTTCCCCCATGTAATGTTCAAGACTCGAGCTGGAATACTAAACGACCCATCAGAATCGGAAGCTCTTACCTCGTATGAGGTTCCCTACGACAAAATTAAACATATTAAATAGATCTCTGCAAATCTTCCTCCAACGAGAGATTTGTAAAGAATAGAAGGGATAAGAGAGTTTAATAATTGCTTACATGACCTATCCAGTGAGGATAAGATTCGATATTTCCTTGTTGATTATCCATCATTCCATCCAATATAACACCACTAATTCTTACCTTCAACTATCTTCTTGAGATATTGATTAATATTGCAGTTCAAGAATAAATCAAACAAATTAAAGTAATTTAAAGTGTAACATGGGGTAATCTGATTCTTGCCAAAGATAAAGAAGTATTTTAGTGAATCAGAAGACAGAAGTGATCAACACGATTGCATGGATGACCATGCATGATCAAAGTCACTTTAATAAAGAATAAAAATGAAATCCCTTTCATCCATTTCTAAGTATGGTATAACTATATAACTATAGGGTTTTGAAGAATCAAAACATATCTTTTTGGGCCCATATTTTTCTTTAATTGTGAGCAAATATCTTTATGTGGGGATATCATATAAGTAATGTCTTAAATTTATAAAAAACATGGGGTATTAAAGATGCATTAATTACATGTGACTAATTTCGATCAACTAAATATTGTCTTCGATGCACAAAAATACTTAAATTCTTACCGTAAATTGTTAGTGTAAAATCGTAGCATTCGATAACTATAGAGTGAAAAATTAGGTAATAATTTCTCAATGTTTACATACAACTAGCTGCAAGTAGAGGGTATTCAATATGGTTGGATTTGATTGGTTTATACCAAAATTTCTAACCAAACGTCCAATAAATAAAGTTGATTTTAAATATTTCAGTTTTTAATCAAACCAAGTATATTGAAAATATCCAAACCAAAGGTATATGGATCGATTTTGTTTGGTTTGGTGCGTTTGATGAATAAATAAATATTATCAATATTTAATATTAAGAAAAATAGTAAATATCCGGCCTCGATAGATTGGTAGGATCAAAATAATAACAAAATCTTCCAGACATGGAACCTTGACTTAAAGTTTCTAAAATTGGGAAATCATACATAGAATAGTATAATAATTATGGAAGTATGAATCTTGTTTTGAGATGAATGATATAATGCAATCAAGAACTATTCGATAAAATATAAAATATTTATCCAAACTATAAACCCAAATTAGGATTTATTTATGCATATTGGTTTTGTGTATTGATAATAAACGACTTCAAAAAATAATAATTTGTAATTAAATGAATAAATCATGTCAAAATTATATATATATATATATATATATATATATATATATATATAAATTTTTGTGTTAAATTTGTTGATTGGAGAGTAATGACTTAAATCAAATCAATTCACAACCTAACATGTAAATTTCTCATCAAAGGCCATTATTTCATGTAATTTATTGTATTATAGAGAAATTTTCTACATTTAAATTAATATATGAAATCAATAGAGTGAGACAAGAGGCCGTCTTAGCTCAGCTGGTAGAGCGCGTGGCTTTTAACCACGTGGTCGTGGGTTCGATTCCCACAGACGGCGATTATCTTTTTTATTTTAAATTTTAACCCAAAAAAATCATAAACAAACGATTCAGAAAATCAAATCATCGCCGCAACTTACCGTTATCCACCGTTCGTCGCCGTGTGGTCTATATTCTCTCCATTTCCATGGCTCTATTTTCTCCATTACTATGGCTCTTCAGTTATCTCATTTGCATTTTGCTATTCGATTTTCTCTTCCTCAAATTCTGCCGCCTAAAGCCTCCGCTGCACCGCCGTCGCCGCCGCCAACAAGAAGAAAAGCTTTGTCGCTCTTCACAATCACCACGTTTTTATCTGGAGTCGCGTTCTTCGATGTTTCCAGTTCAAATTACAGTTGGTCCAAACCCTCCATATCGGATTTCGTCGAGCTCCAAAATTCCGGCGGCGTCAAGTTTTTGGACCTCCGAATCGGAAATGATGGCGAAACACCATTGATCGGCGATAAGGTATAAACATTTTTTTTTTCCTGTAATTAGTTGCTTTTTATGAAAGTAATTGAAGTTGAATTGAGTGAATTTGTTGTTTATTATTGTTTTTGGAGAAGGTTGTGATTCATTACTATGGAAGATTGGCGGCAAAACAGGGGTGGAGATTCGACTCCACTTATGATCATAAAGATGAAACTGGGGAACCGATGCCTTTTGAGTTTGTTCTTGGATCTGGAAGAGTAATTTTCTATGATTCCCCTTTGATTTCTTAAATTGCAGTGGAATTACTTCATGTTTTCCTAGGTGCTGTTAGGTTCACGTAATGTGTTCCCTCGTTTTTTGGATGCTACACAAGGTTGAATATCCATTGTATTTGTGTAGATGACAATGGATACTGAAGTTCATATATTTCACTAGGTATAGCATCTACGAGAGATCGTTTCCCTTCCCATAAGCCAAAGATTGTCATCTTTCAATAGAGCAACAAGTAGTTTAATAAGATTCGATCATGGTTGTGATTTGTTCCAAAGAGAAAATTGGATAGTTTTTCTTGTAATTGGACTTGGGAATGGGTATGATTTGATGGGATTTATGTGAAAAATTGAACTATCATCTTGTGGTCGATAAGTTCACATAACGTTGAACAATACTCGATTAGATAGAATACTTGAAAGAGAGAGACTGGTGAAAACATACTTTTGAAGCTAGTAGTTTTTTGTCATCATGTTGATTTTGTTGCTCAAAGAGAGTAGACTAATATATGTTCAATGAGATAGATGGTAACTCGTTTTTTTTAGGTGAAAGCCCTCTTTCATGATTCAACAATCATAGCAGAAACGAGGCGTTGTGAATTATGTTTAGCAAGATTAGACAAATACTCTTGTATTGATCGTTCTGTTTTGTATCAACTTTAATATTGAGTAACTGCTGGTCATTTTCTTAGGCCCGTCTAACTAATGTAGGTTATATCTGGAATAGAATCAGCTGTGAGGTCAATGAAAGTTGGTGGCATCCGACGAGTCATTATCCCTCCATCACAAGGATACCAAAATACATCCCAAGAACCCATCCCACCTAACGTATGTAGTATGCCTTCTCTTTGATTACTTTGTATCTCATGTCTCTTCGTTTTCAGTATTTAACGAAGAGAAACATGATGAGAATGGGATTCTAAGTGAGCTTTGTTCAATTTTGCAGTTTTTTGACAGACAAAGGCTATTCACGACCATTTTCAATCCAACACGTCTAGCTAATGGCGAAGGATCAACCTTAGGGACCCTCATATTCGACATCGAGATGGTTAGCCTGAGACATCAATGATTTTCAACTGTGCTGAATAGATTCTCATCTCTATTAAATAGTTTATTGTGTTTACACGTATATTGAAGTGGAAGTCACAGATTTGATTTTATGGTGTGGCTCTCTCTCTGCTTGTTACTTGAGTGAAATTTTCTATAGCTAGCTCATATTTATTGTATCTATGCACCTCACATTTACATTGATGACAAGTACTGTACAAATTATTTGAAAACACAGTTCAATTTCATAGTGCTTGATTTTTATGTTTTTAAATGAGTTCATTAATGATCTATCGATTTACAAGAAATGTTTAACAAATGAAGAATAAAAGACGAGGCTTCTTGAAACAACACGTCTAGTATCGAAATGAGTCTTTCTAACATAAACATGAGTTGCTGTGTTAGCTTGTCGATAAACAAAATGAATCGAGTAATAGGTTTCTTGATGAAGTAGTCTTTGGTAACTTGTATCTGATAAATGACAGGGGAACTAAGCCGTTGAACTTTCCATGTTTGAAAGGCCAACTTATATAATAAAATTTGATATCTCATCAGTGATATTAATATAGTGCTCTTTTCACACATATATAAACACACAAATAAAAATAAAGGAGAAAATACTGCAGCAACCAAATTGTATTGAAGATGGGGCAGAACAACCGCGCAACGCTGATCTACGCGCTGGTGGCTCGTGGAACGCCGCCGGTGGTGTTGGCGGAGTACGCCGGATTCAGCGGAAACTTCAATTCAATTGCTTACCAGTGCCTTCAGAAGCTCCCTTCTTCCAACAACAAGTTCACCTACAACTGCGATAATCACACATTCAATTATTTCGTTCACGATGCGTTCAGTAAGTCTGTTTTTACCACAAATAATAGTTTTCATTGCGCCATGTTAATTTACAGGTTTGGATTTTGTAAACTGTTGGTAAATTCGCCTCAATATAGTATTTTAAGTAGTAATTTCACATGGTACTGCTAACTTGTATGCAGCATATTGTGTGGTTGCGACAGAATCAGCAGGAAGACAAGCCCCTCTGGCTTTTCTGGATCGTATGAAGGATGATTTTGAGACGAGATATGGTGGTGGGAAGGCCGCAGAGCTTCCTGCAAATGGCCTTAACGAAGAATATGGGTATATAACTTTATCCAAATAATTTCGACTGTTTTTTTTTTTATAAATGCTAAGTTAGAAACTGAGACATGGAAAAGAATTATTGCAGGCCAAAGTTGAAGGAACTTATGCAGTACTGCATCGAGCACCCTGAGGAGATTTGCAAACTCGAAAAGGTTAAGGCTCAGGTTTCGCAAGTTAAGGGTGTGATGATGGCAAATATAGACAAGGTATTATGATCATGTTGGTTTTATGATATTAAAGTTAAAATGCAGATTTGTAACACTAAATCTTGCTTGCAAATGTAGGTTGTTGATCGTGGCGAAAAGATAGAACTATTGGTGGTTAAGACTGAGAATCTTCATCACCAGGTTCTTCTTTCTCTCCCTAATTATAATCCCATTTGCATAAATTACAACTTATCATCTTTTATGGCCATGTCTGAACAGGCTCAAGACTTCAACTCTAGAGGAACAAAAATGTGGTTGCAAAACACTAAGATAAAGCTAATTGTTTTAGCTATTGTGATTGCTTTGATACTTGTCATAGTGTTCTCTACTTGCAAGGGGTTCGATTGTGGAAAGTGAACTCCATCCTCCTCGGAAATTCATTTCAGATTCCTCTTATACGTTGTATGCATCAAATGTGCAGTTGCTATCAAATATTGCAATAGAATATTTTGTATACACCATTGATTAATGATATCCACATTCCACATGTAAAAACAATGTAGCCCTGCATCAAACACTAATAATCTAGGTCTTAGATAAGCTAATACTATACTACTACAAGATCATCTTGAACCAATTCGTTCCACGATCAAAATCATTTGCTTCATCTTCTTCCTCGTCATCATCATTCTTGTAGCACGAAAGTATGAAACCCTCATTCGCCATTATCAATCACACCCCTCGATTTCCCCATCACTCCACGATGACCAGATACCACTCCAATTTTGAATCTTATTTTCCCTCTCTTTTCCAACATCTCCATTTCATTGCTCGATTCTCTTTTCGCCATCTTCTTCGCATTAAACTCCCAATTGTCTACTCCCTTTTCCTCATTACTCTCCAAACACCCCCATTTCACTTCTCTTTCTCTTTTCCCACATTTCTCATTCTCCTCCACCGGTGGCACCACCGGCAACCACCTCGGCACGTGATTCGATCGGGCCCCACCATACCAGTCACGATCATCCCTACATTTCAAAAGACTCCCCCTGAGAAAAGCTCTCCTTGGCGGCAATGGCTGAGCAAAGGGGATTTCCTTTGTGCGCTTCACGAATATGATCAAATCCTTAATCACAGCTGATTTGAATAAGGAACGCGATCTTACACACGAACATCCCGGGAACCCTTGAACGGATCTCAAATCTTCGATTGCGAAGACGATGTCGGAGATGTTTGACTGGGTGCGACCGTCGGAGTTGGCGGCGGCGGCGCTCAGCTTGGCTATTGCTCTCAAATACCTGGTGGCGATGTCGGTGAGGGCCTCAAGGGCCGGGTTTCGGGCTCTCTTCAAGCCCATGGTTTGACAGATCTGCGCTACCGCCACTCGGGCTAGGGTGAACGAGAATTCCGATTCCGATTTCGGTGGCGGTGGAGGTGGAGGTGGCGATCTGAATTTGTCTTTTCGCGGTAACATTCTTCATGATTCTAACTCGAATAAAACCCTAATTGCACCGCAACGGCGTCGTGGAAGCCATTGAAGCCGAAGAAGAAGCTGAAACAGAATTGCTCAAGAAATTAGGGTTTTGCAACTAAGAAGATCCTGATATATTAAATGGAACGACGTCGTTGGTAGCAACAATGGTGCATAGTTCCATTTATAAGGGAGGCGACGAGTGTTCGATTCTTGAAAACCCTTTTGGAGAATCCATATTATTATTGGGTATTGGGCCATAAGATTTATATTTTAAGGCCTATTTAGTTTAAAACTTAAAATGCAAAATTTATATATACACCTATATGTTACTCATAATTACAAAATTTCAAAGAAAATTAAGCATTATATTTGAATAGAGTTCATATTTCAAAAAAAAATAATTTCGTCTTCCTACTTTTTCATATCACAATTATGGTAAGTTTTTATATGCGATAAAATCTTAATTAGCCTCAAATACATATATGGATAGAAAATAATACTAGTATAATCTATATACTTATGAAGTGATATAAGATTGTGAAAATGATGATTATATAATATATATATATATATACACTAATAACAGGACAGTTGAAAATAATTTTAGGATTGCCACTTTCCCGTCTAAAAATGTCATGTCAATTTGCTGACTGTATAAATATATTTTTTTATTCTTTTAACTAGTAATTCTCCCGTGCGATGCACGGATGCACGGGAATTTCGTTTTGTTTAAAAATGATCATAATGATATAGTTTTCAATGATTTCAATAATAGTATGATGGTTGTATGAATAAAAAATCTACGGATAATTTGTCAAATGAAATAGTATGCTCAATAATAATTTATAAATTTGTAATGTACACAAGATTAATACCATTAATTAACAAAATCATTAATGAAATTCAAATTCTAAGACTCCTCCTTATATGTAAAAAGGAAATTAAGGACTTTCAATGACATTATAATTTGATGAACAAACAAAAAGAAATACAAATTATATACGTTGCAATCAATTAATGGGAGATATTTCTGCAAAATGTAAAAGTGGTCAGCTTAATGGAAGAGACAAATAAATTTTAAACAAAATTTCAGTGGCTAAAGACTTAAGTGTGTAAATCATTGTACAACAAAATAAAGAGAATAAAAACTCAAAGATTGAATAATGTTTGAGATGAAAGCTATCAGACGATAACAAATCAATTAAAATTCAACTCAATTTTACCTGAGAAGAATTATCAATTATAAGAAGAAATTGAATGATTTGGTGAGAAACTTTTGCAAGTCGTCTATTCTCTTTTATCACCACCAACTTCTCCAAATACAATTGGGGTTTATGCACAAAGAGAAACGTCGAGTAACTTGCACCATTCGACTCCTATCCATTCTCATGCATTTCATCAAACACTTTCTCGACTACTGAAATTCAAGAACAAATAAATATTAATAAATAAAAAAATTCATGTCAAAGTCTAATATTGTATTTTAACTATTTAAGATCAAAATCAAAATAGACATTACAAAATTTGAATTATATAAATAATTATTTTTAATATTATTATATAAATATATTAGTAAATATCTTCTGAACAAATGAATATTATAAATGTACATGTATCGAAAATTTATATTTTTAAATTTTTTAAAATGCCATGATAATTAATTACAGTTTGCAGTTAATCTCATGACAAACCCAACCAATGAGTTTTGAGGAGACATTTTTCCGATCAATATTTATGATGAATTTTTTTTTTCTACATTTGAAACAAATTGTCTAAAACATGCAACTGATCGATTTATTGAGATGACATTAATTTAGTTTATTTGAAAGCATATTACTTCATTATATAAAACAAACTAAAATATGCAAAAGGTTATATTTGCATGTTTGATGATTACAAAAAAAAAAAAATTACTATGACAATAATCAATTATTTGAGAAATTTTTTATTAAATGAAAAACATATACAAGCAAAAGTTGGAAGAATGTTTCAACCAGAAATAAAAATTTCACATTGAAAATGTTAAATATTCTTAAATAAACATTTCATCAAACACATAATAGACAAATATATAGTTATACAAATGAAATCAACAATGATCAGCCATCATCCGACCCTCTTCAACTTTAAGCTTCAAGCCAAAATAAATTATTGAGTTTTTGAATTTTGCTCCGATTAATATAGTTTTAATTTCTGAAAAAAAAAACAAAGAAGTGGTGTACATCAAAAGGGATATATACCTTACTTTGAGACATCAACAAAAGAAGATTACAACAAAAGACACTAACTTGCTTGAGAACACTAACCTGCTTGAGAAATTCTTCGTGCCAATTGTCAACCAGCACACGACAATATTACCAAATCAAAGGAATTCTCATTTTTGGCACCCAACCACACACGCCAATCAACTTCTGTAAACCTTGCAAAAAGAGCTTCTAAAAAGAATGAAAAATGTATTATATGCTAATGAGGTGACAGTTTTTTCTGCGGCAACTGTATTTTAGTAGTTTTGAGCATTATTATTATTATTATTTTGAATAAAAGATGTAAAATTACGATTCTGTTCAGATTTCTTTGTTATTATATAAGTATAGATGTTTCATGACTTAATAATTTTCAATCTGTCTTTCTCTACAAGCCATTAGATTGTCTTTCTCTCCAAAACTCTTGAATCAGGCTTCCCCTACAAGTCATTGGATTATATAAACAAAGATGTAGGTGGTTGATTCTAATGTATATTCAACAACTCTGGACTAACAAGAAATTATGCAACATTTGGATGATATTAAAAGTAGAAAATAAGAAGAAAATTTGTGGAGGCTAAAAAAATATCAGCAGAAGAAAGGAATGGAAGAAAGGAACATAAGCTTAGTTTTTCCAGATTTAATGAGATATTGCCTACAATATCTTAATGTTTATGATTGAGTAGGTGGGTTAGGGTATACTATTCAATAGTTTATTGTATTTAAGAAAAAAGGAAAAAAAACATAAATTTCTTTCTAGAGTATTCAAATACAGGATAACAGAATATTTAAAGAAAGGATAACATAATATTTAAAAAAATGAAAAACACACATCTTCCTTGAAAATTAAAGATCCAAAATGAAAAAAAAAAGATTGAAACAGTGAAACATAAAAAGTATTAGAGAATGAAAAGAAGGGACAGAGAAAGAAATTAAAGAAGGGAGAAAAGGAGATGGACGGACGAGTTGTTGTGATGACGGAAGACGTGGATGGAGAAGGCGGTGATGGAAAGGAGTAGACGGGTGGCGGCGAAAAGGAGATGGAAGCGGTGGATGAAGGAAAAAAAGGAGGAGGTGGCAGAGGCTGCAAAGAGCAAAGAGGATCAGCGAAGAGAAAAGAAATCGACGGGTGTTGGCAATGGAAGAACGGTCGTGGTGGGAGGCGCCGACAAGGAAGGTGCGGCAAGGAGGAGGAGGACCCGTTAACCCTAATAAAATTGGGCCTTCAAAGTAGGATTTTAGAAAAACTATCATCTTCATCTGGGCTATTAGAATTTGTAGAAAACATGACCCTTCATTCGGCCCTTTTTTAGTTATAAGATGATATACCAATTTAGAAAATTATTTATAGAATTAAGAAAATAAATTTGAAAATAATTTTGGAATCTTCAGTTAATTTTAAAAATTTCAAAAAGAAAAAAAAAACATAGAACATGAAATAAAAATATTTAATAATCTGATAAAAGCTCAGTTGTAACTCAATGGTACTCCCTCTGTTTCAAAAGAAATGTCATTTTGGAATTTTTGTCATAAATTAAGGAACATAAAAATTGGACAAATACACTATTAACTAATCAAAAAATTTAGGATTCAAAAATAAAGAAAAAATCAAATTAATTCCATAAAAAGTATCATATTAAATCTCTAAATTTGAGTTAAGAAATATTAATAGGGATAATTTAGAAATAAAATTAGATAAAAATCTAAAACGACACTTAATTTGAAACAAAATTTAGTCTTCAAAACAATAATTATTTTGAAACAATGGAGTATATTTTAATTTTTATTCGTTAGTTCAAGATTCCATACTTACTGTGAATAATTATATCTTTATTAAATTATAGTTGAACATTTTAAGATTTTCTTTACTGACTTTTAGATATTTACAAAATATTTGTTGACATCATTTTTTGGATTTAAAAAAGATATTCACAATAAACATAAATATAAATATTCTAAAGATCTGTTTTAAAAATGTGATAAATCAAAAAAATTTACTTTAATATTTATTTTGAAAACATAATGTAATGGTAAGATAATTTTTTGATATTTAATGTTAAAATAATATATCTGCATTATGATAATAAAATTTATAATTGCTAAATCTTTTAATTTATACAACTTCATTATCTTAATATCAATTGTATATACATTATAATAAATAATACACCACGCATCGCGTGGGTACACTACTAGTATATAGAATAATATGACCATAGCTAAAAATAACAAGTTCAATTTTCCCGCCCATTTTTTTCCAAAAATGGAAACTATGAAAAAAAAGGGGGAAAAATAGAAAAAGAAAAAAAAGCAAGAAAATATGATTGGTCAGAAAGAAGGCAAGATTGAGAAAAGGGAGGGTGCCTATGAGCAGGTCTGTTGTACCCCAGTGGTACGAATCTAGGATCCGTGTCCCCAACCCGTCTCATCCTGACTCCATATATATATATATATATATATATATTCTTTTTTTGTTTTGTTGCCCTAATCTCCACGCTGCTTCTTCTCTACTTTTTTTTTTCCTTTCTTTCTTCATGACTACTCCTCTTTCTCCTCTTCTTCTTTTCTTCATCACGCTCCATCATATCTTCTTATCCCTTTCTTCTTCTCTTCTTGTTTTTTTTCCTTCTCCATCTCTGCTACTCCTCCGTTTATTGTGAAGGCATGTTGTGATTGCAAGGCTCGAGGGTTCTGCACTTATGACTATAGGCCCGTGACAAACTACTAGTTTACTTGATTCAACTTATCATCTTCTATTTTGAAAGAAGCCATATAGAAAAGGAAGAAAGAAAGGAGATA
This sequence comes from Scutellaria minor, assembly GCA_954870855.1. NCBI lineage: Eukaryota > Viridiplantae > Streptophyta > Magnoliopsida > Lamiales > Lamiaceae > Scutellaria > Scutellaria minor. The sequence goes on from OX940727.1 coordinate 31,766,938, forward strand.
GATGTGGGGATGGAATTGAAGTTTAGAAAACAAGGTTTGAGATAGAGAAAATGGGGGTTTAAAAGTAAAGAATAAGATTTAGATTTCTGTTGCTCAAGGATTTTAGTTTGATGGTTATTGATTGATTACAATGAATTTGCAAAAATTTTAGGGAAGAAGATGATAAAAATCATGGATTTGAAATTTTAAGCATTTAAACTCACTTCATAGTACACTGATATCTTAAGAGTATACAACAGATACCTTAAAAGTATACAAGTGATACCGATACCTTAAACTATCAGCATTAATACCTTAAAGGAGATAAATATGTAATATCTTATACTATTAGCATTAATACATTAAAGGTAAATATGTAATACCTTATACTATAAACATTAATACCTTAAAGGTAAATATGTAATATATTAAATGTGTACATATGTAATACTTTACAGTATAAACATTAATACCATAAAGGTATGTATATAACACCTTAAAGGTATTTATGTGATACCGTATACTTAAAGGTGTATTCAATTAATATGTTCATGTATTATATGTAACAAAAAACATTTTTGCATATTTAATTATTTGACTGATCATTTGAATTGTAATACTTTTATAGTATGTATATAATATCTTGTAGCATAATCATTAATACTTATACCAACTATATGTTATTAAAAATATGTGATACATTAAAGGTAAATATGTAAATAAAAAGAATAAGAACAAGAAAATAGAGAAGAAGAAGAACAACAACAATGTACAAAACAAATAAGAAAGAATAATAAATCGATAAGAAAATAATAGATTAAGAAGAAGAAGGAGAGAAAAAAAAGAGGAAAAAGAAGAAAACAACGCTGTATCTGCACTAATACTTTAAGAATAATTGTGTGATATCTTAAGAGTAAATGTATGATATTTCAAGAGTATAAACCTAACATCTTCGTAGAATACAATAAGGTGCACGCGCGGTGCATACAAACAATGGTGTGGCCGCATGTGGGCGCGTGTGGGAGCGGCCCATGCATTGGGTCGGGTTGGGGGTCCGTGCCCCGCGGTACACAAGTTTTATCCTATATATATATATATATTTACAAAAAGTTTTGAGCTACCATAACTATTCATTATAAATCAATTTTTAATGTATAATACATCAATTTAATCATCTTTAAATGATCTTTAATTTGATATCCATATTGCATATAAAAAATATTGATTTTTTTAGGGGTTTGATTGATTTTATTTGTTTAGAACATTTTTATTATTTTGAGAATGTGTTTTGAATGATTTACTTTAAACATTTTTTGCAAATCTAATACTTTTCAAGAAAATATTATTATATTTATTATAAGTTTATAACATCTTATAATATTAAGTATACCTATATATATAAAAAATTTTTTTACTAAATATCTATATCTATTTATATAATAGATAGTTAAAAATAGAAGATCTATTTTCTTTCCTTCAAAACAAATTTCCGTTGTCTTTTCACTTTCGTGCCTCATTAAACTTTCTTTGGAAAATAATAAAAAATAATTTATAGTCAATTTATTAATCTGAATAACCAAATAATTTTCAATTATTTGTATAAATAGTATAAAAAACCTTAAGAAATTTTTTGACAACCTCAAAAATTCAATTTTAGCTTTCATGTTCTCAAGTCTTGAATAAATAACAAAATCACATGTCAAAGGTTAAATTTACAAAAAGATAAATTTTTGGGAAATAATGAAACAAAATAATTATGGTCCAATTTTTTTATGAAAGTTTTATTCATTTAATTATTCATTTAATAAACTATAAATTGTACATTTTTACAATTTATTTTGTAATGTCATATAATTATATGAAGTAATAACAATTATTATTATTATTGTTGTTGTTGTTGTCGTTGTCATAATCTACACTACATACCCAAAGTAATGTAAAATTTAATTCAATTAAAACTCTACCTTTTTCAGTCAAAACTCAAATTTATACAATGATTTTCTAAAATTATTTATAAAAGATAATTTTAAAAGACAATAGATATATGAAAAAATGCATCTGTATATTGCACATAATTTGAAAAAATAAAAGATGATATGAATAGTCTTTTAATTTATGCAACTTCATTATATTATTACAAAGTATATATTTTACAACAATAAATAATAAATCACGCATTGCGCGGGTGTATTACTAGCTCATACTAATAAACTTGTTGCTAGTCATCATCTATATATTCTTTTGATAATTTCAAATTTAATTATTTGAAAATACATGTTAAAGAGTGATAACATGCGGTTAACAAAAATGATAAAATGTTCACTGTGGGCAGCTCTTATTATTAACGAAAATAATAAAATGCTCATCGTAGACGACTCTTAATATGTCAACCGATTATGTGTAATGATTTTATCTACTAAAATTATTGAAAATGAAATTAATATATATATTAAATATCTGACATGTCATTAATATCAACAATGAACACATAATGTGTCAACAGTTGATAGGATAACATGACTTTATGTAATAAGAGAATCTATAAAACAAAAAAGGTAGGCGTGTTTATATTTGTATATAATCTGTGCATTTATGTATGTCGCTCACAACATTAAAATTAGAAGATTGTGCAACAATCAAAACATATGGTATTATATTTAAAATAACACAAATGTTCTTGTGCATCGGGTGTACGGATAGATCCGTGCACCTGGGTCTACCCGATCAGAGGGTGCATTTCATGCGTCTCACGCGCGCCTAAACCCTAGTTTCGCAGTTATTTGGTCTAACCTTTTTAGTTTGACGAACCTAACCTTTTAATTTGTCGAACTTAACCTTTTAAATATATTCGCATAACCTTTTACACTGTATGACAGAGTTATAATATCTTTCAAAATCTTTATGTTATAATAATATAACTTTATGCATAATAATTTAACATTTTCGTTATAATAATATAACCTTATATTATTTTTTAAGTATATAAATGTTATAATATTTGTACATAAAGATTATACTAATATAACATAAATGTTAAATTATTATAACATAAAGGTTAAGCCATACTATATGAATTTTTATAGTGAAAAAAAGTTTAAGTAATATCACTTAAAGATTATGATATATGTATGTAAATGTTATACTAATATAACATAAATGTTATACTCGGTTAACATAAATGTTACATTACTTTTATATATGTTTTTTATACTGAAAAATGTCTAAGTAATTTTACTTAAATGTTATGATATTTGTACATACAGGTTATACTCCGTAAACATATATGTTATATTTGGTAAACATAAAGGTTATGTTATAGATTAAAAAAAAAATCCGGCTACGAATCAGGACCGGACCCAACCTGACCCGCGCACCCAATTGCATGGATCAAGATCCATACACTTGGTGCATACAAATACTACTCTTAAAATAATATAACAAATATGTTGAAATAATCACTCAACTAAACTCGTCTTACAGATCAGACGGCAGAAATATATTAAATCTATGTAATTAAATTATTCGATTATTTCTTCCCTAAAATAACAATCTTTTCTCCTAAAGCCAGAGATTAAACTATTTGTTATAGCAATTGTGATCCTTATCAAATTAAGTTCAATATTATGGCTTTATGGTCTTCTAAAAAAAAAAAAAATAATAATAATAATAATAAAATTACCTTAGTTTTATTTCATTAATATGAGCAGGCAGTAGAACTCTCGACTCTTGAGAATTGAGACATGCCACATAATCTAATTTTGTGGGATTAATTAAATCAACATTGGACATATGAGTGAGAATTTGATTCGTATTTTGTGTCATGTAGTTATATCCATACAATTGTGGCATTTCATACATTAATATATGTCATTTACAACTAACAATGTAAATGTTTGTATGGGTTACAAACTGACAATTGACATGTAGTAGTGCAATTGTAGCAATAATTTTAATACTAAGAATTATTTATTGTTGGAGGTGCAGAAATTGGGTGGACCTAGAATGCTACTTAAATATTGGGCTCAGATCAAGAAAGTTCACTCCAAAGTTGTATTGGGCTTTAACATATGCACAACTCTCTCTCTCTCTCTCTCTCTCTCTCTCTCTCAGATCAAGAAAGTTCACTCCAAAGTTGTATTGGGCTTTAACATATGCACATCTCTCTCTCTCTCTCTCTCTCTCTCTCTCTCTCAGATCAAGAAAGTTCACTCCAAAGTTGTATTGGGCTTTAACATATGCACATCTCTCTCTCTCTCTCTCTCTCTCTCTCTCTCTCTCTACATATTTAATTCATTTTAAATGCATTACAAATATTTGATGATGAGTAGATACAAAGATTCATCTATTATTTGTCATGCTTAAATTAGATTTATGATACAATCTCAAACAGAGTCATACTCTTTAATTATCAATATATTTACAATCAAACATATATTTCAACATAAGTAATACTTGTTAAAAGTTCATGAGATAAGTAAATCAAAATTGTGTATGACCAACTTCTTCTTACTCTATCAGATGGGTTTGATGTTCCATCTTCCAAAATATTTCAAACAAATATATTGACACGTGGATAGTCGATAAAGTAATTATATGACTAATCTAATTAATTACACAATATAAAATAATTAAATCAACATCAACTGATCAACACAGCCTCAAACTAAAATCAAAGATGAACATTGCTGCCCAAAATTTCAACCAAAACAATAAATTCACATATATATATAGAAATGTTATCATGTTAGATTAAGAAATATATATCTCAATCACAATCAAGTTGGGTCTCCATTTATTACACATCATCAACTAATTAATTATTCATTCAAAATTTTGGGTATACTCTAATCCACGTTTTTACAATATCTATCGAGACAACTTTTCCCTTTATACAACAATTCAACAATTTATTCAAATTTGAAAATGAAATGGACCATTTGCTTTACAAGTTGTGTACGAAAATTAGGTAAGAAATTAGACAGAGAATTTAATTATTAAAAAATTGAAAAAAGAGAGAGATCCAGAACAAGAAGGAAAACGGTTGAATATAGCAACTCCCAAACGTCTACATTTATTTACAGTTTTGTAATATATATGTATATATATGTTTCATACAATTAATCTAGTACATCATAATTAATGTTAATATCGATTGATCATATAATCGAATAATATTCTTGATCAATTAAACTAAACTAAATTAAGAAAGCATGCGTCACGTTAATAAATAGGGTTTTGCAACTGATTGAAAGAATGATATTCATTTATTATTGGTAACGTGTTATTACGTTACTGAATTGGCCAATATTAATTACAATTAATATTTTATTGTGTACATATATGTATGAGAAAAATAATTATATAAATAATTAGTTAATTCAAAAAATAAATTTTTTTTTTTTTCTCAAACTACGAAAGAAGCGAGAAGCTATTGAAGAATTTTTGTTATTTTGAGAATAGCAGAAGTATTGATTATATATATGGATTTAGGGAAGAAAAATATTAGTATAATGAAATATTGGCCACACCCCACAAACAAATATATGTAGTTTTTTCAAGAGAAACAATATATTTTATTAGATCTCATAAATAGAAAAAGAATACCTAAAAGAAATAGAACAAGTAAATGTCAATTCTTATTTCTTAGACATGATATTGTAAAGAAAACGACAACTTCATTAATATTAGCTTACCATCTAATTTAATGACTAGGCCTGGATATTAATTTGTTTACAATAATCATCAGATTTAATAACCTTCTTTGACGATTTTATATGCAATAATGTGAAACGCGTATGTAACGTTTCTAAAGGGTGAATTATATTTTTCAAACAAAACCATCACTATTAACATATTTGAATTTTGAGTTGTTAGTGATTGATTCCTAAACTTTGCAAATTGAACAATTTGACATTTAAATGGCCCCTGCATTGGAATATTTCATAATAGTCGTGCATCCTGCCCACGTGAGATTCTTGAAGGTATTTGATTTTTTAACGACATGATCATTTAAAATTTATTTATACTATTCGTATATATGTTTTGAATCTTAACCCGATTACCACTACTATCCACATACTATTCATACTCGTCCAACATTAGTTTACACACATTTTTTTTCGTGTATTTAAGAGGATATATTTAACGGATACCCTACTCATTATGAAATTAGATTATATAAAACCAAACAAAAACAATGTATACAAAAGAATATGCAATCAACACTTCCTTAAAAATACATAACAAATATTGAAGAATTCACTAATATAAATATTAATCATGAAAAATGATGTTGGAACATCTACTGTGAGTGTAAGCATGCATAAGCTAAAGCCTTGGAAAGGCTGAGTAAGAAGAAGCAAAATTTGCCTAAGTATGGGAAAAAAAAAACACAATTTACTTAAAGAAGCGCACTTCCAAAACGTGATTTCAGTCAGGTAAAGTTGTTAAAGCTCAAAAACTAATTCCAGTTTGCTGTGTGGATAGGCTGACTTGCAGGCCCGATATCTTGGCGGTTTCTCAACCAAATTGCAAACGGTTTTCTCCAGATCTTCTATATATCATGAAGTTCATTTCATTAGTTGTAATCGAGTTTCAATTCTTTGTGTAGAGAGAGAAAAATAGCTCACAAGTTAGCAGCGCAGTTTAGGGTTTTGCTGTTTCTTTACTATTGATTGTAATTGAGTTTTCTTGGTGATCTTCAATAAAATCCTTCCCCATTTATCCTGTGGACGTAGGCATTTCAAGCCGAACCACGTATATCTTGAGTTGTGGTTTTGTTTTGAGCTTTGATTCAATTTTAGGGTTCTTGGTTGTTTGTTTTTGCATTTGTGCATGCAAGCTTGTGTTTGGATTCTTGAAGCTGTGATCTTGTCAAGTGGTGCCGTCTATGGGAATTATCATCTTCAAGAATGGGATCAACCAGGTTTGATATTGAGAAGTTCAATGGCTCAGGGGATTTTGGATTATGGAGGGTAAAGATGAAAGCCCTTCTTGTTCAACAAGGTTTAGCTTTGGCTCTACAGGGTGTTGAAGATTTTCCAGAGACTATAAAGGCAGAGCAGAAGACAACATTGATGGAGAAAGCTCACATCACCATAATTCTCAGTTTAGAGAATAAGGTCTTAAGAGAAGTTGCTAAACTTGAATCAGCAAAAGAAGTTTGGAAAAAACTGGAGAGTCTTTACATGGTGAAAACTCTGGGAAATCGATTATATCTCAAGAAGAGACTGTATGCATTCAAGATTGTGGAAGAAAGATCATTACCTAATCAGTTGGAGGAGTTCAACAAGATGCTGGATGATCTGGAGAATGTAGAAGTCACTTTGGAGGAAGAAGACAAGGCTCACATGCTATTGAGTGTTTTGCCAAAAAGTTTTGAGAATTTTTGTGACTTTGTCCTATATGGAAGGCAACATTCAATCATTTTGGATGAGTTGATCACTGCTCTAAAGACCAAGGAATTATCTAAAGATCCTGATTCGAAGACAGGAGGTGGAGGATAGGGTTTATTAGCCAAACATAAACCACAGAAGAAACAGCAATTCAAGAAGAGATCTAAACCTTCAAATAAGAAATCTCCACCTCAGAGTCAAGAAACAAAGGATGATATTGAAGGGCAGAGATGTTTCCACTGTCATAAGCTAGGGCATTTTAAAAAGGATTGTTTCAAATACAAGAAACTTTAACAAGAAAAAGGATCTGCAAATGGAAAACAATTGAATCAAACAACTCAAGCTCCTGAGTCTAACAGTGGATATGATTCAGCAGAAGTTTTGGCTATTACAACAAATGAAACCTCAGGTGATTGGATATTAGACTCTGGATGCTCATTTCATATGAGCCCAATCAAGCATTGGTTTCATAATCTTGTGTTAAAGGATGAAGAAGCAGTGCTTTTGGGAAACAATAAGACTTGTAGAATTCATGAAGTTGGATCTATAAGTTTGAGAATGTATGATGGAGTGATCAGAGTTCTACCAAATGTCAGATATGTTCCAGAATTAAAAAAGAACCTGATATCCTTAGGAATGTTTGATTCTCAAGGTTATAGATTGCAAGCTCAAGAAGGCATTATGCAGGCTGAGAAAAACTCCAAGATTTGTACTCAAAGGTTTCAAGAAACATGAGCTTTACTATCTAGATGGATATACAACAACTGGAGAATCTCATTCAACAAAAGAAATGGATAAAACAATGTTATGTCATAGAAGACTTAGCCATATTAGTTTAAAGGGCCTGCAGGAGCTTAGCAAGCAATCTGTGTTTGGAAAGGATAAGATCTCAACCTTAGATATATGTGAGCACTGCATTCTTGGCAAAGCAAAGATGATAAGTTTTCAAACTGGAAGCCACTCTATATCCAACCCTTTTGAGTACATTCACTCAGATCTTTGGGGACCAGCAAAGACACACACTAGAAGTGGAGGAAAGTATTTCATATCTTTGATAGATGATCATTCCAGGAAGGTTTGGGTCCTAATACTAAAAAACAAGGATGAAGCTTTCACCAGATTCAAGGATTGGCTGAAAGAAAAAGAGAATGTCACTGGAAGAAAACTGAAATGCCTCAGAACTGATAATGGACTTGAGTTTGTGAATGATCAATTCAACTCATTTTACAAGGAAATAGGGATCTTGAGACATAGGACTGTGGCAAACACCCCTCAATAGAATGGTTTGGCAGAAAGAATGAACCAAACCATCCTGAATAAAGTCAGATGTATGCTTATAAGTTCTGGTCTATCTAAGGGTTTTTTTGGGAAAGCTGTAGCTACTGTTGCATACTTGATTAATAGGAGTCCATCTTCTGCAATTGGTTTCAAAACACCTCAAGAAATATGGACAGGAAAGGCTGCAGATTACTCAAGACTAAGAGTATTTGGCTATCAAGCCTATGCTCATGTAAAGCAAGACAATCTAGAACCTAGAGCACTCAAATGTGTCTTTCTAGGATATCCAAAGAGAGTAAAAGGCTATAAATTGTGGTGTTATGAAAAGGATCAAATGAAGTGCATCATAAGCCGAGATGTTACATTTGATGAATTTAAAATGCCTTTAAATAAGGATGAAACTAATGATAAAATTGTCTCTATGGATGACAGGTTGCAGCTTGAGGTGGAGCCTTCTAAAGTCAATAAGGAAAATCAAAAGAATATAGAAGATCAAGGAGCATCAAATCACAGTGATGATGATAAAGATGGTGCTTCAGATGAGGAGTCTTCTGATAACAATGATGAAGAATTAACTAACTACCAACTAAATAGGGACAGACCTAGAAGGCAGGTAAAACCACCCTCAAGATTTGGTCATGCTGATAATATTTCATTTGCCTTTCTTGCTGTAGAAAATATAGAGCATCATGAGCCAAAGGATTACAATGAAGCTATGAGGTGTAATCAGAAAGAAAAATGGAGTAAAGCCATTCAAGAGGAATTGGATTCATTGAATAAGGACTCAACTTGGATTATAGTTGATAAGCTTGCAAATCAGAAACTGGTAGGATGTAAATGGATATTCAAAAAGAAAATTGAAGCTTTTAACAAAGATAAAGTCAGATTCAAAGCTAGGCTAGTAGCTAGAGGCTTCACTCAAAGATAAGGAGTAGACTATACTGAGATATTCTCTCCAGTTGTCAAGCACTATTCCATCAGGATGTTGCTAGCTATGGTGGCTCAATACAATATGGAGGTACACCAGATGGATGTCGCCACAACATTTCTACATGGTGAACTAAAGGAGCAAATATACATGACAATACCAAAGGGTTTAAGTGTGAAGAACAAAGATAAGAAAGCTTGCTTGCTAAAGAAATCACTGTATGGCCTCAAGCAAAGTCCAAGTCAATGGTACCTCAGATTTGATGACTATATGAGAAAAATTGATTTCATTAGAAGTAAGCATGATCAATATGTTTATTTCAAGCATGAGAATAACACTACACACACTTACCTACTGTTATATGTTGATGATATGTTAATTGCTAGTACTTCTATTGAAAATTTGAATACTATAAAATGTTTGCTTAATTCTGAATTTGAGATGAAGGATTTAGGGGAAGCCAAGAGAATGCTTGGTATGAATATAAGCAGGAATAGAGCACAAGGTGAGGTGTTCTTGGATTTGAGTACTTATCTCAAGAAGGTGCTCATAAAATATCAAATGAATCAATGCAAATATAGCATTGTGCCTATCAACCAGCATGTGAAGTTATCTAAAGATCAGTGTCCAAGAAATCAAGATGAAGTTGATAGGATGAGAAAGGTTCCATATTTAAATGCAGTGGGAAGCATCATGTATGCAATGGTGTGTTGCAGACTTGATCTTGCTCACTGTATGAGTGTTATAAGCAGGTTTATGGCTGATCCGGGTCAAGCACATTGGGAAGCAACTAAAGGTGTTATGAAGTACTTGAATGGAACAGTAGAGTATGGATTAATGTTCAAGAAATCAGCAGATTCAGACAAGCCACTTGTAGGATATGTTGATTCTGATTATGCTTCCAATATTGACACAAGAAAGTCACTCACTGGATATGTGTTCACTCTTTTTGGCACTGCAATTAGTTGGAAATCCACTCAGCAGTCAGTAGTGGCACTATCTACAACAGAATCAGAGTTTATATCACTCACAGAGGTAATCAAGGAAGCTATATGGATACAAGGAATGCTTGGAGAGTTTGGTTTTGATCAGGAAAAGGTTCAAGTATTTTGTGACAACAACAACGTCATACATATCTCCAAACATCAAGGGTATCATGAAAGGACCACACATATATATGTTAGGTTGTATTTCATTCGAGATATCATTGAGAAGGAAGTGATAGAAGTAAAGAAAATACCCACTGAAGAAAATCCAGCTGATGCATTTACAAAGGCTCTTCCAACAACTAAATTCCAGTTGTGCATGTCTCTGATTGGATTGAGGGGGAAATCAGCAACTAATATTACTTTGAATCTCAGAAAGAAGATGGCTTATACATGCTTAAGGTGGAGATTTGTGAGTGTAAGCATGCATAAGCTGAAGTCTTGGAAAGGCTGAGTAAGAAGAAGCAAAATTTGCCTAAGTATGGAAAAAAAAACGCAATTTACTTAAAGAAGCACACTTCCAAAACGCGATTTTAGTCAGGCAAAGTTGTTAAAGCTCAAAAACTGATTCCAGTTTGCTACGTGGATAGGCTGACTTGCGGGGGCCCGATATCTTGGCGGTTTCTCAACCAAATTGCAAGCGGTTTTCTCCCAAATCTTCTATATATCATGAAGTTCATTTCATTAGTTATAATCGAGATTCAATTCTTTGTGTAGAGAGAGAAAAATAGCTCGCAAGTTAGCAGCGCAGTTTAGGGTTTTGCTGTTTCTTTACTATTGATTGTAATTGAGTTTTCTTGGTGATCTTCAATAAAATCCTTCCCCATTTATCCTGTGGACGTAGGCATTTCAAGTCGAACCACGTATATCCTGAGCTGTGGTTTTGTTTTGAGCTTTGATTCAATTTTAGGGTTCTTGGTTGTTTGTTTTTGCATGTGTGCATGCAAGCTTGTGTTTGGATTCTTGAAGTTGTGATCTTGTCATCTACAAATGAAGCTTGGAAATTAAAACAACCACACAAATCATAAACTTCTAAAAATACTATAAATATAAACGGGTATGGGTCTCTAAACCCGAACCCTAATGAATTTTTTTTTCCCTTTTTCAAATTTTCGTCTCAATCTCATTTAAAATTACAAGTACCCGCCCTATTAGAGTTTGGACGGATAGAGTACCCGCATTTACTTGGGAAATTGTCATTCCTAATTAGTAATCAGTGCTTTTATCGACTTCATTAAGAACCCAACATCAAACTTCATATATATATATATATATATATATATATATAAAAGTAATTTGGTATAATTCTCATGTACGTCATGTGTGAAAGGATGACGTTATCTACGAGAGAAATACATGATGCATTGCCCAACGATTCCAAACGTTGTTTTGATTATTACCAACTTCATTAATTAATAGTCAACCTATTAATAATTAATTAAACATATTATTTCACGGCCGATCAAATTTTGATTAATCAATTTTCCAATGGCTTGTCAATGTCAACTCAACAATTATAAATTTAATTTGGAAAACAACATAGATTTGAAGACAACAATTAAGCATAGAAAACGTTGGAAGATCATCATCTATGGATGCAGTACACGAAAAGAAATTACAACAAGAAGGATTAAAGTCGCCATCACTCTAACAATGAATTGGATAAGTATAGGTTTATATATGTTTATATTTATCCTTTTTTTAATGCTAGAGGGAGTAGGAAAAAAAAAACGTGATCTGAATAATCATACAAGCTGTACCTTTATAAAGATGAATATCACTTGAGCTATAAAAACCGTGGTAATAAAATAATAAAATTAATGCTTGCTATATATCTTCAAACATACAGCTTAACAGCCATACTATCAAAAAGTAAACAATTTATGGATCTGACTACTAAATCAATCATTTTAATTTTCATTAATATCATTTTTATTTATTTTACTTGAATAATTGTATATTGATAATATTTTTTTGTTAACATGTTTAGGTTATAAATTTTGTGTATTATTTAAATCGAATAATTAAACAGTGTATTGAAAATTGAAATTTTATTTATCGACAAAATATTTCAGATTTATTGGAAAAGGAACCAATGAGTAGTACAAAACAAAATAGAAATCACAATAAATTCATAATGATACAAGAAAAAATAAATAAAAACTTCATGTACAAAATTAATATTTTTGATTGTAGCATTTGGTATATGAGATAGGAAAAAATATTAGTTGTAGTAAAAAAAAAAAATTGTATAGAGACTCTTTTTTCTATACAATTTTATTTTTACTTTATTTTTTATTTTTTACTACAACTAATGTCTCCTTTAAAGGAAAAAAGAAAACATCACATAATAGTATTTGATACATGATACATATTTACTGCGTATACTTCTTAAATGTTATGTTCCTTAATTCTTTACAAAACTCTAAAACGATTTTTATATTGACCGGATTTGAGAGAGTATACTAGAAATAAATACAAACATGAAATGAGAATTATTTTTTTCTCTTTTTTTTTTTTTCCTGTAAAACTTAGTTTCAATAGAAAAGAAATTAGCTTAGGTCAAAATTGTTGGCGAATTTACGTTTTGACAGATTATTTTCGAACTTATTCGAGAAAAAAAAATAGAAAAAGGACCACCCAATATATATATATACACACAGTCTAACCAAAACTATAGAAAATTCCTTGTCAAAATGATATATTGGTTTTGCAAATCCAATTTAGAAATAAAAAAAGATAGGAAAATTGTAACGTTTACGATAAAACGATGCATAATTGGCTAATTAAATAATCAAACTCTTAATTGTTTGATTTAATTACATGCGTTTTAGAAAAACGATATAATACATAATTAATTAATCGGTTGTATAATTAAATCGAGAAGCATAGGTTATAATTTAATTACGATATCGTAAAACGAAAACCAAAGGTATCGTAGTCGAAAACTGCAAGTTAAAACGTTAAAGGACGGCTCGTTAAGGGTTGGTGGACAAAAACACGAATAATACGAAAAATCGAAATATATATATAGAGTACGAAACGAGTCGTCAAAGTCATAATTCGATCGAAAAAGTAAAAAGATAAGATATTTTTCTTCTTTTTCTCTCTTCTCTCACCTCTGTTTTCCGGCCAGCGAGACGGCGGCGCCGCGCTGCCGTCTCGCCGGGCGCCAGTGTAGGAACTTTTTTCTCGGTTTGGATCGATTTTCTCACCTCTTAAAGCTTTCGCCGAGCCCGTTCCAGATCCGGACTTGGTTTTACGTTTCGATGTTTTCTTCACCAAAAAACGGCCGGTCAAACCCAGGAAAACCCTAACTTTCTCTCTCCTCTTTTCCTTTCTCTCTTTTCTGCTCTCTCTCCTTCACCGGAAATCTCTCCCCTTCTCTGCTGTGTTGAGTCGTGTGTGTGTGGTGGTCAGGGGGCGGCGTCGTGGTATTTATGTGCGTGTGTGTATCATTGTGTGTGTGTGTTTGTCTGTGCAGCGTCGCCCTGCTCGTGGGGTGCAAGTGGCCAGCTCGGGGTACGCCGGCGTGTGGTGGTGTTAGGACAGCGCCTCGTTGCGCTGTCGTTGTTGCTGCTAGGTGATGGCCGGCGTGAGGAGTCGCCGGTGTTGCTGATTTGGGTGCGGGATGACGTGTAGGTTGCGCTGGGTGTGCTGGGCAAGCACGTGCTCGCGGGCGTCGTGGCGGGATGTGCCCCGCGTGCCGGGGCCTACGATATGCGTTGTGCGCTCGCCAGGCAGGCATCGGGTCTACGCTACGCGTGCGCCGAGACTGCAATGTACACGCCGGGTGCGCCTGTACGTGCGTCTTGGGCGCGTTGCGCGCGCTGTCGAGTTGCTATGTTTGCGTGTGTTGTCGCCGACGATGGGAGGTCGTCGGCCGTGAGTAGTGTGTGTACAGTGATGGGAGGAGGATTTTGGGAGACGAGGGTCGTTTTGCTATTTCGATAAATCCGGGGACCAGATCGCAAAACCTAGATTCTTAAGATTTTACAAGTTAGCCCTCAATCTTTTGAAAATCTCGTTTTAGCCCTCAAACTTCCAAAAATTATGTTTTAACCCCCAAAGGTTTTCGAGCTTTAGACTTTGACCCCCAAAACTGTAGTGCCCAGGAAAAACGACGCATAATTTGACGATTTAATAATTTAACTTTTATTGTGTGATTTAATTTTTGTGTGTTTCTATTAATCGAAATAATGTATAATATAATTTATCGTATGTTTGATTTAATTTATCGAAAGTTTAAATGAATCGAAAACGTAGAATACATGTTATGAGAACGAACGTAAACAAAAATGAAGGAAATGAAACGAGAATCGGGCCGATCGGAGTTCCGAGGCCCAATTGAATGAAAGTGAAAAGTTGATAAAACACAAGTCATGGGGTTAGTCAAACACACTTTTGATCAAAGTAACTAAGGTAAAAATGGAAAATTTACTCTCTCCCTCACCTTTCTCTCTCTCTATTTTTCCGGCGGCCGGAGCACCGCCGCCGTGCCGGAGGTGGCGCCGCTGCCGGAGCCGACCATGTCCTTCCCACCTCGTTCGAACCTTATGACAAAACGAAGCTCTCGCCGAACCCATTCTGATTCCGGGCTCAAATTTCCCTTCCGCCGCCGGAGCCACCGTAAATCAGCCGGAGAAAGTTGGCAAAACCCTCTCTCTCCTCCCTCTTTCTCTCTCCTCCTTCCTTCTCCGATTCGTCTCTGTTTCCACTCGATTCCGCACCTAAAACGAAGCCCACACCGAGCCTATCATGAATTGGGCTCGGCTTGTCGAAACTCGGCCGCCGTCGTAGGAAATCGGCCGGCGAAGGAGGCGACTGTCTCTCTCTCTCTCTTCACCGTTTCTCTCTCTTCATATTTTCTTTCCTCCTTCGATTCGATCAATTTACACATGCATTTGAAGCTCTCGCCGAGCCCGTCATGAATTCGGGCTCGGATCGTCGATCGGTCTTCTCCTCCTCCGGCAATCACTGGTCAAAGTTTCGAATTCTCTCCCTCTCTCTCACTTCTCTCTCTCTCTCGTCGATCTCATGCCGCCGCCGCTGTTGGGTTGTTGTCGGGTGTGGTTGGGGCGGTGTCTTCTACGCCGCCGTACGTCGGAGTGGCCGCGGCCAGCGGTGCGCCGCCGCAACAGTGTTGTGTTATGTGCGTGTGTGTCGTGTGTGCGTTGTGTGTGTGTGTTGTGGGCGGCGCTGCACGCACTGCCGTGTGTCGGGTTTACCGATGTGAGGTGCGCTGGCCAGTGTGGGTGAGTTTGGGTGTTGGCCGATGACATGATGTCGCCGGCGGTGGCTTGCAGGCGGCGGCAAAAGGGGGGCAGTGGCGGGGGAAGTGTTTGGGGGCAGGGGCCTCTTCCAGAAATTCGAAGAGTCCAGGGACTAAATTGCAAAGCCCTAGGTTTTATTTTTATTCTCATTTTGGTCCCTCAACTTTTGATTTCTCCATTTTGACCCCCAAACTTTTAGAAATTATATTTTCACCCCCAAAAGTTTTCAAGTCTTTGATTTTCACCCCCAAGATTTTCCTATATTACGTTTCGACCTCCAGAATTCCAGAAACTTCAGTTTGATCCCAAAACTTCTCTGTAATTACAGTTTTACCCCTGGTCAAAGTCAACCCTTACCAGAATTTACGTTTTTACCCTTAAACCCTAAAATGCTCTGTTCTAACTCGTTTCTTATCCGATTAAGCTCATTCTTTCGCCTATAGAACCGTAATCGAACCCCCTTCAATATATGATCAATTCCTAAGCTTTTCGAATCATTTTTCCCTTCCATCATTGTTTCTTTCCAAGAGAGTTCTTTAAATAATATACGTAACGATCATAATACGAACTACTAGATTGCGTTTGGATGTGTAGACTATCGCGGTTAGGAGCGTACATGTTTTGTTTAAAGCTTGCATCACTCGAAGTCAAAACACCACCTAATAAAGTCGGGATAACTTCTGAACTTAAATGACTTTTACGTTTCAGTAATTATTATGTCTTGATATACCGATGATCTGCTTATACGTGAATCAACGTTATCATATATATATTCGCATGCTATGAATTGATTGAACTTAAGTGCTTTGGGATTACGTGTTGTGTTATTATATGTTCATGCATACAATGACATATGTCATACGAGGACAGAAGTCTACGTTCATCACGGAGGGACTGGTGGTCCGTAAAATGCACCTACGGTACTGAAACCGTTATCGGGTATTGGTCCCAAGTGGTCAGAGGTTCAGAGAGGAGGTGAATGAACCTCTATTGATTTTTCAAATTTTTTCAAACATATAACTGATAGTCAGGTTTTTGTCTCACTTAAGAGAATAATATCCTGTCTCGAATCAGTAACTTGGCCCTAGGCTAGATCAGGTTACTGTCCCAGTATCAAAATGCAACGCAGCGGAATAAACTTGACAGAGTTTCTGATGAAAATCAGTTTTCTTTTCAAATATGATTTTAGAACACACGTTTATCAGGATGCTTATGATAGATGTAACAAGATAGATATGTAAGAAATGCAATACAGCAAATAAAATAAGTAGTAAACACGTATGGCTTATAGTGGTTCGAAGGTGGTATAATCCTTCTACGTCCACTCTACTCCTTCTCTGAGGAGGAACTTCGTTATGGTCAGTTTGCTTTATAAGACTCGTCTTTACAAACCTCTTCCAAAACAAGTTAAACCTACTAGAATCCTAAATTCCTAGGTTTAATCTCACATAGAGTTTACAAACTCTCACACAGAGAAAGATAGTCTACACAAGACTAACAAACTTAGCAAGGATAAAATTCTACCAACTAAGTACACCAAATAAAACAACCTAGCACACACAGCACAATGGTTAAAGAGTAAGTGATTTCTTCAATTGGTGGGAAGCAGTCTTGATCTTTGAAAGCACCATTGTTGATATAGACTGTTCTTAGAAGGTTGAGTGGCTGAACATGTAGAAGCTCGAAAAGCTTTGGGAAGTATATGAGTTTCCTCTCAACTCTGTTCAACAATCTCTTCAATCAGCCACTCCTTCTACTTATAGATCTTGAGAGTTTATCCATTGAGAAGTATCTGTTGAAGAGGAATGCTTCTCCTATTTGAGTTCAAGCTTTGATCTCCAAGATCTTCTTTATGGTTGTATTAAATGCATCTGAGCTGTTCCTGACATGAGCATTTAATGCGCCCACTATTTGCTTTTTGACCTTTTTGACATTCCTGCTGACCTATCTAGTCGGTATGGGTCTATGACTGAAGTTCATGCAACGGCTACTTGATGTAAGTTATCTTGTTTCTCTTTACGCTGCATGTTCTTCCTGATACTGCATGAAGGAGAGTAGCACTTTATCTTTCCAAAGATCCATTGGCTACTTCCTATTTTTTCTGTAGATAGCAGTAGGTCCTTCTTGGTTGCTGCTCAGGATGTGGTTTCTTTCTGATTTGTACCAGGATTCTGTTTCAGAACAGCTTTCTGTTCCTGAAACCTGCAGCCAGTTTCCTGTCTATTTGCTTCCTGCTCCGCTCCAGCTTCCTGATACTGATCAACTTCCTATTCCTGCATCCTGCTTCTTGTTAACTGTTGACAGCTTCCTGCTTCCAATTTTCTTCTTTCATTTTTCAGCATGCCGTCTCCTACAGCCTGTTGTCTACTTCTTGCAGCATCCTATCTGCTTCTATGCAGATACTTCCTTCAACTTGTTGTTCCCTACAACTTGCTGATCCTTAGAAGTATTCTTATTTCTTCTAAGATTAGTTTCCCTTATAACTTGGGAAAACCATTTCATGATCTGAATAGGCTCATGATCATGTACAGACTGGAATCTAGGTATCAATACCTTAAGCAAACTGTTCTTTTCTTATTATGCATACAGTTTTGTCTTATCAAGATAACTACTAAAAAATCCCAATACCGGGTAAGACGGGGAATACCTGCGCCTAAGGATTATATGTGCAATGCATCTTACATGCTGTGATTACTTGATGTGCTAATTAATGTTTACGTATTTGAATGTTTATATAATCCTGAAAATGGAAATTACTCCCACGAGTGTATTCAAACGCACTTACCCCTATCTGTACTCACACTACAGGAAACGATAAAAAGTAAGAAAAAAATGCAGCGAGATGGGTGTCGTATCCAGTGTTTCTTCTGCATTAGTTTAAAATGGATTGTCGAACTTTGCTTTATAACTGTTTATGTTTTGTAAAACTGTTTATAACTTATGATGGATCCTGTTTAATTCCGCTGTTAGTTTAAAATGCTTTCTTCCGGCGATGTACCGATGTTCTTGAAAAATGTAAATAAGTCGTATGCTTCAACTGAACTTAACTGTTTTCTATATTTGAAAATTTAAGCCTTTGATGACTTGATCTGTTTGACGATCTTTAAGGAATTTCGTTTTTTTTTTCGCTTACTTCATTTTAAAAGAATGTTTCTTTCTTTCTTTCTTTTTTCCTGCACGCCTATAAGCAAACTCTGACATTTTAAAATATGAAAATAGGGCGTGACAAAAACTTTCGAAAATCGTATTTTGACCCTAAAGGTTTTAAATATATCAAAAAGGGCCCAAAACACTTCTGATTTTATAAAAATACCCCTGGTCAAAGTCAACTCTTTACCAGATTTTATGAAAACGTCCCTGTACCTTTAAACGCTCTGTTTAAGCTCGTTTTTCCTCCATTCAAACTCTAATCTTTTCTTTTACACCCTATGATCGTATGTTTAACCTTTCATGTTCGTTCCTTCATTCTTATGATCGAGTTTCGAATCTTCATTTTGATTTCTTTCCTTCAACGCTTCTTCTTCGAGAGCAACGCTTCTTCTTCTAGTGAATTCTTTTAAGTATATGTATTTATAGTTATAAGAATCTAAGAAAAACCTCGTTTACGTGTGTAGGTTTTCAAGTTAAGAAAAGATCTTAAAGCTTAGCATTCAACGTATCACGAGGGATAACCACCGAACAAGGTGGGGGTAACTTCTAATCCCTAATAACTTTACGTTTCTATATTTAACGCACAATGATGATAAACGAATGCATGCATGTGAACTTGATGTTAAATGAATTGTTGAACACTACGTGTTGTGATTATATGTTGTGATTAATATGTTCATGCATGCGATACGATGATGTTGTGAAGGGATGAAAGTTCACATTCATGTGAAGAGACAAAGGTCCACGTTCATGCTGAAGGGACGAAAGTCCGCGTTCATGCTGAAGGGACGAAGGTCAACTTTCACATTACGGAGTAACAGTGGTCCGTAAAATAAGTCGGGGAGTACCCGTACCTAGGGTCAACGGGGAGTACCCGCCCTCGCTGCAGATATGAGCGCTATGGGACTGAGTGTCCGTTAATGAACCGTTTATGTGCTATGCATTATATGTGTTGTCTAATTGTCGATCTTATATATGTTTGATTTGTTTAACTGTTTAATAACTGCTAAAATACGGAAATTACTCCCACGAGTGTATTCAACGCACTCACCCCACGTGTATTCACGCTACAGGAAACTATGAAAGTGGAGAAGTTTAGAGAGAGGGGTGTCATATCAGTTGTGATCTTTTTTCCTTTTCGTTGTTCCGAATCTGCCTTTTTAAAAGATGTTGACCATTTGTAAAAGTAAAACTATTTTTCTATGTTATGGATTCTGATGATTTTTCCGCTGTTATGTTTTTAAACATGTAAAATCGTATATTTAACTGTTTCTTCGAGGTTTCTGTTTCAGATGTTTTAAATCCATTATTTATCTAGTATATCCGACATTTATAAAACGTACGTCTCTTTTCCCCTTTTTCCTATACGCCCTCAAAGAAAACTTTGACATTTTAAGTATGAAAATGACACCTGACAAAAATAATTGTGGAGTGATTATATTATAGCTTTCCTTTTTCTCATAATTTAATGATTCGAAAAAAGTGTCACATGACTATAGCTGGCTACTGTATAGCCATCATATTATCACAATAATTTTTTAAATAAAGACGGAATAATTACTAATACAAAATATATAAGTCTATTTAGTGATGAACTTAAAATGAAATCGCTAACCATTAAAATGTTGGCTGTTAAAATTTAATTAAAGATCGAATTAAAAAAAATGAGAATAAAAAAAAATGAGAATTAATGATTATATTTGTCTCCAATATCCCGTCATCAATTGTATGTTAATATTGTGTATAAATTTTTATGTCACTTTTCTTCACTATTTAATAATAATGTATGCTATTTGTCATCACATTTTAATTTGTCTCTAAACCACAAATTCTTGTTATGTTGTAATCTTTTTTATTAGGATTATTATCCTGTTATTAATTATCACTAATGTTTTGGTTGCAGATCATCTAACTAATTTGATCCAAATACTTGTTGATTCTTTGATGGGTGACATGCATGTGAAGAATGATGGTGACAAACAAATAAAAAAAATATTAAAATCTTGTGAATATCATCGAAGCATAATCTCTTCTAAACCACTAAAAGATTTTGTAGTATATATACTTTAGCAATTATATTTATAATGTATGTATATATTTAGTGTTGATGAAGCAACCATTATTGACTATAATATATTGGATCCATCGAAGCATTAAGAGAAAATATGATGGATTATTCCCACTTTCATCAAATGCATCATTTATTGTCTTAATTAGCAGTTGAAGTGGGACTTTTGTGTATACAGCTATGCATTTGTGTCGACATAAGTTTGATAGTATTCTAATACATTAAGTGTGAGATTTTTTTTATGAGATTGTATTCTGATTTAATTTTGTAAAACGGACTAATTAATTATAACATATAAAATATACACAAAAATTCATGTGCACATTGTGTGACAATTTTGCAAAATTCATACTTATAGCAAAAAAAATGTATACTGAGTTGTAAAACGCATACTTATTATAGGTTACACTTATACCTGTAAAACTCACATTTATAAAATACACACTTATAGCTGAAAAATACATATTTATACCTATAAAATTCAAACTTCAATCTCTTACACGTGAGACGGTCGCATAAGAAACCAAGTGAATAATAAAAATCAACTTATGAAAATAACTTGAATTGTGAATATATAGTGGAATTATGTCGCACGGAAATTATACTCCTGAGATAGTCTCATTATAGGCTTTTGTAATTAAGAAAGTATATAATAGCCTAATTCTTGAGATATATATGTACATATATATAATTAATGCAACATAATCATCAAATCATGCGCAGTTCATACATTTTTATTTTCCTAATTAAAAATATTTATGATTTTTTCATTTATGACTAAATAAATGAATTCATAATTTTTGTGATCTATATATATGTGTGTATGTGAACTGCTTGAGAGAAAATACAATCAAGAACAAACAAATGCATTCAATTATGGACATAATTAATATTTTTACTTAATCTTTTGTAGGTGAAAGTTCAAGTGTGTTTTGTAAAAGTACAGTCCTATCTTTCAATTAATTTGAATGAAATTTACCCGAGTAAATGCATGTGAATATTATTTAGATTAGAAGTTAGAAAGGTTACCATGCTTCAATAATTACATATCAAAATTGGACTTTAAGTTTTATTTAAATAGTGCACAATTATATGTGCATGTGACGTTCTATATAATCACCATTTGAAAAGAATAGAAACACACAATTTATTATATATAGTTTGATTGTGTTGAATTGTTTTCAGCCTTTTGTCTGCCACTTAATATTTATTAGACTTATATAAATGTTAGGTATAAATTATAATGATATGTAGCACACATCAAAGCTAAATTTGCAGCTTTGCTTTCGATGTTGGTCACACCTTAAAGTTTTCAATTAATGCAATGGATTTTATCAACAAATAATTAATTAATTAATTAATTAATTAAAAATGATATAAGATCATCTCATTGATATAATTTTGGAATGCAAAACTTCAATGTCTACAATTTAAATTTATTTTTATAAATTAATCTTTAATTTTTTTAATTATATATATATATAATAAATTCACTCATTTTGTAAAATTAAATTCATATAAAATGATCTCGTAAAAGTCACACTTACAGATAAATAATGTTATGCACGATCCAGTTGTAGGCATTTGCCTCGAACATACATCACATGGGGCTGATTAATAGTATTGCAACTATAATTGGTTCTTTTTGTCTGATAATTAAAGAATAAAAATAATACTTCCATGTAATATATCAATATTTTAATTTAAAATGAATACAGTATATTATATTGTCGATAAAGTTGAAGGAAATGATGGGTTGTCGTCAGCAGAATTTTAAAACAAAAATCAATTACATGTAGTTGTATCATCATATGCAAAGTACCTCATGGACATTCATATCGCATATTTGAATTTTATAATTTATAAATACATATACTATAGAAGTTAAAAAAGTAATAATGAGTTAATTAAATTTTTAATGATTTTAATATTATTAATTTTGGAGTTTTATTATAGTAAAAAACATTGCCTCTGTTTAACATGAGTAATTCGGTATTTTCCCCTTCTTATGTATCTATTTAGGACATCTCCAGCAGTGCATTGAATCCTTACGGTAAATGTTTTCAAACGCTGGTCAACTTTTACGTTAAATTATTTTTTTTAATTTTCCTTATTCATTTTCAATTCTTTTTATCTTTTCTTTTTCATTCATTTTCTTTTCTATTTTATTTTGTTTTCTTTAAATCTTGATTGTTATTATATTTCACAATTAACATATTAGATATTAATAATAAGGCCAAATAGTCAAAGTAATCGAAACTTTTGTGGGTTTTTGTTAATTTGGTCAATGCTTTTAATTTTGTCAATTTAACCAAAATTAGAACAATTAGTTGTAATTTTGACCAATTTTGTTTTCAGTCAAAATAAAACTATCTAAAGATGACGTAACAGACACATAAGTAGAGTTTCATGACACATCTCACCAAATATTAAATTCATCATCAACAAGAATAGGAAGTCTCGTCCAGTGTCTATTTGGTGGGCTCCCTGAGAGCAGGGAGCTCCCTGAGAGCAGGGACGGAGCTAGGATTTGTTAACGAGGGGGACGAAATATTTTTTTGGGATATTTATCAATGTTTTTGAAATTTGAAGGGGGCGAAATCCGTATTTTTAACTACAATTACATTGTATATGTATATACGAGTAGTTTAGTCGAAAAATTTGAGGGGGGCGGCGGCCGCCGCCAGTCCCCCCCTATCTCCATCTCTACCTGAGAGCAATTTCAGTGAATTTAATTAGATGGAATATCAATTAAACACATTTTCACAAATCAGTTGTATTAACTTTCACTAAGTTCAACCCTCTTCATACCATAAAATTACCCAGCTCTAGTACTGTAGAATACATGAATTGGGATCCTCTGCTGAGTTAAAAACCCAGCAAAGTGTGTTGGGCTAAGGTTTTGCCTTAATTCAATCATAGAACCGTACGGATCTATAGAATGTTAAAATGTTTTGATCATAGATCCGTACGGATCTATAGTGACGGTGTATAAAAATTGCCCACCAATACGTGTTGGGTTTATTTGCCCAGCAGAGGATCCGGATCCAGAATACATCCTCTTTTTGAGTGCGTAAGAATGGGTGAATGGAGGTGTGTAGAGAAAATGGGATTTGGAAGAGAAAGGTTTGGTCTTTGGAATTGAGTTTTTGAATTTGAGAATTTTAATTTGATGACATGTCACTATATTTTGTCTATGTGTTTCTACATCACAACCTAATCAATTAATTTTGACCAAAAATACAAATTGGCCAAAAATTGCTACAAGTTGGTGATACTGTGGATTAATTGACAAAATTAAAAGTATTGGTCAAAATAGCAAAAATCCATAAAAGTTTGGATTTTTTTGATTATTTGGTCTAATAATAATAGTACTTTAATTATTTACAATTAAAATGTTAAATAATACAGTGTATTATTTGAATAATAATTAAAACTATAATTATTTAAATGTATCATAAAATTTTAAATGCTACACAAATTATAAATATTATTAAAATTACATCAATATTTAAATATTTCAACTCAACCGGTATATATCGATAAGTTGTGGATATCGATAGATATCAATTGATATTCATATCCATGAGTTATGTATATCAATATCTATAAATTGTATGTTGTAATGTACATTCGAATATTTTATAGAAAAAATGATCTACTTGTATGAATATTACCATATTCTAAAAAATAAATATCTTATATATAATTCATCCCATAAAAAACAATATATATGTGGGATGTATTTCATCCTTGTTAATATTTGACAAATAAAAAATCAAAATAATAATATTAAATGAAATATTATGTTTAATGAAAAATAATGATGCATACTATTGGAAATGAATGACAGTTTTTATATTAAAATAATGTAAAAGTTGCAGTATTTTTTTTGTGCACGGCTGGAAATGTCTTTATTAAATAAATTTTCAATAAATTTTCTTTCAAAGGCAAATCAAGGGTCCTATACAATATTCGATATTAATGCACTATATCTTTTGGAAGCTATCTTTAAAAGATCAATATTGAAAGTTTTCGTGAAATGAAATTGGAAAATAAAAAAATCATAATTGTTATATATTTTATTGGAATTAATTAAAGGATTGCCATGTCGTTTGTTTAAGTAGATTATTCCTCTAACAAAGAGATTCTACTTGCCGAATTTCCCGCAAGATAAATTATTTCCAAATCTAATAAAATATTTCTTCAATTAAAAAAATAATAATAATAATAATGTGAAGGGATGGAGCATCTATCCAAGCGGTGCACCAGCGATGCAGAGGATAAAGTCTTGATGTAGTAAAGGTTGTCGATGCCCAGACACGGCAGTTAAGGAAAGGGGACAAGTTAAGAAAACAGCACAACCGCAGATGAAACAAGAATGGGCCCCACTCTACGACACAACACGGGCCCCGCTGGAACAGGAACAGATCCTCCCCAGACGGTTTTCTTTTTCTTTTTTATTTTTTTTAATAATGTATATGAACACATTATTAGGTTTTTTAATATCCTTATTTTCTTAAGAAGTCAAAATTAGGTTTTGAACACATATTACTAGTCTAGCATGATTTGCAGTCTTTTTTTTTTTTTTTTTCATTCAATTCTTTTTAGTTATAATTAGAGAGAGATTTTGTCAAAAAAAAAAAAAAAAAACTGCAAATCATGTTAGACTAGTAATAAGTTAGATATAGAGGGATTTGAATCAGGTTTAGAGATGTTAAACGGGTCATGGCCTGACGAGCCAATCCGTTTAAATCGGAAAAGAATAGGATTAGGGTCGATTATTTCTAACTCATTTAAATTTACCTATTTAACCCAAAGTCTGTTTAGTTCGAAAATCGTTAAGGCTAGCCCAACGATTAACCGGTTGGCCCGCTAACACTTATTTTTTAAAATGTTTAAAAATTATATTAATTTTTTAGTTTTAAGTATATAAAATATAATACAATGTTCAATTATATGTGTATTATCCTAAATTTAATGACTTCAAATTTGATTTATAAGAATTAACTACATGAGATAAATTAAATAATAACAATATAACACCTATATACTATATAATATCAAATACTTAGTCAATACAATAACAACTTTGATAATATTTTATTGCAATTTATAGTCATTTTTTAATGGTTTCATCTATAAATTGCAGTAAGTATAAACTCTCAATGGTAATCTAACTTAATATTGTTTTTGCAATTTATAGCATTTAATTTTGTATATGAATTTTCAATGTTATGCATATTTGAACTCAAAAAATTTATATTTAAAATATAATTTTTTTTATTAATAGCCCGATAATAACCAATTTAGCTCAAAGCCCGTTAGGGTTAGGGTTAGGTCCCAACATTCGAGTCCCGTGTAAGTTGACCCATTTAACCCGAAGCCCATTTTACTCGAAACCCATTAGGACTAGCCCAGAACCGCTAGAGCCAGCCCGTTTAACATCCCTAATTAGACTAACTGTGTTTTCTTTCATTAAGTTATATTTCAAAAAATTGATGTTATATCGATGAAATACTTTATACGCAATATAATCTCTCTCACACACATATATAGTTGGTTTTTTTGTGATAACGTCTCACGTGACGATGAGATTAGAGTATGTGTTTTATATCTATAAATATACGTGGTACAACTATACGTATAAGCATGTGTTTTTATACTTGAGTAAAGTATGATTTATATAAGTGTGCGTTTTGCAATTATAAATATGTATTGTGCATTTATAAGTTTGTGTTTTTTCAACTACTACACGGTGTTGTATATGAGTTTTTGTGATTAATTTAATTGTATGCGTTGTATTCATTAGATATAGGCTTGTAACATCTACAATAATTTAATTTAACGCAAATAAAAATACAAATCTCAATTTTGACAAATGAAAATAAAGAAAGTTTCATATAGAAATTTAGGAAAATGCTCAAATGCCCAACGTGGGCAACTCTTAATATGTCCACCGATGACGTGTAATGATCACATCCCTTCATTATATGGAAAGTGAAATTAATTGGTATTCTGTATTTTTGAAACATCAATGGTGGGCACATCTTAGCGTACCAACGGTGGACATTTAAGCATGACTGTAGAAATTTAATCTATTTATAATTAATAGTATAAAACCTATTACTTAAAAAAAGAATAATTTGAAATTAGAAACTAGAAGTCCGAGGATTTCCTATTTTCTCTACCCATGTTAAAGGATACATACATAAATACATACAATGTAAATATTTCATTTGAAGTATTTTGGCTTATAGCATTTATGAGAACGCATTTTAAGTCCAAATTAGGAAAATGTTATGAATATCCAAAGATTTAATTATTTAATGATAAAGTCCATCATCATACGTTTTTTAATAACTTAAATGTACATCCTGATCTGTTAATTAATCTAATTTACAACACAAAAACTCACCGACCTGAAATATCTTATATAAGATAGATAGAGTTTTTTATAGTTTTATGTGAGCATATTAAATGGGTTGACTCGTCTTTTCGTCTTATATAAAATATCTAATTTAAAAAAATCAAAAATTCACATGAGAGAATTTCACGTAAGACCTTATATGAGATGAAGTTTTTTATAGTTTTATGTGCGATTAAAATTGACCATATTAATGGGTTGACCCGCCTTATTGATCTATATGAACTTCGTCTAACATAAGATCTCATGTGAGACGGTCTCACGTAAGACATACTCTTTAAACAATATATTTGTATATGAATATAGGTAATCATTATTATATAATTTTGTTTTTGAAAAATTAGTTGTTCAGATAACTATACAAGATTTAATTCCACATTTTACATCATATTTGAATATTAAAATTATAAATTTGCGCTAAAATAATTTGTCCAACCAAACAACGATGATAAACATATCACAATTCCAACAAGTATAACTCATGCCGTACACATAAATTATATCAAATCCAATATATATATTTTCAAATACATATGTGCTCATATCACATTTATATATTCAAAACGAGAGTTTTGATCATATACTCATCTTTAAAATTTGTGTTTTATATACTTTATTAATAAGAAGAATGAAAAATCGATACACATTTAAGAAAATTGATACACCTAGTGAAAAACTGAATAATATGGAGAGAAAAAAAAAAAGAAAAACGGATACACATTGATTCGTATTAGAATCAAAATGGTTTAAAACGAGATATAAACACTATAGATATATATAAATGGAATGCAATACTAATATAAAGGAGATTAAAGAAAGAAGATTATGGGATGAAGTGGGTGGCACGTGGTGTTGGTAGGACCCACAATGGGGTCAGGTTTGTGGAAACACATCGTATAATAAAAAAGATCCTTGGACTTGACCAAAACTGCTCGCGTACGGTGGGATGGGGTTCTGTACCTGCAACTGCAACGTGGCCTAGACCTACCTTGTCAGTTACCGCATCGTAACTCACAGCCAGGTCACCCACCATACTTCTCTCCTTTAATTTACTCTTCTGCCCCCCATTTGCCTTTATTTCTGCTCAGTTTTAGGGGCCATTTATGGATTGACGAGATAGGGACAAATATTTATTGCCTAGATTTTGTATTTATTTACCCTTTTTTTTTTCTCTCGAGAATTTACTACGTAATCAGCCTTACTTTGTTGTGCTAAATTCAATGCCAATATTGAACTTCTCGCTCCACCCTTTCTCTCTCTAAATTAATTTTGGATGGATTCTCCCCATTCTCTCTCTCTATCCAAAAATAAACTTCTTCAATTCAATATATATATAAATAACCACAGCCCCCTCTTCTCTCTCTCTAAACTCCATTGCATGCTCTCTCTCTCTCTCTTTCTAAACTGAAGAATTTCTGTTCTCATGGCAGTCGAAGCGAGGCATTTCAATCTGTTTCCTCAGCAATTTCTCCAAGAAAGGTATTTTTTGCCATTGTTTTTCACTTTCTGATTTTCTGTTTTTATATTTTTATTTTATTCATTGTTTTGAAGGTTTTTTATTTGATGATACTTTGCAGAGATTTGGTGAACCCTTCTCATCAAATCAACGGAATTTCTGCGTACAACGAAGCGCAGATGTGTTTTCCGGCGATTCAGTTTCCGGCGATGTCGCCGGGAAATCAGGGCGTCTATCAACAACTATCGATCAACACTGAGAGCGGCCTCACCTGCAACATCTCCGCTTCCAGAAAGCGCTGCAGAGACTCCGCCGACGAGCTCTACCCACCGCAGAATTTTCCGGCGACGCAGAAAAGCAACAGTGTCTCTCCGATTCCGTCTTTCGTCGGAGAAAACGTTCTTCCCCAAATCCTCCAGTACCAGATGGAGATGGATGCCATCATCTCCCAACATGTAAGCCGCGAATCTCACTTTCTCCGATGCATTGAACCTGTTTGTGAAAATACGCGAATGAAAATTGACATATCCGCTTGCGTTCTCTAATCACAGACGAAGAAGATCAAACTGGAATTACAAGAAAGACAAAAGCAGCAAACGAAGTTAATGGTGGCCGCGATCGGAGAAGGGGCGATGAAGAAGTTGGAGGAAAAAGACAATCAAATCCAGAAAATGGTGAAATTGAATCTGGTCCTTCAAGAGAGAGTGACGAGCCTTTATGTCGAAAACCATTTGTGGAGAGATTTGGCGCAGACGAACGAGGCGACGGCGATTTCCCTGCGCACCAATCTGGAGCAGGCTCTTGCCCAGGTCGGCGGCGAACACATGTCAGCCGCCGTGGAGGAGGAGGAGGTGGAGTCGTGCTGTGGCAGCAGTGATCACGGCGAGGGCGGAGACACGGCGGCGTGGATTGGAAAGAGTGACAGGCGGTGCCGGCGGTGTGGGGAGAGGGAGGCGGGGGTGCTGGTGCTGCCGTGCCGGCATCTATGCCTCTGCAACGTTTGCGGGAGTGGGTCCCACCAACTCCAAACGTGCCCAGTATGTAACTCTAGCATGACTGCTACATTGCATGTTAACATGTCTTTGTAATAGAATGAAACCATGAAAACGTATATAGGAGGAAGAGGAAGAAGAAGAAGAAGAAGAATCAGCAGGATAATTAAAACGAGGGATTAGATAGACAATGGTTTTTTTGGTTTTACATTTTTTTTGGGGGGTAAAACTGTAATTCATTGTAAAAAACATATTTCCTTTTTTTTTTTGGGAAATTAGTAATTTATTCATATTTCTATGTCCTTGGTTTCTTGAATTTCGTTTTTTTTTCTTTACATTTTAATCCTGAAATTCACAAGAAATTTTTACTCCTTAAATATGGCTATGTCAGAAAATTCTTGGTTTTAATTGTAAGAAGATTCTTGGTTTAAAATAAATTTTTCATGAACATTACGAAAATAAATCTAAATGTGTGTGAAATTATACTTATTTTTATGTTCATCTTATTGTACTCTTGTGTAGATAATAAAAAATTTAAAATATATCAAATTGAAGTACTCCGTTGAAAAAAGTGCAGTCAATTAGAATTATTATTATTATTTTTTTATTATCAATACACTACATATTTATTACTTTCTCCGTTTCAGAAAGATAGACATGAAATTAAACCATCAAATTTTATAATAATGTCAAAATGCATTAATTATGAGACAGTGTGGAATGAAAATTGGATACAAAAGAGGTCTATTCAGCTAAATTTTAGTTGTGAGAATAATTGGTGTGAATAGTAGTATGTAATAATGAAACAAAACACTTGAAGATAAAACATCATTTTTAACAAGGGAATCTTACATTGGAAAGGTGGTGTAAATAGTGAGAAGGGTGTAGAATAGACAATGTTGTGATTTAATTTTATAATAATTTAATTGGTCATAAAAGATAGGTTATATATTTAGTAGTAGTAGTTGGCAAAAACATGAAAAGAGATTGGTCCCAGTTAAAAAAAAAAAAAAATGAGAGAGATAAAAAGATGGTCAACTTTAGATGATAGGAATCCTAAATTGCGAAACCTACTCACGACACTTTTATCTGTGAGTGTGGTCCAAAATTGAATTATTATCAATTTAGGGCATGCATTGTTCCCATTTATTACATGCATCATACCACCATAGAGTTTGTGCTCATCAATGCTACTCTCAACTATTTTCAACCTTTATTCTCACTCAATATATATATATATATATATATATATATATATATATATATATATATATATATATATTCCAAAAAATTAAATTGAATTATTTGGAATATTTGAAAAAAAGGAAAACAAGTTTATATACATGAGATGAATGAAATATTTTTTACTCACTTCGTTTTTTAAAGTAATTATCGCTTTAGAAAATATAACTTTTTTCGATTTATTTGAAAAGTCTTTTTTATTAAGAAGAAGGGTAAATGATTTTTCTTTCAAATTTGCCCCTATCTTTTTTTTTCTATTAAATTTTTATTTAGTTATACATTAACTGTATTAGATTGTAAATTGACCTCTTAGGTTATTATTATAAAATTATATTTATGAAATGATTTTATATCCGTTATAGTCGTGATAGTCTTTCATGTCAGCATAAAAAATTTAAATGTATGAAAATAACATTATTAATATTCAAAGTAAAATTTCCCAAATAGGTGTTAAGGTATTTTTATGAGGACACATGCAATTAAAGAGATGGACCAATCCATTATCCTAACTTTCCCGGCAATTTATGTTGATGTGAAAGACAATTAATTGAAACAATTTAAGTATCAAAATTTGAAATCAATGTCCCCTCCACCCATTTTATAGGGACACATAGCCCACACTTAAAGCAACTCAATTCTTGCAAGTATGAATATAGAATTATTGAACTTAGTTTTTTCTTCATCTTCAATTCATTACAATATCTACCCATGAATTATAATTTATAGTTGGTTTGTCTCAAGGATGAAAATATCGGTATCGGTGGATATATCGGTACCTTGATTTTACGGATATATCGATGGATATATCGATATCGGTGGATATATCGGTTTTTGCGCAAAAAATTGAAAAAATTTGAAAAAAATTTGAAAAAATTTGAAAAAAAATTGAAAAATATATCTAGTACTTTATATAATATTATAAGTAACATTAATACATATATTGAACTTAAATTTCAAATAAAAAGTTATGTTTACAACAAATTTAGAGATAAACTATTATATAAACGTTGTCTCTTATAATAACATTTTCGTCACTGGTTATGATAACATGACAAATTTTGAATTCAAATACATATTTCATTGTTTAACACACTAGCCATGATAATTTATGATAGGAACCTAAATTCAAATATTTTACTAAATATAAGTTTACTAATTATTTAATTAAAACTATTAGTTGAATTCAAATACGTATTTCATTGTTTAACACACTAGCCTAATTAATTTATATGAGGAACCTAAATTCAAATACTTTACTAAATATAAGTTTACTAATTATTTAATTAAAACTATTAGTTGAATTCAAATACGTATTTCATTGTTTAACACACTAGCCTAATTAATTTATATGAGGAACCTAAATTCAAATAATTTACTAAATATAAGTTTACTAATTATTTAATTAAAAATATAGTTGAATTCAAATATGTATTTCATTATTTAACACACTAGCCTAATTAATTTACCATTAAAAAAAAATTCAAAAAAAATCAAAAAAAAAAAAAAATTCCACCGACAACCGATATATCGGCGATATATCACCGATATATCACCGATATATCGCCGATATATTGGCGATATTTTGCCAAATTTGTGCACAACGTGACCGATATCGATATACCGCCGATATATCGCCGATATTTTGACAGAAAAATTCGTCGGAGCATATCGATATCGGTTGACATTTTTTCGCGATAAATCGGCGATATATCGCCGATTTATCGCGATATTTTGTTCCTTGGTTTGTCTTAGGTGTTGGTCGTCAAATCAATTAATCGTTATAGGTGTTACATCAAACTAGATAATTGATTATCATAAATTTTGATGTTGAATATATATCACATTTCCGGTTTCATTTCTCTGTCGAGTGAGGTTATTTCACACAAATTAAAAGAACACTTAGGGTATGTTTGTTTTGAATTTATGTAGGATTGAGGAAATACGACTTTGAAATCCTGAGTTTTTGAACTAAAAGTGAATAATTAAAATCTGTGTTTGTTTAGAGATTTTGTAGGGTAGGTTTAGTATTGTAAATGTCAAATCAATGCTGAAAAAAGTGTTATTGTGTAATATTATATTGTTAGTTGATGTAATGGTAATGATTGGATGATTGTAATAGTAGAAATTTAGGTGTGTATTGAAATTTGTGTATTAATAGGTTATAGTATAGGGTTAATGATTGTGTTTTTATTTAAATAAAATAGAATTTTGGTAGATTATATAATCCTCTTGTAAACTCAAAACAAACGGGAATTTGAATCAATCTAAATCCCAAATTCTAACTCACAAAGACCAATCCAAACATAGCCTTAGTAGTTATAATTAGGGCAAAAGTTTGTATGCCCGGGCATCGTACCCCCAATCTTATCCACTTCTTCTTCATTTTAATTTATTTATTTATTAAAAACTAAGTGTGTAGGGTTGTTTTTTTTTTCTATTTTTTTCCTTACACAGGAAGCCAATTCCTTTCTTTTTTTTTCTTTTTTTTTCTCTATTTATTTTACACGCTAAGATTGAGGCGTTTCATCTTTATCTTTCTTTTTTTTTTTTTTTTTTTGCATTTTTTATCCCTACTTCATCTCAATTTATCTTTTTTATTGTACATTCTTCTTTTTTTTTTTTTTCTTATTCTTCTTCAAATCACAATGGAATTATGCATGTGGTTTTTTATCTTCTTCTTTTTCTCTTCTACTCATGTTCATAAATTATGATAATTGATTTCAAATCACAATTTATCACAATAATTTTAAGACATTGAAAATCAATTATTTCAAACAATATGACATCATGATTTGCAGAAAATTAGTTGTATGCTCTTGAGGTATCAGTGTATACTCTTAATGTATCAGTTGTAACTTCTTAAAGTATTATATATTTACCTTTAAAATATTAATGCTAATAGTATAAAGTATTACATATGCACCTTTAAGGTATTAAATATTTACTTTTAAGGTATTAATGTTTATTGTATAAGGTATTACATATGCGTACATTTAAGGTATTACATATTTACCTTTAAGGTATTAATGCTTATATTATAAGGTATTATATATGCATTTTTAAAGTATTACATATTTACCTTTAAGGTATTGATCCTTATTGTATAAGTATTACATATGCACACATTTAAGATATTGCATATTTACCTTTAAGGTATTAATGCTTATAGTATAAAGTATTAGATATGCACATTTAAGGTATTACATATTTATCTTTAAGATATTAATGTTTATAATATAAGGTATTAGATATGCACATTTAAGGTATTACATATTTACCTTGAAGGTATTACATATTTACCTTTAAGGTATTAATATTTATAGTATAAGATATTACATATGCACCTTTAAGGTATTAATGTTTATAGTATAAGGTATTACATATTTACTCTTAATGTATTAGTTGCTCATTCAATGAAAAATATCACTTGTATATTTTTTAGGTATCACTTTGTATACTCTTTAGGTATCAATTGTATGTTCTTAAGGTATCAAATGTGAGTTTAAAATTTTAAAATTTCAAATACACGATTTTTATCATCTTCTTCCCCAAAATTTATGTAAATTCATATTACTCAATTAATAATCAATTATGGTGTTTGTTGCATCAATTTTGTCGTATATTGCTATGAATCGGAGCAAGATAGAAAAAATTTCAAGTTATAGGAAAATCAAAACCCTAGATTTTTATACATATTAAAAAAAGAGAACTTGTTGAAATATTAGAAAAATAAGAACCTTAAATTTGTAGCAATTATATGAAGAAATTAAGAAGGAAAAGAGAAAAAAAAAAAAATGAACAGCGCAATAAAAATGAAGAAAAAAAAAGTTACAGTGGAGAGAGAAAAAAAGAAAAAAGAATAAAAAAAATGAGTGAATAATGTTGGGGGCACGGTGGCCCGGGCACAAAAGTGCTTCCCTATAATTATATGTATAAAATGATGGGAAACAATTTCCATTTTTAAAATATCAAAAAATAAGTTTCCAACAACAATTACAAGCTTTCTTTATTTTTTTATTTTTTTTTATCTTGTGTATATTTAAACAAATGCCAACTAGTTTACAATAAATGAAGGACCATGGATAGGAAAACAAGGCAACAGCGAAATTGGAGGAAAAAAATGAATCTTCTTGGTAATAAAAAGAACGACAGATAAATTGAAACAAACTCTATTTTATAAAGCAATCGTTATTTTAAAACGGAGAAAGTATTTCTATAAATCGATTTTAGTTGAGCCAAGTCCAAACGACAACATGCCATTCATAACTTTTTGAGACAATATTTATAGCTATCTTTATAGAAAGGCAATATTGTTTTTTTTGCTTAGGATTTTTTTGTACAATCTCTATATATGTTTGATCTAAACTTATCCATATATTATTATTTCACTATTTGTTTATGATCTATGGAATGGATTACTAACATGGAATTCCACTTATAACATTTTCTTTAGAGTTTTATTGGTAATTAACATTATTGAAATTGAGATTTAATTGAATGAGACATATATTATGAGAAACTATTTGTTAATTTCACTTTTCACATAAGAAAAAAAAAAAATATTTTACCACTAGAAGAGAATTTTATTTTATTTTTACCAATTTTTCATTTAAAAGACCAAAATATCCCTAAAAGGTGGTTCAAAAATGTTCCTCGTATTTTTTTACGTTAAAATTAAGGGTTTTTTCTTTTCTTTTTTTCCAAATATGAAAATTGCTAAAAAAATATATTTCGTATATGTATAAGTAGAAAATATTTTTATTATATGACAAAAGAACCTCCAAACCGAAGATATTAGATATATGATCATTTTGTGGAGCGAAAAACAGTAATATAATAAAATTTTGGGAGTTTTGATTGATGGGTGTTGCTGGTGGAATCAAGACAATTTTACCCCTGGAAAAAACACTTCCAACCTCATTCACATTTTCCCTTATCATTTTCTTGAATGCTTATCTCTTTCTCCCTAGCTAGCTAATGAGATTTTGAGATTTACTACTTTTATATATATATATATATATATATATATATATATACACACACACACAACACTTTTCTTCTCAGTTACATAATTTATAGGATTAATATCAATTTGCTATCCAAACTATTGCACTTTTTTTCAATAGATGTCTAAACTAAAAAAAAAATCAATCACTATTCATTCTCTTCAAAATTTTCCAATTGCTACACCGAATAGTTATTTCAGGCCAAAATTCATCGGAAAACTCGAAAATGCAAATGACATCCAACTGTTAGCCAAAACTGCATGATTCATATGCCAAAATGACCCTCTTTCAAAGTCAAATTATAACCCAAAGTTAATTTAATGATTCTTGTTTGATTTAAATTTGAATCGAACAAAAAATTATTCAAAACCCTAGAATATTTTTTGTTCGATTCGTGATCGATTCGAATGAGATTCATAAAATCGATTTGAGGTTATAATTGGTTTCAAATAATGGTCATTTTGGCATATGAATCATGCATTTTTTACTGATATTTGGAGGTAAATTGCATTTTCAAGTTTTCCGGCGAGTTTTGACCGGAAAATATGTCAAATATTGGGTTTGTGGTAGCAATCGAATTTTTTTAAAAAGAATGGGTAGTGATCTGAAAAAAAATTGAGTTTAGACACCCACTAAAAAAAAGTCAAATAATACTGATAGTAAATTGAAATTAACCCTAATTTACATGTGATTTGCTAACTTTTTTATACTAATTTTAAATATTTTCATTTTGTTGTTAGAACTTTAAATTTAAATTTGATGGATTGTAATTTGTACGGTATTAATCAAAATTATAATCGTACTTGTGTCAAATATAAATAAAATTTGGGTATAATTAGGATTCATGTTATTGATAAGGTAAAATATATCATTTAATTAAAATTTATACAAAAAAATGAAACGATTCAAAATGAATAGAACAAAAAGTATGACATCATTTATAATGTGAATGAAAAAAATATAACTAACCCATGTAAAAAAAGGGCACATCACATAGATAAAGTAATATATATATACACACACACACAAATATGTGTGTGAGTGACTGATTGTTTTTTCATTCTTTTTGACCTTTGTATGGTGCAAAAAATTGTCCTATACTACTTTCCACATGGATAAAACAATTTATAATATATATATATATATAATATTTAATATTGTTAATTAAAAGATTACAAATATATATGAAGGGTTCATTTCAAAAAAATAAATAAAATTAGCAATAAATTAAAAAAATATTGAAACGAATAGACAAGACATGTAACTATTTTTAGAGTAAACAGTTGATAGTGTACATTGAAAACGTTAATGTGAGAAATAAATACTCAATTTACCAAATAAATCTACCTACTTACACATTAATTATTCACTTATTTTCTTTCTCCACAAAATTAATGTACAGAATTTTTTGGCTCCAACTTCCAATTAATAATATTTTACTTTTTTCTATTCCTTGATTATAACTTCACATTAAAGTGACATTATAAATATACATGTAACTCATTGGCAACAACAAAATCTACCCTCCATGTAATAATGACAAGAAGAAGAAAGGACCAAAAGTCGTCTTCTTCTACCCATTTCCACTGCCATTCCATTTATTTCCATCTCCTAAATTATTTATTTATTTATGAAATTGATTCTTGAAGATTTTGAAATGCACATGGACTGTTTTGGCAAAGTGGGCAACGACTCCAAGAACTATGGCCCTTTATTCTTTTTCCCTATTCAACAATGATCAAATCATAAATTAACTTACATTATAATTGATTTGATCCTACACAATAATTCGTATATAATTGGTTTCCGAATTCACTGTACAGAGCTCAAATTCATCAATTTTATTTTATGGATTATGGAAACAGTTTCACAAGAATCTACTATTCTTATCATAAACCTGGATGACAAAATAAATATAACTAATATTTATTGTTTAATTGTATATTTAAGTATGTGCACAATAAATCTACTACATTTGTAGGTAACACAAATGGTATTAGGAGCTGAAGTTAATATAAAAAAATTCATGAATTGAATCATTAATTCTTTGCTCCTTTATTCTTATAAATTTCCCTTATCTTCTCACCACAGGAAAATGAGGCACGTGATTTTTACTTTTTATGCTTTACATTTATTATTTTATTCAATGTTGTGCAACATACATCGACCCAATTAAATAATTAAAAGATCTTAATCAGTACAGTGGCGTGCAAAGCTCGTTGAAGTTGACTGACCAGATCAGGTCGATAACCTCACTCAATAGAAAACAAGGGACGACTAACAAATTGATGAAAAAGAAGTCGACCAGTGAACGAGAGTCCGAGCTTTGATCATAAAAATCTTTCCTAGCCGGCTCACGTTCGGGCTCGACCCTCTTGAGGACGGCTCTGACCGGCCCCTGCTCAATCTTCTGGCCGACTCAGCACTCGGTCGGACCCTACTTGATCGGCCATATATCCAGTTCTAGTCAACTCGAATACAATAACTGTATAGCTCTACTTTAGAAAAATTAAAATCAAGTTATTTGTTATACTTGATCAATAAAATTCTATTAATAAGACTACTGGCCACCAATTAAATTAAGTCATTTAGGCTACTGATGAAGCTACTAGCCACCGATTATATTAAATCTTTTTGGCTACTGAAAAGGTTATTAGCCACCGATTAAGTATTTGGACTACTATTAAATTACGTTTTAGCAAAGAAAAATACTTCAAAAGCTCACAATCGGTCACCCACTGAAGCACCGATTTGACCTTCTTTGCTGCTGACATTAAACACTCATGATCGGTCAAAAACGTTTCAAACCAATAGAACAATTGAGAGATAATGATCAAATGGATAAAACTTGAAAAACAACACCTATACCTATGAAGACAGATGTCGGGCATACAATGACATAGTTGTTACATACTACTTCATGCAACAGTACATCTGTAAATAGAGTTTACACTTGTACAAACTACTACAGTAGTTATAATGATAGTTTTTACTATTTTTGGATAAAAACTCAACTATAAATAGGGAATTACTGCACAAGAAACACAGTTCCAGCAATAAAAAACTTTTTTTTATTTCTTATACTTTTATAAATTTATAGCATAATCTCTTATTATTGGTCACCAAGTAGCCTCAATAGTCATCCGTTGTTTTCAATTACTAATCGATCGTTGAAAATAGTTAACCACACATAAATATCAAATTACTCACAAACCATCAAATTTATTTGAAAGTTGATCTTTCATATCAATATATTTAAAAGTAAATTGAAATTTAAAAATGATTTATGTATGAAATCTTTCATATCAATATATTTAAAAGTAAATTGAAATTTAAAAATGATTTATGTCTTCATACTTGATGCTTGCCAAATCGAACTCTATAACTGCATATAATATGAAGAGAATGAGCACGTGCCATCACGTGTCATCCTAGAATATTGCAGAAATTAATTCACTTCCAAGTCTGATGGCTTTTAGTTTCCAAAATAAATAAATAAATAATTAAAAAAAAAAAAAAGAGAGCCCACAACGTGTGAACATGGTACAAATCTGTGTGGGGCGCATTTTAGAGATATGTGTCTGTAATGGAATCGACGCCACGAATATAAGGAACAAGACTTTCTTTAAAAGTTTAAACCGACACAAAATTTCATGATTATTTGCGAATCATTTTTAGTGTACGTTAAAAAACCATAAAGACACACACCCCGTGGCGTACGTTAGTGGGGCTCCCTCCCTTCTTTCTCTAATGCATGCACATATCTGCACTTTTAGTACTTTTGCATATCTAGTTTTTTTTTTTCTTCTAAATTTTTATACTCAAAGTTTTGTGTGAGTTCATCTCATGAATTTCAGAATCCGTGAGACGAGTCAAGTCTTATCAAACATAAGAAATTATATAATATTTTTATATGAATTAAATAATACTTTTCTTTATAAGATGTGTTTTGAGTTGGCTTAAATTATAAATACTATCAATTTAAGATCTAAAAAGCTAATATATCAGATAAAGATTCACATGAAAACTAGAGTTTTGTTTTACCTATTGTAATTCCTAATTATATAAAAATATTTAAAATTAACTCAAAAT
The DNA here is from genome assembly GCA_954870855.1 of Scutellaria minor. Taxonomy (NCBI): domain Eukaryota; kingdom Viridiplantae; phylum Streptophyta; class Magnoliopsida; order Lamiales; family Lamiaceae; genus Scutellaria; species Scutellaria minor. Next base: position 31,807,209 of record OX940727.1, read on the forward strand.
ATAATTTATGAACTTGACATATATGAGGAAACAATGGAATAATTATATATGCTAATAATAAAGTAAAAATTTTGAGATCTCAAACATGATTCTACTTTTGTGGATCTTTAACAGATAATTTCATATATTAAACTTCGAATTAATAGTTTTTATCCTTTAAATCTCTATTGATAATTTACATTCCTTTCAAACCGTGAATCGCTAAACTACAAATAAACAATCATACACAAATGAATTTTTTTTCCTATGGTCATTATATATATTTACATGTAAAGGAAACATTTAAAATCGAGTCACCACATAAGTTCTTTACTGTCAATCTTGATTACAATAATAATCATAACTATTATTATCATCATCATGTAGCATTAATATTTCTTTCTCTATATCTATTTTATAGTTATCTGTCAACATATTGGAATAACAACATGACATTTTATCCAACTTTATCCAATGTTTACTTTGGGGATGACTTAGAATAGTGACATTTTATCTAACGTTATCTAATGTTTACTTTGATACAAATAAAAAATCGGGCTATCCTTCCGACCTAAGATAAAATGTCAAAATGATACATAGGATATAATCCAGGCCCTCTTCTCAAAGATAGTACCCAAAACTTGGAATAACATTAGAAAATTACATTTCTATCCCTAGTAAATATTAAAGATTTACATAAAATGGACATTTAGGTAATATCACTCTTATCTTAACCTTCATATATTACATAGTAAACGGTGGATAAAGATAGTTGATATCCCCATCCAGATATTATATGCTAGAGTAAACATTGGAAGTGAATAACAATTTGTATCTTATCCTATGAAGTTATCTCATTGACCTAGATAATTAACCTATCTCGTAAACGGAGCACAAAGGAAATATGACTAAATTACTAGACCGGGAGATCCAAAAAATTTCCTATGAATTTCTCAACTGATATTTCGATATAGAAAGATCTCCTTATTTTTTCACCATGGGTTCTCGCATCATTTTCTCGAAAAGATATTATATCACCGTGGGACACTTTAAAATGAATAATGTTTACCATTCGATTATTCACTCAAACCCTTCGATGGCTTATCGTGCCTTGCTTTGGGAAGAGTTTCACGAAGTTTTTGTGAAATCACTATTAGTCGATAAAACTCATAGATTGTATCAAGAGGGGAACCAGCAAAACAGTTCTCACGAACATGTATAATGTAAAAGTGTTTTTCTAAAACTTGGATACCAAAATACTTAATATATCCTCATAGATGACTTAATTTTTTTCTTTCTTAAATCAATACATATTCTAATACCAAAACATATGAGTCCATCAAAAATAGTTTAAAATTTGTTATATTAATAATGAAATTTAAGGACAAAAACATATGATATGATAATGAGACAAGAAGAGCAATAAACATCATGAAAATCATATCATCAGTCATCCACCATAAGCCATAGCCGTGTCTCTTGTATGATTTGAAAACGTAAGCTCATTATTGTTCTTTTATGCCCATTCCACTAAACTAATGGGCCTGGGCCCCATTAATTGACCCAACCAAAGAATCCCAGTATCTTGGCCCATCCTTTTGTACTGTTCTCTCACCCCCCTGGGCCCATTTCTCCGAACCAATACAAAGATTTAAGTTATCCACTTTCTAGATTCATTAATTTTCCAAATTTCCCCTTATAAAAAGTTAAAGATTTCAAATTTCCAATTTAAATTTTCAAATTAATTTTCATCGATTCATTTCTGTATTTTGTACTACACTTAATGAGTTTCATCTGCTTAAACGCAAGTTATTGTTTTGCATATAACCCTATCAAATACACATATCACTGAATCTCAATTAGGTTTATCATTGAGATTCAATGATATGGACATATATTGTGTAATTCTATAAGAATCATAAGGTTATACGATATGGTATATCTATGGCAAAAGTGACTTTTTTTTTCCTTTTTTAAAAGGATAATTTCTGTCAAAGGTTTTGATTGTGATAGAAAAATAACAAAATTAGTATTTGTAGTAAAAAGGTAATCCCTTCTATGAAATGTGGTATTTTAGTCGACACCAGACTCATAACAAATATCTAAGCATATTTGTTGGTCCCAAATGGTCAGAGGTTCAGAGGGGGTGAATGAACCTCTATCGATTTTTCGTTTTTAAACTTTTTAGTGAAACAGGTTCCTGATTCAATAGTGAATGCAGTAACCTGACTTGATTCAGAAACCTGACAGAATATTGATTCAGGTTTCTGATCCGGTTATCACAGTATGCAACAGAATAAACTTAAGATAGAGTTTCCTTTGAAAAACAGTTTTCTTTTCTAAAGAATGCTTTTAACAGAACCCTCTTGCAGAATGTTGATGATGTATGCAGCAAGATATATCAATGCAATGCAGCAGGTAGATAAAAGCAATAAAACACTTATGACTTATAGTGGTTCGAAGGTGGTGTAACCCTTCTACGTCCACTTTACTCCTTCTCAGAGGAGGAACTTTGTTAAGTCAGTTCGTTTTACAAGCCTCAGCTTTACAAACCTCTTCCTAACAAGTTTACCTACTGGAATCAACAGATTCTTAGGCACTATCCCACACAGGGTACAAAAACTCACACAGAGTTATAAGCCTACACAAGACTAACACTTAGCAAAGATCTAATCCTGTCAACTAAGGACACCAAAAAGATCAAATAACCTAGCACACAACACAAAGGTTAAAAGTATATAGATTCTTTAACTGGTGCAACAATGAAGACAGTCTTGAACTTGAAAGCTCGAGAACTTGAATGAATGTTTCAGAAGGTTGAGTGATTGAACTTTGAAAGCTTGAGAAAGTAGCTTGAGAGTGAAGAGCTTAGAAAGTGCTTGCAATAATCAATAGTTCAGTAGTCTTCAAGGTCACTTCATCCTTCTATTTATATCTGTAGGAAAGTGCCCATTGAAGAGAGGCACTGTCCTTGTTGCAATTCAAATTTGATCTCCAAATCTTTGCAATTAATGCGTCTAGAAAAATTGGGTACAAGGGCTCGTCCTTGTCTGATTCGCATTAATGGTGTCACTCCTTAGCTACAGTACTTGTTGTAGAGTCGCGGATCTAGGTGGCATCACCTCATTGGCTTGGCACAGACTTCTATCTAACGGATGCTTGACAGGAACCAATCATCGTACAACATGCAAAATATTCCTCGTACTGAAAGGAATTAGTTAGAAAACTTACAGCTTTCTGCTCAACTTGTAGTTGTTGCTTATTGTTTTGTGCCAGCTTTCTGATCTGCGTTAGCTTCCTATTTCAGAATAACTTCCTTTTCTCGAAACTTGCAGTCAGCTTCCTGATCCTAAACAGTTTCCTATTCCAAAATCCTGCAGTCAGCTTCCAGTCTTCCATACTGCTATCTGTTCTATCTGTTTACTAACTTAGCTTCCTGATCCTGGTTCCATCTTCAACTTACTGACTTTCCTTAATGAAAATCAGTCTTCAAGAAATCTTCATCTCCAGAATCTTGCTACATCAATTTTCTCTATTTTTCTGATGCTTACAACATTACAACTCAAGACAAAGAAAGATAAACTTATCATCTAGAAATTCACTTATAAAACGTGGAAAAAAGATACTCTAAAAAGTTATCTAATATTACATTGTCTCATCAAAACCTAAATAGAAATATCCCAACAATATTAAATATATTTCTTAATCTAAGTAACAATGAACTATTTTTGTGAGATTGAGATACTATCATGTATAATTTTATGATATTATCACACACACATATATATATATATATATATATATATATATATATATATTATATGAGTGTGATAAGATATGTTAATTATAATAGGAGTACCCTATTGATGCATTTGTTGAAGTCACCAAAGTGGATTAGGGCATGTGCATTGATTCATTTTGAGGGGCATTATTAAATATTTTATTAATATATTCATTTGATGTGTTATTGTAGAATTGTCAATAGTAAACTGTGTTAATGGAGAGAGAAGGAAATAATAGTCAACATCATATCTTTTCATCATTATTTTATTATTATTCTTATAATTATTTTATTATTATTCTTATAATTTGAAAATGAATCATTGCACATGTCCTTAGAAGCTATTAATTTAGTGGGAAAAAATTGAAGCTAAAACCTAGTAAAAGTGGAAATGAATGGAAAGCAATAACTTTAAAGGAAATTTAAACTGTGGATGATTCACTCAACTGCACTTTATTCATATGGTTGGTGCACAAATTATATTCTCCATCTAAGAATATATAATATCTTGAAAAATCCATATGTAGTGGAAAACTTATCTTATACCTAATATGGTGGGATTGTTTTCATCATTCTACCCACTTTTTTTTTTTTTTAAGTGACAAAAAAACAATACTAATACTTTTGAGATACTACACTAAAAAAAATATGAATAAGGGAGTACTTTTGTGATGGATATCTTTTGTTACTGAATAGTAATAAAATGGGGACAAAATAATGATAGAAAATGACATAAAACTAAATGTACGCATTAAATTATCATCCAATTAGTGTGAAATTTGTATCAGATCACAAGAGACGAACATAACCCACTTATAATATGTTGGTAATTCGATCTCTAATTGTATATAATTACAATGAGAATTCGTTTACTAAATTTACAGACGAAAATTAAGTCCCGAAATTTTAGCAACCATCATTTTAGTGATTAACATTCTATTTCAAACTCATCACTAATATATTATATACCTTAGAGATCGATATTTTAGAATTAGAATGAAATCTTTCTGTCTGTACTGCAATATTTAGTGTAGAGCTACACCTCATCATGGTATATCAAATATAAATTTTGATTTGCACAAATACACCTAAGTATATATATATATATATATATATATATATATATATATATATATGAGAGTAAAACAAAACAAAACTATTATTACATAAGTAGTAAACATCAATTCTTTCATAAGTGGATTGAGTTGTGATTTTTCCTCCATTCATGATAAGGTGGAAAGAAAAAGTGTTTCTTTTGGCAAGAAAGTAATTTATTCTAATAAAAAGGAGTCTACTGAAAAGGGAACATCTACAACACGTACCCCACTACACATATCTTATATATATATATATATATATATATATATATATATATACACACTAATGTAAGACTCGTGTATCACACGGGTATTTTCAATACTAATTAAAAAAATTGAAAACCATTATTTCTAAATAAACTTTATAAGTATATGTTTAACTTTATTATTTCGTAGTCTTATAATAATTTCAATTAAATTTTCAAGTATATAATACTTATATTTATGAACTTTTGTTAAATTATTATAACATTATAGTTAGTAATACATTTATCTATAATATTATAGCAGATAATTGATATAATTTCTTGAAAGAAAATTATAATTGGAATTGCTACTAAAATTCAATCAAGGTAAGCAAATAAAAATATTATTAAAGTAAATCAAAATTGTCTTCATATATTATTACAAACTTTGGAAAACCTCCTCATAAACTGAAGGATTATTGAATTTGGGAACAAACCACATTCAAATAACTCGAATCTTAATTTTGAAGATCTCCTTCGATAGGTCAATATCTGCTAGAGGAAGTCTGGAAGATATTCTTGTTCCATTTTCCTACACACTATTCAAAGGAAAAAAAAAATAATTCATTGAAGAATTAGAGTGAGTTGTTGTGGCATAATTTCAATGGTGAATTTATTTAAATATATATCTTCAAAATTTGTAGCAATTATCATTAATTTTTAATTTAATTTGTATGTGAATTAAACTTAATTTTTGTGAAACGTTTCAATTATCTACCTTGAAATTGCAAAATGATATTCATATCACAAATGAATTACCGTTACTTTAATTTATCACAATGTTTTGCACAAAACCTTTCAATCATCATTCATTAAGTCAACTCCTAAATTATAAAATGTTTTCCAATTTTTCGTTGCATACGTTACAAATTTTATTTACAATTATAATTGTTAGTTTTTTTTTTAATCATCATTCAAGTCCTACTATGAGTCATATCATTGACATATTTGTTTTTGAGTAAGTCTATTATAAGACCGTCTCACGAAAATTTAATGTATTGGACGAGACGAATCAATCTACAATCCAATTATTCACTATCCAAACCCTACAATTCACATGTTGTTTGTTGGTGATGAAGTTCCGTCTTACGGACAACCCAATTATCCACCATCCAAAACCTACAATTCACATATTATTTGTGGGTGATGGAGTTTTGTCTCACGGAAATTATCTGTGAGACCGTCTCACATGAATTTTTGTATCTGTTCTTTCTATATTTTCTCAGCATAAGTAAATTTATTATTCCTCATGGATTCAAATATTTTTGTTGATTTGACATTCATCAATTTTTAATATTATTTGTGTTAATCCGCTTTATTTTTATTTGTAAAAACCCAATTTTTGTACATAGTTACTTATACATTCTTTTTTATTTGAATTCGGACTTTATTTTTTTGAATTCTAGAACCTTAAAATATCATTTTCTTAATTAGTATTATTTTTTGGAGTAAATCTCTTGTGAGACACATATTTTTATTGTCTGGCATGAGACGGTCAACCCACAATTCAAACTTTACAATTCACATGTTGTTTATGAGTGATGGACTCCATCTCACGTGAGTTTTTGTGTTTTTTTTTTTTTTTTTTTTAATTTGGACATGATTAGTAGATATTGCACCTGAGCCCTTGGGTATGCCTCTATTAAGTGTACCATGTTTTCATTTAAGGGGCTGAACCTTAAAATATTGGATCCTTTCATCATACGTATTGGGCTTTAATGCTCGAAAGTCTTCTAAGTTCTTTTACTTGGGCTGTCGGCCCATAAGACCCATTCTAGGGCCCTTTTCTTCATAAGCATTTAAGAAATTGAAGATGGGTTAGCCCATTTATGGGCTCTGATTGATTGCTTTCAAACATTACAAGTTAAACATAATGTTTGATATCTTATTTTAAGTACTACTCTCTTTGTTCTAAAAAAAGTTTTATTCCATTAAAGTGTAGATATTTAATTTCTTTTTACAACAAGTTTTTCTTGATATATATTTCTTTGATACCATGATACAATTTTCATTCAATACAAATTCGTTATTTTACTACAGTTAATTGCATGTTATCAGGAGATTATTAATATCAAGAAAAATGTAGTTAAAGCCTATTAGCATAAATGTTAATTAGTATAGAATTGATTGATTAATACTAATTAACATTTTAAAGTATATTGGTTTCAAAAAGAAAAAATTTTTACAAAAAAACAAAAACTGAGAAAATAAATAACAAAAAAACCTCCTTTTTAGTGAAAACACACAATTTTCCTATTAATTACTAATAGGAAAAGTTTTATATTTCAATGAGAGAACTGTAAATTGACGACATTTGATCAAGAAATAACACCCAAAAACTGAAACATCATCACAACAATATTGAAACCACACAAATTAAATTTCCCTCATCTTGAAGCTCAATTCATGATCATCAATTTCAAGCCCATTTAGCCATGAGAGACATTCCTCCAGCACCCAAAAGAACTGCCATGTAAGACTTTATTTGAAGCTTCACACTTCCTTGCAACTTGGGTCCCATAAAATCCGCGGCCAAGAGATCAACGAGCGCCATGTAGATCAAAAGCCCTGCAGACGATGCGTTCAGCAATCCAACGGTGATCAACGAACGAGGGCTATTCTCTTTGTACATGCTAGCTAATGCTATTCCTAGTGCTATTCCAAATGGGGTCGTCACGGAGAAGAAGAACGCCATTATTGCTTTTTTTACGAACTTGTAATCCGCCTATATCATTCATGACCTTTTGTTATATAAAGAATATTCTGTCATGACTCGTATTAAATGATATTATTAATATATTATCATACCTGAAGAATGCAACCACCTAGGCCCATTCCTTCAAACATTTGATGGAAACAAAGTGCCGCGATCAATCCTTTGATCGAACATGTGTTGTTGGAGGCTCCGAGGGACAACCCTATCACGACCGAGTGAACGATGATACCTAGCTCCAATACCTATTATGTCGTAAAACCAATAAATTTATTTGTTTACTTCATTCATTCCATAATAATTGATATATAAATTTTCATTTTCTTCAAAGGTTAATTTATATTTCTTACAAATCGAATTATGAAAATGAACTACGTCAATTATGAGTTAAGATGCTCAATATCTGAGTCCACTCACTTTTCTAATTCTTATCTCTGTACTTGTCTGGTTTGACTAAAAACCCCAATTAAGCTAATTATCAATTATCAATAATAGAAACATGCATATGTGTTCAATTAATGAAATAGATATATAGTTAATTTAATCAAATTTTGAGTTCCGTACTAGTTGACTTGAAGTACATCACACTAGTAAATTAATTGCATCCAATTTAACATAAGTCCAAGTTCGTTTTTAAGACTCAAATAGTAACTCAGAATATAAATAAAATAAAAATTCTTCCAATGTTTCAAAATAATTTTGACTTTAGAAAATACAACTTGATTGATACAAATTATTTATCATATTTAATTATCAAGAAGAGTAAATTATTTCTTTCCAACTTTATCTCATCTTGATTTTTCTATACAAAACTTTTATTTAATTACTTACATGTTCATTATCCCAATTAAATGGTGAGTAATATAATTATTTTATTACATACAAATATATCTACCAAAATATTTATTTTATCTGAACAAAACAACATTAACAACAAATTTTTTTTCCGTTAATTTTGCAGGGAGGGAGTAATAGATTAGGGAATTCCTCAATTTTCATTATATAATTTTGGTTTTATTCAGTTTTTTACCTACAATTTTATGTATATAAATTTTGGTCCAATTTTATTGTGAATGCAATTCTGACTCATGAACACCAAAATTGAAAAATCAATATCAGCGATTTCAACATCCATATAGATAAAAATCAAAATTCCAAACAAAATATGACGAATTTGAAACATGTAAAATTGATGGTAAAAAAAAGATAAATTTTACGATTCCCCGATTAATTATGTAAATTAATTAGTTATTTCGTTCATTAATTTTGAAAAAGGACAGGAAAATTGCAATTTTTATTGTGTAATTCATGTTTTATTCAAAAATTTACCATTAATTTTATATATTTCAATTTTGATACTCAATTATCATTTTATTTTCCAATTTTCTTTCCGTAACTTATTATCATGATTCTCCCCGTAATTTCAACTTCTGCCTACATGCATGGATTTCAGAACGTCCAAAATTGACGATATAGTTCTCAACTCCAATATTCACATAGACAGAAATAGACATTTCAAGCAAAATCAAAACCAAAACTGAACAAAAAATGATAATTATAAGATAAAAATTAAAACTCAGTAAAACCGTTGATAATTGATGATAAAAATTATAAGACAAAAATTTGAGTTTTTTATAAACCAAAATTAATTAATTAATAAATAATGTGCATACCATGGCAATCACTCGGTAACGCAGCAGCTGTGAGCCGCTAACTTCGAGCTTGGCTCCATGGTGGTGGCCGTGGCCGTGGCTATGGAAATTCGAATTCCCTTCTTCCACCGCCGCCGCCGCCGCCGCAGACACCTCCTCATCGCCGCCGCCCTCCACCACCTTCCCTTTGTGCTTCTTCGAGTACAGACTCGTGGCCATGGAGTCGATGATCAGCGTCATGATCGCAGACAGCATGGCGACGAAGCCGGTGAACGGAAACTTATGCCACGGTTTTTCCTTCAGACAGCTGGACGACAGCATGTCGAAGGAGTCCGGCAGCACGTGCATGAATCCGGTGGCCAGAATGATGCCGGCGGCGAACGCCTTCACCACCACGAAGAGGTTCCGGTCGGGGCTCAGCGCCGGGATCGAGCGCGTGACCAACGGCAGCGACACTCCGATCATGCTGGTGATGAGGATGGTGACTATGGCGATGATCTTCAACGGCAGAGCCTTCTTCTTGTTGATGCAGCTGTCGTTCTCGTCGACACCGCAGTCGGCCACCACGGCGGCGACGGCGGTGAGGTGGGAGATGAGAATGGAGAAGATGATGATCATGGCTATTTTGGAATTCATGATTGGTTGATTTGGAAGAATTTGTTTGTGAGATTGTATGGAGGGAATGATGAGGGGATTTTATAGGAGGAAAAGCTTGGAGGAGTTGTGTGACGTCATTTCTATGGGGGAATGTGTGGAAGTGGAATGGTGGCATGAAGCGGCGCTGAGTTATTAATGTTTTGACTGAGTCAACTCAGCCTTGTTTTGCAGGTGCGCTGAGCGTACGGATGCCACGTGGTGTCTGCGTGACGTGGAATTTGTTTGCCGTACACGTGGCCGTCGAGGGAACGGTTTTGTTGCAGTTTGTATGTTTTCGTTTCTTGATAACAATGGATTTTTTTAGTAATCAAGTTATGAGAGAATATATTTTGTGATAAAAAGTTTCGTATTTAAGAAAAGTATTCTTGATGATAAATGGATGAATCCTATTAAATATATAGGTATGGATGATATGAATTATGATTTACACGAGTCCTATTTCATGTGATACTATTCATAATTTGTATCAATGTGTTCGTAGATCGTGTATATATTGACTCATAATATATGAATCATAAATTGTGTTTGTGTGATGTCGTGTTATGTGTGTATTGAATCGATGATTTATTATGACTAACTCTAATTTTGTTAGAAAAAAATTTGTTTCTTGATTGGTGTTTGTCGTGTGGGTAATTATCAATATATAGCATAGATTATGAATTTTCATGAAAAAGGCTTTCAAAAATATGAAGTCAGACGAAGTTATGATGAAACTTTTTTTTTTTTTTAAATATTATATGAAATTCAGCATTAAAAACTATTTGAAACCCTTTATATATATGAGTATAAATTTGTCATATGGATTTCCACCATTTATATATACCCTAAATCTATTTTTAGAAATCAATATATGAATTGTAAATTAATCTATTTTATAAATAAGACCCATAAAACAAGTTTACAATAATCCTACTCAAAATCTAGTTGAGGAGGGTTGACTTTAATGGGACATTGCAATGTTATAGTAATATGTTGTACCTTTTTAGTTTTATTTTACTATGATGGGTATGATTCTTCACAAATGCAACAAACATTTGAAGTTATCTCTAAGATTACAAAATTAATGATAAGGAAACCTTAATTAATAGTCTCTTTTCATTTTTATTCTGTTTTTTTTTATTCTAGCTAGTGGCAGAGAAAATGTATTCAAAAAAATAAAAAAAAATTAAATAATTACTCAGAATGTCTCTTGTACTAAATTTAATTTTAAAATTACTCAGTATGAGAATATTAAGATATCTCGCCGTTAGCCAATTAATAAATAAGCTTATCTTCTAACAAAAATTATTTGGTAATATTTGGGATGACTATTGACCTTAATGAGAAAATGGCAATATATGATTTTCTACCCTTTATTTAATTCTTTATTTGGTACAACATACATTTGAAATTAATTTGATTACATAAATGATGATTCTTACATGACTATCTAAAAAATTTAATTTTATGAGACGATCAATGTACAATATTTTAGAATATAATGTTTATATAACTTGTGAGATAAATTTTGAAATACTGGAATTTCATTTCACAAAACTATACTCATAAATGATCTTATATACTCCTTAATATAATTATATTTTTATTATGCATGTAGTAGGGATATAAATGAATTAGTCAAACCGAATGCGTTTCATTTTGTTCAAGTTTGTCTAAATTAATCAAGGTTTAAAAAATTGGATTTGAATTAGTTAATTGTGATTATGTATTATGAAATCGAAGTTGAAGGGGCATTGATCGAACCAAGTACAAGTTGAGTTAAAGTAATTACTTTTTTTTTTTTACATTGGATTAATTTATCTTCTTTTTTCTTTTTTACCACTTGAGTTTGGACTTAGACTAAAACTTTAGGAATTTTTTTTTTTTGCACAAAATCATTAACATGTTTACTAGATCGTAAAGTGCTTTTATAGTGTTCCATTCATTTCATTTCATTTACCGTTTAAAATACTAATTGTTATTTCAAGTATCGTTTTTAGATTACTAATAAGTACTAAATTCTATATTTTTCAATATTATCTGTCTTGATTTTGGAGTATGTTATTTTCTTAAAATTAATGGGAGTAACCTATAATTACTTATAGTTCATTTAAATTAAGAAGGTAATATAATTATCTTATATTTATAATTATAATATTACGTACTTGTAATCTACATGATATATTTTTAATAGAACTAATAGAGTGGAACAGAGTAACCACCTCAACTTAATTACTGAATAATTTTATAGTTTAATTTTCAACGTTTCACAAAGTCAGATTTCTCAATGGCTACCCTTATTATTTTTATTAATTTTTGACTGCTAATTATCCATACTCTATTATTTTAGGATTGGGATTTTGAATAATAAATTTTCTAACCAACTTTTAATTTTTTATTTTTTTAATCTCAGACTCTAATTACTACTCACTTCGCTTCAAAATAACTTCCATTTTTTTCATAGAGTTTAAAAAAGATTTAATTGATATAATTATGTGTATGTAATTACCATATTACCCAACATTTAAATTCACATAATTAATGTATAATAATAAAAAAAAGTTTTTTTATAAGAAGAATAAGTTTATATATATATATATATATATATGTAATTCTTTTTACTAGACCTAACTAAAGATGACTGATAAATACAAAAAATAAATAAATAAATGGAAAGTTATTTTAGAATGGAGGAAATATCAAAGAATTTCATCTACTTTTCCAATTAATGTAATGTTTGATTATCCACAAAGTCAGAGTTCTAGTAGACTGACCCATGCTTTCTAACAGACTACATATCTGTACTCTATCATTATAGGATTAGGTTTTTGAAGAATATTGGAATTATTCTGTTCGAACAAATATGAAGAATTAATCTAGTACATTGATTCTAAAAATATATATATGAACAAGCAAATGGCAACATTCATGCTATTGTAATTTATATATCCAAATCATTCTTCTCAAAGTACCAACAGTACTTGGCATGCTGTACCTTCTAATCATTGTCCATAATTTGACTTTTAGCAAAAAAAGAATAATAATAATAAATAAATAAAAATCCAATTTTGATATTAATACGTCTAATTAAATAAATTGAGAATAGCAATTTGTGATTAAATTTTAGACATGACCATCAAAATTCTATTTTTGATGGGAGCAAAGTTTTTTATTCCTCAAGATTTAAATCTATGTTCAACAATCACCTCTTTATCATCCAATTAATATGTTTGATCGTAACAGACTTAAAATTTCATCAAAATTTCAGCTCCGATGAAGGAAGAACTCGATGCTATGATCAACCAACCATGTTACCAAATCTACTCGACCATATTGGAGGAGTAGTTGATGTGGATATTCATAGGGTAATGAGCTTGAGGCCCACGACCTGAAAGAACTTGGCCCAATATGTAAAGGAGACATTGGCCCAGCCCAACACCTAAAATGTTAATATCTCACATCGGAACTCAAGCAACCAAAGAACAATCTAATCATCTTATCCTATTTGGCATGTTACATTTGTTTAATCTGCTATCAAAATTGTCTCATTTTATATATGAGTGAAACATATAAACATGGTCCAACAAAGTATAAATTAAAACAAAAGCATGAACAAGAAAGTGTAGCCCAATAAGAATGAGATACCAAATTAATTAAAAACCTCCTTATTCTTCACATTTTACATTTCTCTTTCTCTTTTTCCTCAATTAAACATTTCCAATAGTGTGTAGAGTTTGTATACTTGGGTTGATGTCTCAAGTTGAAAGCCCAACAAATGCATTTTGCTTGACTCGAATTGCACAATATTTGTTTAGTACGATTTATCTCTGTTCTAAAAATCGGTCTAGGCCGCCTAGGCGCTAGGCGGCTCCTAGCCATACCGATTTTTGCCTGTTTGGTCATTTTAGACGCTAGGCAGTCCTAGGCGGAACAATTCGGCCCTAGACGGTCTAGGCGGAATAATTCGGCCCTAGGCGGTCCTAGGCGTCAAATATATATATATATATATTTTAAATTTCTTTCCTTTACATTTTTTACTTTTTTTTTCTTTTTTTTAGCAAAATGATGATATTATTAATGTATTATAGTCTTTTATCAAATTATTATTAATTAATTAGAGATAGATAAAAATTTCACAAATTGAAAAATACAAATAAAAATAATTTTATAAATGAGATATGATGTTTTTACTTGTCCTCCTACATAAAACCAAAACAATATAATATAAGAGTTCCAAAATTATTTTGTAAGGATAAAAAATTAAGAAAAATAAGTAAAATAATAAAAAATCTATTTAATTTAGATACGACGACTAGGCACCACCTAGGCATCCTAATAATTTTCAGGTTATTATACGAGGGCGATATTCATTCAAATACATACTTTCGAATTATCATTAAAAAAAATAAAAATAGACATAAATATATACAGTATATACCTTACTTATACTACACACTGAATAGCAGCAATACAAGTCCTTAATCCTAAATGGGTGCGGCTATCCGCACCCCACACATTACTAAACACACCCCAATTATGTTGTTACTCTTCACATGTGATGTGAACAATAACAACACAATTGGGGTGTGTTTAGTATTTCAGGGGTGCGGCTATCCGCACCCATCCTAAATACCTTGTCAATGTAATCAAACAAAAGCATTTATATACATTGCTCACTTTTGTTCTTCACTTATCAGAAAGCACATTAACTAATCAATAATTATCAGTATCACTAAAATCAACATATATTATTTACTAATTAATAAAGTTTAAGTTTTATTGTGCTATGTATAAACATATCTTTTATGCATTAGAGAAATATATTTTCTTTATGCTTCTTGAATATTTCATTTCTATTTAGAAAATAAACAGCTATGTATCCTTTTCTTCAATTAGATAATATTGTTTTTAGCTCATAGTGGAAAATAAGATTAAAGTGTGAAAAATGTGTTAAATGAAAAACTATTGCCTGAGTATTGATCTTCAATACCCCTTAAAAGGGTACACATTCTGGTTTAAGAATAATCTAAAACAATAATCCTTACATTCTACAAATTAATTAATATCCAAAACTATACACACTTTCAAATTCTATAATTTTCACAACCTTCTTTTAAAATTAAATAAACAGAACCAAAACAACATAGTTCTTGACAATATATATATTTTTATTTTTATTTTTCAACCAACCATGAATAAAACTTAATGTACAGTTCAAAAAGAGCAAAGCAAATCAATTGTCTTTATGATGACTCAATTCGATCAAGATCAACACCATCAGAAAAAAGAAATTGAACAACCAAAATTTTGATAAAAAGAATAACCATTTGAACTCAAGATTTCAAGCCCACAAAGCCATAATAGACATTCCTACAGCTCCTAAGAGAACCGCCATGTAAGACTTGACTTGGAGCTTCATATCACCTTGCAACTTTGTCCCCATAAAATCGGCAGCTAAAAGATCAACGAGCGCCATGTATATCAATAGCCCTGCAGACGACGCGTTCAACAATCCCTCTATGATCAACGCGTGAGGGCTATTGTCATTGTACACTCTTGCTATTGCCATTCCGACTGCAATCCCTAATGGGGTCGTCACCGAGAAGAAGAACGCCATCGCTGCTTTCTTTAACAACTTGTATTCCGCCTACACAATTTCATCACCTTTTGTTATTATACAATCTGACGTGTATTAAATGATATCATCAGTGTGTATAGTGAAAATGTTATACTACCTGAAGAATGCAACCTCCTAGGCCCATCCCTTCGAACATTTGATGGAAACAAAGGGCCGCGATGAGCCCTTTGATCGAACATGTGTTGTTGGAGGCCCCGAGGGACAACCCTATCACCACCGAGTGAACGATGATTCCCGTCTCCAAAACCTATATGTGATTCATGTCACATCAGATGACTATCATTCGTTCAAACACAATAATAAATGATGATTTCTATCTCCAAAACCTATATAGTATGTCACATCAAATGAATATCGTTATTCAAACACAACACAGTAATACTCATTTTTTATAATATATATACTGTCAAAACCTAATTTATATCACGTCCGATGACTATCATTCATTCAAACACAATAATACTCATTATTTAAATATAATCCAAAATCTAATATTATGTGACATAAGATGACTATCATTCATTCAAACACATTAATACTCATTCTTATACACAAAACCTAATTCATTCAAACACAGTAATACTCATTCTTGTACACCAAAACCTAATTTATGTCACTATCATTCATTCAAATGCTTGTCATCATTCAAATGATGTAATGCTCGTTCTTTATAATATACTCCAAAACCTAATTTAGGTCACATCAGATGACCATTAACTATCCTTAATCCACTCAACACTTAATTTTATGCAACCCTAAACTACATTCTTAATTAAAGAGAAAAAGGGCTACAAATCAATTTAGGTACCAACCATGGCAATGACTCGATAACGATGGAGCTTAGATCCCTCCAATTCAACCTTACTCGCATGGCTGTGACCATGGAAATGATAATGATTACCGCCGCCGATGCCGGCTTCCACAGCCGCTCCGCCACTCTCCGGCAGCACCGCCCCCTCCCTCTGTTTCTTGGAGTAGAAGCTCGTGGCCATGGAATCGATCATGAGAGTGACGATTGCAGAGAGCATGGCCACGAATCCAGTAAAAGGAAACTTGTGCCATGGATTCTCACTCAGGCAGCTCGACGACAGCATGTCGAAGGAATCCGGCAAGACGTGCATGAATCCGGTGGCCAGAATGATTCCGGCGGCGAACGCCTTCACCACCACGAAGAGGCTCCGATCGGGGCTCAGCGCCGGCACCGACCGCGTCAGCAGCGGCGACGATACTCCGATCATGCTGGTGACGAGGATGCAGACAATGGCGATGATCTTGAGGGGCAATGCCTTCTTCTTGTTGTTGCACCGCCCCGGCTCCTCCTCGCCGCAGCCGTCCACGGCGGCGGAGACGGTGGCCGAGAAGGCGAGGATGGAGAAGACGACCATTGCTTTGAAATTCATCGTCTCTTCGGATTCAATGTGTCATATAAAATGAATTGAATTGAGATGAGATTTATAGGGGAAATAAGGATTTGAGTGTTTGCAGACACTGTGGATGTAGAGTGGCGGAGTGTTGGCGGCGCGTGGTGGGGGATGACGTGGAACTCTGAGTGTACACGTGGCGGTACGCGTGGGATGGGGAGAGGTGATTAGTATTGTAAACTTGTGTTAATAACGTGGTTTAATTAGGTTGTTAGTGATGTGATTTGTGTAGTGAGATTTTGTAACAGAATTAGTATTTTGTTGCAAAATGATCTCTCCTCCATTACGCGATCAGATCGTAACTCATCTAAATCTGATTTGTTTATTTTTTTTAATTTTTTTTTTGAAACGTGTAACCATCACTAAAAAAACATGTGTATCTTTTAAGATTTCATGAATTGGTTCATGTTAGGAAACCCTCGAGAATTACATCTGATTAAATCAGAAGTCTCATCATCTATATAACAATTAATCTTGTATAAGAAGGTTAACGAAATACCTTTCGGAGCGTGTAACACTAACACCTTTTCATAACATTGAATTCTATGTAAATACACTGTAGTTTCAAGAATTCTATGTAGTTTCAAGAATTTGAATTCTATGTAAATACACTGTAGTTTCAAGAATTCTATGTAAATAGACTGTAGTTTGTAGTTTCAAGAATTCTATGTAAATAGACTGTAGTTTCAAGAATTCTATGTAAATTCCGGAGAAAGTTTCAAGAATTCTATGTAAATAGACTGTAGTTTCAAGAATTCTATGTAAATTCCGTCAAGTCTTCTCTGGTGTTTTCTTCAGAACTTTTCTACGGTATTTTTTGTGTGGCCACACCAAATAATATTGTCGACTATTTAATAGCATAGAAACCTAGGAGTATTAGAACTCATTTTCTTGCTCTCCAAGTCTCATATTCCATATAGGAAAAGATCTAGATAAAATCATATCAATTATATTTATCTCATAAATATCTCTTAATTGATATATTTATCCAGATAATCCAACAAACTTAATTATACCGCAGTATATATTATATTCTTTATAATATATTAAGTTAATTTTGAGCCACCGAAGGGACCTAATCAGACCTAATTAAATTAAGCTCCAATAAATTAATTCTAATTTAATCAACTCTTGATTAATCAAAATAACTCATTAATCTCGTTCAACTCCACTATAACTCTATAAGTAATTACACTCTTAATTAAATTGGATTTATTGAAGCAATAAATCAATAAATTATATTCTCTGATTGATCGATCCAACAGTTCATACATGTAAAAGTTGTACATACTTAGAAATGTTGTTTAAGTGAATATGTAATGTAAGCTACCAAAAATGGAGCACATGAAAAATTTAAATTTTGATTTTTTTTTCAAAATAAATACAATTATTTTATTATTTATTTTATTTTGGGTGCATTGGAATAAAAGTTTCTATTCTGTGCCCTCCTACGTTTTATTTATTAATGTATACATAATTATATATTGCCAAAATGAAAATTTGATAAAGTAAATGCTGACATCTAAAATAAGGCCCACTAAAAGCACTGAACTAAAATCAAGTGAGCCCAATACAAACAAAGCCTCTCTTTTTTTTTTTTTTGACAACTAAGGCCCAACATCTCAAATAGTTTTGTTGACAACAAAATAATAATAACTTTGATTATAAACAATGGATATTATTAAATAATAAAATAAATGTTTGATATATGTATCTCCAACAATGGATTATAATCATAATAAAATAAATTCAAACATAACATATGCTATTATAAATGTATAACTTCTAGAATATCACTCTAAAAGTGCATATCATTTGATATATCCATTACATAGTTTAGATTATATACTAGAACAACAATGAATATTCAAGCAATGTGGATCAGCCTTTCACATCCCCACATTAACACATTATGCTAATTTTAGTGGTAAATTGTGCATTGATTTCTCCCCCCATCAAAATTTAATTTGATAAAATAATTATACTACGATCATCTATTCAATGCGTAGATTGATTCTATATCATTTAATTATTCAGAATGAAATATATAGTCATTGAAAATTGGTTAAACTCAGATAATCACATACTTCATCATCAAACCCCAATTTTCAACAATATACCACAAATCTGATACACTTCACCAAATATACGTACATAGAAATTTACTTGGTGAATTGTCTCTAATAGGATAATTGATTAAAGTAATGTTTTGAAGTTTGAGTTTGAGATATCAAAAGTTTAAAACTCTACACATTCACGGTTGAGTCTGTCTTTCTATAGCATAGAACTTCTCTAGTACGGTTTAACATTCATTAATTTTGAGTTCCAATTTTTTTTAGTGAATCAAATCAAACTAAACCCTTATAATGTATTGATAAAACTCGTGTGATTGAGCACTCTACAATGGGGCATGATAGTCATTTGAGTAACTCCCAATGCGGCAATACCATAAAGAGTTCGGTAGCTAAAATACCATGATTCATATAAAATATTACACTATATAAAGTGACAAAATTGTCCTTATGATAAAAGTAAAAAAAGTCAGTTTTCTATTGAAGTTTACACGATATGATTATATTATTTAACTTAGTGTTTTTCATGGGATTACACGATATGATCATACTGTGTAACCCTATAAAAAATATATTGTGTAACCTTATGAAAATCGTAGAGTTACCAATATGATCATATCGTTTAACCTCAATATTTTTCCATATGATCATATCGTGTAACTCCATAAAAAAACACATCACGTATCCTTATAAAAAAATACATATCGTGTAAACTTCGAGAAAATTTTGATTTTTTTACTTATATCAGAATGACAATCTTGTTTATTTTCCCAATTTGAAGCAGAAAAATAATAAAATTATATTTTGTGGTAGAAAAATAATTTTTTAATTAAATGCAATAAGGTAATTTGGGGTATTTTAGTATTATACATACCATAAAATGTCAATTTGTGTTTTGACAATGCTCTAGTGTCAGATGTAAAGGATCAACTGTCATTTTCTGGGTTTTTTTGGTAGAAAAACATTTTGGGACCCAAACGTAAAGAATATCTAGTAATTGATTGCATGAATAGATTTGGGCAGACCCAATTACTATTCTAGTACATCCTGTCAATGATTGATTTCCATTTTTATTTTTTGTGATGGTAACATATTGAAAACATTGGTTACAAACAAAATTCAACCATTAGTGATCATAAAACAACACTTAATCGAGATTGAAGGGACTGTATAATAGCAACATAAATGTTACTATCATTTTAATCCCTCTATTAGTATACAGTAGGGTTAAAATCATTTATCGTCATAATTGTGATATATTTCGAATTTGATCTTATAAGTATCACGATTTTTAATTTAATCCCACAATTTAAAAAATATGTTCGATTTCAATCTTATTTTGGTTGGAAAATTCAAATTGTGACGGAAAATCTAAGCCACCAAAAAGCCTCAATTCGACAAAATTAGAACGGAAAGCGGATATATTCTTAAATTGTGTGGCTAAATTGAAAACCGTGATAATTAATTATGAGATCAAAATCGGAAGATATTGTAATTATGGGACGAAAAATGATTTTAAGCCGTATGCAGCACTTCAAATTTCTGAAATTTAAATTCTTGCATATATGCACAACAACATCAATGCACACAGATCTTACCAACAAAACAAAATAAACGAAAAAAGTAGGATACAAAATAGAAGTAGGTGCAAAGTGCAGTTGATGCATTTGGTTGAATGAGGAATAATGTGTTCTTTACCTAATTAAGTGGTAATAATGGGACCATTCCAGCATAAAGTGTAGATTCAACAGCTCATCTCTAAACTACTCTTTTCAATTCCAACTATATTTAGGTCCCAACTTATTACAACTTTCACAAAAAGGACTACATAATTCATTCAACAATTTATTACCAGCCAACTAGCATTGACGGTTAACCACCCGCTTCGTAAAAACCATACAACAATTCGACCAAATTCAATTAATCGGCAATCTAAATCGTATGCAAGAAAACACAAAGATTCAATAACTACGTATAGTATAAATCTGTTCTACAAAATGATCAATCTCAACTTATCAATCAAGATGGCCTAATTCTCAAGATTTACAAAATGAAAATCATGTACCTGATCAAAAAACTCGAGCAAAATGAAGATCATCTACAAGAAACACGATTAGAACCATAACTAATGGCTTGGAGGCTAACATCCGACATATTTGACGCCCAAGGGCGTGGTCCGTTTGAATCGCCTTCTAGATTGTAGGCATAAGAAGGCCATCTAACGTCTAATCCACACCGTTCTTTAAGGCCCATACTAATCATCTTTTGAGTTCTATCGAGAACTACGAGGCTTGAGAAAGTCGAAAAGGTGTTACCAACAAACACATCCGATCTCAAGCAAACTTCATAGTCTATAGCCGATTGGATCAGATAAGGGTGTTTCTTGTATATGTCGAGAACGCCCAGCTTTTTCTTCTCGAACGGAAGCAAACTGTCCTGCCAACCGGATAGTATGGAGCTGTCTTCTAGAAGATCATTGGCCACTGCTAGGTATAAAATAATCGGAGTTTTCAATCCTTTAATGTTGCCAACTCTTTGCATGATCTGCTCTTTACTGCTACAAATTTCACTTATGTTTAACCTCTGTTCTAGCTTCTTGCAGTGTATCATCCAATCCTTTTCGATTCTCATGTGGACTGCCATGTAAGGCACTGGCTGTAATGATAGATTGATGTCGTTTTGGGACGAGAGAATTCTACGTTGCTCTTCTGATCCTATCTTTCTAATCACGGAAACAACCTTATCAGCTTCTCGAGAGATTTCTTCGACTAAGACTAGGCATTCGAAAACCTTTGCATAGTCTTTAGTGGGCCAATGATCGTGCCACAAAAAGGGATTCTTCCCAACTATACGGATGATTTCATACTCGTTGTACGGGTGGTCTCTGAACTGGTTTAACTGCTCTAAATCCTTTTCAATCGTCCATTTCCGTCCACTTCCCTTTTGAAGCTCAAACACATCTGTTTTATTCGAAACCTCTGAGTAATAACCCAATTGGACAAACCCTTTGCAGAGGGAATTGAACTTTTCGTACTGGAAAACCTTATGGAATGATATGGGTTGAAGAAGATCAACCTCTTTATAGAATAGGGAAGCACTCAAGCTAGGCATCAAAAGTGTTCGATTTAGTAATCGTGCAGTTAAACAAGCTCTCGCTAACGCGATTTTCTGATTGTTCAAACCCCATACTATTTGTGGAACCTCTAAGAACTTTGGCCTGAGTTCTTGATTTGATTTCACAGGAAATAAATTGATCTGTTCAATGCCACTAAAGCCTGAGAATCTAGGAACAAAACCTGCTCTGATAAACAACACGAAGACGACCAAAACCACGCATTTGTTGGCCAGAGAATTTGTTTGCAATCCAAAGAATCTCGAATGCTTAAAACAATGTAATTCCATTCGAGATTCAATCTCGAGGTTTACTGAATCAAATCAATCCAATGACAATTTATAGAAACCTTCTTCAACTTCATCCCAAAATTACAAAGCCCATTCCAATTTGAAAGCCATCGTAATTGTAATCCAACCTTTCTATCCTATAGCAGAGCAGATTGCAAACACAAATTACAATCAATATCAATTGCATAAATGATAACAAATAGATATCGATTATACCAAGAAAAATGCATAATACAACAGAATTGGGATTAAAAGCAAAGAAATAACAACTTTATTTTACTAAATTTCTTTTACCCAATTCAGCAGACCTTCTAATAAACCTAAATCCGATTCAAATCAGGGAAGAACATCAAATACTCCAAAACGGCGACGCATGCAATTCACGGAGTCTGTGTGCGCGTGAGAGAGAGAGAGAGAGAGAGAGAGAACAATTCAAAATGGGATTGAGAATCTAACCTTTACAAAGCAGTGGAGCAACAAGGGCAAGTGATTCCGATACAAAGCGGATGAATCCAAAATAGTTTTCAAATTTTTCGAAAAAAAAAATGCGAATCTGAAGAAAACCCAGAAAATTATCGGATCATGCAGAGAGAGAGAGAGAAAGGAATCTAGAAAAGGAGAAATTGTTGAATTCGGAAAGCAGAGAGAGACATCTCAATCATGACAACTCATGAACGAGAATTGGAGCTCTGGAAAAAAGCAATTCCCCTGTGCATAAATCTTGAGAAAGAGGTTTTCTCTTCAAAATAATAATATAATAATAAATAGTTGCTGCAAATTAATGTTTCTTTCTTTCTTTTGACAAGTGTGAAAACAAAACTTTAGTCTTCACTTTTATAAATTGGATATTATTTAATTTAATTTAATTTAATTCAACTATATTCACAAATCAATATTACCAAACTCACCAAAATAGGTTATCAAATAAACATTTTAGAATTTGGAAATTTGTAACCAAATGTAATACTTTATTAGATGCTCACACTCAAGATTTCTACTTTAATTGTTTTTACCATTTTCATTAATCACATTTTTTAAAGTAATTTAAGTGCTCAAACTCTGCTAATCATTACATTTGTAAAATCTTGTTTCACCTTAATCAAAAAGGATCATTTATATTTAAATCTTGTAAATGTAACTTATTTTATGAATCTTGATTCCCATTAAAAGGAGTAAACAACTTTTACATAAAAATAGAGAGAAAATGACAATAAAGGAAGTGAAAAACAATGTCAGAGATGGCAGGGGAAAGAAAGAGTTGACAAAGGAGCATAATATTTTGTTTGTCCAATGTATTAATTAAGGTTGCTACCACATGCAAACGTACAAACATCATGTGGGGTATATAGCTGTTTTTACCAATTTTCTAATTATTTTATTAATTAATAACACACCATGAAAAAAAGTGGCAACTTGAGTTGGGAGTGACCCTAGTGGGGGACCCTTGTGTCTTGGGGACTACTATTGTTCTTATCAACACCAGCTATCATGGTTCATCTCTTACACTTTTCCTAACAAATTCTTTTTCTTTTCTTTTTTTTTTTTTTTTTTTTTTGTCATTTGGATTTTCAAAAAGTTAGGAGGGTTGGTTCAAGTTTCCTTGGATTCTAAACTTTCTATTTTCCTTTATAAATACCTCATAACATTTGTGTAACTACCAACTTGATTTTAGACATGGAACATGTTTAAAATCATTACTCATAATCACCTTAAGAGTCTTAAAGAGCAAGAGTCCTTTTTTTAAATGCTATCTTCATAGTTTATGAGACTACATTAAGTCCTCTATTTCGAATGTACAACCATTTACATTGTATTATATATCGTATACATCATAAATTATGATCTTGCATAGATTATATTTTATATCTATTGAGCCTTTTAGTGCAAAACTCAGAGTATCAGGATATGTTCTAATATAGTAAGTATTAGTGTGTTGATAGCTTGTAATGTTTATTGTTATTACACGTTATGCTTTTGTATATTATACACAATTTTTCCCAACAATAAAATAAAGTTATAATATAAAGTAAGTACAAATTTTCTAATATTACCTTCTCACATTCTCTGAGTTGTTAACTGTTGAATAGACTCGAACAAATATATCAAACAACAATTTCTTGTAAATTATTACTCTATATATTTTAATATATTTGTCGTTTAAGGTTGTTGCACAAATCAATAAAACGTTTAGTAGTTATGATATTTGTATAAAATGACCACAATATTCATTTTTAAAGTATTAAAAGATGTGAATTCCAACAAAAGTAATGAATATTTACAATAAATGAATACCTAATACAAAATACAGAACAAGTAAAAGAAGAAAAATATAGTTCTTCTTGATAGTCCAAAAATGCAAAAACGATAGATGACAGGTAAGGAGAAAATTAAATTGTTTCAAAATGAATGAAGTATTTTAAGTTGTTAAACACGTAAATAAGCTTTTAATTTTTGAGTGATAAGCAAGGATGAAAATATCGATATCGCAAGTGATATCGCAACCTTAATTTTACGGATATATCGATGGATATATCGATATCGCATATCGATATCGCAAAAAATTTGAAAAAGTGACGGATATCTTATTAAATTTTTGGAAATTTAATATGAAATTTTAGGGATTATTTTAACACATCATTACACATATATTCCACCCAAAATCACAATAAAATAATATATTTAAAAATAACATATAGATAATAAACTTTATAAATACTGTACAGAATAGTAAAAAACTGACAATATATTATATAATACAATACAAAATTACTAAAATTACATGATACAATACACTAGAACCAAAAAGATGACCTATGAGGTTCAAATATAGTAGATGGAATGTCATCTTTGTCCAACAATACTGATACCAACTCATCACAATTTATAAAATTTAATTCAAAGTAAGCCCAAATTATAGTCCCTAACTAGTTTTATATTTGTGCAGTGTTTATGAGTGGTTGCAAATTACCCAAATACTGTATATTTCAAAAATGTTTCCTATTATATTTTAATTCAATGTTTTAAGTCTTATTATATAAAAGTCATGTTTTCAATTATAGCTTCAATGTAAGACTTAATTGGAAGTAATTAAGCCACAATTTATAAAATTTAATTAAAATTAGTAAGCCCCAAATTGTAGTCTCTAGCTAATGTTATATTTGTGTAGTACCAAATATATTTTCAATTTTATAAGATGTTGGTTAAATTTATATATGCTAAAATGCATGTTTTGAATTATATTTTAATTCTATATTTTATGCCCTGATATATAAAAGTCATGTTTTCAATTATCAAACAATTTTTTTTTTCAGATTTTCAATTACCCAACGACGTGTATTGTCAATTTTCTTATATTTCCTAAATTCAAAGATACCAAGACAAGACATATATATATATATATATATATATATAAATTTATCATCAGAGAATATATTATCTCTTATATCAAACAAAATATAGATGACAAAGTAAAAAAATCACATGTTTTAATTTTTTTGAATCAAAATCGGGAAATTTGCTATATATGCGATAATTTGCGATATATCCGCGATATTTCCCGATTTCCATCCAATTTTGTACTACACTGAACCGATATCGATACCGATAGCGATAACTTGCGATATATCCGCGATACCCAGGAAGAAATACATTAGCACCCAATATCCATATCGCAATATCCGTATATATCCGCGATATTTCGCGATATTTTCATCCTTGGTGATAAGTAAAAGAGTTTGCGTAACCCAAACCTATCAAATCCTCTCTTATGTCACAATTAGTAGTTTATTGGATTTGAGCTTTTAAACTTTTCGTAAATCCAAATTACAATGGTTTACGTCCATTTTCTTAAGCTATCTTCATCAATGCTTTTTTTTTTGTTTTTGTTTTTTTTTTCTTTTTCAACTTTCTACGATCAAATTGTTCCCTATCTTTTATGGTATGAATTCTCTTTTATATTTCACAAAAACTCATGTGAGACGGTCTCACGGATAGTTTCCGTGAGACGGAGCCCCATCACCACAAATAACATGTTAATTGTTGGGTTTGGATGGTGGATAATTGAGTTGTGAGTTGATCCGTCTCACGCAATGCATTAAAATTTCGTGAGACAGTCTCATAAGAGACTTACTCTTTATATTTTGGTATCTCATGTTGTATTTAATTGTTTTTAATACACTTCATATATATTAATTAATAATGTTATATATATATATAATAATAATAATTGTTATTTAAAATATAAAATGAAAATATACATTAAAATAGAATATTCCATTTATTATATAGATACAAATTTGAAGTCAAAAAGCGTATGAAATTTGAAAATTTAGCCTTGAAATATGTGCCCCTCTAAGTCCCGATATTTAAATTTAAATGCTTTATTTGGGTTTGTCATATTCATTAGCATGTGGTCCTAACTCATGGTACATGTGTGTAAGAGGCGATGAGTAATATTTATTTATATAATATTATTTACCTCGGTTGGACTAGGGGTGGGTAATATACCGAAAATACCGGTATACCGCACTTACCGTACCGAAAAAATACCGAAAATATCGGTATACCGAAAATTTCGGTAAGGTATGATACCGTACCGGTAAATTTCGGTACGGTAACGGTATGAATTTATTTTTTTTTCGGTATACCGAAATAATTTTCGGTATACCGGCATACCGAAACTTTTCGGTATACCGGTATAAAAATAAATATCAATATTATTTTTTAATAATTCTAATACAAAAGGATGTTCGGTATACCGGTATAAAAATAAATATCAATATTATTTTTAATAATTCTAATACAAAAGATGTTCGGTATACCGGTATAAAAATAAATATCAATATTATTTTTTAATAATTCTAATACAAAAATCATTTTCGGTAATACAAAAATCATTTTCGGTAATACAAAAATCATTTTCGATATGGAACGGTATGTCGGTCCATTCAGGTATACCGGTATGGAACGGTATGTCGGTATGGAACGGTATGCCGGTCCATTCGGTATACCGGTATGGAACGGTATGCCGGTCCATTCCGATATACCGAAATGACGGTATGGTAACGGTATGAACTTTTCTTATACCGAAATTTCGGTATACCGAAGGTACGGTATACCGAAATTTTTGGTAAGGTAACGGTATGAAATTTCGGTATACCGAAATTTTCGGTACGGTAACGGTATGGCGAGAAATTTACGGTATACCGTACCGAACCACCCCTAGGTTGGACCCTAATTTTACCTGTAAAATTGCTGATTTGGTTCTCTAAAATTATAAAATTATCATAACTAGAGTCATCTCCTATGCATCCGTTGCATAGATTTAGATTCATGTAATTGGATTGATTTGGATCCGCATAATTTTGGACTTTTTATTTAAATTCATGTGTTCTTTTATGTTATATTCGTGTGACATTTATTTATATTAATTTGAACTTTATGTACAAATATTTTTACCTTTATGTACTTTAACTTTAAAAAAGAAAAAAAAAAAGAATTTCAACACAATTTGTACATATATATACCTTTATGTGATATTACTTATATCTTTAATGTATATAGTCATACATTCATATAATATATAAATGTGCAACTAATGTAACTAAATGGTACGAGTACATGACTAACATAACTAAAAGGTATAAAAAGGAATTACATAAAAGTATGATTATATTGATATAAAGGTATACATAATATCACATAAATATTTGTTGATCCGAAAATGTGAAAATTGATTTTTTTTTTTTGGATGATAAAATTACATAAAAATTATGATATTTGTACATAAAAATCATACTAATATAACATATATGTCACATAGTGATAAATCCGGGATAAATGATACATCCGGTGCTCGCCGATGAAAAACACAAGCAAAGCTGGAGCTTGATCCAAGTCGGATCAACCTAATTACATAAATCTAAATTCATAGAATTGGTGTACAAAGAGAATTTGTGTCATAATTAATATAATTAATGGTACAGAACAATTGAAAACGTAACACCTCTTACATTATGTAGCTCTCAACATAGTCGGCCAATTCATTCTTTCAATTACTTTTTCCATGTTCTAATATATTAATAATTTCAACATAATTAATCAAAATTGATATAAAATGGCTAAGTAGAGAATTTAGTCATAATTCAGTTTCAATAATAATAATAAATTTATTGAGTTAATAGTCCTTACTACCACAAAATTAAATAGTATATTACTTTTCTGTCAACAAAAATAATTTTATCTTTTATACCATAAATTATAAAAATTGACAAAATTATCCTTACGATAAAAATAAAAAATCACTGCACACTCAGTGACTTACACAATTTTTGTTTAACCCTATAATTTCATAGGATTACACGAATTTTAACTTTATTTTCTTCTAATCCTATGAAATCATAGAGTTACATTAAAATTGAATTTATTTTCGTGTAACTCTATGATTTAATTAATTTTTGTGTAACCCTATAGTTTACGAAAATCGTGTAAGTAACTCAGTGTCTAGGGATGACAATGGGCCGGGTTTCAAACCCGGACCAACCACAAACCCGGTCTGCATGGGGCGGGTAAAAACCCGGTCAAATGGATTCCGGGGTGGGTTTGAACCCGGTCAAACCAGACTTGCCGGATCTGGGATGGGTCTTGGTATTTGCTGGATTTGCCCTGGATATATATTATATATAATTTTTATATTTATTTCATATATAATTTCTAAATGTTGCAATAAAATACAATCTAGATCAAGACATTTGAATAGTTGGGCTATGATTAAAACATTTCTAAATATTTATATATGTTACTTTTGCATTGAACAATATGTATGATTTTAAAATGACTTATTTGATGTTGGGATTGTGTTTTAAATATTTGAATTTGATATGTTTTACGACTTATGACATGAATGCTTCTTTTTAATTATTGTAGTTTAAGTGTTTAAAGACTTAAATTTATGGTATATATGGTTTGAATAATTGATGTTCTAGAAAAAAAAAAGGAAAAAAAAAAAGTGGGGTGGGGCGGGGCGGGGCGGGTTTACCCGCCGAGTCCGCGGGATGGGTTTAGATGGGATGGGGCAGATTTTCAAGTTGGGCGGGGCGGGTCCTGGGAAAGGCCAAATCCGTCTCAAACCCACCCCGTTACCATCCCTATCAGTGTCCAATGATTTTTGACTTTTTTAAGAAGGATAATTTTATCAAATTTTTTAATTTGTAGTAGAAAGTTAACAAAACTATCACTTATAAAAGAAAGACAATCTCTTATATCAAATAGTGTATCATCTTCGTCGTAGCCTTCTTTCATTTATTAAAAGTGAATGTCCAACAAATGTGTGGAATGAACAAGACAGCAGCATGATGAATGAGGTTTATTTGGTGTTTGATTTGAAATGTGACAGACAATACAAAAATCTCAGCAAATGTTTTTGTTCATCTTGTCGTTGGACAAGATGCCAGATTCATTTCACAATTTGCCTCTATAGGGTCCGCCAAATTCTACGTGTCGAGAGTTACATCGATATATAATATAATCATACATTGATTATTTCACGTACAACTTCATTAAATTGCATTTATATATAAGTCTTTGCGGTGATAACAGATGAAGTTAGAAATTTTGTCCAATCAACAATAATATAAAAATTAGATAAATATGCATAAAATATAGACGTAGTCGTTTATCCTTTCATTTTACGATAACCGCATGTTAAACTTTTACTTTTTAATTTCTTTTTCACAAATTTTAAACTATAAATAATTATTACCTTTTTTAACTTTTGAAATAAGCAAATTAACATATCTAACTTGATTTTGACACGATTTCACTTAATTATCTTAAGTATAATTATTTAAATTTAATTTTCAAAATACACCCAGATCAACCAAAATCTAGTATTTTAAAATTAGAGATTTTCCAGGTCCAAAAGAGAGGAGTGGACCACCCATGGATTTGTTGGGCTTTCACTGATTGAAACCCAATGGGCCTCAACCTTCACATCCATCCTGGCTAAATTTTTTGGGCTTCAATAGATAATTAAATTTTCTATTATACCCTTCAAACCCACTAGTTATACTCATCGTCACCCAAAAAAAAAAAAACATTTATTCAATGTTCTATTTTTTTTTTTTTTTCTTAAGAATATGCACGTTTTTAAAATGCATGAAATCTCATTTATAGCCCTCCATTCATTAAGCCGGCTATTCAAAGTTTGCTGTAACTAATCATAAGTTAAAATACAAGAGTATTATGGATTTTTCAAATAAAACCTTATGCAGATTCAGATCTAAAACAAATTTGATGTACATTTGTTTTGTCTTCTATAGACTAATATAACTTAGGGGTATAAATAACAATTTAAGTTATATAACGACTGTATTGAAAAATTAGTTGGTTAAAAACATATAGATTTTTACACTATTTACACTTCACCATCATCTAGGGTTACTCCAAAGTTGACATGTAGATGTTGAAGATTTGTTCGAGATGGTAAAATTCACAAATTTTAGTATTTCAGATATCGAAAAACATAACAAAAAAGCAACAACACATTACAGCACGATTCATTCCACTTTTGATTCCATCGAGTATATTATTCACCACTGACAGCTGTGTGTGACTGTATGCAAATCAATGATTGATACTAAACCAAGTACAATAATCTCAAATCAAGAATGGTATCGATGAGCAAACAACTTGCAATAGATCGTGTTGAGTTGAAAGACGACGAAAAGGATCGAGAACGACGTAACCAACAAGAGGCAATACTGCATAGCATATATATATATTGTATCGATAAATGATATGAAGCTCAGTTTAAGGGTACTGATTTTTTCAAACTTTCCCACATTGCTGGACCTTCAGGATGTATATTGACAAAATACTTTACAAATCGAGCACCCGAACAAGCAAGAAGCGTTCCGACCGATATCATCGGCTTCGCAGCACCCTTTTCCCTAAGCCAAGCATACATTGAAAACCTAAGACTAATTCTTTCCATATCATAGCAAAGATAAGATGGAAAACCAACTATTGAGTCCACAGGGTATCCCAGGTAGTCCTTCAAGCACTCGATCTTTTTCTCTAGTACGTCTTTCGTCTGATTTAGAACCGTCGGGGCCTGTTTGACCATACCCGCGACAGAATTCACGTCTAAACCAGCATTGACTAGACAATCGAACCTCTCTTGCAATTGATCTCCTCTCCCTCTAAACTTTTTTAGGGCTTTCACCATCTCCTCCGTGTTTTCTAGATACCCAATTCTTATCAAGAAATCTGTTTTTTCCACTATATTGTTTGGATTCCTAGCAGCCACGAACTCGGGGTTACACTTGTTGGGCTTAATAGCCAAGGTGAAAAAGGTCGACGGATCCTTATCTATAGCTTGGCGTAAACCAAGCTTATCACCGTTGAAGTTCTTTAACACTGTCTTCGGTCCTTTTAGAGCGTGTGAACTCAAGATTTTCATGTGCATTGATAGAATCTGGGCTATCTTTTCGGGCCCCATTCCTATCTCGAAGAGAAAATGCAATGCCTTCCAATAGTTCTTAGCACACTTGTGTGATAGAATCTCGGGGTTCTTATTGACCAACGTGAAAACCTCGTTCATTTTAAGGCCTAACTTGATCAACGAACCAACGACTACATAGACTTGTTTCCCAGATCCCGTAAACAACAATGCAGCGTCTTTTCTAAGCATTGCTGCCATTTGTGCATCACTATAGCCTACTTCACCAAGAAAACACAAAGTATCGAATACTCTATTCCAATTATACACATTTTTGCTAGACAAATATCCTCCAATCCAGTTGCTATCAAACCCCAGCTGTTTTAATCGATCAAGAACACGTACAAACGCATTGTCCACTTCACCAACTAAAAGCCAAGGACAACAACGTACGAGCTTAATAACAGTCGATCTACTCAATCCCAACTGCTCGTAAGCCCTAACTTTCATCCCCAAAACCCCATATTCATATCTAAATATCTCCCTCACTTCCTTGTAGATTCTTCCTATCTCACTCCTCGGCACACCGTAATCACAAAGGGTGTGATAATTATCGAGCAAGAGATGATCATCGCTCAGAAATATCAACCCTTGTGGAAGAAAAGATGTGAACTCTCGTGGGATCAAGCCTAGACTCTCGAAGAAGGGCTCAAACTCATTGATTGGATGGTATCTAAAGAACCTCGACAATGCTCTCGACACATCTTTCTCTGCTTCGACTTTCTCGATCAGGTTTTCAAGAAATCGAGGCGAGTTCTTGCTTATATGCTCCGCATCAAGAAAGCTCAATCCCCTAGTTGAATGCAAGTAATCAAAAAGTGCAGTTTGTGCATCAGCTTTCGCAACACGGGGGATATTATCAGTAGACATGATAACTGCATGCTGAGCTGAAGACTTAGCAATAAAAGGCTTCGAATTGGTTAAGGTTGGTTCTAAACTGTGCAAAATTCTTGAAAATGTCGGAAAGGGAGGTCTATCCAAAAAGGCTGAATTTTTATCACAAACAGCAGGGAGGAAGAAGAGATAATCAAGCCGCAAAATCATGTCTGAATACAGGGTTCTTCTTAATTTTTGAATCAACATAGGAAATTCAAAAACCAGAGCAATAATTCAAGAAATGCAATAATTCAAAAGAATCCGATTCTCACGGAAAATGCAAGAATCCAAAATGACAAAAATATGAAATCATGAGTCGGATTCAGCTACTTACGTGCAGAGGAATCTTGTATGAATAATTTACGACATTTTTTCCTCAGGTGAAATTGATGAAACTCATCTTTCAATCTCACTTCTGAAAGAGTGAATTGGGGATTAGGGTTTTGCAGTTGAAATCCCTAGGCCTTTGAAAACTCACTAGGCCCAATTTAGTAGCTTAATTTTTCTAGAAATGAAGGGCCCAATTTCATAACTTACCTTTTGGGCCCAGCCCAATTATATCAAATTATTAGATTGATGTTAAATTATAATTTTTTCATCTCACTTATTATATTATTTTCAATACATTCAAGTGAATATAAGGCCATAAAATAAGACATCATATAGTATTTGGATCGTATTTAAATGATGTTCTATACATGTGTTATAATATACACTACAAATGAGTATAAAAAATTACACTCACTATTAATGTTCACATTATCCATCTTCGTAATTTATAAATAAAATAAATCATATAAAATGAGAAGTAGAAGATTACTCAATTAAAGTTATCAAGATCATATGCAAAGAAGCAAGCACGAAAACAAATATTCTCAAACGACAACACTTAAAAGACTACAGTTCTATACTTAAACCTGTTGCCTTTTGAATATCAATAACTGTTTTTTTTTTTAAAGTGCTGATAAAGGCATTGAAAAGGAACAGCAAGAGAAAAGCTTATGTGTTATGAAGGCCCAGAGAAATGGCAGCCATGGCGCAATCAGAAACTTGAAACCCAACTCTCTCCTTCTCCAAATCATAAACAACTTCAAGATTCTGTTGTTGAAAGCTTCCAAACACACCAGCTGGTCCATACTTCTCACTCTCATCCATGCTTTGGAACAACAAACACTTAGCCACACTCGAGTTATTGGGTGCACTCATCGCGTAGAATGAGTTCCCATTAGGCAATGTGAGACTCACATTGTTCAAGAAATGAAGAGTTATAGTTGGAAGATGATCATCATCATCAACTAGAACATTGTAGCAAAGATCAAACCCTGATCTCTCTTCCACTTGAGTTGCTCGAGGGTAGGTTATGATCGACTCGAGAAGTGATAGAAGTTGTGTGTAGAATGGCTCAGGCAAGTGTGTGTAAGTGGTTCCTGAGTCTATGATCATCCCACCATTGCCAGATGAATCAAAGCTTCTTAAGCTAAATGGCACTTGTGTTTGAGTGGAGTTTCCCACAGTCACACCTTCTAAGCCAATGTAATAATAGTTTGGGTACATGGGACTTTTCAACATTGGAGTAAATTGCAAATACTCTTTTGAGGTTATTGCTAAGTCCCCTACTATTAGTGGGCTTGAGATATTAGGGTTGTTTGCAAATTTGAAAGGCAAGAAACAATGGGAGAATCCCTTTTGGACAAACCCTAATTGTGAAGGAAGTGAAAGAGGGCCTTTTCCAAACCCTACAATTCCTATAGGCTCTCTATAGCTTGCACCAACACAACCAAAGCAAAATCTTGGGGTTTCACTAGTGGAATTAGGGTTACTTGCATGAACCCTAAGGGTATCCCTAGTTAGGGTTCCGGCCACTACCCCGTCGCCATAGGTGTAGGCGAACGAGGGGCATGGCCTATAACACGTGGACCGGATTAGGGTACTCAACGAGCACCCTGCAATTGAGCAAGAATCGAATGAATTCTCTGAGCTATGTATGTCCATACATAATGGACTCGAGCATGAGTCTCTTGAGGAAGATGAAGATCGAGAAGGAGAGAAGCTAGCCGTTAGCTTGTTGTTTCGATAATCGTTGCAATCTATGCATTCGAAAGAGAGATTGCCACATGGCACCCAAGTGAGGTCACTTCCGGTGTCTAGATACACTTGAATGACTTGAGGGGGTGTGCCTAAATTGAGGGATATTATGTATCCATCTCTAACCTCTTTGAGTGGCTCTGTCATGTCCACCATTTGTGATGTTCTTTTTGGTGGATTTGAGGATGTTTTTGGGGGGAGAAATGTGGTTGTTCTTGAATAAGTTAAGCCCATGATTAGGGATTCATCATTCTTCCTTATTTCTCTTGCATGGGCTTTTCCAAAGATAATTAAGGTAGAAACAATGAGAAGAAAGGAGTAATTCATGAATGTAATGATATGATCAAATTCTTGAATGAATTGATATAATGTGAGAAGGTTACAAGTTCCATTGAAAAAACGCTTGTATTTATAGACGTACAATAACATCATCAATATACACATGAAGTATTATATTGAAAGTGTGAGAATAAAAGATTGGAATGTGAGATCAATTCAACTAATATTAATTATTGGAATTCAAGATTCTAGAAACTAGATGAATACGTGTATATGGGGAGTGAGATTTTCTATTACACTTGATGTTACATCTTCTATTCCAAATCAATCACCACACGCCACGTGTATTCAATGACATCATTAATTAATACGTGGCGTATATTAAATGTTATGTAACACCAAATGTAATAGAAAATCCAGACTTGTATATGGGCATAAAGAATATATAATATTAATTAAACCATTTTAAATTTATTAATGGTACCAGATTGTCTCTTGCTTAATGTGGAAAGGGGACAAGTGGCATTCCTTGAATGGATAAAAAAAGATACATTAATTAGCTTCCATTGAACTGAAAAACAGCTGGGCGTGCTTTATTTAAAGATTAATGATTTGTAATAAACTAGGTTAATTTAATAACTAAACAAGATTATTAAAGAATAAAAGAGAAGAGCATCAAATGTTGTAGTTAAAGGGCTATCCTTGTGGAAGTCCATATAGAGACTTTGGGAAGGAAGTGCTTGCCACGTGCAATGCACGTGTAATTTACACCTCAGAAACTAAATAAATTTGTAATCAGTCAATATATATATGAATAATGGAAATTTGAGGTTTGAACCTCATGTAGTGGTGCACATCATTATAATATGTGTGTGCGTATTCTATATGCTTTGCATGTACTTGTTTGTAGTAGCATGATCATGTGTCTTTTCCCTTTTTCTTGTTTGTAGTTACATGCATGTGTTTTTTAAAATCTTAAGAATAAAACCACTTTTTTGCCTGATCAATGACTTCTTTTGTGTCATGAATCATCCTCATCATTTCATCATCATAAAGAAGAATGAACAATTTCAAAACAATTTAATATAACTAATTTTTATCATAAATCTAACTCTTATGAGACTCTCTTCCAGAACCAAATTTATAAAATAATAAGCCAATCCACAATTTATAGTTTATAAAAAAAGTTTAATTTGTGAAAATTGGTCGTTTATTAGTGATAGTATAAAGTTTCATTTCATAAAATTATATACATGTGTTTTAATCAAACCATTTGGTATAAGTTTTAATTATGCATTTAATCATTCCCATGTTTGAATATACAAACTAATTAGAATCTAATTAAACTAGTTGCAATAATCAAGATTAAAGGTGATGAGGTGGAGATGACCAAAACCCCTCAAAGTGCAGATGAAGATGAGTTTGAATTTTTTATTACATTTGGTGTTATATCTTATGTTACATAACATTTAATACACGTCACCTATTAATTAATGATGTCATTGAATACACGTGGAGCGTGATGATTGATTTAAAATAAGAAATGTAACACCAAATGTAATAGAAGATTTCACTTCGATGTAATAGAAGATTTCACTTCGATGAATATTGGTCATATTATGTTTTTCAACTTCCTAAAAGTAGATTGACATGTCAGAAAAGCCATGTGATAGTTGCTATTTCTAGAAAAGCAAATAGCATCACAAAAGCTACTAATTAAGATTATCAATTCAATAACCCATGAAAGGATTTGTACTTGCAATTATTATTTTATGATAAAGTTAAAACATAGTATAGTTTGGCAGATCGATGACGCAAACATCCTCGTATTGGTGGGACAATGGATAATCACAAAATAAGTGTAACTAACTACCTGCACTTGTTTATGTCTCGTTTATTTCTCTAAACAATTAGTAAATAATTATTTTAGGAACAAAATATTACTTGAAGTGTACCAAAAAAGAAGTCATGTTATCGATTGGAAAATTATGCGTCCCAAAAAAGATTCATCTTTGGAAAGTTAAATATATTTATTACTTATATAAAAATGTGGATGTTTCTTACAAAATATGAATTATAGAATACATCATTATCAAAGATTATTATTTAAAGTTATAATAGTAATTTAGGATATCAAAATCCTATAGAATCCTATTATAATTAAAACTCTAATATAAAAGTGTTATATATAAGATATTTATATTATTTCTTTCCTTAATTTAAATTGATCTCCACGTGCGTTGCACGTGATCTAAAACTAGTTTTTTTAAATATATAAGTTTTCTATAATGTCCTTATTTTTTAAACAAATTACTAAGAATGGTAGATCAAGGAAATGAATATGATATTTGTAACATATATAAAAGTGGAATGATATATATAATAGGAAGTTGATGCATTGTAAATGATAGTATATCTACTAAATTGATTAAAAATAAAAAGTTGTACAATATCGTAGAGAGCCTTATAACATGAATTATGCTATTTATGTATTTTATTCTTATTATTTATTTCGAGAATACTGAAGCATTTAATTTTAAAATATGACAATTTTGAAAGGCAATCTTCTCTTGAAATTCTTAAAACAAAGCTTATTTTAGTTTTTTTTTTCTTTCTTTTATTCTGAAACAAAATATATTTTGAGACTAATGAAGTATATAATGTATACTAATAGCACCAAATACGTGACATCTAAACAAATATTAATTCAGAAAGTAATTTTGTCACTTTAGGCCGCATTACATGGGGATTGAGGTACTTCTTTTTTATAGGACGCATTATGTCACCACCAGGAACCAATTAGGTTACTCCATATATTTAATCATATCTGATTCTTGGCAATTAATTTGATCAGAAAAATAAACTTTGAATTAATTTACTAGAAAATAAAAAAAGTGGTCTTCATGAAATGGATAAGGAATAGGAGATTCTTTTTCGATCGCTCTGCAATACTTTTTCTTTTCTTTTCTCTTGAGAAATGGATGATTGAAACAATTGTATTGTTGAACTCCTATTATTATAATTAAATACCCTTTATTATTCCCTATTTAGTGGTTTCCCTCATATAATTTGAGTAAATAAAGCATTATTCTAAGGGTATATGTGAAATAGGATTAAGTTTATGAGTTGGGTTGCTATGAACAAGATGCACGGATCTTAAGATCCGTGCACCACTATTTGACCCAACGCATTTTCTTCTTT
Source organism: Scutellaria minor (assembly GCA_954870855.1). Lineage (NCBI taxonomy): Eukaryota > Viridiplantae > Streptophyta > Magnoliopsida > Lamiales > Lamiaceae > Scutellaria > Scutellaria minor. Next base: position 31,845,785 of record OX940727.1, read on the forward strand.
TTTCCGCGCATTTTTTTTTTTTTACCCTGACCTTTATGTTGTGTTAGGCATACATTTATATTATATTAGTCATACCTTTATGTTATATTAGTGATACCCTTATTTCCAAATTTCATACTTTAACCCTAAACCCTAAACCCTAATTTCGGCACAATAAACCCTAATTTGGCATAAGTTGTAGATATTTACATTTATATGATATTACTTATACATTTATATGAGAATATTTATACATTTATATCAATATAAACATACATTTATGTAATATATATAAAGGTACAACGAACATAATTAAAAGGTATGACTAACATAACTAAAGGTATGCCTAATATAACTAAAAGGTATGAAAGGTATTAATATGTCAGTTTAAAAAAAATGCTAAGGTACAACTAGTCTTACAAAATGTATGTCTAACATAACTAAAAGGTATGTCTAACACTACTAAAAGATATGCTTAACATAACACTAAAGGTATCACTAACATAACTAAAAGGTATATCTAACACAACTAAAAAGTATAGTTAACATAACAAAAAAGGTATGTCTAACATAACTAAAAGGTATGTCTAACACTACTAAAAGGTATGCTTAACATAACATAAAGGTCAGACACCTGGGAGCATATTTGGGCGGATTTCATCCGCGACCTAGAGGCGCGTGCAGGCGCGTGCGGGCGCGTCAGAGCGCGTGACGGGTCGGGTCAGAAGTGGTACATGGACCCTAGATCCATGCAAATGGTGTATATAAGTTTTTGTGTAAGTTTATACATACATACATATATATATATATATATATATATGGTTAATTTCAATTTTGGTCTTGTATGTAAGATATTTTCTATTTTTTTACAACCAAATATCTATTTTCCAATTTTAGTCTCCCCATACTTTAATTTTTTTCCAATTTCAAACTTATTTGTCAGAATTTTCAAAATCGTTAACATGGTCTTTGGAATTAGATTGTCACGTTAGATATTTCGGTGGTCACATCAGAATTTCAGACAGCCACATCAGCAATATTAAAAATTCCGATCAAAATGAACTAAAATTGGAGGAAAAAAAAATATAGAAGACCAAAATTGAAAAACGTATACTTTATTCTCTAAAAATGAAAAGTATCTTACATACATGACCAAAATTGAAATTATTATATATATATATATATATCACACACACCCTTTTAGAAACCTCATTGGACTAGAAAATGCACATGTTACCATTTTTGGCATTTTTGTTTATATATATTATCGAAAACAGGGCATAGTGGAATAGGATACGGATCTGCAAATTTTTGAAGATAGGTTGCATGCTGAGATTTTCTATGATTTTTAAGTTCTGGGATTTGAAGTATTGAGCACTGAGATAATTAATACTCCTAAAAGATTAAAATACTAATTTATTATAAAACTGAGAGTTGTATACTTCTATTGTAAAAATATCCAATCATGTTTGAAAAAAATGGAGAGAGAGAGAGAGAGAGGTGTTTGGCATTTTAGCAGGTTGAAGACTCAAAGTCGAAATTCTTCTCAAAAAAACAGAAAAGATGTTAAGACTCGAAACATTGCATCCAAACATCCTTCAGAACTCGCCCTGAATACACGACAACACGAATGAAGTATATTTTCTCATTGATAAAATGAAACAACCAACATAATATTTAAATCACACTACAAAAAAGGTCATAAAGAAACAGCAGCAATGACAATGTCTCAACAGTCTTGAGTCCTGTACAAATCCAAACAAATTAACGAAACATCACGACATGGTTTTACTTAATATATATATGGGTGAAGAAGAGTCAGTCTGCATGAGGCTTAAGCGCAACAAGAAGCACCGGCTGCTCTCTCTGCACTTCGGTCTACAAGGACCATGCCTGATGGGTTCGCTGCTGGCTGTACACGTGGCAGTCTCTTCGCTGTACACGAATGTTGCAACACTTTAGAACAAATCACACTTCATAATTGCTCTCCATTTTTATTGTTAAGAAAGAGATGAGCAGTGAAAATCTATGCAGAAGTTTATATGTTCGTAAGTAGCTAGTGTATATATAGACAGTCGAGTACTCGCTAGAGGAATATCGTCATCAGTTTTCTCTTACTTGTAAGTAAATCATCCTAAGCAGGTGATCCGTGATAGCTTATAGGATTTTATTCTAAAATAAGATATTAGAAGTACACAAGTTGTTTTTCAAGATGTAATAAATCTCATCTTATTTCTAAAATATAAGATCTAATTTTTTACAAACTTGTTTAGATTACATGATTATCATTACTAACATCTTATAAGTTACATCATCTTATTTATCAGAACTCTTCAACAACTTACTTTTAGAATAAGATAAAACATCTAATAAATTCTAAAACATTTTATAAGATGTATGAGCTTATAAGATCTTTTAAATAAGTTTAGTCTAACACCCTCTTAGTTCTGAGAGAGAATAGAGATCCACTAAGCCACAAAAGTTGGTCTCCAACTCCACATCCACTAGGGTCATATGATGATGCTAATAAGACAACAATGACAAAAGGCAATCCACTAGGGCCATTTGTCTTGCGCTTGGGGAATAACATTTCATGCAGTCCTCTATTGCCTGTATAGTGTAATGTAGTATGCGACTCTTTTGTAGAGGATGGTGCAAAACTTACCAATCTCACAGTGGCTTATTTTGTTTGGTTGTTTACTTTTAAAATTTTCAGCTTCAGAAATACATAGCTTTTCTAAATTATGCTGACATTATTTACAACCAAAGAAAATACGGGGCTAATATATGTTCAAGTTAATACTCCTTACCTATCTCATAAAATATGTCGTTGACATTAGTTGCTGTCTTTGCAGAAGTTTCCATGAAGAAAAGACCATTCTGCTGCGCATAAGCTTGTGCTTCCTGCAACAAAAGCTTCACATTCATATGATGAACTATAACGTGGTTGATGCTTAAGAGCAACTGTAACTTTTATGAGAAGGTGTAAAATTAGTTTATCAGCTCAAAGACTCTTAATTCATAACGAATATGGTTGATGTGTTTGTTTCATTATAAGTATCATGATTCCTAAAATTTAGTAATATGTATAAAAAGAGGAAAGACACAGAAGAAAGAGTGATAGGAGTCATAACAGATTTCTAGAAGTTGCATTAAAATCAAGAGCATGGTCAGAAATTCTAAAGTAACTAATCAACGTATAAATAAATGCAAGGGGATAGCAAGTCAAATAGAATCCAGTTTTAATAAACAAGGCAGAGCACATGCGAAAGAAAAGAGAAAGAGAGATGCTTGCCTCTGATGCCACTTTTTTTGCATCCAACAAATCTGATTTATTTCCAGCAAGTGCCATAACCATATTTGAGTTGCCTAATGCCACCAAAAGAAGAAAAAAAAATGTGAACAAAATGAATAAAGGCTGAAAAGCCAACTGTACATAGGCAATGAATAGGTAAGAACACTAAAAACTCTTTCAAGGAACATTAGTCAAATAGAAACAGCTAGATCACAAAACATTCCAAAAATGAATCCTTCGATGTTCCCTCTCCAAAGTGCACTAATCTCTAGGGGTGAGCAGAAAATTGAATAAACCGGAAAATTGAATTGATGCTATTCGGTTTATTCAATTCCGTTATTTTATACATTCGTTTCAGTTCGGTTCTAAATTTCAAATATTCAGTTTCGGTCTGGAGGAATATAGAGTTGTCCGATCACCCCGAATCAACCAATATTCACACATAATACATACATACATCCAATGTACTAGGGTTTTCTTTTACTTTTTCCCCTGCATCCTCATTTGCCATTCTCCTTGTTTGTTTTGCCTCCACTTTTTTTTTTGTTTTCTTCTCTCCCCTATATATATTATTCTATCTCTCCTTAGTCTTCCCATTAGCTCATTCTGATGAAGATTCATCTCAGCCTAGAGAACCTACAGTTAGCCCACGTCTCGTGATGCCCTTTAAGTTTTCTGTCGAGTTTCAAGAAAATTTTGTAGCATCAAGCAGGAACTAGAGTTCTGATTTGATAAAGGTTTTGAATTGCAGTCCAGGACCATTGTATGGAAAACTATAACCAAAACCCTTTATATCTTGCATTAACTTGGAATCATGTGCATCTAAAGCACTTTTTACTAAGATCAATATAGTTGTTCTCATGAATCTTTCGATAATTATTAAGAAACTCTTTCTTTATTAAACTCAAAGATAGAACAAAACCCAACGAGCTGAAGGAAAATAATAAATGGATTATCATATGTATCTTTCATGTAGATAGACGAATAAGTCCATTTATTTAGTTCTACATTCCTTGGACTTGTACCTTGTACTCACTGAGATATTTATATCTAAAATAAGAGTTTTCAAGTTAAATTAATTAAGAATACAATTATTAATTATAATTACTATAGATTAAAATATGATATTAGAAAAGAGAGAGAGTGAGTGAGTGAGTGAGAGAGAGAGAGAGAGAGAGAGAACATGTACAAATAGTAAACCAAGGTATTTGTTAAGATTTAGGATTTTCGGGCGAACCTGTCGTTAAGTAACTTTTCATGCATTACATTGGATATCAAAGAAGATCCATTCTGGCTTCAAAAGGGACATCTCAGGAATAAATGTAAATATTACCGTGTCACTTTTTGGCAATGTCATTTTTCACTATGGTTTTATGATTTGATCCAAGCTCTTCTTGCTTTCTAGGATTATACTGTAAATTAGTTTTTTGTATGGGTTCTGTATCTATTGATGGTCTAGTAATTATTTTCTCACCACCAGTTGATGTGATTCATTCTTTCTTCTTTTTTTTTGGGGTGGAGGGTGTTGATTTCTGAGATTTATTTGTTCTAATTTTTTTTATGAATGTCCACTAAACTTTAAAATTAGGATAGCTCAAATCAAAATATCCGAAAACCGAACCACAATATTTTGAATCAGTTGAGTTCGGTTCTTCTAGAAATATGTTTAGGTTTGGTAGCAGTTTCATGAAGTTCGATTTATTCAGTTCAGTCAAAAAAATATTTAAAAGCCGACCAAATGCTCACCCCTACTAATCTTAATAAGATGGAAAGTGAAGATTATTGTCCACTATCCACAAGGATAAACATGAGAAGTGGAACAAGTCAGGTTTCATTTCTCATACTCCACTCATCCTATATTGAATGTCCCATAATTTCTTCAGTGTCGCGAATAATTTTCCCTCCTAAAACAACAATTCTCTCTCCAAAAGTCATCACTCTTGAAGCAACAACGTGACCCCATTAACTCATGTTACTTTTGTCAGCAATAAGTATAAATTAGTTTAATTTATAGCTCGTATTTAATATCCAATGTCTGTTCAAAGTAGTAAATTCTAAGAGGTAACAAAGTATTTAACTTTCAGATAGAAATGAAAAGATTCATTGAGGAACAATGCCAAGTAGACTTGATGAATAACAGAAAAGGCTTGAAAAGCACTTAAAATATCCCCCAGCCTCAACCTAAACAAAGAAAATGAAAAGAATATAGCAAGAGCCGATTTTGCCTAACTCATAAAAGAATAATATGTACCTTGTGCTTGAAGTTCTTCAACCCATTTTTTGGCCCGATCAAAGGATGCCTATAGAGTGAACAAACTATTAAAGTGATATGTAGAAACAGGCCAAGCATAAAGTTACATTTCAATCAGTTCACAACATAAGTTTCTTTACCAGTACTTCCCAATATGAGATCATGGTGATGTGTTTACTAATTTGATTCTATGCATAATATTTCAGTGTATATAGACTACACAACCTACAGCTGTTTATATATGCAGCTGACAGATAAATTAACATTATGCCTTACTTTGTCAACACCAAAAAATATTGGGACAAGAACAAACTAATATGCACCATCAGAGTCACTCTAAGACACGGCTTAATGACCTCATAAAAGACCAATTCGTTCCCCAAAATTAAAGAGAATCAATTAGAGTATTGCGAACAAAAATGACAGAGCAAAATATTCAATTACTGGCCTTTTAAGCTGTCAGCCTTACTTGATTTGTTATATCGTAGACAATTATGGCAGCAGCAGCTCCTCTGTAATACATTGGAGCTAAGCTATGGTATCTCTCCTGACCTGCTGTGTCCCATATTTCAAACTTTACAGTTGCATCACTCACGGCAACTGTTTGTGAAAAAAAGGCAGCACCTATAGTCGATTCCTACAGCACCAGGTATATTCAGTCAACATTAGAGTCCACAGGAAATTTACAATTTAATGCATCAATTGAACGTGTCAAATTACTTTACACCTACCTGGAATTCAACAAATTGCCCTTTCACAAAACGCAGCACTAAGCTAGATTTTCCAGCCCCAACATCTCCAAGAAGCACCTAAAGCCAAAGAAAGCCTCAACCAAATTAGCAATAAGGAAGTCTAGCAACAATTTTAAGAAAGCAAACCACCATTACTATAGTGTGAGAAGTCAAAAAAAATGTTAATAAATAATCATTCAAGAGACAAAATCATTCAACCTTTTCTACAAACATCATCACTAAATAACCCCCAACTATGGATATATATTTATTTTCATGATTTTGTCTAAGAGTGAAAGCATCCATAAATACCAACCTAAATGATTTAACCAAAAGATGAGTGTCATTTACAGGTGATCAAATTTGTGATTTGATTTTGGTAAATTGTTAAATTGACTTTATTCAGTACTAATTTACAATCATAGATGAGTTAACTATATATATAGGTCGAGACAAGTACCATCAAAGCATTAATTAAACCATTTTCACATGAAAACTAAAACCCCAAATTTAGAACTTAATAAATTTACAAGCACTATAGGAGTCTCAGCTATGAGGATCATCAAAAGTCAGACATATAAAAGGCCAGAGATTGCAAAATCGCAATTGATCCGTGATTGAATCCATTGATCAAAAGATACTACCAGCGCCCAAATAATCCGAAATTCACACAAATTTTCACAAGAAACCAACCACAACCATGAAAGTGTCGATAAATTAAAGCATGCAATACGGATGAGATTGCATTCAGAAAAATGACACAATTCAGTCATAAAAGAGAAAAGAAACAGTAATTAATCTATTGATCAACAAAACCAACCACAAAATTCAAAAACTGTTCACAATTTTCTCTTATCTATCGCCATCCAGATAAAGAAGCGATCTTCATTTTTTAGATCAAGATATGTTGCCAATTCACACGAAATCAACTACTACCGTGGTAATAAAGCTGAATTATATCAAAACGCAGATAAAAATTGCAAATAAATAAATAAATTGTGAGGGGAAATACAAACAAGTTTGGCGTTGATGCTCTTGTTTCCGCTGGAGGCCATGGATCACGATCAAGCAAAAATCAATAGCAAAAACTGGTTCGATGCAGCTGAAAGCTAAAATTTCTGGTTGAATTGATCGTGGTAATAAATTCAACAAAGAAAAATTGATTGAGGGTTTGTGATGAATGAGTAGACGAGAGAGAAAGAGTGAAATTGGTTAAAACCTCACCTTCCACGAAACTCTTCGAAATGTGGAGAGAGAAAGTTCCCAAATTTATCACTAAATTGATTTTGATACTCTATATTTTTATTTTATTAATAATTAGTCCCACATTTTGATTTTTCATTAAAAAAAAAAAAAAAAAACCGACGAAATTTCCGTCGCCGTCCTATAGCATTTTCCGACGCAGGACAAAACAATATCGTTTTGAATAGGTTTGCCGACAGAAAATTCTGTCGGAAAATTACTATTACCGACGGAAAAATATCCATCATATTATACCGATGGTATTTCATCGGTAAAACACCGGAAGTTTTTTACAAAAATTATTGAGTTTGTCGGCGGAACTCAATTGGCAATTTGTTGGTATTTACTGTCGGTAATTTATGTGGTTATATAACCATATTTTTGTAATGATAGAAATCGAGTTTCATTTTGAAAGATACTACAATAATATTTTCAATTTTTTCTTTTTCACGCAATTTATATAGGAGATTAATGGTGTTTTTTTTTAATCATTCAATCAAAAATTGGTAATTAGCATTTGAAAGAACAAAGATGTAAGAAGTTCAAGATCATGATTGCAATAGATATTTAATTCCAATACCCTAGTTTAGTCCATCTTTTACAAAGTGTATAGAGATTCAAAACAATTTTTGTGATGAATTAATATTAGTTCGTGGTTTTGTATTAGTCACTGTTGTTTCTATCTTTTGAAGCAATTTTATTTTTCTAATTGTGCCCTTTAATAATGCCCAATAGTGGACCTAATTTTCCCGATTAAATCTGAATGAACTTTGCCCACAATTTTTCCCTAAGACAGTTGTAATTCGCTTCTTTTTCGACATAATCTGATGTAATTATGTTCTATTTAAACTCATGTGTTGTTGGCATAAATCAAATGTAGAATTTTGTTTAATGCTAATCTAATTTCAATTTAGCAACATTTCAGGGTATGTTTGGACTGGACTTAAGGTGACTTTTGCAAATCTGGATTTTGGCTTGAAAAGAATTTTGTGAGATTGAATTTTGAATGGAAATATAGTTAAAATGCCATTTTCACCTAGAAAATTGTAGAAAAAGTAGATGTTTTTTATTGGGAATTGTAGAAAAAGTAGGAAAAGTAGAGTAGGTAGTAGGATTTCCTTGTCCAAACATGGATTGGACTGAACCCATCCAAAATCCGGATGGACCAAGTCCAGTCCAAACATACCCTTAATGTTTCGTAATTGTTTGATCAATATAAAATATCCGATAAACTATGAAGTAAATGCACAATTAGAGTCCTCATAAACTCCCTCATTCATGCAAGTAATTATTTGACCTCATCAGCTTAATATTTAAATTTGTTTTATATTCTCCCGACTATAACATTATTGTATTTAAAATAAAAGTTTAAAATATAACGTAACCTTAACCAACAGATTAAACATCATACAATATTCAAATTCAAAATTCAATCACATTAGAATTTCAACCTAATAAACAATCTTAACAAAACCCATCTCTTGACCAAAAAAGCTCTTAGTGTTTTATTAACTTTGCATTTTGTAACTCTCTGAGGATAAATCTTCAAAATTACAGCGAGAATACTTTTTTTTCAAGACTTCAAATTCATTTACTACAATTATATTTTCGTTCAATAAAATTTGATGTCCCATGGGCCGAATCTGTTGGTCCATAAACTGTTGGGCAAGCTTGATACAAATAAAATTATTGTCCAAACACTGTCAAGACCAAAGTAGATAAACAAATTTTACTTATATAACGTTGTTAAGGAAAAATATATATTAGGGTTCATGAACTTTCAAATTTTTATTAATCGGATTCATATAACTGAGCAGGGACGGATCCAGACTTTTTTAATGGCGGGGACACAAAATAAGTAAAATATAAAATACGTGAAGAAATTTTTTAATACATAACAATCCAAGTCTATTACAATTGAAACCTACGAGTTTTTATTGACTGAAATATTTGCATTATTGACTCATTATTAACATCATCAAAACCTTTTTTTTCAATATATACAATCAAACTATCATTCATATTGGGAAGTGATTTGCTTTAATAATAAATTGTATATTTATATATTGTATTGGACCACACCCACAGGTCATTCTCTATTAAATTATGGTGGGATGACCTTATTATTTTTATTTTAATTGAGATAATTACATGAAATCCATACATACATATATAGTATTAAAAAAAATTCAAAAAAATGTGGGGCACGTGCCCCCACCCTGGGGAATACAGATCCGTCTATGTAACTGAGGTACTGCAAAATCTCATAGAAGCTTTGATGTAGATGATTCGTTTTGTTTTAATAATAAATGGAATAAATTGAGTGAAGTTTCACCTAACAAAATTCCTTAAAACAATTTCACACATATTTTTGTCTGATGGCCATGGTAATAGGATGATCAATGTTAAAATTAGATTTCAAAAGAATGAACCTCATCCGCAAATGGCCCCCACTGCCCTTGTATAATAAGTAAATTGTGGGAGATAATTTAAGTGGATAAGAAACTAAAGTTGTTATATACATATTATATATATATATATATATATATATATATATTATGTAGGCATACAAGAGCTAGATTCAACGTTAATCTATTACCAATATGAATTGGATCCTCACTATGTGGCTCCTAACAAGATCGAGATCTTCTCATTCTGATTTTTAAAATACTTAAACTATATCTCTAAAACATGCAATTTTTATTTCTCATGAAGTGCCTTTAAGGTGCTATACCTAGTAAAATTACATTTAGTAGTTAAAGATTTATTGTTGATTGTCATAAATATATATATATATATATTTATTTATTTATATTTATAGGTGAAATAACCTTGAATACCACAAAACCAAATAGTGAAATATTTTTTTATCATAATGATAGTTTTTTATTTTTCTATCACAAATTAGGAAAATTGACAAAATTATCTTTCTGACAAAAGTTATATATAAAAAAAGAATTAAAAAAAATCAGCATATTGTCGGAATTTACACAATATGTCAATTTTATGAGGTTATATGATATGATCATATTGTGTGCCCCAATGATTTTAAAAGGGTTATACGATATCATTTAATCTCAAAAGATAAGAACATCATGTAAAATCCAACAAAAAACTGAATTTTTTACTTTTATTACAATATCAATTTTATTTAGTTTCTTGATTTGTGGTTAAAAATTAACAGAACTTGATCGAAAATGAATCTCTTATAAATATGGTATTTAACCACCGATATATATAAGTAAATGAATTTAATTCAACAAATAAATGTATACTCCATATCACTTCACATGGTGTTGTAAAATTAAAACCCACGCAAAAAGGGAGAGTAGAAAAATGTAAAAAGAAAAGTTAGAGAAATGAAAAAAAAAAAAACAAGAGTGACAGCAATAATAAAGAGCATAGATGCTGAGGTTTCAGAGGTCAATCTTGACCGTCCTTTGACCAAACCTAGATTCCCATTCCACTGCACTAATGTCGGTTAATTTCATCCTACATGTGATGGTATTACCATCACATGTTAGGATGGTGATAAGTGTGCACTTTTGATGTCATAAATGCACACATGTGTGCACTTTTAAATATAAAATGCACACTTGTCATCATCCTAACATATGATGGTAATACCATCACATGTAGTATGAAATTTGCCCTAATGTCCACACATGTTTCTCTGTACCACCACTCCAACTAAATCTTTTTTTTTTATTATTATTATTATTATTATCCAAAATATTTGTTTCAATTTTGAAAATGAATATACCGTCGTACAGAAAATTAACTATTTATTCGGATTAAAAAAATTATATGTATGGGACGAAACTTAATACATAGTCCAAAAATAAAATATTGGGAGTCGTAATTAAGATTGAGAGTAAGTGGCCCCACAAAATGCATTGGTGATTAATTGTTCAGACATCTTAATCTAGGCGGTCCCAGCAATAGGACAAACAACCTTATTGCAAATTATTTATCTACCTAACTGGTTAAAGCAAATTAAAGATAATTGTAAATTTGTATACCAAATATCACGTGTCAATATTAATTTGTGAGGTTGTTTTCCTATATATATATATAAGGTTGTGTTTGGATTGAAGATTTTGGAATTTGATAAACTCGTACAAATAAATTTATTATAGTTGTTTAGATAAATTTATTTCTTTATCGATTTGGAGTATTTTAAATATTATGTTAGGTTATTTTTGAAGTAATTTGAATGAATTTAAAATTTCCTTTAAAATCTTTGATATTTCAAATTCAAAATGAACACAGCTTGAAATCTTGACCACATGCATGTATGATTTTTCATCCAAAGAATTGCACTGTTTTCATAGAAGGAAGTACATATAGATTTTAGAAATTAATATAATATAACCAACTTTTTTTTCATGAAAAAATAATATAATTAGCCTAAAATTTAGAAAATTTGAAGATGAAAAATGATAATTTTAAGCAAGATATAGAGGGGCAAAACAATTTATATGGTGGTGAAATTAAGGCCATTCATTTGGTCTGTCGCTTTCGAACATAACTCCTGATCATGTCTTTGATTTACTCTAAAAAAAAAATTGTTGTCTGACAAAAATGTTCTTATACAAATGCAAATCCAACTTCATGTGTGTTAGACTATTAGTATATGTGGTTTAATATGATCTCTTGCATGTCATATTTATCTTTATATATTTATATGTAACGATCGAGACTCATTTTATTCAAACACAATTTTTATTGTCATTTTTGAAATTTTAAAATAAAATACATATGCTTAACTCTATATACATTCATAGGGTCTGACAAACAAATTCACGATATTGATTTGTCAAAAACATGACACATTTGACGTTCTATGTTGCATTGAAGATTTCTTTAGAAAGTGATTAAATGTAATAAATCGTATACATGTACGTGGAGTACAAAATTATTGTTGATATTTATACATAGGTTAGTATAAATATACTCAAAGACTAATTATCCAACCTGTTCAAGAATTTAAGAAATAATATTGTACCTTTATTATATCGTTGGCATAGGGTTAATTGGTTAGCCCTCGATTAATCTAACCAGAAAACAAGTTAATTTTAGTAAATAATATTTATAAACTTTTTCAAAATTGCAATTGAATTTTAAAAATGATCATGTATTAATTGATTTTTAAACTCGACTATAATAATATGTTTTTTGGTGGTTTAGATCACAAATTCACACTAGCATGCGTACATTTGGTTTTTAGCTTAACACATTGAATTTCAACTATCGAAAAACCCACTGATGATTCCGATTGTAAAATTATCTTAAAATATGTGTGTGTGTATATATATATATATAGATAGATATTTGTTTTCGTAAATCGGTAAGAATTATATAGAATTTTGATTTTTAATAAGGTTTAGGAATTAGGTATATGCTTTTACTACATAATCCAAAAATCAATAACAACAGTAGTCAACAGTAAATCGAGAAGACCCTGAAATTTACACAGATTAATTAAACATTTAATAACAATAATTATATATATGAAATGATCACAATACTCCTTTTTTAAGTTTAAAACATAGAGTTTCCAACAAAAGTTAGGAGAATGTACAGTATACGAAACAAATTAATTCTTCTTGTAACCAAAGAAACAGATAAATCAATACAAATATCAATATTTTGTAAAGTGATAGTTATTTTGAAACAGGATTTAAAATAATTGTATGGATCGAATAATATCAGTAGTTATATAATTATTTAGTGGAAGAATGTTGGTTTTTGTTGGGTGGCAAATGAAGAATAGAATTGGTGAGGTTGTTAATGGCGTTGGCCAAAGTATTAATTCCTTGTCTATTAATCGCAGCTTTAGACTCTTCAATTTGCAGTCTTCTCTCATGCAATCTCACCATCTCTCTATGCCTTCTCTCTCCTCTCTCCTCACTTGATTTTATTGCTTCTGCTACGATTGATACACTTCTTGATATTGCTGTCCCAACTTCTTCCAACCTACTACTTGTACATCTTGCTCTACCGCTTGTACCTTCTCTGCTCTTTCTTGATCTCTTTGCTCGTGACTCATCATCTGAATGCTCTTGCCTGGTTTCAGAGTCTGAGCTAGCTATCACAGATTGTACTTAATTTTAAGTTATATATCATTAATATATCAAATATATACACTTATCTCTATTGCAATATTGTGTTGCATCTCGTGTTTTGATTAAATTTTGTCATTAAAGATATTAGAGTAAAATAAACAAATTCAATCATCATGTGTATCGTTAAAAACTCACTTAAGATCTCACTAGCTATCAGTGATCAACAAAATTATGGTATTAAAATGCATGGGCTTGTGTGACACGAAAATGATTACCTATCCACATGTGGGATAATCAAAAGTTCAAAGATAGAATAATGACATATACAAATTGTTAGTTGATTTGGATCCTTTATTATAATTTTTTGTATTTCATCCTATTTTCATTATCTTTAGTGTATACATTACGTGTTAAATTAATAATGTTGTTTATACAAATAGCTTGTGATGGTTATTTTTGAAGAATAAGATAAAACACAGATTAGAATAGAAGAATCCCTCTGTCAATTAGGTGCCTAAAAGGGTTTTCACACTGCAATTCTAACAAGCTAAATATTATGTAAGTTATAAAATCAAGAAAAATTCAAGAAAATAAATAATGTGTGTGTGTGTGAGAGAGAGAGAGAGAGGGGAGAGAGAGTACCTACTGCTGTGGGCAACGGCAGAGAAAAAGCCGGAGTAGGCACCTCCGCCGGCACTGCCTCCGGAGCAGCATGAAACACCGGCGGCAGCTGCCCTAAACCACCACCGTCGCCGCCACCGACGAGCCTCGGAGCCTTCCTCTCCACCACCGCCATTAAAGCCTCATATATCTGAGGCAACATATTAGAAGGCAAACTCCTCTCTTTCCTCCCACTCTTTTCAATCCTCCAATAAGACTCATCTCCGCCGCCGCCGCCCTCCGCCGCCGCTCTCCGCTCATATTCCCTGACTTTCTTGAAATCCCTCATCAGATTATCCCACTTATCATTACACTGATTCTGGCTTCGGAAACAGCCACGTTTCCGGCAATAATCCTCGACCCATTTCCACCGCAGCTCCGCCGTCATGGCGCCGTGGCCGGCGACCCTCTTCAGCCGCCGCTCGTGGTCCATCCTCTTTGCTTCTATCAGCACCATTGTTTCTTCCATTGTCCAGTTCCCTTTTCTGTAATTTGGATCCATGCAAGAATATATTATAGTTGAATGGTTTTTTTGTCCCTTTTCAATCTCAGTGCTTGTTTTATGATCAAGTTTGAAACTTTTGATCAAGCAAATAATTCACTAGTTTTATTCCTGCAAACAGAAACACAGAAAACAGACAGATTTGTTTGGTTTTTTATCTTGTCCAAAAAAAAGGAAAAACATAAAACAAAACAAGATTTGTCTTGTGCATTGTTTAATTTATTCTTACCATAATATCACTATTATTGATCAAGGTAAATCTTGATTGAGATCTAGAGAGAGAGAGAGAGAGAGATAGAGAGAGAGAGTGGGCCAAAGAAATCCATTAAACCTGACAAGTTCCACAAGCTAAAACCCCATAAGAAATTTAGTGGGTGGGGTGGGGGTGGGGGTGGGGGTGGGGGTGGGGGTGGGGACTGAAGTTATAGAAAGAATTGGGTATTGCATGCATGGCTCAATGAGAAACTTTGACTATTAATCATACTCATTTACAAGTGGTTAATCTCAGGTAATTATGATGCATAGTATGGATGATACTGAATATAAAATAATGATCTACTGATCTGTCGTGGATACGTCTAATGTTTTGAGATGGATAAAATCACATCTCTTTGAATGTTTTGACTTGAAATTAATGATTGTGTTGGTTTTATAACACATCAACAATAAGCACATTATGTGTCCACGGTAGGCAGGATAACGATATAAAAAATCTTCTTTTTTTCTTTTTAACACCGCAACTTCAAATTTAATTCGTAATTTTATTTTTAGTTATTTGTAGTAAAATTTAAGGTCATAACTTAACATTCATTCTAATTTTGAATGTTTTTGCATTCTTTGCATGTACCATTTATACAGCTCATACCATCAGAATTTAGGTCATAGTGTTTTATTATTTTATTATGTTTAATAAAATTGGACCATGTTGGCTAAGAATGAAAGTATTAATTCTTATTTAGACAAATATGAATATTGATACCCTTCCTGCATGTATCATTAGACTTTAGACAATATGTATTTTATTAAGTACCAATCGACTTGGAATTTTGGATCATTCTACGTACA
This sequence comes from Scutellaria minor, assembly GCA_954870855.1. Classification (NCBI taxonomy): domain Eukaryota; kingdom Viridiplantae; phylum Streptophyta; class Magnoliopsida; order Lamiales; family Lamiaceae; genus Scutellaria; species Scutellaria minor. Next base: position 31,861,578 of record OX940727.1, read on the forward strand.
CCATCTCACGTCTCAATACAAATCATACCACCATAAGTTACTCATTACCACATGAAGAAGGGTAAATTAAAAACAACAAATATAAGAATACAAATTAAAAAAAAAAAAAACATTTTTTACAAGCATTTGCCAATAACCACTTTCCCCTAAAAAATGTGAGCAAGTCTAAAATAATTAATAACAATTATTGAAATGTATTAACCCATCGCCGTATTAGTTTAATGGATAATAAATTTACATTAAACACTAAAATAAAATATAAATTAAAAGCGAAAAATCTCGTCTATAATTGCAACATATGCACCTTGAAAATATAATAATTATTATGAGAGCATAACCAAAAAGTTGAATAGTGGATGAGATAGGAAAAGCAAAAGAGTGGATTCTGAAAAAGATACTACGTACCCTTGCTATTTATTTATAATACTAAAAACTCCACATTCATTAGTTTAAATATTCATATATCTCTTATTTCATACATTTCAAAATAATGGTCATTTTCAAAATTAGAATTTATTTTAATTTCTTTAGTCTTTCTTATTATCAAGAAGAGTTATTAATGACAATTTTCGTTACTTTTTTTTATTAGATTTTTATTTTTTATAATATATATATTACTATAATTTATGTGAGACTGTTCCATAAATACAATTAATTCCTTGAATTTGAGCTCTACTACTTATTACCAAAATATATTTTTACAAGTCAATATTTGATTTATGAGTTATGAGTTGAATCATCTCATAAAATTAGATCGGTAAGACGATCACACAAAAGTCATGTATTCATGAATAAACTTGTTTTATTATAATTAGAAGGTCGAAAATATGTGTAGTCCACTATATATTAAAGTAATACTCATTTAACTAATTTATTAATATACAAGACATGCTTGATTCTATAAAAAATTGACAAGGGGTTTGTCCCTTAATGAAATTCTTTTGAACAGAAGAAAGTAGTAATGATCTAACACATACTCTTTGATTCTTATGAATCCCTTCAAGGTAAAAGATACTGTTAAAAACAGTATGACAGAGGAGTATGATATTCCTCAAAATTTAGATTTGTTAAACAAATGGACTATTCCTAAGGTAGAGCCTAAAACTATCTACCATACAGGAACCTTTGAAAAAATGGAATTTAAACAATTGGTGAAAACCTCTTTGTGTTTAATATATTTGTGTGTTCTTGGTGATCTCAAAAGCTTGTAAGTTTTTATATTTCTGTACTTTTATTTTATTTTATCTTATAAGGCCTACAATGGTAGGCTAGATCTATATGTGTTAGATCATAGCTACTGGTTTTGAACATGTTTGTTTAAAATTGAATATGGAAACATGAAAATTAATGAAAGGTTAAGACACTCAAGTTTGAGTTTTACGACTAAGATGATTATAAATTTCTAATGTTCACCCTTTTAGCCAGTTTAGCCAGAAAGGCATTCAGGCGTTTGTTGGATTGAAGGGAAATCTAAAGTCATCAATGTTTTATATCTCAGTAAAATCCTAAGAGTATAAATGTCTTGTAAAATTATCCTTACACCTTTAATTTTCATGCATCTTAAAGATTGATTATCTTTTGGAATAAGTATATCGGTTGAAATACTTTCCTCGTACCAATACTGTCTAAAAAACAGTGGTCTAGAATGAATAACAATGCTACATACAAATTCCAAATCTAATCCTGGGTTTGAAATGGTATGATCATAAAATTAATTTGTTGGTTGTTTTTTTTTTTTTATGACTTTCTTAGTTCTTATTATGAAATCCTATATATCTATGAGATGGATCGAGTATTTAGTATTATATGTTAATTATTTATAAAATGTTGCACAATATAGTCATTTTATACACATTATTATATCTATTAAGTATTTTTAAATGTGTGAAACAACTTTAAACAAAATATATTTTCAATAGAGGAAGTATTTTCATAATATGACATCAACAATTGATGTATATGACATTATCAATATTATAGCTAACATACATTTAAAATATACATGAAATATTATAAAGGAATCCCTTAGAATAATTAAAAATTGTGATATTGCGAAATATTATATAAACTAGTAGTTGTCCCCGTGCGTTGCACGGTTATATCATATGTAGTAAATATCAATTATTTGATAATATTGTGTAACTAAGTATAAACATTTTGAAGATATAAAGTATTTAACAATTAAAAAAATATGAATTTACTAAACTATATATCAAATATCTATATTATATATTAAAAAGAGTATGTAGAATATTTAATTATTAAAAAGACAAAATTTACATAACTATATATTACCTTATATATTTATATTTTTTAATATTAAAGAAATTATAAATATGTGATAAATATTAATTACTTGATTACAAAATGTAATCAATTATATGCACACCGAATATTAGAGAATAATTAAAAAAATAAAATTTAAATAGCTATACTTATATATTTATTTCATCTTACATTATTGTATTCATTAATTTCAAACAATTGGATAAGAAATAAAACAAAAAAAATATAATTATAACTCAATTAATTGATTGAGAAGTCTATAAATTAATCTAAACATAGAACAAAATATAAATGTACTAAGTTAAATAATTATAAAAATAACAAAGAGCCATATAAAAATAGAAACAAAACCATAAATAATTATTTTCATGGATTAGTTTGGAAAAATAAAACAATATTGTGCTAACATGAAAAAGAAGATTTGCTATAATAAATTTCTTATTAAAATTGTATATGACAAAAACTTGTGCCATAATTGTACCAAAGAGAGGAAAAAAAAAAAAAGATACCCATGATGTGACATTTTTTAGAGGAAAAATGGCAAAAATGTAAATATTTCCAACTTCTTTGTTTTTATATAAGTATAGATGTTTGAGAGAATTTAGGTTGTATTATATAATTATACTATTACGATATATTTTTAGCAGTGTCTAAATACTGGACGTTTACCAACTGAATATGATTATATATTCAGTTGTGAGTAACAATTTTGGCATTTCAATTCATGTGTAATGGTAGTCATTATCAATATATAAAAATTTAGGTAAGTGTTCCACAGATATAATATTTTGAAATGGAGGTTACCTAAATCAATTTTCCCAAGTTAAAATTATATTTTATGGATTTTGGATTATTGAATAATTCATTTCCAAAAAATTAAATATATTATTACAATTTAAAATAAAATAAAAAACATTGTCATTTAACACACATCATCATCGTTAATATACTGTATTAAGTTAATATGAGGTGGGCAGACCACGAATAGTGTAATTTGTGTTATACTCGTTACATTCGATATGCAATATATGTAATGATGATTTTCAAAAAAAAAATATATATATATATATATAATATATAAAAGCAAGCGATATAATATTTGTTATATCACTGACTACATCAAATATAGTATTAATCATTGATTTACTCAATATTGAGGTGCATACTTATATAAATAAATGATTAATTTGATCATGTGTAACATCTAGAAAATGGCATGCAATACTACATGTAATATAAATAAATACTCCATGATTTAATTTAGAATTTTGGGCAACGGGAGGAATAGTTATGTGGATTTCCATAGGGTGGATTGAAATGAAAATGCCACGTCATCGGTTTTACACTTTTTTATTGAGCCAGCTAGGACAACTTAGTGGGCCAGATATGCTTTAATTGAGTCTGGGCCTTTGACCAAGAAGGACGGTCTTTTGGGCCCTCCCAACCAATGTCCAGTCGCTTTTCTTGGAAGTTTTGGACTCTAGCCTTTCTCTCCCAAGGGTACCAGACACTCAAGGCTAGTTTAGTAATTTCACTTTTTTTTTTTTTTTAGGGAATATATATCAATTTTTTCTGTTTCGAATTAACTGAAAAGTAAAAGTTAATATTTATGGCCGACGTGGTTAGAACTTTCAGCATTGGATGTTAATTGTTGGCACTCAAAAATTAAAAATTATCTAAAAGTATTCGTATTTATACTTATTTAAGTAGTGTTTTATTTTCAATGTACTTAATAAATGTGCTAGGAGATATTGTACACTAATAATTAGTTGTTGTATAGATTCGTTATATGAATAGAGGTTTTTGTGTCAATATCTAACCATCTAGTACAACATTTTATATTTAATTTTTTTCTTCAATACATATCGAATATGTGATTAAAAAAAAAAAAAAAAACTACTAAATTTATATGCGATATATTCTTCAAGTTGGAGTAAAGACTTTACATCAAACCTCAACAAAGAATTTGTAGGAAATCGATTTTTATTGCAATATCTTCCATTCTAATATTAATAGTTTCAATACTAAGAAAAATAATAATAATAATAATAATAATAATAATAATAACGAGAAGGTATGGATCAAGACATGAAACATATTTTTTTAATCACAAAAATGTATATAAAGGCAGTCTTATGCATCGTGAACGTGACACGAATTCTAATTACCCACAAGTAAAATTCATTTTTACAATTTTAACTCGTCTTACATAATTAGATTCGTAAGACAATATCACGTAAAACTCTCACTTTGTTAACAATATAGATGTACATTCTATTAGTGAAGTTTATGCCGGCAAAAACTCATGTGCAACCGTTGCACCGTGCGACAGTTGCACTTATAGCATAAAAAGACATACTTATAGCCGTAAAAGACATACTTGAATAACTCATACTTATACTATAAAAAACATACTTATAAAACACATATTTATAGTTGAAAAACACATATTTATACATATAAAAGACACACTTGAATCATGTCTCATGTGAGACAGTCTCGCAAAAGACCAACTCTTTTATGCCTCGACATCTCGTTGGATATGCAACTTTTATCCACTATGACCTCTAAATATTGACGCAAATATTGACTATTAAGAAAAAAATATTCATGTATAAAGCATGGATGAAAAATATTGACTATAATGACGACAATTCTATCTACAACTATTTTAAAATTTCAAAACTATTGTGATTTTTTTACCATTATGACCTCAAAAGCTTTAATTTTCATTTTAAAACTATATATATATATATAATAACAAAATGATTTCTTAAAATTTTTCCAATATTGTAATTTTCTGCCAAAAGTCAATATTTCAACTTTTCTATTTTAGTTTTTATTAATTAATTAATTAACAAAAATCATCTTACATTATCCATAATTAAGTATCCATAATTGTGATTTGATTTTATCTTTTTCCAAAAATAAATAACCAAACAATAATTTAATTATGTAAATCAAAATTGCTAAAATAAATGGAAATATTTATAAAGTGCGTGATACCATTACCAAAATTAATGTTGATATGCACAAAAAATTAATATACAAAAAATAATGGCGATACCATTTCCAAAAAATTAAATTGTTCCATACCATGTCCAAAATTAATGTTGATATGCACCAAAAATTAATATACCAAAAATAATGGTGATACCATTTCCAAAAATTAATGATGATGTATACCATTTTTACTGTTGTAATTTTAGGTATAAGTTTACTTAATTATGTAAGATAATATATTTGAAAATTTTGATTTATTGTCATAAATATTTACTTAATTTAAAATACACCATTTAACATTCTTATATTGCTATAAGAATGTTTCATTTCATCAAGTATGTACATTCAAAATAATCCATACATTTCTACATTTCATTGTTTTGCATAATGGTTTTCACATTGGTTATGAGTTAATCCTTCAAAAACTTTTTGGTATATGAAGCTACGTTTAGTATAAGCTTATGACCTGCCTGCCTATGGGAATAAGAACGAAATTTTTAGTCATGACGAGTGCATTTTTAAGGAACAAGAGGTATTAATCTTTTATATGAATGCTTTTATACTTGTTAGACAAAGTCTTGGGTGAGACCGTCTCACGGATCCCATTCCGTGAGACGGATAGGGTCGGGTCAAACATAAAAATTATGTAATACTTTTGTGTGTGTTATGTAATACTTTTATGTATATAAGGTAATACTTTGTATTATAGAATGCGTTTTGAGTTGAGTCAGACTATAAGAACATATGTAATACTTTTATGTGTATTAGATAATATTTTTATGTATATCAAGTAATACTTTTGTATTATGGGATAATGACCCGAATTGGGTCGGGTCGGGTCAACACAAAAACGCGCGGAACCTAGCTAGGCGCCTAGGTGCTCTTCTTCCTCGTGCGTGAATTGTGTAATATGTAATACTTTTGTGTGTATTAGGTAGTACTTTTATGTATATCATGTAATACTTTTTGAAAATATCACATATAACTTAATATTATGTAATACCTTTATGTATATGAGGTAATACTTTTATGTGTATCATGTAATACTTTTATATATATCATGTAATACTTCGATCCGACCATATCCGTCTCACGGAATGGGATCCGTGAGACGGTCTCACACAAGACTTACTCTATTAGTTATATTAAAATCTAAATGTTGTTCTAATTTTTTTTTCCTTTTATTATAGGGAACGAAAATTCTTGGTTCCGTTCGTAAGCAATATCTTTAATTATCAATTCAAGCCTAAACTCAAGGAGGGTCAATTATATATCATAAGTAATGTTATGGTTGCTGAAAATAATAAAAAAATATAGGATCCTTGATTTCAAGTACAAATTTAGCTTCTTCGGCAAAACTCTCATTCGAAAGTCAAACAATCAAGATTTTCCAAAGAGTATCTATGATTTTTGGCAATTTTCTGAAATCTCGAATGAAAAACAGATGGATGAGTCTAGATTATATGGTTAGATCTCTTTTTATTGATTTTCTATTTCATTAATGTTAATTATATTCATATTGTTGTAATGTTGTAATATATCCATGAGCATATATATTAAACACATTTTATTTATGTATTTCAGATGTTAATGGTTGGATCGTTGGAATTCAGGAACCTCATTTGAAGGATCTTATCTACATATATTTCCTCATGAATACTTGACTGACATTCTAAATTTTGTTATGATCGGTTTATATTTTCATATATATATATATATATATATATATATATATATATATAAAACAAAATGATTACTTAATATTTTCCCAAAATAGTAAAATTCCGCCAAAAGTAACATTTCAACATTATGTTTTAATGTTTTTCAATTAATAAATAAAATTAATTAAAAAATACTAATTCATATATATTGAAAAATTCAAGTTTGGAAACATGTTTTCAATTAATTGTTCAATCATATACACATATTTATTGGAAGATTTTTTTTAGATTTCTTTTTTATTGTGGTGATTGACCAAATCTAAATTGAAAAATATTTTCATAAATTTTAGAAGACTAATATTAAAACTTAACCAATAACAAAAGAAAAAACCATAGATATCAAAATAGGTACCTATTGAAAAGAATTTTTTTTGAAAAAGAATTGTACATGTTTTTTTGTATCAATGTTATTGAAATTAATTTTATATTGGTATTTCTAATAATATAATATATTAGAATTATATTGGTGTAATATTTACAACGTGAGATAAGATAAATATATATATATATATATATATATATATAACAACAATAACCCAAAAAATGGAAATGAGATTATTTTACCGATCATTTTCACTTTTGTAGAAATCAATTATTTATTACTTATAGTTTATAAATTATAAATCATGATTATCAATATTACATTAGGTATGATTTATGCATACGTGGTATTAAAATCATCTATGTGTTGGTCAAATCTTAAATATTATAACATATATGGTACATACATGCTAATTAAAATAAATGTTTGATTATTTCAATAATAAAATATTTTACGAATAGTATATTACTTTCGAAATAAGCTGATATCATATTACTATATACTAGCAGTCCACCCACGCGATGCGTGATTTTTATTTATTGTGTTAATATTTGCAATTTGTAATAATATAATGAAGTTGCATAAACTAACAGGTTATTCATAACATCTTTTATTATTTAAATTTAAAACATGTACCATATATAAATGATTTTTCATATTTCTCATGTGCGTTGCATGAATCATCATATAACTTTAATAGTTTTAATTGTTAATTTTATTTTTAAACATTTTTATTTTATTTGTTGATTTATATTTTTGTCAAATTAAAATTATTATATACAATAATATTTCATTCAATCATAATAATTAATCTTTCCTTTTATATTTTTTATAATTTGTATATTCCACTTTCATACTTGAATCATCATATATCGTTTTCTTATATTATTTGTTCATTTCTCTCTCACAAAATTATTTGTTCAAATTGTATTTAGTATACAAAAACAATTTGTTAGGATCTCCTTAGATGAAAATATGAGACAATAAGATCAAAAAGACCTTTTTTTACCTCTGAATGTTTAACAAATCTTGTATTCTTTCATTTTTTTTAGTTTTATATAAATTTGAGAAATCATTATATTTTTCTACCTTTGAATGTTTAGCAAATCTTGTATTCTTTTTTTTTTTTTTTTTAGTTTTATATAGATTTGAGAAATAATTATATTTACGGGTTTTTTTTCTTCATTCTTTGTATATCTTGTTTTTTGTTTTCCATTCTCTATGCATCTATCTTTTGTTGAGATCACTATATTTTTCTCCATCTTTTAGTTTACATAGATTTAAGAAATCAATGTATCTCTCTCTTCATCTCTTAGTTTTATATAGATTATAGAATAGTTTCTAGAGTAAGTTTGATCTTTTTATTTATTTTTATTAAAGAATAGCTTATTAAGTAAGATATACAATTTTTTTTTATTGACATGACACTTTTAGACATGAAAGTGGCAATCTTGTAATTTTTGTCAATTTTTTTGCTTTAATATATAGTATAAATATTTGATTAAAGAAGAAAAATACCAAATCATTGTACTGATTTTTTGAGACGTGTGCTTCTGTAAATTCATCCATTTAAAAAAAATTCTATTTTTTATTTGAATAATCAATCGATAAATTCCAAATGGACATGCAATGATTTTTTTTCTTTTCTATTATCTATAACTAGTAGAACTCTCACGCAATGCGCGGTTTATTATATATTATGACAGTATATACGATTTGTAATAATATAATGAAGATATTATATTGTTATTCATGATATCTTATTATTTCAAAATTTGTAAAAATTCATTTTTTTTAAACATCAATATTCAACAATTAACTCGGAAAATAAAATTGAACATAGAATATAATAATAATAATAATAATAATAATAATAATAATAATAATAAAAATAATAATAATAATAATAATAATAATAATAATAATAATAATAATAATAATAATAATAATAATAGTTTTGTGTTTATGAGTTTTAATTTCTGAACAATTAAGAAGTGATTAATTATACTTACTAATATGTTTTGTTTATATTTTTGTTCCTTTATATCTTAGAATTATTTTTAAAATTTGTAAATACTTTTCGGCATTGTTTTTAGATGGATTTGTTCAAAAAAAAAAAAACATTATATTTAGTCCAATTTTTTTTTTATATTTAAAAAATTTAGGTTTCAAATTAATTTTACATTTTAAAACAATATTTTCTTAAATTTTTGAAACCTTTTTTCAGATTTTTTTTAGAACATATTATATTTTTTAAAACAATTTTTAGATTAACTATATCTATGTATCTGAAATAAATTTGAATATTTTACCAAATATTTTTATTATTTTTATTAAAAAAATTTATTCAATTTATTGATTTTTATATATTACACAAATAATAATACATATATATTTGAATTAATATTTTAAATTTTATTTTTTGATTTTATATTGTTAGAGTTAATCTCACAACCTTCTTCTTCTTCTTATTATTATTATTATTATTATTATTATTATTATTATTATTATTATTATTATTATTATTATTATTATTATTATTATTATTATTATTGTTGTTTCATGTTTCATTATTATTTTAATATTTTTATAATATTCTTCAAACTTTTAAATATTTTACAACCCTTGATAAAATGAAAATTAGATTTTAAAACTATTTTCCACATTTATATATTAAAATTATAAACTAATTTTCAAAATTTTAATTTTTGACAATGTTTAAATTTCATTATTTTCAAAATTTAATCATATCATTAAAATATAATCATATCATGTAGGATAGTTTATTTTGTTTCAAATGCATTCTTAATTTCCTATATATAACTTATAAAATAGCTTATTATGAAAATATATGTGAAGCTTATTGTATAAGATACTTAAAAGTTATTTAGTTTTTTTTCTTTCCTTTTTTTCTATTGGTTGATAGTTTTTGAGGAAAAATGAAAAATTAGTAATTTTTGCCTATATATATATATATATATATATATATATATATATTCAAGTTTCATTTTCATAAGGATTGCCAATTTTTGTTCACAAAATTGTAAAATGAAAACATAAATTTCTGAATTGAATATTAATTGTAATGAAATAGTATGTGTAATGAATTTTGATATTATAATCATGAGACCGTTTCAGATAATTTTTTGTGAATTTACCCCAATTTTAGTTTAGCCATATTAATGTTTTCATTATGACTATAATTTAATAGTGACTAAATTTAAGTGCACCCGCCAACTTTAAAAATATTATATATACATTTGAAAATTACAACATTTTGAAATTTATAAATCCATGCATAATATGAGTGTACCAATTGATATTGAATTTTTTTTTCTTAAAGTAATAATCCACATACATCAAATTTGAAATATACAAAATTTTATGATAGCGCATCACACGAGTAATAAATTAGATTGAAATTACTCTCAAGAGAAATTTATAATTTTTTCGTGATCAATATTTTTGTATCAAAACATTAAAAAGTAAAATTTATATGCCCGTACATCGCACAAGACTTATACTAGTTTTATAATAACATTAAAACCCTAAACAATTGTCTTGTAAAATAGTAAATAAAACATTCAATATGAATTAACATTATTTCCAAGGTGATTACGGAAAAATAAAACATTATTTTGAGGTGTCCCAATATTTGGATCCCAACACAAAATAATTTATTTTGTGAGCCCAATAAAGAACTGGACCATAAAGACCCAACCCACCCAATGGAGTCCAACCCGTATAAACTTATTCTTGTCCAATTTTTCGCAACGGTTATTTCAACTTAAAACTAAACAGTCAAAATTGCATACATCTTTTTAACTACTTTGAATCACTACCAATTTGGATTTTAATGCAATACAATATTTTAATAATTGGTAAACACAATCTGTGCAACTGGGTCGACCCGACCCGGGAGTACATTTCACGTGCCCCACGCGCGTCTCACGCGCCCACACGCACGCCCACGCGCCCAAACCCTAGTTTCGCAGTTATGTTGACCTAATTTTTTTGTTTAGCGAACATAACCTTTTAGTTCTATTCGCTTAACCTTTTGTGTTATTTATACTAAAAAATAGTTTAAGTAATATCATTTAAAGGTTATGAAATCTATGTATAAAGGTTAAATTAAAATAACATGAAGGTTATACTCATATACCATAAATGTTACATAATTTTTATGTTATTTATAATGAAAAAAATAAGTAATTTTACTTAAAGGTTATGATATATGTACATAAAGGTTATACTAAATTAACATAAACATTATACTCATATAACATAAAGGTTACATAACTTTTAATTGTGTTATTTATATTCAAAAAAGTCTAAGTAATTTTACTTAAAGGTTATGATATTTGTACATAAAGGTTATACTAATATAATATAAATGTTAAATTGTCATAACATAAAGGTTTCAGTTATATTATATGAATTTTTATGCTGAAAAATCTAAGTTATTCACTTAAAGTTTATGTTATCTTTACATAAAGGTTATATTCAATTAACATAAATGTTATATTTGGTAAATATAAAAGTTATAACATAAATTTAAAAAAAAAAATCTGGGCGCGGATCCCCGTCAGATCCGACCTGACCCACGCGCGCGCCCAATTGCAAGGATCATGATCCATGCATTAGGTGCACACAAACACTACTCATTGATAAAATTTTGGATAAAATCATTTTACGAATTATATTCAATGAGATGGAGTTTCATCTAGTTAATTACACTTTATTATTAAATTAAAATAGACCTTTCGAATGTGATTCTGTCTCTCAAATCTTAATTTATGGAATTCTCTTATAAAAGGGTAACTCTTAATAATTGAATTGAAAATTACGGGCACCATTTTTATTAGTTTATTTTTATAAATATAATTTCTAGACCCGAATTATTCAACTCTTGAGTCATACAATGCGATTTTAAATTTTTTTTCAAGATATCAATAATATTTTTGAAATATTTTTTCAAGAGTTGGCGGTTTGAACTTTGAATGATGGACTTTGAATGCTGATATATTATTTTATTGTATTAAAAACAATTATAAATATTTGGCAAACCTAATGAGTTATAATAACTAAATAGTTAATGAAGCTCAATCAATGAGCTAATTAATTTATGTCACAACTAACTTTAGCAGTCCAAAGGAATAAAATTGAAAGAATTCAACATGATATTAAATAGTCAAACTTCAAAATTCAGTTTGGTTGCCAAAACTTTTATTGAAATTCAATCATCATCATCTTTTTTGGTAGGACTCAACATATATATATATATATATATATATATATATATATATATGTATTTATTAAGATTTCTTTTTAGGTTTGGCAAATATTCAATTTACACATATACTTATTAATTTCAATGAGAGAAATTCATATTTCGATCAATAAAAATACAATAAGAGAAAGTAGAAACAACACCATAATTACACTATCTGGTTTTATTTTTATTTTTTAAAAACCATTAAGCATCACCAAAACCTGTTTAATACGGGTTGCATATTGACGGGTTTCGTCAAAAATCACCACAACTAATTATACATTTAATATATTTTATTCAATTTATATGAAAATATAGAGGTTTTGTTGGAAATAAATAAATAAAAGGTAATAATAGTAGTAATAGCGCGCGGGCCCAGATGAAATATTATGGATATATCGTAAATTTGAATACTGCGATATGAATATTAGAATGTAATGTATTTTTTTGTGAGTATCGTATATATATAGCAAAATATTGATATCGGTGTCGCTATTGGTTAGTCGTAGTAGAAAATTGGGAAATATTACAGATAAATTGCATGCATTTAAATTAAGATTTTTTTGTTCTTTTTACTTATGATTTACATATTTAAATTTGTTTTCTTAGTTTTTGTTTATAGTGAATGTCATTGGGTTGAAATATATTTTCTCGTATATTCTTAATTTTAATCATCTTTTATTGTATTATGTATTATATAGTCAATTGTTTTACGTCATACAATTTTTATGTAGTCTATTATCTATTTGTATGATTTAAACATATCATTTTACTGTGATTTTGAAATGGAATATATGCATTATAATATGTTATAATCCCTAAAATTTCATGTTAAATTTTAAAAATTTTAATAACATTTTCATCATTTTCCTTTTTTTATTCGATATATATATATATATATATATATATAGATTTGATCAGACAAGCACCTGAAGAATGCGCACTGTGCGCACTTCTTTAAGATTTTTTTTTTTAATTTTTAATATGTCATTTTTTTTTTCTTCCACATACGAAATTTCTTTTTTTTTTTTAATTTTTAATATCTCATATTATTTCTTTTCTCAAGCTACCACTCTACATACGAAATTCACATGGACCTAACCCATCATCAATATATACAATTTGCATCCCACGTATCAACATAGATCTTCTTCCCAATTCTCATCTCACAGATGCTACACCATGAAAATTTTGGTTATCATCAAAAGTTATTTGTTAAAAATTACAAAATATGAATTGATTAACAAATATGATAAATCCTCAATCAATTCTTAGTAAATCCTCAAGATCAATCCTATTGTAGCCACAATTAAAGAAAAGAACGAAAAATATTTAATTAGTCAATTCTCAAGAAACATCCTAATCAACGTTCAAGAAATCCTCAAAATGAATAATAAAATTGAATGAAATCCTCAAAATGAATAATAAAAATTGAAATATGAATTAAGTAACAAAGAGAATAAATTCTCGACAAATCTTTAAAATCAACAAATTATATCCTCAAACTCAATCAAACTCAACAAATCCTCAAAATCAACAAATCATATCCTCCAACCCAATCATCAATTTTCAATAAGTCTTCAATCAATCCTCAAAATCACCAAGTCTCTTTATTTACTTGTATTTTGTGTCTTCAAATATAATGAATCTACACATGTGAATTTTTTTTAAAATAAATCAGAACCAAAATTTTCATGGTGTAGCATCCGTGAGATGAGAATTGGGAAGAAGATATCTGTTGATATTGATATGGTCGAACTAAAACGAACCGGACTTTTTTCCTTAATTTCGCACTGAAGTCAGAAACCGAACTGATTCGTGATGTCACGCCCCGAAATCTTTTCACATTTTATCAGAGTTTTTTTTTTACTCGGGTGTGAAGATAGAAAAAGACAAGGGAAGCTTATCAAGACAGAAAGAATAAGCAAAGCACGCTAGAAGAAAGAGGTAGGGACGAAGTGAATTTCTCACATAACAACAACGGCCTCGGCCGATAACGTTCGGTCTCAATACCGATAAAAAAAAACATCATACGCTGCGGAATTATACATTAGGATCTCTCATCCATACGTGCATCAAAAGAATGTTACAAAACATTGTCTAAGAAATGTTCAAGAGACATCGTCTCATTACAACAAAATAGGATTAGCACTTCCTCTCTCTCCAACTAGGGTTCCTCACGCTCGTCATCGCCTGTAGTGTGAGTACAGATTAAGGGGTGAGTGCGTGGAATACACTCGTAGGGATAATATCCACCTCACACAACTTATTTCAGAATTAAATACCGAAAAGCTATCCTACAGTCACATTGTCACGTCACGTATAAATGCAAAACAGATATTAGAAATGGTATATAAGAAGAATAGGTGCGGGATTCCCCCGTCTTATCCTATATCGGTATTTCACCGCTTGTGCATTTCAAGAGGCTCACGACACCGCCACATAGTAGTAGAAATGGTATATAAGAAGAATAGGTGCGGGATTCCCCCGTCTTATCCTATATTGGTATTTCACCGCTTGTGCATTTCAAGAGGCTCACAACACCGCCACAGAATGTATGATCGGAGGACCTCTGTCCTTTCACAATTATATCATGGCACAGCAAGTATAAACACAACACTTAGTATTCCTCATTCATGCAAGCGTTTACTTAGGGAAAACGATAAACAGAAGAAGAGTTAGAATTTACCCCCACCTTGTATAGTGGTTACCACGCGAGTCGATATAAAACACAAGTTCGATAACGCAAGCTCGATCCAACAAGCACGCAAGCTCAATCCAACAAATACTCGATCCAAAATATAGCCTACACATGTTACGGTGTCCCCTTAGATCCTTATTAATTATAATTAAAACGATAAACGTTCACGCGACGAGTCGAATGATCTAAAGCTTGGATAAGGAATGAGCTCGTTCGGAGTTGATACGAGCTCAACAACGTATATGAAGTTTGAAAGAACGTTGATATCAAAGGTTGACCTCAATCGGCCCCTCGACCCTCGGTCGATAATTTCCCGTTGGCTAAGACTCGATGGTAAAGGATATAAAGGAAAAGGAACGGGAAAGGATTGGGGAACATGGCGTTACCAGACACGCGTCTCGCACCCGGTGCCCACTCCTGGCGCGTCCTGGCTGCACACGACCGTGCACTGGCGCACGACCGTGCGCCAGCCTCCAGCAAGTTCTGTCTGGCCGCGCACGACCGTACTTTCCTAGCACGACCGTGCGCCGACCCCCAACGGCTTCTGCCAGCTGGGGCACGACCATGCCCCACGGCACGACCGCGCGCCAGCGGCCTGCGTCCAGCAGTCTCCCCCCGGCAGTCCGGCTTCTTCCCGGCGTTTCCGGCCACTTCGTTCCAACTTCTCGTTCCCAACTACTATCTCTCCAATACCAACCCATTCTTCTCCAAACCCATCTCACATACACCAACATATATATATATAAACATAACACTCAAAATCTCAAAAACGCTTGGCCGGCGACCTTCGGTCGCCGGAGACCCATCGTCACACTCGTCGGCGCATCACCAGCGTCAATCATTACTTTTCCTCATGGCAGCACCACTCGTACCGCCCTCAACAGAGATCATACTCAAACACACACACACGCAAACATGCAAATATCAGAATAACCAAATCAAGATAACTCCGGCACCACTCCACACGGCGGCGCCGTCCCTCCAACAACTCACCCTCATCTCCATGCAAACCTCCGACAACATCCCCGGTTAAAAGAATGGAGGAAAAGAGAGAAAACCGAGGAGAGAGAAAAGTTGGCTAGGGTTAGAGTTTTGATGTGGTTTTTCACCATTTTCCGGCGAACGACAAGTCGGAAAAGAAAACCGAGACTTGTTCTAGACTCGACTAGTCAAAACCTACGTTGTGTGCGAAAATCGGCCGAAACCGACAACTTAGAAATATTCCGGCGAACTCCGGTGGCGGCACCACCGCGCCGGTGGTGGCTCCGGCGGCGGCGTCGGTGGTGGCGCGCCGGAGGCCGAAAAAGAAAAGAGAGAGAAGAGAGACTTACGTGTAAACGTCGCTTTTTGGCTCGTTCGAAGAAATGGGTGAAAAATGAACTGGGGTGAGCTCCTATTTATAGATTTCAGAAGTTACTATTCACCGTAAATATCTTGGTAAATATCTTCTGATATTTTCGAAACCTCGTGGTTTACTCTTTTTATCGTCGTTCGAGCTACGGGTCTCCGATTGACTCCTAGTTCGTTTCTATGTTCTCATTTTTCCAAAATGCTTCTAGTGATATAAAAATATCCTATGTTCCACTTCTAGATAAATATCCATCTCATACTTATACTTAACATTTATCTGAAACGCACATATTTAAACAGTTAAAACATACGCACATATATATTAAATTCTGAGTTTAAATATTTAATAAATCAATTATGCTCGTTTTGATCCGGGGCGCTACACGTGACGACGAACTGATTCGTGATGACGAACTGATTCATGATGACGAACTGATTTAGCTTGACGACGAACTGATTCATGATGACGAACTGATTCAGCTTGAGTTGTATCGACGAACTAATTAACAGTGAAAAGTGACGAACAGGTTTTAGTCCAACTAACCGCTATTTCCGCGGGTCAGTTACCCACATCCCATATTTCTTGGGCCAAATCTTAACTACTACATATTTCAGGGAGTATATATACTTGCTATATTCATTCTTTTATTTTGGAGGCACAATTATATCAAATACACATACACGCACATTGCTTAAAAGATTGCTTAGCGACTCTACTGACTTGAGCGTCGGAGTCCCATCGCTGGGAACCCCTCCCGGTGTTGGTTTTGCAGGTTTTGGGATCTGAGATTTCGAGTTTTTAGTTGAAGAAGAAGAAGGTTGGATCGGAGCAAAATCAGATATGTGGGATGCAAATTGTATATGTTGATGATGGGTTAGGTCTATATGTGAGATGAAAATTTTGTATGTGAAGTAGTAGTGTGAGAAAAGAAATAATATGAGATATTAAAAATAAAAAATAATTTTTTTTTTAAAGAAGTGCGCACGGTGCGCATTCTTTAGGTGCGTGTCTGATTAATTCTCATATATATATATATATACTAGTATATAGGTCCCGTGCGATGCACGGGTATATAAAAAATATTATTTTTGTGTTTTGATATGAAAATGTTGAACATAAAATAATATATTATTTGAGATTAATTTCAATATAATATGTTACCCGTGTGAAGCATAATCATAATATTTAAATATTTTGAGTTTAATGTGAAAATGTCAATTTACGAAAAAATCAAGTTCTTAATAATATTTTAATTTCATTTGGTAACCTGTGTGATGCATGGTATATAAATTTCAAGTGTTGTAATTTTTTATATAGATACGTTGACTATGTACAACAAATCTTGATTATTTAGAATATCTTTTAGATATAACAAACCTTTTTTTAAATATTATTTTTCAAAAAAGTTTCATCATATCGTCATATGTAGTAGAATGTCAAATAACATTCATTCTCCAATTACATCCTCTATCAACCCCACCCCCACTAAAGAATTTTCATATATTTGTCACTATTTCGACATGATTTAACTTTCTAATATTCTCACTTGAAAACTTGAGTATGATGCTCATAGTTATAATATTATCATAAATCTTGACGATTTACTGAAGAAACAAACTTATAACATATTGATGGAGAATATTAAATAAGTGTTTCACTATATATTAGAATGTATTAATTTCATTTTCCAATCAATACTATGCACGTTTTTTAATTTTGCATCCTAAATTATTTTTTTCTCCTATTACAACCTATACTACACGTTTTGTTTACTTTTGCAACCTCCGATCAATATTTTTCGGCGAAAAAATGTCCACGTGATTTTTATGTGCTAATTGAGGGTTATTTTCGTTATTTTCTAAGTCATTAATTAATTCCCTCTCCAAAAGTGAATTTTGCCCTAATTTTTTTCACATTTTTTTTGCAAATTGTTTGAGCATATGAAGATTAACAGTGAGGTTTAAACAAAAAATCAAATCTCTTTACCATTGAAAATAGTTGATGAATCAAATTTACTGATGTCTTAGAAGTCCAAATAAAGAAAATAACCCTCAATTAGCACATAAAAATCATGTGGGCGCTTTCTTGCCATAAAATATTGACCGGAGGTTCCAATAGTAAAAAAAATGTATAGTATATGATGTGATCAGAGAAAAAAATAGTTTAAGATGCAAAATTAAAAAATGTACATAGTACAGGTTGAAAAATGTAATTTACCCTATTAGAATATATTTGTTGATTTTTTTATTAAAAGTCTAATTAGAGCTATACAATTGCATAAATCAAAATATTAAAGTGTATCTTAAATTTTAATAATGACTTTTTTTAATTTGTATATATATATTTTTTAGATTCCATTACGTATTATTATTTCTTTTAAAGTTCATAGTTAGTTTTCTATTTAGATTCCATAAAAAAAAAAAAAAAATTAAGTTCATAGCTGTACTAAATTATTTTACATTTTTCAAATATTAAGATATTTTCTGGAGAACATATTAATTGTTCAAATTTATTTGTTTAATTTATTTATGCTTATATACACATCACAAATTAAAATTAATGTATTAAAATAACAAAATAGGTAAGTTGCTTGTTCTGCTATACTTTCATTTATTTGTAATATTTAAAAATATTGAATAGATTAAAAATTACTTAAAATATTTTTTGATAAAAATTAAATAAAAAATAAGTTGCTTTTATTTTAGAAATTGGTTGCGAATGACAGATACAAATTTATTTAAAATATTTTAAAATAAAAAACATGTATCATTTAATTTATTATTTAGTGTATCAATCAAACATGTTTCAACTAATTTTATATTAATCTTGAATTTTTTGATATCTCAAATTGAAATGTAGTTATGCAGTCAAAGTTTACCAATTTATATATTATAAATTATATCATAATCATCAATTTATTGCTATTTTAATATTGTTAACCATATTTTTTTAGTTACTTTTTTATCTATAAAAGTGGAGTTTTTTATTGAATTTAATTGTAATTATTACTCAATCAATATATATATATGTGTGTGTGTGTAGGTGTAAAAAAATTATAACATTGAGAATCACAAAATGATGTTTATTTTTTTACTCAATTGGTGAGTAGTAATTAATTAAATTAACTCATATATATATATTAGGTGATAAATTAGAAGAGAAAAATAATGCTTAAATTTAGATATACTGCAACTAAATAAGGAAAATGTGTGATTGGTTAATATGAGATAATTAATGATATGTGCAATTTCTATATGTAGAAGATCACATAAAATATATTTTCTATATTTAATAATTATCAATTATTAATTATTAATATATTACATATTTAGTAAGTGAAAATGAATGGAATTTTTTTTTTTTTTTCTATTTGTAGGGGGTAATTGTATATATATAGATTTCACTAATTATGATAAAGTGTATAAAAAAGTAGGAAAGAGGAGGAGACATTGCCTTACTTTAAAAGGAGAGCAAGGAATAAGTCTTTCTTGCCATTCGCAATTTCGGATCTTTCAACTTTGACTCACTTCCCTACCTTTTCAAGATATACAATTATTTCTTATTTTTTCATAATATATGGTAATATTCATCTATATATTTATCAATATTCTAAAATATGCTAGGTGCTGGTCGGACACTTGACTGGCGCCTGACGCCTAGGATGTCTAGGCGACGCCTAGACGACATACCTAAATTAAATAGATTTTTGTTATTTTAGTTATTTTTCTTAATTTTTTATTTTTAAAAGATATTTTTGGAACTCTTATACATATAATTTTTTTTTAAATTTATGTTGGAGGACAAGTAAAAACTTTGATATCTCATTTAAATCATATTTATATATGATTTATTCAATGACTATAAAATTAATTTGTGTTTGTATTTCTCAATTCATTAATTTTATTTTTATATCTCATTAAATAATAATAATTTGATAGAAGTTTATAATACACTAAAGAACACCATTGTTTTGATAAAAAGTAAAAAAAAAAAAAAAGGGAAAGAAAAGAAAAAAAAATTATTTAGCGCCTAGGCCGAATTTTTCCGCCTAGAGCCATCTAGGACCGAATTTTTCCGCCTAGGGCAGGGTCGCCTAGCGCCTAGGTGGTCGCCTAAACCGATTTTTAGAATACTTAATTATATATCATGTGAAAATATCTATTAAATTATTAATGGTTGATGTGTGTCCACATATTTTAAATAAGAAAATAACTTAATTAATTTTTTTTTTGTATTGATGATAAGTACATCATCATACGACAATGGTGAATAAATAAACATTTTTAATATATAACTACGACAATGGTGAATAAATAAACATTTTTAATATATAATATAGTTATATAATATATATGATGCATATTCTTAGAGTACAAAAATTAAAAGTTTATATAAGACAGTCAGATAATTATAATTTTGTGTGACAAATTCTCAACATCCTATTACCATAAATCAAATTAATTTTTAAAAGTTTATATACTGAATTCACTTATTTCACGAAATTAAATCTATAAACATTCAGACTGACATGAGTTCTAAAAGAAAAGGATACATAGGGTTGCATATAAAGCTAGACAAACACATTAAGAAAAGAAAGTAGAAAACGTATATTTCTTTTTTAGAGAGTGGAACACAAGGGCAATTGATGGTTGGTTGCCAACTCATTACTAAAGCATCCAGCAATTTGATGTTTTTTTTTTTTTTTTTTTTAAATTGATATTATATTTTGTATCATATTTTATTGATGCATATGTAAAAAATATATGGCACATACTACGTGTATATATTTCAATAAGTATTAAATAAATGGTATAAGTTTAGTAAATTTTCATATATACAATTTATAAACTTATCTTTTGAATGAAACATACATAATTGTAAATTATATATGGTTGAAATTTTATCGGTTAAGATGAGTACATACATTTTTGTATATAATACAGTTCTCTCTCTTGCATGAAAGAAAAAATATATTATTAATAAAATATATAATTTTTTAAAATATGATTAAAATTTTAACATAAAATTTGATTATTTTTAATGAGTTTGAGGGAGTAGAAGGGAGAGGGACAATAAAAACTAGAAAACTTACGTGACTGAGATTCGAATTCTGATAGTCACATAATCTGCACATTTATAAGGATGAGATACCACTTAAACTACGAAGCTCGTAGTTTAGCATAAAAATTGATGATAATATATAAAATGAAATGAGTGAGAGGGTGAGTTTAATTAATTGAAGATGTGATTTGTCTCATCTTTGAATATTCTAATAGGCATATAGGAAAATATATATATATAACACAATTGTTTAAATATAATTTTATGAAATTATTTAAAATTCAAACCTATTTTCATAAGTATATTTCTATTTTATGGATTATGAATTGACAAGTATAATTTTATATTGCAAAAATCTTACCCTACATTTATATCGAACTAATTCATAAAATTCCAAAACAAGTAAAATAAGTAAAAATGTGTGGGAAAACTATAGAATGAAAAGTGAAAAACAAAACAAAAAATGTCAAAACAAGTACTCCCTCCGTCCCGGCTCAACTTGCCTACGTTGACCGGGCACGGAGATTAAGAAAATGCAGTTGACTCAAGTGGATATGCACTTTTTGATGACATTTTTGTAATAATATGCACATCAAATCAGGTGGATATGCACTTTTTGATGACATTTTTGTAATAATGTTGAAATATAGGGATATTAATGTAAAAAAAAAATTGTCATTTATGGGCTGACAAGTTGAGTTGGGACAAACAAAAATGACAAGTAGGCAAGTTGAGCTGGGACGGAGGGAGTATATATTATGCATTTATTATGTGTCCAGTGAATTATTATGACCTATCTTCATTAATGGGTGCACATTTAAAATTAACTTGTGAATCTGTCACACGTTCGTCCTCGAAGTTAACACTAATTAGAGATAAATAAAATGATTAGATAATATTAATTAATTAAAAAACTGATGAGGTGGCAGTCAATGTGGCATATGGGAAAGTTGTTTCAGTCAAAGCAATTGCAGCAAGAATCACGATAACCCACTCATTCAAACCAAAAATGTCATGGTCAAATGCCTAAGCTGTCACTCTTTATCCTTTTTTTTTTTTTTTTTAATATTCTTAATTTTTTTTCAGAAAAAAAAAAATTCAGAGAGATTATTTTTTATTTATTTCAAAATATCCGTCCTTTAAAGTAGTTTCATACAATTATTATGAAAATATTTAGAAAAACAATTGTTTGTATAAAATGAATATATTAATCAGCATTTAGTGTGTACTATGTATAATTAACATACAAAAAAATAAGATAGAGATAAAGTTGAAAAAAAAAAAAAACATTTTATAAACTCTCAGCCAACTCTGTTAATCCATGTAAATAATCATCGGGAAAAATGACTGGTGATAAACTTGTACAACCAAATTGAGCACATATGAAATGTATATTTTGGTATTTAATAAATATTCACATTTAGGTTGAGTTTTTATTTTATGAACTCTAATAATAAGTGAGACATTGCATTTTTAGAGCATTCTCAACACAATTATAATATTATTGTATAAGATTACAATATCTCTATTAGTATCGAAAGGTAGTGACCGATCAATCTTAAATATCAATTAAGTCTCTTTATTTTTGGTTGCTGATAAGAAGAATTATTTGAATTTTTTTATTTATTTTGTAAATAGTGATATTTTTATATAATATAACATCTAGATGTTTGTCTGTAATTAACTTTCCATCTATTTCTTTGCTAAAAAAAAAGGAATTTTTTTTTGTTATTGGCTAATTATGCACGTGTTATGTGTGAAACCATTAAAGCTATAAATGAGTATCAAAATGCGAAAGCTTGTAGGGTGTGTGTGAGTAGTAGGGATATAAATGTCATTTGCTTTAATTACTGAATGGAAATACAAAAAAAAAAAAAAATTAAATTAATAAGTGACTTGCACGTGGGGCGCGTTGTTCCACCTAGGTCACCAGATATTTCACCCCTAAATTAATAGTTAATATTTTTTTATAAAAAAAGTATTGAGTTGTTTAGTTATTTTTTTCATTCATTCATTTTATTTATTTATTTATTTTATTTATAAAAGTTGTTTAGTTTTCGTAAAAATAGTTTTTATCTCATCTTGCTTTGATCATAATTTTATTGGCACAAAAACTCATATGAGACGGTCTCACGGATAGTTTCCGTGAGACGAAGCTCCATCACTCATAAACAACATGTGAATTGTAGGGCTTGTGTGGTGGGTAATTGGGTTGTGGGTTGACCCATCTCACACAATGCATTAAAATTCCGTGAGACGGTCTCACAAGAGACTTACTCTTTTATTGGCAAGTGCTGATTCAAATTAAATTAGAGGTGAAAGAGTATATTTAATAATAGTAATGAACTGATTTAACCCAAATTAATTGATTTTGATTTGATCACCTTAAGTAATTGAAATCTGATTAAAATTAATTGCAGAAATTTGCCGATGGAGGAAAAGAAGTTTTTAAAACATATATAGTGGATTTACTACTAGTATTTTTCTAAAATTTGTGATAGAAACATGATGAGAAATATTTTTCCGATAATTCAAGGCCCAAAAACTTAGTCGACCAATATAAGGAATGAAAGGAAGATCTCTATTGTTTTCCATTAACAAAATTATTTTCTCCAACTTTTCTCGTCTTAAGTTGTTCATTTTTTCCATCCTCCAACTTTATCATCTTAAATTATACATAATATAGTTATATATTCATCATTAATTAAAAGTCCCCGCGTATGGTTTTCTATTGGTAATGCTTCTAATTTTATGAGCTTACATATAAATCAATTTTATATTTTTTATTATCTTCGATTCTTCCCTATTCTTTAATGAATCTACCTTAAAAATATATACATATATATATATATATATTAATATAGGTTTTATGTAAAACGGTCTCATGTGATGATGTCTTATATAAGACGGAGTTCATATGAATCAATAAAACGGGTCAACCTATTCAATATGATCAATGTTTGTTTCATATAAGACTTATATAAAGTTTCGTCTTACGTAAGGTCTTGTGTGAGACGGTCTCATATGAGTCTTTGCATTTGTTAATATGCATATTCACCTCAAGAAAATTGAGAGAATCTTAATTAGATTTATAAAGATTGAGTATATTTTCTAATTAAGTGTCATACCAATACAAGTTTGCTATTCTATCACCGTGTGTACATATTAATGTGTCTATCGTTGATGTATCAGAAATTCAATACAATCATTAATTTTAAATCACAATAGTAAAATGGATATAATATTTACAAATCATAACATTATAAGATATATCCATGATGGGAGGGGTACATTATTTCATAACAATAAGTGAGGTAGAATAAAAGACTATAAAGACTTCTTTTCTCATCACTTATTTATTGCATAATGTTAAGATTTTACAAAAGATCGGTTACTTCGTTTATGTCTAAGTTGTAATATGATTGATAATCAACAAGTTTTTTAAGGTGATATAATCAACAAGTTGCTCCGCTATTTATCGTGATAATATTTTCATTTATCTAGAAATATTCAAACAGTTTGAATCACTGATTCCGATTCAAAAAACTGTGAAAGACTAAACCGAAATCAAATTGTGAGTATTTCGGTTTCGGTCCCATTTACATAGTATTCAATACAAGCAAATTTGCTTGACCCTTACCTGACTCTATAAAAATACATTTTTTCGTAATAAATTAAAGTTTATTTTCATTAATAATCACAAATTAGTCATTCTTGCTGAGTTGTTAGCCATTTTAGAAGGTTTGCGATGTTGTTTTTCTTTGGGTATTCACAATTTATGGTTGGAAGTAGATGCTTTCACTGTTATTCAAGTTTTGCTTATTCAAGTTTTGCAGCAAAAACATTCGGGAAATTTGGAAGTATCAACACATCATATCAAAGATTCTTGATCTTAAGAAGAATTTTAACCTAAAAAATTCTCACATCCATAGAGAAGGTAATCGAGCATCTGATCACTTGGTCAATGTTGTTATACAAAGTCGTGATTCTGCACAAATTTTGGATATTTCAATTTGTAATAGTTTAAAATGTTATGTTATTGTTGATAATTGGCAAGTCCTAACTTTAGATTTTATAAATAGCTTGTTGATTAGGTGTTGCATTGCTTGATTATGTGTTTCTTTAGATTAAATTCAATAGCTTGATATGTTGTTAATGTAAACAGGTTCTAAGAATACTTTAGATGTGAGAAATATAAAGGTTGAGGGTCTCTTTAATCCTTCAATCCCGAATGGTTTTTGATAATAAAAAAAAAAAAAAAAGACAACTAGTCCTAACAACAATAACTAAAATGCATTATAAAGAAATATAAGACATATGATATATTAAGATCAATAACATAGAGCCCTTAAAATCCTAAAATGTTTATAAAAGTTTGAAAATTGAATTATAAAAATGTAATATTATATATGTATATTACATGATTAATTATATCTTTATATATATAAAAGTAAGACCAAGAATGTCATATGACATTCATAGAATGCTTGAACATTAAATTTTCTTATTAAATGTTTTTTTTAAAGATAATCTATATGTAAGTTTTTTCTCTTTATTACAAATATATAGTATTGAAAGAATATACTTTTGATAATTAGAATCATGATTTTTAATAACCACTATATTATTTGAAAAATATCATATATAAAACTTTAAAAATATCATGTATAAATAAATGCTACTATTTATATTTTGAAATCTAATTTAAGTTTATAATACAATCTCAAAATTTGCACATTAAATTCTCATATTAAGTGTTTTTTCTTAGATAATCTAACATTATACATGTAAGCCTTTTTCTTTATTAGAAATATATAGTATTGAAAGAATATACTTTTAACAATTAGAATCATGATTTTTAATAACCATAATATTATGTGAAAAATATCATGTATAAATAAATGCTACTATTCATGTATTAAAAAAATCTAATTTAAGTTTATAATACAATCTCAAAATTATAAGCTATAAAATATTGTATAAATAAATGCTACCATTTATATATTAAAAAAATCAAATTTAAGTTTATAATACAATTTGAAAATTACTTTTAACAAATTGCAGTTACACTAGAATCATGCAAAACTCTGTTTAATTTCTGTTAATGATTTCAACTGTACTCACCATTGTTTACAAATTAACAGCAATTCCACACACGCATATATAAAATAGTTGGCTAATATGATTTTCTTCAATTTAAATCATTCAATTAAATAAAAGTTTTCATGCTAGATTATTATTTATTCGTAGGAAGTAGGTTTCGTATTTTTCTAAGATCATATATTTTTATATTTAAACATTTAGAATCTGCATATTGAATATATAAGATAACATTATTTTGAAGAAGATCTGTAATAATTGTTAAAAACCCTAGATTTAATAACATGAATCATGTCAAAATCTATGTAAGAATTAATGTGATTTGATAATTAAGTTTTACAATAAAAATTTTCATTGCTCTTTAATATGATTTAATTTTATGAAATGTTATTTTTAACAAATTACAGTTACATTATAATCATGCAAAACTATGATTTAATTTATACATAATATTTGAGTTACACTAGAAACATGCAACACTAGAATCATACAAATTGCTGTTACTTTTAGATATGATTTATTTTGGAACTTAAAAATTATTTTTCACTATAAAACTCAACCTCAAGTATCATACCATTGCATTCTTGCTTGCTTATTTCGTACAATACCCCCAACTAATCCCTCTCAATAGCTCAATTGTATATTTCATGAGATATTGTATTTCAGAATTCAACATTTTAATTTTCTTTACATAATATTCTAATCTAATCACTTTTGATGCAGTTTTAAGTGGATATGAAATACATTGCTATAGCTGACATTGATCCATCCAAGGAGATATGTGCAATAAGAGTTCGAGTTATCAGATCATGGTTTGTACCTCAAAGAAATTCCCCACCAGAAAATAGCCTAATATAGATGGTTTTGATGGATGATATGGTATTTTAAGAACACATCATGTTATTACATAAAATTGGTATATATTCTTCAATGATGAGTTTTTTTTTTAATGTTTTTTAAAATCTTAAAATACGTTTACAATTCAAATTTATTTAATTCTAACTTCTTTTTCCCTCATGATTCATTTTCAGTTTACAAGGATCCAGACTACTGTTGCATGTAGTCAAATAAGTAGATGCAAAAACATGCTAAAAGATGGAGTAATTTATTTGTTGAAAAACTTTCAAATAGATAAAAAAAATCAGGAATTGTACGGACTATAAAACATGCATATCGACTGAACATCCATAAATATATTATTATCAAACTTTGTCCTAAAGTCTCAATCTCTATATATGGCTTTGAATTTACTGTTTTCGAAGAAATTATCTTATATCCTGATTTAGAAACCCATTTAGTAGGTATGAATCTTTATTGCTTTTTTTAATTTATGTTATTTACAATTCACTTTAAATTAAAAATGTTTGATTGATTATAACTAGATGTCATTGTGGAGGTCATTCCAAAAAGTGCTATTGAGGAGATTATAAAGAACAACAATGAAAAAGCATTCAAAATGAGCATAGAACTTGATATATTTAGTTTTTACTAAAATTGTATTACTAAACATCAATTCACCTTAATTTTAGTTTTTTTTACCCTTTTATTTAATAATTTTTTTCTCTAAAATTTTAACATTAACAAATTTCAAATATGTAAATAACTTATAATATTTAAGTTAATTATCATATTATTTAGATAAATCTGATTAACATTTCTATTTTATTTAATAATAGTTTTTAGTAACATAAAATTTGAAGTAATTAATTAGATATATTTAATGTGAGAGTGTTGTATGATTGTCATGTGTCCTTTTGCTCCCTTTTTTTATATATATAAAAATTTGTTAGTTAAATTTTTTTAGAGAAAAATGCAAATGAATAAAAAGAAAAAAATTAAAATAAAGGTGGGTTGATTAAAAAGGATTATTCAAACTATTCAATCTTTTAAATTTATTAATTAATGTAATTGAATAATTTTTGCGAATATATATTTTAAAATAGACTATGAATTTTTTTTTTTGGAGAATTATGATTTTAGTTTTTTTATCATTTCATTCAAAATGAAAATTTAGGGTTATTCTAAACCTTAAAAATTAAAATTAAACTAAAATAATGGTAGAAATGGTGATAACTTAATAGATATAACACTACATATTTTTTCAAAATCATAAATAAAAATTAATCATAATCCTTTACAAATGCAATATATATTTAAACAATTATATAATATATTAATCCGGCATTACTAGATTTAATGCTTAATTAAGCTATGTGTATTGTACAAAACAATAAATATATATTTTCTTATATAAATAATTTTTAAATTTTTTTAATTTTTATTTAATTTAATTTAATTCTTTTTAAAACTCGTGTATCACACGAATCCTATACTAGTATATATTATATATAATGGATAATCGAGTTGGATAACAGGGTCAGGTACAACACTAAATTCATACCCTCACATGATATAGCGTGCAAGAGCAATATCCTATCTATTATCCAAAAATTTAACCCTACACAATTACTCAATTACCCATAGATAACCCTGACTCTTGGGGTAAAATTGAGATCCCAATTCTTATTACAAAAAATATGTTTCTCTTCTTAACGTTTTGAACAACTTAAATTGCTTAGAAAATGACACATTATTTCAAATATTGAAGTCAAAGAAGAAGTTAATGCAAATTAAATAGTTGCTATAACGTCTAAAATAATGAGAAGGTAATTGATATAGTGAGTTAAGACATATAATTGCAACTTTATGATAAGAATTTGCTTTAATAGGGAAAAAAAAAGATAAAATAAAAGTAGTTGACGTGGCAAAAGGTGATTGGTCGAATAGCAAAAGCAGTCAAATCCACACGGGAAAAGGCCGAGCAGTACAGTCAAGGCAACACTGTCACGGCGGTCAAGTGTCCTTTGCTTCCCCACTTTTTTATGCAATTAAATAATATTATTTTTCGTGAATTTCCAAACCTTTTTTCTTTTCCTATTAAATTACACTGTTGAAATTCGCATTTTTGGCCTTTTCAAGGCGATATTTTTTATTTTGCGCGATTTAAAATGAATATTTATTATTCTATTCAGTCAAGGATTTGTAGGCAACAAGTGGGTCTGCCTCAAAAAAACAAAGGGAAAAAAGGAGCCTTTGGTGGAGATGCCCTTCCTCTCTCATCTCCTACTCTCTCTCTCTCTCTCTCTCTATTTCTGAGCTGTGGTGCCTTTGAATCCTCAATTTGACAGGTTTTTGTGATCTGGGTCTGAGTTATTTCTACATTTTGTGTTGTTTTTCTGTTCAAGATTGAATCTTTTTTTTTGTTTTCTGGATCTCTGAGTAGTCTTCTAGATTTGGGTGTATGATTCAACCCTTTTTTGAGGCTTGAATGGTAAGAAAGAAAGAATTGATTTCTGTGGAGAGTCTTGATTATGAATGCTCTATGATGTGTTGAGTGATGATGGCGATGAGTCTTTTGACCAGTGAGAGAAAATCAGATAAAGTGAAAAAGAGGAGAGAGAGAGAGAGAGGGGAAATAAAAGATGTGGGCTTTGAAAGGTGCATTATTGCTTGTGAATGTCAATGAAAGTGAGATACTTTGAGCAAGTTTTTCAATTCTTTGCTTATCCTTTTTCACACACCTCATGTGTTTTATTTGTGGATGTAATGTGCTTTCTTGAAAAACTCATACAGTGAACTTTCTCAAGAGTTCTTTGTATCAATTAGTAATTGAGGCAATTTCTTTCTAGAAGAGGGTTTTCAAAATGCCTATGTTTCAACCTTCAAAGAAGGATGGTATTCTTGGCTTTGAGAGTGGTGGTGATGGGAGGATATTAGATGTCGAATCCGCCGTCAAAGATGGCGTATTAGGTGGCGTTACCGGGTGCTACGGCGTTGGGGTGGTTGGGGAGAAGTTGGATCTGAAAAAGATGATTGAAGAGCTTAATTTATCTGAAGTTCCATCAGTCTTTATTTGCCCCATTTCTCTTGAGCCAATGCAAGATCCTGTGACCCTTTGCACTGGCCAAACTTATGAGAGATCCAACATTCTCAAATGGTTTAATATGGGGCATTACACTTGCCCCACCACTATGCAAGAGCTATGGGATGACACAGTCACCCCGAATACGACATTGCATCATTTGACCTATACATGGTTCTCTCAGAAGTATGTGCAGATGAAGAAAAGATCAGAAGATGCTCAGGGAAGAGCCTCTGAGCTTCTTGGCACTCTTAAGAAGGTCAAGGGCCAATCAAGAATCCAAACTCTCAAGGAGCTTCAGAAAGTGGTGGTGACTCATTCAACCGCGAGGAAAACGGTTGTTGATGAAGGTGGTGTAGCCCTTCTATCGTCTTTGCTTGGTCCATTCACTTCTTATGCTGTAGGGTCTGAAGTCATAGCGATTCTTGCGAATTTGAGTCTGAGTTCTGAGTCAAAAATGAACTTGATGCAACCTGCGAAAGTGTCGTCCATTGTGGATGTTTTGAATGAAGGGTCGATTGAAACTAAGATCAATTGTGTTAGGTTGATTGAGACATTGATGGAGGAAAAGAATTTCCGGGCCGAGATTGTAGCTAGCCATAGCTTGTTGGTTGCGTTGATGAGGCTTGTGAGAGATAGGAGGCATCCAAACGGGCATTTACCGGGGCTAGGTCTTCTCAAGTTGATTTCCATGCTTAAAGAAGTCCGGGGTTTGATTGTGAGCATTGGAGCGATACCTCAGTTGTTAGAATCGATACCTTTCTTGAATCAAGAATGTGTCGAGTTAGCTCTGTTCATATTGGACGTTCTATCGTCTGTACCTGAAGGGAAACAAGCTTTGAAGGACTGTTCGAACACGATACCAACAATGGTGAAGCTACTAATGAGAATCACGGAAAGTTGCACGGATTATGCCCTTTCGGTCTTGTGGGCCGTATGCAAACTCAGCCCAGAGGAATGTTCGTTGATAGCTGTGGATGCTGGTCTTGCAGCCAAGCTTCTGCTTGTTATCCAGAGTGGTTGTAGTCCGGTTCTTAAGCAGAGAGCGGCTGAGCTTTTGAAGCTATGTAGTCTGAATTATTCAGATACAATCTTCATTTCCAAGTGCAAATTGACCAGAACGATCCAATGAAGCTACGGAAAGATCAATCGTTCCATGAACATCATTGCCACGTTATTAGCAGGGAGTTAAAGAAGGTGAAATCTTTGAGATTTGTGAAGCGGGCCTTGCTCAAGCAAACGGGCCGAACGAGGGTTTTAAGATAAGCACCGGAACGAGGAGGCGATCGGGCTCCTCGTAATAATGTGGTTTGTAAAGATACAAAGATGTGGTGCAAATAGCTAGAAGCTTGCCTACTAGTTATGTTGATGGTTATTTGAAGGAGGTTTAGCAATTGCAATTGTAATTTTGAAGCAGTTGCTAAGCTCTCCATGAATATCTGCAATTATCTGATTCTTAGGGATTAAAGATCCTCCAATTTTCCTTTTCAACTCTGTACAAGTTTTGGTTTTGAGCGTTATAGAGCTTACAATGTAGCAAAAATTGGCCTTTTCAGGCCTTGTTAATTCCATGTGTACAATTAATCACAATCTTCTTTTCATTATTAAGAGTTGAAAACAGCTTTTTCCATTTTATTGCTACTGAAAGTAATATATGATAACCAAAATGGCTCTCAAAAATTTCAACAAAGGATTGCTCAGAAAATTATCTTTTATCAAATGCATGACTAAAAAAGATGGAAAATACAAAGGTATAATATATGGATTTTTCACAATACCAAATATGCAAAAAATGAGTGATTTGATCCATCAAAAACTAGACCAGAGAGAGAGAGAGAGAGAGAGGATACATAGCAGCTAATTGACAATGGAGCAAGTTTTGGTATACGGCGATGCAGAGATTTGCATTACAGAGGCTCTGCGAGTACAGAAGCTAAGGAAACAACTTCTTCCGAAGTCTTGAAATGGTTAAATCAGCGCCACCAAATCCATCCATTACAGAAATTGCAGAATGGAACTCAGCCCTTGAGGTTGAGCTTCAGGATCACCACAAGGAATGAGGAAACATGAAGCAAAACAGAACAAGAATTGGTTGTTAGCACACTGAAATCATAATTCAAAGCTTTAAACTTATTGGCTGATACCTATTTAAGATCCAAGAATATCAGCTGATACAGATAATTCTCCTAGTTTAAGTGTGTAATATCGAATAACATCATATAGTATTTTGCTAAAATTATGATATTCAACTATATCAAGTGGTTTTGTTCCATTGCAGTTATGGCTACTCCGAAACCTCCTATATGGTACTATGGAGTGTTATTTCCTCAGAGAGGGGAATCCAAGTAAAACTTTCATATTCAGCTGAAGGCCTCAAATGGCAAATATTTTGAAAAATAGCCTAATTGCCAAACAAATCCAAAAGTTTTTGAAATTATGCTATTTTGCCAATTCTTTGTTTACTCTGTGAGCAAAGGTTCTAATTACAAAACCATTTAGAAAGAACCCAAAATTAGTTTAATCCAATCTGTGTCATCAACATCATTGGACATATCACCTTATTTTGCAAAGGTTTGGATTTCTGGGCTATTAGGCTTTTATCTAATGCCTTTACTGACTTCTGTTGAATGTAGATTTTGTTTCCAAAAAATTTCTACTACCAATTTCAGTAATCGATGGATCATATTCAAGTTGTTACATATTCAACTTATTTTACCTGCTCCGGAGAACTACAGAAGGCATTCCAATTTGCTCAGCAGCAGCAACTCCAGATTGGC
Source organism: Scutellaria minor (assembly GCA_954870855.1). NCBI lineage: Eukaryota > Viridiplantae > Streptophyta > Magnoliopsida > Lamiales > Lamiaceae > Scutellaria > Scutellaria minor. The sequence continues at coordinate 31,895,094 of OX940727.1, forward strand.
TTCCAGTAACCAAAACACAGTAGTTAATCGGTACTTCCACATTTTCTGCCCCTGCCCTTAGAGCTGCTACTATATTCTGAAAGCTACATAAACCACAAGATAGAAATCAAACTGGTCAGAAGCAGCCAAGCAGGCAATAAATTTTTTCAACCAGTTAAGAATGCAGAATTCAAAGACAACAGGAGGTTTACGGTGCCATTGTTATGCCTTCTTTTACATGAGTAATATTTCGAGAGAGCAGTGTAGGATATTAAGGAGTTCCCTATTCATAAATTTTCCTTCACATTTTAGATATTTTAGCTCAGGAAAAATACCAGGATAGATTATGAAAGAAGAGTGTGAAACAACAGAATGTGGAGAAAAAACCTTTCACTTGAACCAGCATTAAGTTCCACTTTCAGCTTCAGCATAGAAGCAACCTCCTCTGCGATTCTCTGTTTCTCAGCAGAAGCTGACTCCATAAACAAATAAAACTTGCTGAGCTCACCTTAAAGCATGTACAGTGGAGAAAATACATAAAAACAGACCCTCTTACCTGCTTTGCTCACTTCCTTGGCTAATTGCTCATCCAAACTGGAAGAAACTCCTTTTCCAAACACAAGTTGGCCATAAAAGCTTTGCTTTACTTCATTCTCTCCAATAATCTTTGTCTTGGACATTCTATCAGTTCCAAGCTTTTCAACAATCGATCTAATAATTAATAATATTTCCCATCAATAATCATGGCATCTACATTCAAAAAACGATTCACAAAATAGGAAAATATCGACCCCATTTCATGTATAACTGCCAAGTATTTTATTATTTTCTGTGCTTATGTACCATACATTTTTTCATCAAGCAATGTGAACCATTTATACAACTGACCCCTTCATTATCTAATAAATGCTTTTCATATCCCAGCTGCTTTTGTTAACCTCTTAATTCCATTCTCATTCTCCTCCAAATCTGTTTGATCACGTTCTTTCAAAAATATGGAAGATAAGTTAACCTCTGACTTCATTCTCATTCCCCTCCAAAATCTGTTTTATTACATTATTTGTTAACAGTGGAAGATATATTGAACGTAACAACGGAAACAATAGCAACAGACCTTGCAACCTTTTCCCCACTTGCACTGTATGCTGTCAAAAAAGCCACAGGCACACCTTCTTCACAAGCATCATCAATGAACCTGCAGCAAAGGGGCAAGACACCATAAGCGACCAAGGTAGGAAGTATAAGCACCATAATAACAGGAAAATGTATTGGCATTCATCAGTCACAAGCATTCTTTGACTCAAGAGAACGTAACTTTTCTAGGACTAACTGCTCGACCCACGGTGCTTATAGCGAGCAGCCACCTTATGCCTGACCATCGCTTAGCAGGTGCTCTGTGCTGACCAGAGTTTTAAGGAAATAAAGTAGTGCTTATGCTAACAACTATAGCTTAGGCGTAGTGTTAATCGCTCAATTGTTTTGGCCTTGTGATATGATCCTAACAATTCTTATGAGAGTGAAGTCATGGGTTAGAATCCTCCAGATTGGAGCAGAAAACCATGAGCATTTTCAGTGTTTGTTTGTAGCATTAGAAGGCCACATGCCACATGAGACAGAAAGTCAAAGGGAAAAGAAAGTTTTCTCTTTGGAGAAAGGCGTTGTGTCTTCTCTTTTAATTAAATTTTCAAGAGCAAATAAAAAGCTTCACAGGATAGACACACATTCAAGGTTAATTCAAAAAAGGCAGAACTGACTACTCACCCTTCAGCACCAGGCCTCAATGGAAAAGCTTCTGACATGACAAGATCATCCAATGCATTCTTCTGCAGTTAACCAACAATTGAACTATCTTTAGAAGTTCAAACTATAATTAATCCTAGGTGGCCAGAAAAAAATCTAAAAGTAGTGTCCCCTACCACTAGAATATATTACAACAAAAGATGCTTTTCATATAAAAATGTGAGAGAGAAGGAACGACCGAAGGGTTGATGAACAAAATGAAGAAATCCAAAGTTTAATAAGAAACGAGTTTTAAAGAGGGAAACATCAAGTTGGCATTCTGAAACCAGAAATTGGATATTTTTAAAGAATACTCCAACGACAACATTCCAATAAACAGAAAATGCATATGAGATCATGCTAATAATCATGCATTGATACCAGAATGGCTCCCAAAATTGATTTTCCTTGATGCAAATGTGAACCTTATCATGGCATTTGCAAATTGATTTCAATGGCCTCAGGAATGAGTAACAAGAATGAAGATTAAGATACATTCCAATCCTATTTATGTTGGAAAAGTTATCCTACAGAGAAAAATTGAACTGCAGGTCAAATAGCTCTGTTTAATTATACCTTCTCTCGAAGAACATTTTTCATAAAAGTCCCCTTCTCACTTGTGGCAACTGCTGTGGGCCAACCAATCTGTCACAAGAGCGTGAAACTACCATTAGATTAAAGCCATGAAATGCTTGTAGTACAGAAATGGATGTGCAGCATGTGCTTAAGATTAAGGATAAATGAAGGAACTCACCCTGTTAAAATACAATATTAACATCCTTTCTTCATCACCAACACTTCTCCTGAGTATTCAGGAACAAGTCAATTGACTACAGAGGACGTGCTCATATAGCCGCTAAGTGCTAACTCCATCTTTAGTAAATGGACGTGCTCAAATTTAGCATTTTGCAGGCCAAAACAATAGCAGGCAATACAGAAAAATCAACCTTTTGTCTTTTCCATCTGTCTCGCTAATTACATTACACTAAAACTTATGGAAAGAAATTAAGAGAGAAAATTCCAGGAGTTCAGAAAAAAAAAAAAAAGAGCATGGAACAAATTAGATATCTTTCTGACCCCCCCCCCCTCCCCCCCAAGGTGTTTGTATCCACAATATATCATGCAACTCAGTCTGATAACTCTTTTAAATCAAACATGGTGAAGTCCTCAAGTTATAACATCATTGAGTTCTGAGCTAGCAGCAGCCTGTAACTGGTTAATGGCCTGGTGTTTCTTTTCCGCCATTCGATACTTAAAATATACTCCTTTTGTGGCCACAATCCAATGGGAAGAATAGGATAGCAGAAAAGAAACCCAGACCATATCAGAAGAACTTGGATCCTGAACCATCAAAGTCAAACCATTTAAGACTAGCAAATTCAGAACCAAAAAAGGATAAGATAAAATTGTAGAATACAACGTCTGTAAGCCCCCAAAGGATCATTTGTATTAATCTAAAGTTTATGAGATATAACTATTAAACCCATAAATCAATAAAATGCTTAAACTTTTTATAGCAATAATGCAACAAATAAAATAGTATCATGATTCATGAGAATAAATATCAAACTTGAGAACAACTTATTTAAATATCTGACATATCATCACACCTTACAAGGTCTAAATAAACTGGTTCACTCCAATTTGCACAGTCTAATCCCAGCTTCTTAAATGCTGAAATTTCAAAAAGAAGCCATGAAAGACTTGACGTGGAAGAAAGTCAATCAAGATAATATATGAAGTCAACTACGATAAAAACATAAGTTTGAGGCAAAAATCACACCTACATTAAAAGCTTCACGATTGCATAAGCGATACAAATCCATTAAAACCCTGAGGAAAAGAAATCTATCAGCCCAAACAACAGCTAAAGTGGTTTAATAACACATCAGCAAGAGGATGTACCATTCTACAACAATCAGCACTCAACGCACACAGGTAAAAATCAAAACAAAACTTAGAATTGTGCTCACCCAATGGGAACAAACAAGAATATGGAATCAGATCTACCATTGCTATTCTATTACAAAACATGGATTATACATCAATAACATTATAGCTCAAAGTCTCAACTCTGCAAAGAAATAAATGAAAAGAAAAATTACTTGGTATAAAGAAACACGAATATCTCTAATTAAATGTAATGCCACAAGCATATTCTCTTCTCAACCGCAGTATAATGGAATCATATTGTTCTTAAGACCATTGAACCTAATTTTTGAGCATAAATAGAGTCCTTCCTTGCTAATAAAGCTCATTTAATATATAATTCGTAAGGATTCATTTTACCACATATCGTCTAGGATTCCAAGTTTCATTTCAACAAACCGCATAAAAATTGTTCTGATCAAGACGTAGCTCCTTATTAAATTGATATAATAAATAAATAATTCAGAAAGGTAGCAGCTCTTTTTAGGTTAGCTTCAACCAATTCAAAAAAATCAACACAAATTACATAACACTAAACTCAAAATACTTAATTATTCCATGCAGAAAACACCATAGCCAAGATACACACAAAAATCAAAGTAAATAAAAATGGAAAAACTCCCAAAGTAAATACTAAAACCCGTAAACACATAATAAGAAAATTGCAGGACAAAGACAAACAGAGCGAGATGAAAGAACTACATACCCTTCAACTTCAAGAAGAACAGCGAATTTCTGAGATTGGTTACTTTCAGTGTCATTTCTCGATAACGAATTAACAATGACCCGATCAAACTGCAACCTCTTCTTCAATTTTCTGCTCAAACTGTAAGAATGACAATTTCCTGGACAAGCGAGCAATGAATTAGCACATAGACGCTTGCCGTACATGCGATAGCACAATTTTGAAGCAGTAGCGGCGTGAGTAGCGGTGGCGGTGGCGGTGGCGCCGCCGCGAAGTCGGAGTGTGTACAAAATCGAGCATGTAGCGGTTTCCATGGGGAAAGACTCCTTTACACCAAGGAGGAATAGATTTTTGGAGCTGAAAGTATTAGTTAAACAGTATCAATTCAGGACTAAAATTCTGATTTATAGCGAAAAGACCCCTGAATTTTTTATTTTATGCAATTCAATACCTAATGACTTCGATATAATTTTAAAGATTAATTTCAACTTGCAACTATTATATATCGTTTCATTAGTTTTGCAGTCTAAACAATAAACATGGTTGTCCTTCTGTTGGAAATCTATGGTCTACGTTATATAATCTGTGTTTTTCCAATTTACAATTTGGTCGATTTTCTGACAACACTTTCACCATATTTTAATTTCAAAGGCATTTTTATGAATTTTTGTAATTTAGAGTTTTCTTTTTTCAACTTGCAACTTCTAATTAATTTTCTAATGATTTTTTAGTTAGAATTTGATTTACAGGTATTTTTTCGGTATTTTACACGGAAAAAATCATCATAAAAAATATTACAAAAGCAATAGCAAAAATTCTAAAACTTATAATTTTGGTTATGAATCCTAAACTGAGCATAAGATGAAAAAGATTTCTATATATTTAGGAAACAATACATGAAAAGTTTGATCAAAACCAATAATAAAAATTCACAAATATTTATATGCACAAGGGGCTGGGGTCGGGAATCGTGCAACTGGTTTGACTCGATCCTGTAGTGGTTTTCACGCCCTCCGCGCACTTCACGAGCCCACATATGTCCTAGGTCCACGCTCAAACTCTAGTCTCGCATGTCTAACCTTTTAGTTTTAGTTATGTTTGACTAACATTTTTATTTCCGCTAGTTTAACCTTTTCACAGTGTATTACAAACCTATAATACCTTTTTAACCTTTATGTTGTTTTAATATAACTTTTATGTTTATAATAATTCAACACTTATGCTATAATAATATAACTTTTATGTTATTCTGTAAGACATAAATGTTATGATATTTGCATATAAAGGTTATACTAATATAACATAAATATTAAATTATTATAATATAAAAGTTTAACTATACTACATGAATTTTTATACTAAAAAAAGTCTAAATTATTCACTTAAATGTTATGATATTTGTACATCAGATTATACTAATAAAACATAAAAGTTATACTCGTATAACATAAAGGTTACGACATAAATAAAATAAAATAAAAAAACTTAGGATCAGATTCGGGCAGGACCCGACCCAACTCGCGCGCGCCCATGATGTGTTTCTATTTGTATATATTTTATCATCATAATTATCCTTGATTATAATGTATTCGGGCTTAATTAATAGATTTTATCATTCTTACGTGTAGGAATGGATTTTGGTGGACTTTGAAGTAATTTGGGCTTAAAAAAATTAAATTATGGTTTAAATTGTGAAGATGAATTCAATGGGCTTGAAGGGGCCCACATCAAATGCTTAAGTTACTTGATGGGAAAGAAAGGGCAAAAAAGAGATTTATCTCTTATATCTATATTATACTAATAGCAGGTAAGTTGGAAAAATTTACCGGAATGTCATTTTCCCGCTAAAAAATGTCACATCACAATACTGACTGTGTAAATATTTTTTTTTCTTTTAATGTTTCATGACTCAATAATTTTTAATATATCTTTCTCTCAAAGCCTCTTAAATCAAGCTTACCCTACAAGCCATTAGATTGTTTTTTGTTTTCCCTACAAGCTATTGGATTATATAAGTAAAGATGTGTGTGGTTGTTTCAACAAAAACACTTTCACATATATGAGATGGTCTTCTAAATTTTCGTCGTTATAAATTTTAGTTCTCCTCTTTTTCCTCTTGTTTTTTTCTTCTCTGATCTATGATGAAATTTTTGTACCTTCCCAATATCAATTGTTAGGAGTTTATGGTTAGGATAGATTCATCCATATGAAAATTTGAGTTATATCAATCAAGGTACATACCTCAATTGTCTGTATATTCATGAATTTTCATTTTGATTATCCTGGAAAAATGAAAAAAAAAAAAAAAACTACCAATTCAAAGAATTGAGAATAAAAGTCAAGTATTTATTGGGTTTCCTAAGAGCTTTTGGATGATTATTCTGTAGGAGCACAATTAACTTTTGAAAATTCACAACAAGCCAACAATTGAAAAAAGAAATGAGCTAATTAAGTATAGTGCGAAGGAATTTGGTCTCATAATCAGTAATTTGACATTCTAAATATTGAATTAATTGAATTGGAAGTTAGAGAATTATATAAAAAAAGTTCTCCTCAAAAGATAGATACGGTTTTATAAAACAATCGGTGAAGCAACTATTCCATGATCAATAGACATATACATAAAATTCCAAACACTAATGATTGAAATATAAAATCAGACATATACAACTTTATATTGTACTATTATAAATAGTATTATTCAACAGTGTGTATATATATAAATATATATATGATGCTCATATATTATGTAATTATGATTAAAATTATACTATACTAAAGTAATTGATATATTATGTAATTATGATTAAAATTATACTATATTAAAGTAATTGAATTATATTGCAAGACGCGCAACGCGCGGGTACACTGCTAGTTTTTGTAATGGACTCTTATGTTCTTAGGATCTTAGTTTCATAAGTTTTATTTAGGGGTATAAAAGATTTGTTTATGTGATCTCTCTCCCCTCTTTCTCTCTCTAGGGCCAAAAATCATGATCAATCTCTTATTCTCTTAATTTGCACATTCTAAAATTCTAGGTTTTCTCTCTAGTTTTTCTTTTGAAGATTTACATAGAGATGATTAATCAAATAATGAGTGACTAAATTTCTCTTCAATTCAAGGGTCGTTCAATTCGATTACTATCATTGTGAGGTTTTATGCTTGATTTTATTTCGTGCTTTATTTCAAGTATTCACACTTCATAATATTTATAAATGACTATTTGAGTTGTGGTATTGATGAAACCCCACCTTACGAAATAATATTTATAAGATACTCTCACGTAAGTTTTTATATAATTTATTTTTGAAAACTTATTGCCAACAATAACGTGGAATAAATTGATGGTCCGTGGATATCACATATTATATAGTGGCATATGTATAATTATACATTGTTAGAAGAAATGGGGGCCATATATATGAGAATCATGAGATGAAGGCTTTCTCTACCAAGAAATGTGTTTCTTGACCTTTAATTTTTTTTTTTTAATACCAAAAGTGGAATATTCTTTCATGTAATCATTTATGTTATCGTGGATACATGTTTCTTCAAAAACCAAACGATGAAGAAAGCGAAATATGAATTTAAAAGCAAATTAGATTGTAAGTTTTTACATAGACATGCCTTGTGGAAGAATTAATTCTTGATTCCACTCAAGTGGCTTCAATGATTTATTTTTTTATTTTTATATATATTTTGAGATTATTGGTTTGTGTTGGGTGCTGCTATAAGACCTTTTTATTTATTTATTTACTTCATATGAGACTATCTTCATCAACAACCTCCCATAACCTAACCTCACAATAAAATATTAATTTCTCTCTCATCCACATATACAACCTACAACCCAACCAAATTCCAAATTTTTTATACTTTATCAACAACCTAATACAACCCAATTTTTTAATAAAATATTATTTCTCTTTCATCTACAAACACAACATAAAATGATTTTTTTCTCATAGATTAAATAATCGAAAAACCCAAAATATTTAAAAATATATGATTTTGGAATTTTTTTTAATTATATTTAAAAATATAATAATTGCATAGATTAAAATCTTTTTTGATATAATTTTTTTATAATAAGAAAAATATTTTTCTCATGCACTTAAAATAACAATAAATTCAATAACTAAATTAAACTCACAATAGTTGGAATAAAAAACCGAAAAAAAATGCATGAAATATGAAATTACAAACATAGAACTATAGAAGATACTAACATAGAAATTATGTGAGAAAAGAGAGAATATCAAAATGTAAAAAAAGATAAAATTTGAGATTGAGAGAAAATAGGAAACTTCAAATTTATAATTCAAAATATGTCAATATTAGACTCTATTTATAGACAAAAAAAAAAAGGAATTTTGATATTAAAAAAAAAATTAAATACAAATTATATCATTCAACAATCTAAATTATATCCATAAATATTTACATGAACCAATGATGTGTTGACACTTGACATAAGATGATTGGATAACTTAGGTTGTGAGTTAGGTTGTTAGACACACCCCTTAAATTAAGGGTTGTGCCTTTTATATTCTTTTTTCTTTATTTTTTGTTCCTTTAATTTTGTCTTTTTCCCATGACCTTCGTCATAGGTTGTGAATGAACATAGTCTTAAATTAAGGGTTGTGTCTTTTATATTCTTTTTTCTTTATTTTTTGTTCCTTTAATTTTGTCTTTTTCCCATGACCTTGGTCATGGGTTGTAAATGAACATTGAGTGGAAGAATTAAAATTTACTACACATGCATGCTACTGCACGCTCATAATTTTCTTTTACACTTCACTTTTTATATTTGAGATGGGTAAAATATTTTTTAAATCTCGTAACTTAGGCCTTGTCCAAAAAATATCTTGTAAGTTCGACATGTCCAATTATGTATAATAAAATGTTCAATTTAAGGACTCCAACCATAGTCGACCACTTAAGTTGCCGGATTTGGCATGTGAGTCTTTAAATTGGACATTTTATTATACATAATCATAGGATCAAAATTGGGCATGTCAAACTTATAGGATATTTTCTGTACAAGTCTAAGTTACGGGACTTAATGATTGAGTATGTTTAGTAATTTTAAAATTAATATATTTAGTTAATTTTAAAAAGCTAATTTCCAAAAGTGTTCAAAATAATCTTTTTTCTTTTCACAAACCCAGTACAATATCTCCTCATATATGCTAATTTGTGTTATATGATCATCAATCTTATATTTAGTGCATCTCTAACATGTGAATGTATTATTAAAATTTTAAGATTTTTAACTCCAAGGGTACTTTAAAAATTCACTCTAAACTATCTCAACCATTAACCTTACGTTGGATCAAACGTAGGTCAAATCCTGCGTCAATTTTTTTTTTCATTTTCTTTTCTTTTGATCTTTTCATTTTCATTCATTTTTTTTCTTTCTATTTTGATTTTTATTATATTTCAAAATTAGTCTATCAGTTATTAATATTTAAGAACTTTAATAATATGCAATTAAAATATTAAATAATACTATATATTATCTAAATAATAATAATCATCATGATTGTTTGAATGTATCATAAAAATTTAAATACTATACAAGTTATAAATATTATTAACAATTATATTAAATACGATTCAATCATATTTATAATTTTTTAAGTTATAAAATTATAAAAATAAAAAATTTGGTGAATTAAGGAATATTATGGAATATTTATTTTAATAAAAAAAATAGTGCAGACTAATGAAGGTGAGCAATCGTTTTTATATTAAAATAATATTAAAATGTCCAATTTAATGACTCACATGCCAAATTCGACAACTTAAGTGGTCGACGATGGTCGGAGTCCTTAAATTGAACATTTTATTATACATCCAGGACCAAAATTGGACATGTCGAACTTATGAGATATTTTCTGGACAAGACCTAAGTTACGGGACTTAAATTTTTTTTTTTACCCTATGTGAGATAGTATCCCTTTCTATCACTATTAGAACAATGAATTGCTTTTATCTCTACATAGATATTATATATATATACACACACACACACAATTTTACTCTTGTTGATAAAACATAAATAACATTTCTCATCACAATCAACCAACAATCTTACACTCTACACATGTGAGTGCAAGGGTTATTTCACATTTTTCACTCAAATTGTGGTAGGAAAGTAACAACACTATATATTGTGGTGGAAAAATTAATTTTATTTGATTTTCTGGAGGAAATTGAGCTATTATACCTTTAGTATGTGTGTGTGTATATATTGAGGAATTTATAAGTATATTTGCTTTCACTTTTTCTTTTTCTTGTTTTGTTTTTTGTTTTTTAGGCTAAGATGAGTTGATTTAAGCCTAGATGAATGACTTTTACTTATAGGCTTCAAGCCTATATATAGTTTAATCTAAACCTTATATAGACTTATCTAAAGTGGCCTTCAAAGTTTATGTTGACTTGAGATATCTACTTATTAGATGTGCAGCAAGTAAGTTCTTGAGAGTTAATAACTACAAAATATGGAAAAATTAAGCAGAAAAGTGTGAAAATTTTGTTTATTTGTTCGATTAATCCATAGTTGTAAAGACAATTCGAGTAGTAGAACAATATTAATGAGAACATATTTTTTTTGACGATCTACTCGATAATCTTTCTTATCCCTAATTGATAGTATATTTCAACCATAGTAAAAATTGTCAAAGTGGATGAGTTGCTACATCTAATTGGCAACTTAAGAGTACTTCTTCAACTTCCAAGGGACATTCAAATGCTATTCATAATTTGAATGTTGTTCAACACTTGAAGATTCAAAGAGTTTTAAGATTGCAAATTCATTTCATTCAACACCAACTTTTAATTTGTTAGACGAGACTGTCCAAATTATATGATTTATACCAATATTTTATTGATAAAACATGAACACAAACCACTAGTTTAAGACACTCCAAAATTACTTGATAATCTTAATGAAATAATGGAAAACCTTTAAAGCTAGTTGAAGCCATATTTAATTAGCAAACATCAATTAATGGTGACTCTTGTGCCAAATTTTGCCTTGTTTTTAACCCAAGAATGAATTAGGTTAAAACACTAGAGAGACAACATTAATATCTATAAGAGAAGTGGTTAATAATCTCCCAACATCAAGGATCATCAATTTTTGTGTATATATACAATGAATTGGGGTTAATGGTAAAGAAGTTGTTGAAAACAAACAACTAACAACTATACTTAACTAACATCTAATATATACTCAAATTAACTCAATTAAGCATCAACAAAATGACATCAAGAACTAACTATATACCACCAAAAACTGAAAAGTTGTTCATATAAATTTGCTGGCTTTTCCTCTTCAAAGTGCTTAATTAGGGTTTTGCAGTACTAATGGTGAAGATTAACACATCGTGCTATATCATTCGATCATCATTACTGACACTATCTACCATATGTCAGAATCTTACAAACCTCCAACGAAAATGTATGTATTGTGCAAAGTTAACATCTTATATAAACATGATAAAATCCATGAAAGCTCTAGCTTTCTAGTTGAAGCAAAACAAACACCTATATATCTCTTGCTAAACAAGAACAACAAAAAGGCACATCCCTTTATTCAGAAACAACTAAACCTTCACCTTCACTACACGATCAATATAATTTCCGAACAAAACTAATTATTATAGAAAGAAAACCTAATTAATTAAGAACAGACAAGGGAATAATCATCGGACTCCTCGAACCCATCAAAACGCCGTCGTTTGACGTCTCATCGGAAACGGCCTGCTTGGGTGGCTTCTTGCGCTTCTTCTTCTCGTAGGCGATGCCCCTCGCCTTCGCCTGAGAGTCCCTCACCTCCCTCAGGTACAGCCTGACGGCGCGTGCGCCGAACGGGTTCGCCTCAGGGCGCCCCCCGTTCTCCTCGAAGGCGGCGCGTAGGCGTCCGACGAGCGCGTCGAGGCTGCCCCAGGCCTGCCGGAGCGGGCAGGGGCAGGGCGCCGGCGGGTGGGGGTGCCCGAAGAACGGGCAGGCGGCGCCGTGAACCTTAGTCTTTCCGAACTGGTCGAGGTACCGGAGAAATTCCAGTATGTGTGCGCCGCTGCACCGGGAGAGCACCAGCGGCGGCTTGTGGTTCTTCAGGTACTGCCCGAACGTGTTCCAGTCGCGCCGCTTCTGCGACTCGTAGCGGCTGAGCGACGACGGCGCCGCCGCGGACTTGCAGGTTTCCGATGGGGGGCTCGTGTCTGCTAGGGCTGAGGAGGAAGACGACATGGGGGTTGGTTTGTGGGGTTTTTACAGTGCGTGGTTTTCGATTTCAGTATTCTAATTACCTAAATGATCTCGATCGATCATCCATTGATCTGCATGTGGGGTTTTTGGAGATGTGAAGAAGAGTGAAAAGTGAAACCCTGAAGAGGAAAGAAGCAAAGGAGATTGTTTGATGATTTCAAGAATTGACACCGGAATATATCCACATCTATTGGACTTTGGTAGAAAATTAATAAAGTTGGAAACAATAATTGAATATAATGTTTCCTCTTATTTGTGAAATAAAATGTATTTATAACCCCTATTTCAATTTCGAGTTGAATATTATAATGGTTGTTTAAATTTTTTTTTTTAATCATATTTTCATATAATTTTATTTTTGTTGATAATTGTTGACATTAACGTAGGTATCGCAGATATAATGTTCTAAATTTGGATTTTTTTTTTTGTTTTTTTTGTTGATTGTATGGGAAAATTGATTTGGGAGTCCTAAAATTGTCCTCTAAAAATCAAAATTCTCAATTTAGAGTTTCATATAAACAATTACCGACACTCATGTCAACAAACATCATCAGAAATTGAATTAAATAGAAAAACAAAATTAAATGACTATTACTAAAATAAGTAAATTAGTGGTACAAAAACGTTTAGAACCCAAATTACAGAATCAATATTATATATATATATATATATAAAGTTATGAAATACATCAAATATAAATGATTATATTAGGATGTATATGCATTATTTATTGATTACAGATAATCGATTTTATATACAATATACAATGTATTTCAGTCATGTAATCATCCATAATATGGTTTTGATGCATGATAGGGGACATGAGAGGGCCCTGCATAAATAAACCACCACACAGAGAAGAGGAGACGTGATGACAGTTTGAATATCACTTCAACCTGTCTTTTCAAATTATTTTTAATTAACTTAATTATTTTTAAAAGAAATAAATATATATGAAAAAATACAAACTTTGGCAGTACAATATTTGCAGTGTTGGGTTGCATCAGAATTATCACTCTCTCTTTCAACTTTGCTTCTTTCTTTGGTAAATGTTTTGTGACAGTTCTTTGACCAATCTTCTTCTTGCATGGGATCTCTTTACTTGCAGTAATAATATATGTCTTAAATTCCAGTATCTTGCACGAACATTTGAATCATGTTTTCTTGAAATTTTATGGCACCATAAACAATGATTTTAATCAAGAATAATAATTGAAATGTGTATATATAATTAATTATGAAGAGACATGCAATGTCATGTAGTAAATTATAACTTTCCTATTTTGGCACTACGAATTTCTTGAGTAGTTTAATTCACTGCAGACAAGTTGCTGGTTTTGGTTTGAACATATTAAGAAATATTTGTTGAGAAAAGCATTCTAAATATGTGGCTTGGCTTCGTCACTCAACATAAATGTGTCTCATCATATATATTTGAATTGAATATATTCAAATCAAGTTCTATTTTTAGAATATAATTCATTTATTCTCTTCCAACTCATCGGGCCGAGAAGTTTAATTGAATTATCGGGTCGAAAACTTCTTGATTTGTTACTACACATAAATTGATATAACCCATCATCGCATATATAAAATAAACTATTAATTTTTAAGTCAGATATTTATCTCGTTTTATTTTGTAATTGTTACAGCAGATTCATGTACTTGTTATAGTAGTTCAACTATTCATGAACTCTATCAAACATAGTTATATTAAATAATCTACATAAAAAATTTAAATCTAATACTGGAAATATAAGAATGAGGTGGAAAATGAAATTAGAGGGGCATTAATTATATTTTTGGACAAGCACATAGAGATATTAAATGGGGGCCAAAGGTTGTCTACATTTACTATTCATCTACTTCAACTATATAAATGAGCGTACGAAGTTTATCTTTTTTTTTTTCTTTTGTTATTCTTTTTTGAAAACGAGCACACGAAGTTAAAAAGCCCTTTTTATGACCTATAGGTAATCAAAACCCTACTTCTTTAAAGCTACTACTAGTCTAAATGTTTCCTTTTTTAAGTAACGTTAACCCAATTGACCCGAGTCAAATAGAAAGAGGATCGAGTTAGATTTCTTTCATGATTTATAGTCTCGACTTTTGTTTGAATTTGATTCGAGTTGTTATAATCAAGCTCGAATATTTGATTAAGCTAATGATTGATTCGAACTTAAGTGACATGCATTAATTAAACAGAGTTAGTTTGAAGTTAAGCTCGAGAACAAACTTATGAACTTTGAGCTCACAAATGTATAAAAGAAGGTTTGTGAACTTACGAATGAAATTGTATCAAACTCAAGCTCCATTTGTTTCCAACATCAATTTCTAGGTTTCAATATTTTTGACATAGTTTACAAGATTTATTTATTCTTGTGTAAACAAGAAATCAGGTAGGATCCATATTTTAAATATTTTATCTGCATGGTATACAAGTGATGGATCTTTTAAACGATGATATGTTTGAAATTTATTATATTATATTAAATTGATTTGATAGAGCCATGAGTACTCTCTTGGAATATTTTATATGCATGAAATTTGTTGCATATATTATTTAAATGATTTGACAATGATTGAACTCATTTTATATATTTAATCTAAGAGTATTAATGATGGATTTGAATATATATATATATATATATATATTTATAATTGAAAATATGAAAAACAATTTATTTTTAATGTTTCACAAAATATTGGGAAAATGTTTTTAAAATGAAAAACAAACATTCCCTAAATAATTCACCAACAAGTTGATTCATTTACATGCATCTCCAACTTTTTTAACCAATTTATTAAATGTGAAGTTACTTTAGCATACCTATAATAGTTTGATAAAACATTCAATACTAAATTCTCAGTTCTCTCTCTATCACTCTGAATTTGATAGTATATATGAATAAACATATGATATAAATTCGACGATATCATTAATATATGACAGATTTATTTAAATATAAAATCTAGATGGACCTGCAATAAATTGAATTAATAGATCAACTTTATTATTTCCTATGAGACTGAAACCTGCAAATTCTAGAATTCAGCCGTTCTTAGAGTAACATGTCTATGCATTCTACAGTAGTGTATATCAATTATCTTGACCTCATAATAGTTGTCCAACTCTCATTAATTCTACATATTTAAACAAAATTTATTTCAGTTTTGGCCAACCTTTATATTAAATCGAATTTTGTTAAAGATTGACTAACGATCTCATAATAGGCACAATTAAAAGAAAATTGTTCAAGTTACAATTATTTATTTAATTATGACTCAATGTAATATTTATATAAAATTATAACATGATTAGAAGTATGGTTTTAATCGAATTAATAGTTTGAAAATGTAAGACCGTCTTTTTAATAATTTTCATTCAAATTATTAGAATACCTTTAGAAAATGGCTAAAATATTTTCTTATGTTTTTTAAGTTAGATTGTAAGGGTATTTTTGTAAGAAAAATATGACTAAAAAGGAATTATTTTTATATTAATATTGAGTAAAAATATATTATTCATCTAAGAATTAAAAAAAAAATCCAACCTTTCCGAACAATTTAAGACTCTCTTCAACATAAAATATTAAAAAGGTCGTCCCTAGAGTTGGAGAATGAGAAAAATAATTGTTTTTCTTTTAGTAAACAAAAATAATAGTATTGAATTCACTCCAACATTCAAGTGTATGTGATTCATTTTCCCAAAACCCCACACACACACACACACACACACACACATATATATATATATAATATGAAAAATTAATAGTACTATTCATGTAATAACTCCTCTCAAGTCTCAACCAAGCATCATTCCATAGTATCAAAACCTATAAATTAAAACCAACCACACCTAAATCAAGCCTTGGTATGAATAACACAAGTAATTTGGCAGTGGAGAGTGGTGGGTGGGATTAATAAATAAAATGGGAAAGCAACAAAGTTTGTGTTGGGGGTGGGGTGGGGTGGGGGTGGGGTGGGTAGGGTTAAGGGATACATCTTGTCAAGATGTCAAATCAAACTGGTGATAGCCCCTTTTGGTAATTTTGGTCAGAGTAGTCCCATGTGCATTTTCCCTAACCCTAAATAAATTGTATAAATTAAATATTGCAGAATAAAAAAAAAAAAAGCATTTGTAGCCTAATTTTTATTAATATTGTTTATTAGTAATAGAAATGTTGTGGAATGGTACACAAAAAACCCGGCGCTCTTTCCCGCGTTTTCTGCTCATTGAATCATTGAGACCTCTTTTTTCACGTCTTTCATGTCACCTTTGACTGCTACCTCATGAGCATTACAATTTAATGAAATTATATATATATATATATATATATTTTAGATTAGATTAATTAGTTTTATTTTATAACAAGAATTTTAAATTAGTTCGCAAATTATCAATACGAATAAATAATTCTCTTTATAAGATAAATATATAGTTTAGAGGATTTTCTATGTACAATAAAAAATATACATTTGATAGAAAACATGTTTTTTTTTTAAATCTTAATTAGATGTCATTTCTCTTTACATTATAGAAGTTAGGTCTCCATGATATATATCATTGAGATCTTAGATATCGACACATTGACTATTGAGATATGAAGTTTTATCTCATATATATATATATATGCCCTATTATCCTATCACCACGAACATATAAATATGTGTCTATGTTTGATGTGTTAAAAATGTCAAAAATTTAGTATACCTATTAATTTTATTTTTCATATAACGAGAAGGTGAGATCACGTCATCGGTTAGCACCCGCGATAGACATTTTATCATTTTCGATCTATTAATAAATAAATATAAATATATATCAAAACAGATCTTTTCATTTTCGATCTAGTAATAAATAAATTTATAAATAAATATAAATATATCAAAACAGATTTTGATGCTAAACAGCTTCAAGATCTTAGATCCTCGTACATTAATATAATGATTTTATATATTTGTCTATAAAAAAACAGATTTTGATGGTAATTGCCCTAAAAAAGTTATATTTTGATGGTATTTAGTTTCAAGATCTTAAATATTGATACATTGAATATCGAGATATAATTCTAATTTGTTTTTGCTTGCATTAAGATCTAACTTTTCGATGAGAGCTAATTTCAAGGTCTTAGATTTTCGATGGTACCATCAAGATTTACAATATATATATATATATATATATATATATATATATATATATATATATATATATATATATATATATATATATATCAAAACAAATGCCAAATAAACACAAAACCTAGATTTTAAATTAAAAAATCGACCAAAAAAGAACTGAGAAGAGAGAGATAGATAACTGAGATGTGGGGGCCAAAGATGAGGGAGATAATCGGGACGTGGGATCGAGGAGAAAGATGAGAAAGAAACTAGTTTTTTGCAAATTCCAAATAAATAAATTAATGATAGAGATGGTGGTTGGGGTAATTAAAAATGAATTACCCTGTAAATTTTATTATTACATGTTTTATAATAAAAACAATAGTTATTAAAATATAGTTTGATTAGAATAAAAAAGAAATTCAAGATAAATCAGTTTTAACTATAAAAACTTGACATAATTTATAGCTTTGTGTCTGCAAATTAAAGATATATACAAAAATTAATAATCTTCAAACGTTTAGATAAGTAGAAACATTTGTACCCATTTTATGTTTTAATTTGTGTAATTATTAAGAAAAAATTGGGTGCGTGTGGTATTTTTCTATTTATTATTGTTTCGTTCCAAAATACTAGTATTTGTGCATTTTCTGATTATTTCAAGCCTATTGTAGTTGAGTTGAGGTGGATAAAACAAACTAGGATTCAAAGTGCAGATTGGGCCTAATTTTACAATATGGACCTACATCAACAAAGCCCAACATGGATGGGTACTCAATGTGGGCTTAAATTCAAGATTATGACTTGAGGCCCAAGAATTGAAGCCGTTAACATGTTTCCTTGTAGTTGCCAAAGAAAATATCATATTTTAGACTATTTTTCATCTTGAAAGATTTTTTTCTTTTTGTTGTTTGTTTTTACTGTAACTTGTAAGTTATTTATGCATTTTATCAATTTAGTGGTCCCCAAAATTTATTTTTTTAATCATGATGATGCTCAGGTCTAATTTCTTATTTCTTGGGAAATTTCTTTAGGCCACTCAAATCGGGCTGGGGTGATCTTGACTTTCAAATGGGTTGATACTTCAATGGGCTTTTTGAGGGCCTTGCTGTTATTTCGATATCAAATTTTCTTTTCTTCATATTTTCTTCATACACCCCATTACTTTATATTCACAGAATCAATCGTATGTAAGTGACAGTGTGACACGATTATTTATGGTGAATAATTTTTTATGAAATGTAATATTGAATAGATGATATTTTAATGACAACTAGATAATATATAGAACCCAAATTATATATATCTGTATCATAATATTAAAATTTTCTAATTTTACTATATTTCATTTTTCAATAACTTGTGTAGCACTAAGGTCCTAGATAGTAGTATCTATGTAAGAGTAGGTCTTGTGCAAGACCGTCTCACGAATCCCATTTAAGACGGGTCAATCCGACCCAGTCAACGGTTAAAGTAAAAAAGTCAATGATCGGTCAACACTGTTGACTAAAAAGTATTACATCATACATATAAAAGTATTATTTCATATACATAAAAGTATACATTATGTTTTTATGTGTGTCATGTGTTATTTTCAAAAACTATTACATAATATACGTAAAAATTTTACATGGTGTTTTATTCTCATAATGTAATACTTTCATATATACCATGTAATACTTTTATGTGTATCATGTAATACTTTTAATTACGTTGTGCTTTATTTTCATCATGCAATACTTTTATGTATATCATATAATACTTCTTGAAAGTATCACCATGTAATACTTTTATGTATATCATGTAATACTTTCATGTGCATCATGTGATACTTTAAAAAAGTATTACATAATATACATACAAGTATTACATAGTGCTATATTCTTATAATGTAATACTTTCATGTGTGCCCTGTAGTACTTTTATGTGTATCATGTGATACTTTCAAAAAGTATTACCTAATGTACATAAAAATATTACCTTAAACTTTGACCGTTGACTTTTACCCGGTGATCGGGTCAAACCCGACCCGTCTCATGGAATGAGATCCGTGAGACCGTCTTACCCAAAACTTTACCTATATTTAAATATCCCAACAAGTATCCACGACAAATATATATTTCGCCGTTTTAAATATATTTAAATATCCCAACAAGGGTTGACATTGTACTTTTCGTTAAAATATATTTAACTTTTTGAATGGATTGGAATATCCAATAGTATGGATCCATGATATACCAAGCAAGATGATCTATTACATTAGTAACGTCTTGGGTGAAACTGTCTTATGTATTGATTTTATGAGATGAGTCGGATCGGGTTGAATATAAAAAAATATGTAATAATTTTATGTGTATTAGATAATACTTTTTTTTATATTAAGTAATACATTATATTATAGAATGTATTTTGAGTTGAGTTTGACTATAAGAAAATATGTAATTCTTATATATATATATATATCAGGTAATATTTTTCTGTATATCAAGTAATACTTTTGTATTATAGGATACATGACTCGAATTGGGTCGGGTCGGGTAACTAAAAAACCATGTGGATCCTAGGTTATCTACGTGTTTTTCTCTCTTGTGCAAGATGTAATACTTTTGTGTATATTAAGTAATACTTTTCTATATATCAAGTAATTAATATTAGTTTTGTATTATGTACATATACTACATAATATAATACAAAAATATTACCTAATATATAGAAAAATATTATCTAATGGCTAATACACATAAAAGTATTACATAATTTATTATGTCAAATACGACCTGTTCGTCTCACGGATCTCAATCCATAAGACGATTTCGCACAAGACCTACTCTATACATTTTGATGTTTTATTTAATATTCTAAAATAAGCACCACATACTAAATATAAAAATGACATCATAATTTTTCAATATACTCTCTCTCCTTGGTATGGATTCAATCTTGGGTTAATTACATAAAAAAACATGAACTTAAGGTCATATTTCAATTGCAACATGAACTTTGAACGTTAACATCATAAATGCTTAATTTATAATTTGTAACAATTCGAGACATGATTGAGTTTTTTGGGCTCCAATTGCTGACGTGGAGCCCAAAATTTTCATGAAGTCCAATCATCAACCAAGTCACCAGCTCACGTGGAATTAAAAAAAAGAAACAAATGAAAACAAAAAATGAAAATGAAAAAGAAAAATAAATTAAATGTCTTCCCTGGTGGCTGCCTTCCTCTTCCCCCTCCCATCTCCTCTCTCGTCTTTGTTCTTAGCGCCTCCTTCTTCGATTCTTCCCCCTCCACTCTCACTCTTGCTGCTGAATTTTCCAAGTCCCCTATTATCGTCTACACTTCCGTATTCAATAGCGGCGTTGAGGAGGTTAGGAGAAGCACTGGCGAGTTCGGCCTTGTCATACTTCTTCGGACATGACAGGCTTGGGCTTTTTGTAGCGCCCCGAATCAAAACGAGCATAATTAATTAATTAAATATTTTAACCTTTGATTTAATGATTATGTGTGTATGATTTAACTGTTTAATTTAATTTGTGCGTTTCAGATACGTGTTTACTGCACGATTAGATCGATAAATTTTTTTCTAGACGTGGAACATAGGGTAATTTTATACCATTAGATGCGCATCGAGAAAACGAGAAGATAGAAACGAACTAGGGGTCAATCGGAGACCCGTAGCTCGAACGGCGACGAAAAGGGCAAAACCGGAAGTTTCGGAAAAATCGGAAGATAATTATGGAGAATGGAAACGAAGATATTTTCGGTGAATAGTAACTTGGAAAAGTCAACCTGTGAATAGTGCCGAGACATTTTGGATGAATAGTAACTTTTCCAAATTCTATAAATAAGGGCTCCTCCGATTCATTTTTCACCGTTTTTCTGAACGAGCCGAACGCGTCGAAAACTCGTAAGTTCTCTCTCTCCTCTCTCTCTCTTCGTTTCTAGTTTTCTGGTCGGCGGCACCACTAGCGGCTGCACCGCCGGCCGGTCGCCGGAAAATTTTAAAGTTGTCGGAATCGGACGATTTTCGTACACGACGTTCGTCTCGACGAGACGAATCTAGGATAGGTCTCGGATTTTAAATCCGACTTCTCGTTCGCCGGAAAACGGCGAAAAATAGCCTTGAAACCCTAAACCCTAACCCTTGATCACCCTTTCTCTTTCCTCTGTTCTTTCTCTCTCCACCGTGCCGGAAAAGCTGCCGGGGGTCGCCGGAGGTCGTGGCCAGACGCAGGAGTGTCGGCGCTGGAGAAGGACAGTGGCTATATATATATATATGTATGCATGCGTGTGTGTGTGAGATATGGTGTATGAGTGTGTGTGTTCTTGCATGTTGTTGGAGGCGGCGCCGGGGGCGCCGCCGTGAGGGAAAGAACTGCCGTCGACAGGAGGTCGCCGGCGAGGTGGAGGAGGAGGTAACCGGCGGCTGGTGGCCGCCAGCCAAGAGTGACAGTGGATGTGTGTGTGTAAACACACCCCACGTTGTGTGTGAGTGTGTATGCAACTGTGTGTGTGTTTGTGCGATGGTGGTGGTGGTGGTCGCCAGCGGCAGGTGGCCGCCGGTGAGGCAGTGGATCAATGTGTGTGTGTATGGAAACGTGTGTGTGTGTGCTCATGCATAGGTGTATAGGAGGTGTTGGTGATAGGGGTTGGCCGCAATAGGTGGCCGGCGACGGAGAGTCGCTGGTCAAGGCTTAGGGAAGGGTCGCCGGCGACGGGAAGTCACCGGCCGGAGTTTTGGTTGAAGTTGGAATTTTTGGAAAAACTGGGTATCGAAGGGTTTTGCGGCGAGATTTCGGACACTATTCACCGCCGGAATTCAGCGATGGACGGCCGTAGGTGGTAGCCGGCGGTGCGAGGTATCCGGCGAGGTAGGTGGTGGCGGAAGGGGGCGGCGCCGCCGTGCCGGGCGACGCCGGGAAGGTGGCGCGTTGATCAGCCACGGCGCCGGCAACCTGGGAAGGTGCTGGCCGAGAAAACTCGGCCAGCTTGGTCGAGCCTTGCATGGCTGCCGAGAAAACTCGGCAGCCGCCGAGTCCGCCGAGGAGTGCTGCCGAGGCTGCCGAGCCGAGCTGCCGAGAAAACCCGACAGCCGCCGAGCCGACGCGCGTCAGTCGTGCACGCGATGCCGTTTTTCCGATCCGAACTCCGTTTTCTCCGCCGTTCGTTTTTTTGAGTTATCGCCGATGAGACGTCGTTGACCCGGGTCCGTGGGCCCGGTCAAAGTCAACCCTTTGACCAAAATTACCATTTTACCCCTAAACTTAAAACGCTTTGTTTGAGCTCGTTTTAACTCCGATTGAGCTCATTCTTTTTGCGTTGCGATCCTTATTTCATTTCCTATCTTTTCAGCCACTTGGGCAGATCTGACCCTCTCGTTTCTTGGACTCCAATCTTTAGATCTCTCGATCCGCCGCATAGTTAATGATCGTACTTTCTAAGAACGTTTATAGCTTTATTTATACGTTATTAAGGATCTAAGAAACGTCATAACTTATGTAGGCTACTTGTTGGATTGACGTTGAGTTATCTGACCTTTGACACTCGCTACTCGAGCTCTGAGTTATCAGATCATCGGACCTCGCTACTCACGTGGTAACCACCGAACAAGGTGAGGGTAATTTCTAAATCTTAATGTGTTTACAGTTTTCCCTATTATAAAGCATGACTGAGGAATACTAAATGCTATGAATATACGTGTTGTGTCATACTATATACTGTGAAAGAACTTCAGTTCACATTGCATGTTCGGAGAGTCCTACGGGACTGTAAAAAATTTGTCTCCCTCCCTTCTACTACTCTATTGAGGTTTGGTGGTCCTCATGAAGCGCACCAACGGTATTGAGACCGTTTTATAGGGTAAGACGGGCTGTTCCCGCACCTATCCTTCTTACCATTTCTAATATCTGCTATGCATTTTACTTGCTATGACTTTGTGCCGATTGTTATATATTTGTTAATCTATATATATGCCTGTTGAATGCTATAAGATGCAGACTTTATCCCCATGAGTGTATTCTACGCACTTACCCCCTTAATCTGTACTCACACTACAGGAGCTGATGAGCATGATGAACCCTAGATGGAGAGAGGCGGTGCCGCTTTTGAACTTGTGATTTTTAGAGTGTGTCGCACAAACATTTTCAAAACAATATGTTATAAGTTTATTCACGTTTTGTAATTATATTTTGAGTATTCTGTGAACGAGAGATCCTGATGTATTTTCCGCTGCGTATGATGTATATTATCAGTAGTGAGACTGATTGCTATCGGTAGAGGCCGATCGTTGTTAAGTGAAAGAATCACTTCGTCCCTTACCTCTTTCTTCTGTCGTCTTTAATCTCTTTCTTTCTGTTGTGTATGCGTCTCTTACTTTTTCTCTCTTCACGCCCAACGGTAAAACTCTGATAAAATACGAAAAGATTTTGGGGCGTGACACTTTTGCAGCCCCGACCACCACCTTGGTGTTGTGGATGCGATCAGATTTTGTGGGTTTCTGATGGGCATTGGGATTGTTGAGATTATTTGATGTGGGGTTGCGCTCATCAGTTTTGACGGTGGAATCAAAAATGAAATAAATAATCCTTCAAATATGTTGGTGGAATCATCAAAAGAATCCTCAAAGGCAAACAACAAATTGAAATTCATTTGATTTTGGAAGTCGACGCCGGAGAGAGAGAGAGGGAGGGGAAAAAGGCGGCGGTGGCGGGAAAGGGGACAACCGGGGAAGATGATTTTTTATTATTTTTTATTTTCTTTTCATTTTTCATTTTTTTAAAATTTCATGTGGGATGATGACTGGATTGATAATTATATTTCAATTTTACATTTCGGGCTCCACGTCAGCAATTAGAGCCCGAAAAACTCAATCATGCCTTAAATTGTTACATATTATAAATTGAGTGTTTATAATATTAACGTTTAAAATTTATATTACAATTAAAATATGACATAAAATTCATGTTTTTTTTAATGTAATTAACCCCTCAATCTTCCACCCACAATTCACCATTTGGATTTGGGATATATTTGAGTCCTAAATCTTATCAAAATTGTGTTGCTCTTAGAAGACTTTGGAGATTGGATACTCGTGGACCACTATTTCCCATATGAATGCGACAAACACGTCAAATCTTGCAAATATCGATTTGGCAGCCAAATTGCCAAATATAACTTTAATTTATTATTATTTTTTCCACCATAATCTAGTTTGATAGTCCTTGAAGAGGAGTCAATGATGAGTCCATGCTGAAGAATTAAACCATTGACAACAAGACTTATTCAATATTTCTAGATTATTCAATTAATTGTGAATATTTCCTTATTTGTAATTATTTTCTGTAAATCTTTATATACCTTAATACCATTACACACCCAAGTAAGCGGTGATTACACAAATCATTACAGCCATTAAGTAAACAAAACTCGTATATATTGAACTAAATAATCATTTCGTTTGGCGAGCTTCATCTTTTGCTAATGGGAATTGAATAAAGAAGTCAGGTAAACCTAAGAATTGATATATAATATTGTAAGAAGACCAAATCACTGACTAACGTTAGGTGGGTAAATACCATCCAAACAACCGTCTCAATGAATCTTTTGTTATATTTAATATTTTATCTTGCGTGTAATTCACAGTCACGTATTAATTAATAATGTTACTATACGTATTGTGATGATTATTTTGGGATAAAAGATAACGTGATATATAAATTACATATATCCGAACATATATTTCATTCTTTAATTTATATCATCACAAAAGAAAATTACAACTGATGATCACCATACAAATTCCAAACACAAGCAACCAAATAAAAAAAAAAAAAAAAAAACTCTATTTGACTCTAATAGATCAAATTAAGTATTAATTTGTGACAATAAATAAAAAATCTTATGCAAATCAAAGATGATACAATTTTATTGGTAAACCTTTCTGAGGAGCCGGCATCATATCACCTTCAACCTTCTCATTAGGATCCATCACTTCCCATCTATAATTCTTTACTACATTATGGACAAAAGCCAATATTGCTAGCCTAGCATACTCTTTCCCCGGGCACGTTCTTGGTCCTCCTCCGAACGGAACGTGGGTATAGGGAGGCGGCGCTTCTCCTACGTCGTATCTTGATGGGTTGAATTTCTCTGGATCCTTGAAATATTTGGGGTCCGTGTTTGTCGTGCTCACCGTCCAGTACAACTGCATTCATTAATACTCAAGAACTTAGGACGTTTTCGCATATTTGTTTAAAATCATGACTACATATATGTCAAATCGTGGATATATAGAGTTCTGATATAAGTAAAGAGCAAAATAAACGTCGTCTTCTTTAAACACCTCAACATTTATCAAAACAAGGAAAATCTAAATTTTCGTTCTATAAATTAGGCTTTATCCATTTTCTTTACCACTAATTTTACGTGTTTCAATTTTGGTCCTTTAGCTATCACTTTTTTCGAATTTTAGTTTTTTTTCCTCGAAATGCCAATTTTTACCAATGTCGATGCCAGAATTGAAAACTCCACATTATCAATTCTGGTATCCACGTAGGCAATTGAAAATTGAAATTTAGAGCAAAATCGTATGACATTTAGAAAAAAAAGTAATAGTTAGAGAATCAAGATTGAAAATACATAAAATTAAAATTAAAAAGTGAACAAGACCTAAGTTAGACGATGAAAATTATAATTTTCTCTATCAAAACACATTCTATATATATGCATGTATGTATACCTTCCAACCCTTCGGAATAGTGTAACCGGCATAAGTGAAATCGGTGAGAACTTCCCGAAAAGTTCCTTGAAGAGGAGGAACCAATCTCATCGTCTCACAGATCACATTCCATGAGTACTTCATTCTGCTCGTATCCTCCCATTCCAACAATGCTCCTTCCTTCTTCGATTCCGCAATCGCCATTTGCTCTACAAACACATTCAAAATCACTCGTAAATTCACTAAATTTAACAACACTACGAATTAACGAATGTTATTTGTCACTATATTACCAGCTCGAACTTTCTCGTACACTTCACGATGCAACCCAACATACTTCATCACGAAAGTAATCGTGGTGGCAACGGTGCTGTACCCGGCCGTCAACAGCCCCATAACCTTGTCGGCGATCTCCGCCTCCGGCATGGCATTTCCGGCGGGATCAGTGGCCACGATCATGTGCGACAATATGTCATGCAACGGAGCTCCAGACGCCATCGCCGCCTTCTTCTCCTTAATCACCGCCACCAGCTCCCTCCTGATCGCCGCCGCGGCCGTGTTCGCGCGGCGGAAGACGGTCCCCGGAAAGTTGACCATAATACAGTGCATTCCGACGGTGACGTCATCGAAGTGCTTCACGAGGCGAGATATTCGCTCTGGATTATTAATCCCGAGAAAAAACTGGCAAGCAATCGTGAGAGTGATCGTCTTCGAGAGAGGGTAGATTTCGACGGCGTGTTTTCCGGCGAAGTGGGCCCGGACTTCATGCTGCGTGATGGAGTCCATTTTGGGCAAGAATCGCATCAGTGCTTCGGGTTTTAAGAACCCGGGTTGTCGGATCGCTTTCGTCTCGTCGGAGGTTTTTGTTGGCGGCGGCGGCGCCGTGGAGGGTTTTGTTTTGTAGGAGCGGAAGAGGTGTTGCATGGGATGAGGGCGGAAGACGGTGAAGTATTTCTGCTCGTTGGAGAAGAGGAATTTGTGGCCGTTGGGGCCGCAGATGACGGCGGTTTTCTCGCCGAGGATTTTGGTTTTGAAGATCTCCGGCGAGTATTTCTTCATCCGGTCGCTGACGAACTTTTCCGGGGTTCCGAAGAGGAACTCTAGGGTTTCGCCCATGATGGGCCACCCGAAGCTGCCCGGAGGGAGGTTGGCAGCGGAGGCGGGGCGGCGGCGGCGGCGGAGGAAGAGAATGGTGAGGGCCGTGACGGCGATGGAAAGGGCGACGGCGAAGAGCTCCATGGCTGAGAGATGGTTGTTCTTGGAAAAGCTTGGCAATGTAGTTTGAATTGGGGTATGGCTAAAGGGGGTTTATATACATGTTTGGATTATTGGTTTCTCACTGGTTTTAGGCAGGCTTTTTGACTAAGACATTCCATGTCTCATATTTTCCTTTTGGAATGATATGCTAGGTTGTTTGTTTGCCCAACTTATCCTATGTTACAATTTGTATAAAATAAAATAGACAAATGTATATTTGTTATTTCAGGTGATTTCAGATCTATTATATTTGGTGTTACATTTCTTATTATATGATATTTAATATACGTTATGTGTTAATCAATAATGTCATTCGATACATGTGATGTGGTGATTAATTTAGAATATGAGATGTAACGAAATGTAATAGAAGATCTCACTTTGTATTCAATTTGTTTTAATTCATGTCATGTGTAATTTTTATGTCAATTAAATACTAAAGGGTCACTGGACCTTCTATAACAAGTTATCCAACTAAAATTTGGAAGTTGTTAAATTATAGGGCTAAAATAAAATAAAATAGACAAATGTATAAGGAATTATAATTTTAAAATGATAAAGTTAAAGCATTCAAAAAAAAAAAAGAAAAAAAAACATATGTTCCCTCTATAAAAATCCCTAAAATCTTACTTAAGGTATTATTTATTACATATAAATATATTAATTATATTACATTAAGATATTAGAGCTGAGATTAAGGACGCGCACACAAATCCTACTCATCTATTTTATATAACCATGGGCATGCTAATCCTTATTTTTTAGCAAATCTTGTTACACTCAATAACTTGCAGTTATTGAAATTTACCAAAATTTCTGCATATACATCTATATATATTCACATATATATCCTCAACATAGAACTAATTTTCATCCAAATTTTGCAGCTAGCCAACCGATATTAATACTTATATATCGGTCTTTTATCAAAATTCTAAAAAGAATATTTATTACCTCTATTGATTTCAGAGATTATGAATATTGGAAGTACTGGTAACATATATATACGACATATGTTAAAAGTATTTTCAGTGATTTACATACATTATAATATTATATATATATATGCATATATTTAAAATGATATTTGAACAAATAAAACAAATATTTATAATTTAGAAACATATTGGAATCAATTTGGATCCTCTATATCAAAATCTCTATCTCACTTGTGTAGTCAAGGATAAAAATATCAATATAGTAGTACATATTGCAATCTTCATTTTATGAAAATATCGATGGATATAGCGATATCACATATTGATATTATAAAAAAATTAAAAAAAATGACGAAAATTTTATTAAAATTTTGAAAATTTAACATAAGATTTTGGAGATTATTATCACACCAAAAAATACATATATTTAACTAAAAAATCTCAACAAAATGATATGTTCACAATAAACATATATATAATAAATTTTATAAAGATGTTATGACAATTGATATTTATTCAAAACTATTTGATACAACCTTTAAAACGTATCAAAATGATGACCTATAAGATTCAAAAATATTAGGTTCAAAATTCTGAATATAATTATGCACATATTGTTGATACGTTTCATTATCCCTTCCAATAGTTTAACCATAAATTAGATAGTGTGGATTGACTCAATCATCATTTTGTTGGTATGTGTTTGGACTCCATAAGACATGAGGGACTAGGTAATGTAAAATATTTTAGATAGTGGAATGAAAATGTGAACTTGCATATGTGTCATGAGCATATATCTTTGAGACATGTCACTTTGATTAGTACCACTATTCTAAAAGAATCAGTACCACTACGAAATTTTCATAAAATTTTAAATTAAACTTAATTTTGGTCTAAAAATACAAATTTTGGAAAATTCTCGACTTTTAGAGAAATATCAATATTTTGCAATATATCTGCGATATTTCTTGATTTTTTTCAATTTTATTGTGTAGCACATCAAAATTATGTAGTTTTGAATAAATAATTTTTTTTTTCAATTTAACAATTAATTGTAATCGTTATGACTCTTTACATCAATATAATGTGTTTTGAGATGTGGTACATGAGTGAGACAACAATAGAGGCAGCATAGTACAAGTTGTACCCCCAATTTGGAAAAAAATGTAATCATCAATTATCATGGTTATAAAATTCATCCTTTTTTTTTAATTTGTCAGCATGGATTATTATTATTATTATTTATTTATTTATTTATTTATTTTTTCTTTTGTTTCCAAATCTTGCTCATGAAAACTTTAAGTATTATTAATATTTATTGTTTGATTTAGTTATTAATTAGTTAATTTGATGTTTGTTGATAAATAAGAGTTCTTTCTTTGTGTGTGAAATTAATTATGAATCTTTTGAAATATGTGGGTTGTGAGTTGCGAGTTGTTACCATAAATGTGAATTTGTTATAAAATTCACGACCTTATTTATTTTTATATGATGAATTTTTTATTATTTACTAATAATTTAATTAGAAATGAGGAATGATATTTCTAAATCAAAGAAAATCAAGATAATGAGAAAGTAACCCAATATTGATTAATAATATATGTTTTAAAAAAACGAAATCAAGGAATTTTTTGTTTGTAAAAAATGAAGACTCGACTGACCAAATATTAGTTTGTGATTGTAACTTTTACTTGAATATTTTGCAATATATTATATATTTGTATATTTTGATTATACGTCTTGATATATTAAACCATATTTATGTGGGAATTTATTTATTTATTATATATTACTTATTTATTTATACCTCATTTTCAAAATTCTGGATCGATAGAGATTTTAGTTGTAGAGGAATTGAATTGCATGACTTCTGAGGTCCACAGATGATGATAATGAAGAAACGTTTAACCAAAAATTCATCACAATTTCCACTTAGCAAAATAGTCAACATTCCACAGCTGTTTCACATACCTTGTTTGGTGACTTTCTTAACTACTTTGATTTGAAATTTTTTGTAGAAGTAATTTAAAAAAGTTATTTCTCTTTGTCTGAGAAACACAAACTTATGTCGTGGTTATTAAAATAAATAAATAATAAAAATATTATATTCAATATATTTAGCTAAATATAATATCTACTGTACTATAGTTTCCTACTTTGGAGTTTGGTAGTAAGCATTATATAATTTTTGAAATTTATTTGATTAGTCAAAGTTAATTCGCCCACTGATTTTATTCATGTAAAACCAATAAAGAAATTTGGCCAAAGTAACTCACATTAAATTTAGAGAGAAAAAAAAAAAAAAGAAGCGAAATTATCACTTTGAAGATGCACACTATTATTTATTATGGAGCGTTAACTTTATTGATTTATGATCTTTAATTGTAGTGAGACAACAATTATTTATAAAGGAAATTAAAGTTGACTTTATTTATGTGTTTTTTTCTGGTGGCAACCCTCTTATAACACTAGTGCTTCACAAATCAACATTTATGAGACAAAATTCTATTTAAAAATTTCAGATAAATTGACCAGTTTTGACTTACTAACTTAGGAATATAGAGAATTTGCAAGCTTAGAGGGTGATTGGCTAAAGTTTATTTAATTTTTTTTTTTAAGGAGGATCAACAGATTTCATCTGTACCTTCCGCGATGATTCGAACCCAGGACCTATGCCTAGGTAGGCGACGTCTTTTACCACTAGACTATCAATGTTTCGTCAGGGTGATTGACTATAATTAACTCCTCAAAGCATCTTATAAGATGTTTAAGAGTTTTTAAGTTCCTTAAAAATACTGTTTGGTAAAAATTTAAAAATATGATCTGATTTCATTCTAAAATAAGATGTTAGAAGCTTATAAACTTTATTCTAATAAGTAAGATATCTCAACTTATTTCTAAAATAAACTCTTATTTTTTATAAAAAAATTTAAATTGATTATTTAAATTACAAAGTTACCATTATTAACGTCTTCTAAATTCCACCATCTTATTAATCCAAATATTCAAACTACCTTAAAAAAAACATTTTATAAACTCTAAAAAATATAGAAAAAAATATATATAAACTCTTTAAACAAATTTAGCCACGCTCTCTTAATAAATCTAAATGGCCGGGGCTTCTTGTCCGTGCTTGAGGATTTTATTAATGAAATACATTATGAATAATATACACTATAAATAAATAAATATGCATATTTGCAAACTCCCTTGTTCCAATTGGAAGCTTTAGTTTCATTCTCTCTTGCAAATCTGCACGTGGGAGACTGCACACTCCCCTTCTTCCAATTGGAACATCTCTCTCTCTCTCTCTCTCTCTCTCTCTCTCTCTCTCTCTCTCTCTCCATCTCCAATTCATTTAATTAGTAAATGAAATGTGCACATAAAAACATGTACAAAAACACAACTGAAAAAAAAAGTATTACATACATTTCTATTTAACAATAAATTATCCTAAAGAAAAGAGGGTGTCCTAAAATAAAACAAATTAACATTTATAAGAAAAAAAAAAGAATGAAATATTGTATGAAATGTGATGACAAGTACTCAAATTACATGCAACACAACAATTTAAATATATATGATAGCAAATATTTCATCCACAAGCATGAGGCCAACATGACAAAAAGATAATATAACTCCTTTTTAGGTGATATCATCGAACATCTCTTAACTAATTAATCTAAAATGAAAAAAAAAAAAAACTTAAAAAGGGAATATGTTAGCACTAAAATGTGATAGTTCAATGACAAAAAAATATGTGTATTTCTCAGTACTTTACTCGAATTTTCCATATCCTTCAAGTGAGATATTTTTAAATGTATGGAAAGTCTTGGACTACCATCGACTAAATAATGTGTTTCACCCTATAAAATAAAAGGTATGGCTTGGTCAAAGTATATCCAATAGCTTTCCACTACTATTTTATATGCTTGACTTGCATCAAATATAACAATTTTGGATATGTACGAAAAAATTATCTTAATAATAAATAGTACCAAAATTAAATTGAGTAATTGAAATAAGAAAGATAAAACGAAATTAACATGATCAATTTAATAACACAAAAACTGATATCAGATATTTTTACGGATATAAACTCAAATATTTACATATATCAATTGAGTACCCATCTCAAAAAATTGAATTCATATATAAATGATCACCCAAAAACTCTACATTTTCAACAAATCCAAAATTGTCGTTCTCTAATAGAAACTAGGTGCAAAAGACTACACATTTTTTACACAGTTTCCAAGTCAAAATAGTATGTCTTTATAATTTATAGTTAATGTAATTTTTCCTAATTAAGTGTGCTATTCCTCTGAAAAACATTGTTCGCTCAACAACCATATTAGTGTCGTGTTTTAAGTCAACGGTAAACCATGAATGCGATTTTCCATTATGACATTCCATATTTGTGATCGTAGTTATTGTAAAATCGTATTACATATTTTATTATCTGAAATATTGGTTAATATAATTTATAACCTACAAAATAATATTTCACTTGTGTAAAAATGAATTTGGATTGTGGATAATAATATTCCGTTTTATGATGTTGTGATAGAAAACAATAGAAGATGAATTGAATTCATTAGATTAGAGCAGCCCCAACAGCTCGCTAGAATGGAGTTGGGCGCCACTTTATTTCTCCCAACAAGGCGCCACCATCAACGCTACTTTGGAGATATCAACAGTACAGTGCTACAAGTAGCACCAAACTATTTACTGCACTATCTTTACCTTTTTTTTTTTTTCTTTTCTAATTTCTTCAAGTTTTAATTAATATTTGTAATGATAATATTGCAAGTTTTTTTGACTATTTTTAGATAATAAAACTTTGAGATAACATTAATTTTTCGACATGGGATGTAATATAAAAAATTTAAATTGACACAAGTGATAATTATTTGAATAGCGTAGATGATAATATTAAAATTTAAATTAACACGTGTTGTCGTTTCTCACCATGAAAAATAAAATTCAATAAAAATGATAAAAAAGTTACAACAAATTACTAAATAAATTAAATTACATGAAAATACAACATAAAATAATTGAAAATTGATTAAAATACATGAAAATAAAACATAAAAATTACTGAAAAATAACAATAAACCTAATTATCACTACATAATATCTATTTCCCAAGCAATAAAATTAAGTTATCATTTTCTTTTCATTTTACATTAAGTTACATTAAATTAATCATATGATTTTTTATTTAATAAATTTAAAATGTAAAGGAATAGAAACTATATTAAATAATGTTAGTGTGTAAATATGTTAATCAATTATAACAAAAATTTAGAAATATAATTAATTATTCTAATAATTAAAAATATTATGAAAAATTCATTTTTAGTGTAAAATTTAGTGCAAATTGTGGAGATGAAATACTGTTTCAGCACTATTTTAATGCATATTCTACACTAAAGTAATGCTGACTGTTGTAGATGCTCTTAGAAAACTTGATTACAAAGTATTCAACTCATACATTATATATAGAAGAGTAAGCTGATTGTCTTAGCTAATCACTCTTCTAACTAACTGTAACAATTCATGAACAAAAACTATACTTAACAAGTTGTGACATAACAATATATCAATGCAATATATTCTATAATATGATGCAATATATGTTATATAAGTTTTTATGTATACTTGATGATAGTCAATGAAGTTGTGTAATGATCTTCTATTATATGGAACAATTTTATTTACTTTTTAGCCTAAATGAACCCAAACAGATTAGTCAGATTGATTAATATTATCTTAATGAATATGCATCATGAATAATTGAAGTAAGAGAATGTCATAAAATATTTAAGTTGGCATTAGTATATATAATTAATGAAGAGAAAAGACAAAACATGCAAAACTCATTTAGAATATTTTAAATCTATGGTCCGGCTAAGGCTGGCCTGCTCTATGCATATGCTACAAGGGAAAAATTCATTTTAAAATTCATTTTTTGGTGTTTTTAGGGACAGTGTTCGATTTTGATTTTATTAATTTTCGATATCAAGTTTAGTTTTATAATTGAAAATTTTATTTCATTTCAGTTTCTTTTTTACTGAAATTTTTATTTTTCGGTTAATTTCGGCAAGTGACACACTCGCCCCCAATTCATTATTTTCGATCACCTTATGAGCACATGGTTGTTTTTTTTATGCGCACATGGTTGTTTTTTTTCCATGTGAATTTTTTTTGGGTATTATTTTACTACTTAAAATTGTCAAATCATTGCCATATCATTTAATTGTATTAAAATAAAAATAAAATAATATAGAAAAATAAAAAAATCTGGACAAAAGAATTAAAAGAATCAAAAGTATTAAAACCCTAAGAGCATCTCCAACATTGTTGTATTCTCATCTAAATTTGCAAATTTTCATCTCCAATAGTGCTGTAAAAATTTGCTCTAATTTTCTGTTATCGTCAATCTTACACTAGGTTAACGCAAGGTGAAATCCTGCAGTATTCTTTAATGAATAATAATAGTTTTTTATTTGTTAGTTCTAATTTCTGAATAATTAAGAAGTGATTTATTATACTTACTAATATGTTTTGTTCATATTTTTGTTCTTTATATTTTTTAATTTTTAAATAATTTTCTGCATTGTTTTTAAATGGATTTGTTCAAAAAAATTAAATTTATTCCAAAATTTAGTTTATATTTAAAATATTTAGCTTCCAAATTATTTTTACATTTTCAAATAATAATTTTTAGATTTTTGAAACCATGTTTCAGATTATTTTAGAACAAATTCTAGTTTTTTTTAAAACAACTTTTAGATTAATTATATCTCTTTATTTGAAATAATTTTAAATAAATTACCAAATATTTTTATTAAGCTATTTTTTATTCAATTTATTGATATTTATATCTTTCAAAATTAATATTACATATATATTTGAATTACTTTTTAAATTTTATTTGTTGATTTTAAATTGTTAAACCTTGTTGTTATCATTAATTTTAAAATTTATTATTATTTTGATATTTTTATAATAGTTTTCAAACTTTTAAACATTTTATAACACCTCGTAAAATTATTTTTCAATTTTAAAACTATTTTCCACATTTATATATTAAAATTTTAAACTAATTTTCCATATTTTTAATTTTTGACATAATGTTTAAATTTCATTATTTTCAATTTTTAATCACATCATTAAAATATAATCACATCCTTAAAGTATATGATTACCAAAGTGAATATGTATGAAATTATGTTGGTGTATGGTGGTATGGTGCTAAATTTCTCCACAATTTATAGATATGGACAAATCTTGTTTAGTACTTTTCTTGCTCTTTTTTATTTTCTAAAAAATGTATTGAGTAAATTTAAAATTAGGATGTAAGAAAGTGAATTTTATTGGAATAGGGACCACAATTGAATTTTTAAATATTATTATCATAAAAAAAAAAAAACAAATGCATGATTACATATAAAATATTATTTTTTAGAGCCTACAAAAAAATAAAAAAAAAATATTTATACAATCATCAATTTGATGTGACATTTTTTGGAGGAAAAGTGGTCAATCAATAAAATTTGCAACATCTCTCATTTTATATATAGTATAAATGTGATTAAAAGAACAAATAAAAAGGCAAAAAACAAAAAAAGGCAAAAAAAATAAAATAAAATGCAGAAAAACAAGTGCGGCATGTTGTAGGACCCAGTTGTTGGATACCCGACGTGCCCAGTTAAGTGCGTGGACCTTACGCGTCCAATCAAACGTCGATTTGTTTTATTTTATTTTCGGCATTGATTCATCAAATTCAATCCATTCTCTCACCTTTGCATGGATCAAATCCAACTCCGCAATTCTACAAATCCATTTGATGTGGATTTAAATTCCATTTGTTGCTCCTATTGTGGGTGTTCTAAGTAGTTTTAGTATAGTATACTAAAAAAACAATTATCCATTAATATTAACTAGTATTTCTCCCGTGTGTTGCACATGTTGTCATATTTATTATTGAATTTTAATAATAATAATTTATATTAAATAAAGTTTGTTTATAATATTTTTCTCAAAACATTATCTCTCTCTAAATACGAAGATATGAGACAATGTGAATTTAGAAGAAATTTTCAACCTTTAAATGTTTAGCAAAATCTTATATTCTTTCATTTCTTAGTTTCATTATATCTAATGTTTATATATCATGTTTCTTTCTTCATTCTCTATGTATCTTTATTTTGTTGAAAATTCATTATTTTTTCTTCATTTCTTAATTTTACATTGATTTGAGAAATTAATGTATCTTCTCTTCATTTATTAACTTTATATAGATTATATAATAACTTCTAGAGTAAGATTGATCTTATAAATAAATATATATATATATATATATATAATTATATAGTAGCTTACCAAATAAGATATATACATATAATTATATAGTAGCTTACCAAGTAAGATTTACTATTTTATTTTATTTATTTTACTGACATGACATTTTTAGGCGGGAAAGTGGCATTCTTATAATTTTTGTCACCTTTCTTGCTTTAATATATAGTATAGATAACATGTAACATACCGATTTTTTTAACATTTTAGAAAAATGTAAACGTGGCAACTTAAAGGTTTTATATGTACGCAGAGGAAAAATGGAATAGACTTTTCTTTTTAAAATTTAAATCAAAGCCTTAATAAACAAAATTTTATGAGTGTGCAGTGGAAAATCATACATTAAATAAATAGATATTTCATGAATATGCAGCAAAAGACTTAACAATGAGTTTGACTAATTAATCATAGTTTCTCAAAACGAACTAACGTCAAAACAAATCATAATTAACAAACATGCATGGAAAATGTTTTCATAAAATCATGAGGAATAAATTAACTAAACTTCTTGAAACCAGCCTTCGCACATCCTTCTCACTCCATGTCAACGCATTTTATACTGAGAAGATAGATTTTATATAGGGGTGAACAAAATGATAAGTGTCGTTTTTCACGTATTTTTGCGTATGTTTATGTATTCATTTGAATATGTTTATATACGTTTTTATGGTGATTTCTAATATTATATTGTATAAGTTGCATTTGACGGGTTTGTGTTTAGTTTCATGATTTTGATGAGAAAAGTGCAAGTTTCAAGTGTAATTGATGATTAAGGAAGGAATAATAGAGAAACGAGTTAGAATAGGAGTTGAAATACGAGATCGCATGGAAGAACTGGTGTAGCACGACCGTGCCGTGTAGCACGACCGTGCGCTAGTATACAGAGAAGTGCTTGATGACGGGCACGACCGTGTCCGGGTGAACAGGAATTCGCAGAATTTGATTTTCTTGGATAATTTTCACCTTTTACTTCATTTGGAAGATTCCCAAAACAATATAAATACTCAACATGAAGAGAGAGAGAGGAGAGAGAGGAGAAAGAGAAGAGATAGATTCATAGAGAAAAACATGATAGTCTAAGAAGCAACGAGAGGATTTGAAGGAGAATTCAAGAGATCGAGGAATCGCGAGATCGTCATCTAATAGAGTTTTTTTATCTTTTCTTCTTTTGTTAGATCTGAGTAGATATGATATTTCCAATCTTGTCTATGAGTTTGTTTATCATCATGTCTAACTAATTTTCTAGGGTTTCTAGGGCTTGTTAGTAATTTGATTCAAATCTAGATGGATCTTTAATTTCAATTCAAAGTTCATGATTGTTTATCCTATTCGTGTGTTTATGAGTTGATTGCTTGTTTGGTTATTCGGCCGGTAATTGAGCATGTTTTAGTAATTAGATCAAAATTCGGGAGATGAGATTTAATTATGAAAGAATAAACACATGATACATAAAAAGACTTAGATCTGGAAATTAAGGAATTTATGTGATGAGAAATCAATCTTAGGTACTTTTGGGAGTTGTTATGTTTCAATCAGATTGAGTAGGGATACCTCTGGTGGCATAATAATCAACCGGTTAACTGACTCGGGAGAGCTGTTAATTCGACATATGTGATTGTTCATATAAGATGATTGATTAATGAACTTGAGTTGGTTAAAGTGATGTTTTGATGAGAATTGGATGAAAGCATGTCCTAGAACCTATCTTAGATATCTGTTATTCTTGAGTGAATTTATCTGCTTAATTACTTTTCTATTGAATTAATCTGCAATCGGTGTGATTTGATTTTCCTAGATAAAACTGAAAATTGAATTTGAATAATTAGTTAGTGTCTAAATAGTCAGTCTCTATGGGATCGACCTTACTCACCACTTCTACACCCTACACCGTACACTTGCGGGAGTAGCTAAAAGAAATTAGTGAACACAAAACACGAGCTAAGTGGAGATATGTTTGTCAAGATTAAATACACATGTAAACACAAGACAAATATCACAACATGCAAGGAATAAAACATTTCCTCTTGGCCAATATATTCTGAGCAGGCATACCCAAGAATCTAACTTTTGATCCTTAGACCTCTTGTATCCCTGACTAATTTTCATGCATAGATCATAGATCATAGCAAGTATCTCATGCATAGATCATAGATCATAGCAAACATTTTCATAAAATCTTTTTCTCATCACACATTGCATCAATTCATCAATTACATTCACAAAAAATATTTAATAACGACAAACACGAGTTAGAAATTTCCAACTTAAAAGTTGAAAACCTTTAATGAAATGAATGTGTATACAAGCCTATATTTTGTGATTCACACCTTCTTGTCATCTAACCATAGAAAAGACGTCATATACCTTTACTCAGTCTAATTACCACTTGAAACTTCTAGGAATTAATTTTAAATTATATTAAGGCCTTAAAAGGACTAAAATATAATTTGGGACTGATCTGAAAATTAATATAAAGATTATGGGATTAAATTGAAAATTTTAGAAAGTTGGATCACTTGGATCATCTACATTTTTCTCTCTCCATTTCTCTCCCCACACTTCCACCTTACACCTTATGTAACTTGTTGCCCCCAAACTCTTTTTTCTTTTTTTTTCTCTTTTTTTTTTCTCTCTCCTTCTACTTAAATTTTATTTAATATTATTTAATTTAATTTCACTTTTTACTTCTTTTCCATATGATCCCTCTTATTAGACTCTCTCTCTTTGAAACTCTTTATTTATCTATTTATTTATTTAATGATTACCTACCTTTACTGTTTCTCCCTTCTCTTGTTTGTCTCCTTGATTCTTCTTCTTTTTCTTTTTATTTCTTATTCACCATTTTTCTACACTTCCATTTCAACAAAATAATTAAAAGATCTAATTAATAGGTTTATATTGTCGAAGAATTATAAAATTTACTTTCTTAAATTAATTGGTTTCAATCAAAAATCTAACTCAAAGTCAAAAATATAATCAAGGATTAAGAAAAATGTAACTTGAAAGATGACATAGAAGTAAGGAGAGAAAAAGCACGTACCTTTTCAAGTGAGTTTGAGAATCCTAAAACCCAGTTTCTTCTATTTATATGATTAAGATTTAGATAACCTAAATTAAAAGAGATGAGCGGAGCCTATTTAGTTACATGGACCATGAAATACACAATAGATGGAGTTAAACTTTATTTCTAATTATGTAGCCCAAAATCAACTCAAATATTAATTAAAATTAAAATTAAAATTTAATATTTTTTTAATAAATCTTGAAATTTTGGGATATTACATAACATGGTCGTAATCCATACGTGACCATGTTTTAAGCTTAATATGATGCTACAATCAATTATTATCCTAACAAAGAGAATGTGTCTTGAATTATTTTTGTTTTTTAAAGATGATTTCAATAGATTTTATTTTATTATATAGATATTGGAATTTCTCTTCCGAAAATTCTTTTCCCAAATTCAAATTAATCAAATCCAACCATTTTTTATTCTTGCTCAAGATGGTACTCCTCTTTGCTCTTCGTAATTTTTGTATGATTATTATTCTTCTCATAATTGTGGTCACTTCTCTACCTAATCGAAGAAGATAAGTTGCAGAAAAGATATGGATAAGATACATTAAAAGTGATTTTATTAATTTACTAAAATATATTAGTTGTATTTATTTAAATAAAGGTATACCTCATTGTATTGAAATATAGAAAGATATTACTTGTATCACATAAAAGTATTATTGTATTTACATAAATGTATCAACTATTTAAACACCCTTTTATCTATTCATCAAATTTATCATCCTAAGATTGTCATTTAAAAATGAACAGTTTGTTACAAGAGTATGAAGAAACAAAACTCCAGTTGTATTCAACTCGATTAAAGCTCATTCAAATCCAATCCAATTACAGACCTAGTAACATACTTCAATAATAATAATAATAATAAAAAGAGAGGTAAGTCACGTCAAGCTTTCTATCAATACTCAGAGTTCTCTACAGCTAATGGAAGAAAAGAGCACAAGGAGACAAAGCAGATTTACAAAGTGTAAAGATGTATGTATATGTGTATATATATGCAATTATACAAGTGAAAGAAAGCCAACTCAAAATCAACCAACAAACTGTTTCTTTTATTCTTTGTAAAGCAAAAATGAAACAGAATAGTACAGAACCTGCTACCAAAAATAAGAATAGATTCAGGCTATCCTCTGTAAGAAACAAGCATGAGTCCTTTGCCATTTAAACAGGGCACGAGAGAATCATAATGGAATCATCTGCGATTGAATCTGTAAACTCGGCTCCTGTAAAAACACGACATATTATGTGAAAGGTAGATTGTAAGAGCGTAACTCACCAAGTGATGAGGATCACTACGACTATGTTATAAATCGATACAGTGTAACAATACGGCAGCTAAAGGCATTGAATGTGTGTGTGTGTGTGGATTAATGATAAGTGAACGAGACGAACACCAAGTGAAAACCACCGAGTGTAGCTTTCACATCAACATCTAAACAAAAATCTCAAACACTGCAACGAGCCTCATCCATAAAAATGAAAGGGCAGTGAAAGGATACAGTTTACGAGCAGAAATTGTTCATCACAAGGTGCTTGGTTCAAATGTTTGTGCCATATGCTTGAACTTTGAATAGATTAAATAGTAAATAGTTGAAAATTCAGATTTAACATTACCTCATTAGAAGGATACCATCTCGATCACAAGCTTCTATATTGAAACAATGGATACAGTGTCTTCATCCTCCTATAACAATTAACTTCTACACAGAAAATCTATTCACCAGCTTCAGAGTCAAAATTTTGTGCCAGGAATTCATCAAGTTGCCCCCAGTTATGCGGACTAGATTTACTCGAATTATCAGAAGGTAACGATCTGATGCATCCAAGTACATGCTGGACCTCACAACGAAGACTGCAACAGCATAGTATAGATGATTAAATTGCTAAACCCACCCAAAAAAAATTATCAATTTATTTGGTTTCCCTTAAAATGGAAGGAATATTCTAAAGGAATACATAGGCGAGTTTGACAGATGTTATATTTTGTCAGATGTAATGTAAATTATGAGATACTCATTTACTGAAGACTTAACCCTGGTTTGTACTGAAGATTAAATTGTGAAACCCACCCAAAAAAATGTATCAATTTATTTGTTTTCCCTTAAAATGAAAGGAATATTCTACAGGAATACATAGGTGCGTTTGACAGATGCTATACTTTGTCAGATGTAATGTAAATTATGAGATACTCATTTACTGAAGACTTAACCCTGGTTTGTACTGTTTTTGAATTTAAAAATGCAAACATGGACAATAATATCTTTCATTTACTTCCAAAGTACTATATTCAAGTAATAACACATCCAAAAATGAAACTTCCCATAATAAAGATAAATGAGAGCATAGATTATAAATTAGACATGCAAAAATAGGTATCGAAACTTTTTTACCCTTTACTAATAATAACTGATAAAATTATACCAGTACCTTTGTTTTGCTTGTGGAGTGCTTATCTCTAACTTTGAAAACGCATCAGTAATTTGGGAGTGCAAAATTATAACCACTTGCCTGTAGAAGCATGCAAAGTAGCAGTCAGATAGCAGCATAAACACACTAATTTTCTGAGTGATTTAACTTTTTTAGTCTACTCCAACATGTTAACACAACAATAACATGGGTCCCCCCTATCAACAACTTCTCCTCAACAATTTTAAGGAAAAGTTATGCTGCTAACGAGCAATCTAAAGTGAAAAGTGGAAGACAATCTTAAGAGGAGAAATATACCTAGGCTATATTAAATGTTCGGAAAGCAACAATGACAAAAAAGATAAAAAATCACACTAAATTCTATTCAATCTCTCTGCTATTTCTATGTTGAACTGGGATTGTGCTATTCAATATACAGTAAAAACTCTCTATAGTAATACTCTATATAGGAATAAACTCCCTATAGTAATAAAAAGTTCAAGTCCCAACTTGGGACTAGTTATAAATAAGAATAAACTCCACATTGTCATAAGTCATACATTTTTCAAGTCCCGTCTTAAGGATTTATACCTTTATATAGGAATAAATGATTAATATATTATATTAATTTATATTATAAAAATATACATTTTGTTTGATGTGTAGTACAAGAAGTATAACCCAAAATTTATACACATATATGGTCAAAGTTTATAGTCCCTAGATTCATTTTTTGATTTAACTCAAGTGTATGTATTTAAATTGTCAAAGCTTATAGTCCCTAGATTCATTTTTTGATTTAACTCAAGTGTATGTATTTAAATTTCTTAGTCAAAACTATTAAATTAGTTACATGAACTTGTGAGATAGATAATATACAATGTATATGTTATTTTTATATTTATATTATTTTTTATACGAAAAAATTATTTTTTTTTGTAAAACTCTATATAAGAATAACTCCGTATAGTAATATTTTTTCCCGGTCCCAACAATATGACTGTATGGAGTTTTTACTGTAGAAGGAAGTATAAAACTCTGATCCAAAGCAGTTTATTTGATGAAAACTCTTTCTAGAACTCTGGATTTACTATTGGAAATAGCCAAGCCTATAGAGACAGCTGCATGCATGTGCAAGTCAAGTGTTTGCATGCATGATAATAAATATAACAAAAACTGCAGCAACATATATATATATATATATATATATATATATATATTACGAAAGAGAAGCCCAGTACAACTTGAGTTATGGTGATGGATATTACCCAAAAATAGATTGAACATCCTCTTCATGCAGATGTTTAGATAATGTACGTAGAAGATATCCAACCTCCTGTGACAATAAGTGACAAGCATTAGTGAAAAGAAACATGTTCTGTACAGGAGCAGAATGAACAACAAACACAACCCTAAACAAAACATTTCTGAGAGACCTGCTAATGTTACTTTTCACTGGATCAAAAATTGCGGAAATATATCACAGTAGGATGATAAAAGTACAATTGCAGCCATTAAAAGATCTCGCCTAATAAATCATGCAGATCAAAGACAGACTTTTTCTTCAACACTCATATCGAGCATCGAAACCAACTTCATACCTTGGTAAGATTTCGAGCAAACTGACTAGGCTGTGTATCAATCTCCTCAGATCTATTCCAACCCTCAACAATTTGTGGCAAGCTACGTAAATGTACAAACAATCTTTCTCTCATTATCTGAACCAGCTTGGAATGAATCTCATCGCGGTGGTTTTTATAATCCTGATATTATGTAAACAAACACAAGTTGTCATAAAGCATATAAAGA
Source organism: Scutellaria minor (assembly GCA_954870855.1). Lineage (NCBI taxonomy): Eukaryota > Viridiplantae > Streptophyta > Magnoliopsida > Lamiales > Lamiaceae > Scutellaria > Scutellaria minor. The sequence goes on from OX940727.1 coordinate 31,939,442, forward strand.
AGAAAAGCAGGCATCATGCCAATACTTGTGAACACAAAAGAAAAATATCTAAATGTCTCTTACAGTTGCTACTCGGTCGATCTCTGACTGCAATAGCATTTTATAAGTCTGAGGTACTTTGAACAAGAGAATCCTCCTAATTTCTTAATAAATCCATAAAGAAGATCAAGTAATTAGATTGGCCAACATAATTTTTAATCACATGGAGAAAGGTTGTAACAAACATATATACTAATTCCAACAAGCAACAGTTATAATACATCCAGCACAAAATCATACCATATTTCAGCTACTAAAACAGAATAGTTTCTACATCATTACAAAAGATAACAAATAAAAGTTGCAGATTCAAAAAAACAAAGATGGATATAAAGCCTATTTATATTTGTTGTCTACAGTAATTATTCAAGCACATGAACATAGATAAAACATATTGATATTCTTGACCATGTGCACTGGTGAGGCTTTTCAGCTATTTAATACTAAATATGGGGTTATCTTTTTTTCTTCTGTCCAAACAATGATCAGATTGAAATGGCATTAAAACTTACAAAAGCATGCTAGTAACTATTAACTAACAGCATTTCATGGCCACTTACCAGGTATGATGGCATACGTGAAACTTATCACCTGACTTGCCATAGCCAAATGTCTAGCAGTAATTGATCTCAAACCAGACACCTGCACCCAATTAGAGTTGACAAGGGGGAAATTGATATTACCAGTTAGGAAGTTCAAAAATAGAAATCAAATCAGATAGAAGGTAAAAGTATTTATACATGTACACAGAGGTATTGAAACATACATTTCAACACACAATGATTAATTTTTTCACTAGAGTAAAAAGGTTGATTGAAGAAATAATGCCACTTCAATCTTCATATTTATTTATGCTCTCTAAAGACAAATTCAAATTACATCAAACACAGACAAAAACTCCATATATGCTTTTTAGCAGTCCCAAGAGTTCCAAAACTTGTAATTTTGATTTACATAACTTGCAACTCATCAAAAAGGCAGTAGCATGCAACCAAAACCTATGTGTAATGCTGTGGTATAAAGATTGGGTACTTCGAAAGTCAAATGGTAAATCAAATTCAGAACTGTACTTACAAAAAACATTACCTGTAAAGCATTTGCTCCAAGAACAAGATGAGCGGTCCTTGAATTAAATAATTTCAAGAGCTCAGCAACACGATGAACTACTTCCGCAGATAATGTGGGCAAACAGTTATTCATATCTATGTATTCTGAGATCATCTTCACCAAGTACAGTCCACTGAAGCAGCAAAGAAAAAACAAATAAATCTAATCTCTGTGATACCAAGAAACTTATAGATCTGTCACAATAGAAAATATTTGTATTGGAGATGTTAATGTGATAGACTGAGGAAAATCTCAAAAGAATAAATCAATATTCAGCCAAAATTGCCATTGTGTTCTAACAGTAAAACATTTCAATCTAATCTCCAAGGTCAAGAATCTAATTCCATAACCAGTGAAGTTTCTTATGAATTAACTTGCAAGATGTTTCTGAAAGAAGTTCTGGTAAATGCCTTCATTTTTGACAAATCCAATATCCAAACTTGCTGGACCCCTATTAACCACCTTTTCAGTTCATTCCTTTTCGTTCTTACTCCCCCCCCCCCCCCTTGCTGATTAGACACATACACTCAATAAAACTTAGTCACCATTCCCGGGAAACAGCTCTGAGATTCAGATATTGCCAAACTATCTACACTCAAGTATTCACACAGATTATAGACAAACTTCAGTAAACTTGCTGCACATGAATGTAGCAGTGAGGAATTTCACACAGATCACATTTAGTTAGCTGAGATAACTTAAGTGGAGAGTTTCAGAATGAAGATCAGAATAATGAAAGGAAATTTGTTCAGGAAGATTTGAAGTCTAGCATTAAATCATTGCACATATAATTTAAATTTAAATAGAGAACCAGGTCCTCAAATGTCCGCTCGACAACTGCTACTTCATAAATCCACATTGCCTACCTTTTAGTTGTGTTGTGATCAGGAAAAAAAGATAAACATGACATGACACCAAAAAAAGCATAAGTAATCATAGCTTCTTACCAGTTCACCATGTGATATCCAACACCTCTAAAATAAAGCATTCGAAGGGCAGATTTTCCACGCTCCTTCATGCTCGCACTGTTTCCATGAGACGAAGTACTAACATCGGAATTGCTGTTCTCAGCTGGCACACTCAAGCGTGATGAATCAGTATTTGGAACATGATCTACATGTGTCCCATTAGAATCAGGTTGTTCAATATGTTGAGATGAATTTGATGGACCAGCATCTGGCATGGAAGAACCATCACTGCTCGAAACTACTTCATTAGAACTTGCAGTATCATCAGAAGCTGCTCCACTCTGTTCAGCAGTCACAGACTCTGATGAACACAGCAAATTGACAATGCTCTGAAACTCCTCTGGCACATCTATCTCAGCCCAATTTTCTTGGTCAAGGAGAGCCCTCATCTTAGACATCTGTGATAACCAGCATAAAAGTTAGTTAGTCTGACTCATGAGCACGAGCCTGCCAAATGCCAGAAATTGGCACAAATGGAAACTAACTCGAGATTCATGCTGGAATTCAATGAAGGATTTAGCTTGTGATTGCAGCGTTCCACGAATGCTATATCCCAACCTTCCACCAATCTGTTCACATCAGCATAATATTTATATCATACCCAAATAATAGACCTCTCTTGCGTAGAATGCATGAAACTATTATAGATAGCACATACCTTCTCTGTTGAACTAATAAATTCCTGGCTAATGTTGTAAACACCGAGAAATTCCTGAAGTTTAAGTTTTGGATGAATTTGAGAACGGATTCCAACAATTTTTGCCCATCTTCCATGAGCAGCATCACAAGCAGCAAAAAGAGCTTCTGCATTCTCTCTTAAAATATCAGCTCTGTCAAAAGAAAGAAAGAGAATCTCAAAAGTCCTTCGTGTTTCAAATGTTCCCAGAGAACAAACAACTCCAGAAATCTTTGAATTCACATAGTTACCCCAGTTTTGCAACAGAAATTTGTTAATTAAAAATAACTAAAATAATTAAAAAGAACAAATAATATCTGAGATCAAATTCAAGAACAACAAAACAACCAAGGAGCACTAGTCTTTGATAGAAACTCCAATGGTCTGATAGAGTAAAGATTATATCCTTGTCATATTACTTCATCCCAAAATCTTATTCAAACAGAACAACAAACCAACTCGGCAATGATTCAGTAACTGATTTACATGAGGGAGATGAAACTATGGCTGGAATGTTAACTACGGGCTTATTTGAGCAGAAGCTCAAACTCAGTTCATAAATTTGTCTGGCTCAACTATAAGTGCACCAAACAAATGTCAATCATGTAGAGCTGGCTCAATTATGTAGCATATATTTCCCTCGAAAACCTCAGCATTTTTCTTCCTTCATCCCCCAAGAAACTATTCCTGTCCTAGGATGCAGTCAAACCTAGCTAAAGAAAGGGAAACTTTGCTTATGTTTTAATTTACAGAATCAGAAAGAACCACATTACAGCCAGCCCCTAAGAAAAAACACATGCTCCCAAACAACACAGGAGAAGGGAAGAACATTTCACCGGAAATTTCTTGAAAGATTTGGATTTGCAGCATCATATCCTCTCCCCTGGATAGAAACTGTTCTGGTAGCAATTTGGGAAGATTGTGGAGAGAATGAATGGCCATCTGTCTCTTGAGCTGTATCTGGCGCTGCTGCACCATGTGCAATGGCAGCAGCAACCGAAGCAGCAGCATAGTGACCATTAAGATTGCCCATGATCCACTCAATCGCTCTTTTGACTTCAGAGGCCCGCAATAAGTGAGTCTGCATTCACTAAAAGAAAATAATCAAGTTATGCCATGCTAGTATCAGGACTAATAATAGTCTGCCAGGACTGAAGATAGGATGCGTGTCCAGGCACACAATTACGAGCAGAAAGTGACATAGGCCTCACTAGGTTAAGTGTGCCATCAAAAGAACATTCCTGAACCTAACTTATCCATCAAAAACTTCAGTTATTGAGTACTTCATTTGTGTTATACTTTACACTTCGACCTTGAACAGCAAGACCATACCTCCAATAGGAATTTCAAGAGCCCTTATGGAGTTCAACTAGCAATATAAAGACACAAGAAGGCTGCATGGCATTCACAAATACTAGGGAGAAATACCAAGTCTTTAACATTTAGAAGTCAGCACCGGGGGGGGGGGGGGGGGGGGGGAGAATATTTGAGACTGGATTCTTTCATTGACAATACACAAAGAACCAAAAAATATAAAGCAGTGCATAGGTAGGAGAAAACTTACACCACCAATTTTACCAAGTTAAGGTTAATAAATTCACAATTTTACCCAGCTTTGGTAGTTAGGAAATTAAACACCTAGTTACCTATAGATCAGGCAGGTAGCAGAACTTATCATATTAAACAAAACAGAGAAATTCACACTAACAGATATCGTCCTTTAAAACATTCCACATGTTTACTTCGATCAATATATGCATTTTCAAGTTTAATATAGAAGAAGTAACAAAAATTGCCAAGCATACATTACCTGCACTATCTTGAATATTTCCTCCAAAAGTTTCACAAAACTATCAGGTGACAGACTTTTCAACTTACTTCCAAGTGATGAGCCCCCACCTGAATCAGAATAATAGAATGAGAAAAACTTTGACAGAAAAAATTCCCTCAATGATTATCAAAGAAAATATTGTGTGTGAAATGGTCAAATTAAAACAAAAGATGTCTTTCAGCAGAAATTAAATATACATGAAAGGCAGAGAACCCACCGTCACTATCCACAATCCCCTCCCCAGAAATAGAATCTGACTCTAGAGGCATATTCAAAACTGTTATCTTGACAGAAGTCTTTATATCAGAAGCAAGTGTATCTCGGTATAATCTCAACACAGCGGGTAATTTGCCCTGAAAGCAACAATTCAGTCACAAGACAACACTTGAATCCACAATCATGAATTTTTTCAAGAAATTATCAACTCACACACTGAAGTGAAAGCCAATAAAACTTTGTCTGTTCTACAAAAATATTAATAGATGGGAAATCCATTAACAAACTTATGCACATATATACCATGATAGACTGTTCAATAAAGGCAAAATAAACCAACACGTCCTCAAGAAACTACCGGTAAAGGCAAGGCCAGCCAATTCTAGTATTTGGTACTCCGGTAACACATTTTAACCAGAAAATTGTATGCCTCATCCAATTAGGAATATAATCTAATCGATTATTTGAAAACAATCAGTATTTGACTAATTGATTATTTCCTTATCTATTTCCTTTAGTTTTTGATTTTCCTTGAGTTTAGGCATGACTGGTAGGGTAGAGTAAGCATGATGGCTATTAAAAAAAGGGCAAAGGCAGAAGAGAGATCAGGCTTGTATTTTGCTTGTTTGGCCTTGCACTGGACATATCATCAGTAACTATTGGTCTACAGGGAGTGATCCCACAATTGTTCTCTATATATTTACTTTTCAGGATCATAAATCAATTATAATATTTTATCCCATAATATAAATATTTCTAGATTGCTCTTTACTCTATCAAAATCTATTTAGATATAGTTACAAGCTAGTCATATACAAGAATGCTGATAACATTCAAAGAAAAATGCAGTGTTGTTCCTAAATCATAAAGTAGCAATCTTTACATTATATGTAAATTCTTTTACACTTCACCACCAATTATGCATTAGTGTACATAATTTTTTAACAATTAGTAACCGGCAGAGTAATATGAACAATACACACAAAAGAAACCATTGTTTAAACATTGCCCAAAAAGAAAGATATTGATCAGTTCAATAGATTAGGAACACACTGACTTACTGTTCTAAGCAAACCAATGATAAGGGGGAGAAGCTGATCTTGAAAATTAGATGTTCTTTCTTCCTCCAGTCTAACCTGCAGTATTTGAATGCCGGTTTTCAGAGAAGAGCCACTATCTGAAAATGTATAATAAAAAACCAGCAAACAGAAAGAATATGAAAGCATATATTGTATGACAGTTATAGGTGAAAATGAACAAAGCGCACAATGTAATAAAACTGGCAAGGTACAGTAACATTTATAAGAGAACGTCTCACTTAAACATAAGCAAAGTCATGAGACGAAAAAATTAACTGAATCAAGTCCAGCCACTTTGGACGAAGAAGAAAGTTAAAGTAATACAAAATCAAATTAAATGGAATAAAGATAAAAGATAATTATGCTAGAAAGGAGGAGGTGATTTACAAGTTTTAAAATTCACAGTAGGTTTAACAATTCATGGGTAGAGAACAAGTTAAATGTTATAAGCTGCTAGTAGTTCACAACAAAAACCAAACCTGTTTCTTGCACTTGGCAGGGTCTGTAAACAGCATGGTCAGGGAATATGGTTAAGTAATCATTATCTTGGTTGGCATAGAGACTAACAGTAAATAATACTATACATTCATTCTTAATAGCTAATCCATTCTCTGTACATCAATGTTGGATTTCATAAATCTAAACACTTGTCATGCAAGACATGACTTGAACTATATGCATAAATTAAATATATGAGGTTCAAATGTAAGCTTCCCAGCAAAATGGATTCACAAATCATCCAGAACATATTCCTATTAATTTAACAGGGTATGGCAACGCAATATATATAAAGATTCCTGCTCGCTAAACATCCTGATATGGAAAGAGAAAAAAAAAAACAGGATGCTGAATAAAAGGTTGCAAACAATTGGCACCCATAAAAGGGGTGTATAGGTCTCAACATAAACACACATATGACATAAAGCTTACTTCCTCATATCTTCCATTAGAGGTGAAGGTAGACATTGTTATTGATGAATCCATACTTCCAATACCGCGCAAAGATGCACGAATAAATTCTGCTGAAAGAATGCTACAAGAATGAATATGATAAGTCAAAATATCAAGTTAACATCACATTGCAACTATAATCAAACATATGGTGGATATAAAAAGTACACTATATAGAGATTGCACTGCGATGATAAGAAACGTCAGACAAGGACATACATAAAGAAAAGAAAAGGGTATCTTAGCCATAAACTAATGCAAGAATAAGAACCTGTTATCAGCACCTATCTCAAAACAAGAATAGACTAACCTGTTAACTGAATCTACTGAAGATGTTACATGGTCACGAAGATGGCGAAAGCAATGCAAACCAATCAACTCATCTCCATCCTATTAAAGACATGAATCATTTATCACAAAGGCAAATTTATTATGTCACAAAAAGAAAAAAAAGAAAAGAATAAAGGCAGCTTAAAATATTTAAGAAAAGTCTAAGCTAAATAATCGAAGAATGTTGCTTCAACAATTTTAACTCCCAACAGAGCAGATTGTACTCGGTGAAATAAGTTGATGAATAAATGAAAGACATAAAGCAAGCATGACGATCACTAAAAGGAAAGTTGTTTCAGATTCTAAACATTGCAATGAAGATTCAGCTTTGATTCTAGTATGTTTGACCAATTTAATACACTCACAGAAACACACGCGCGCGCGCGCACACACACACACACACATATATATATATATATATATATATATCTCTCTCTCTCTCTGTGTATATATATATGTGTGTGTGTGTGTGTGTGTGTGTGCGTGTGTGTGTAGAGACAAAATTACAGATCAACTATGGAGAAAGCTTTCAATTCTGAAAGGCAATCAATCAAGAAATCAAATGCAGGCCATAAGGAAAACTAGAGGCTAAGCTTCAATTATGATATTACTCAATTCAAATATTATAGAATGAAATACACGCATAAAAATGGTATATCATGAAATAATTAGTCTGAAATAGTACCTCTAAAATCTAAATCCTGCTTAGACACAAAAAGATAAATATTGGAGAATGAACCAAAATGTTAAAGAATTAAGACAAAAATGTACCAGTAGCTATGACGTACCAATATATGTTGCAGGTCATCAATGATATCTAAAGCTCCAAGACAATCTGCAGATGCAACAAGCTGCAAATAATAGGTGATAAAAATGGTAAATCAACAAGGACTTGTGTACTTTCCTAGCTACAAATGAGAAAATTAAACTCAACATTTTCCATTTACTGAACATTATTTTGTGTTATTTTCTAAATTTTTTTTATTCAACTAAACAATTATATGAATTTGTTGACACTTCTGAACTTCAGTTCCATTCATTATTTTCAGCATTGTATGATTGTATCTTAGTGCACTTTGAACATTTTACATCTCCACTGCAATGGTCTAGCATGAGGTAAAATAATTTGCATCTGGAGCTGTTCTATAAGACCTTTACACCAATCACAAATTCAAGAGAGTTGGTAACAGTTCACAAGAGACTATCATTGTAGTTCAATTATGACCTAGACCACCCAGGGTATGAGTAATAGATTCAATATCTTCAGATAGTATGTATGTTCTGGTGGTTGGATCTCACACTGCAGGTGAATCTAGGAACTCTGCTCACTGTAATTTGAGTGAGATTATTGAGTTATACTTTGGTTAGCCTTAATTGCGATTGTTAGAGCCAATGCAGAGGCAACTCATCCACCATCCACAAAGTACAAGCCACAACCTTCTATAGTGTATACTGCTCGTCAATGAATATGGAGATTCTCAAGTAAATTTCAAAGTGAAAAGTTACAAATAGATCATGCATCTTGTAAAAGATATTCAGCTCCATTGCTGCCAGCTTAAACATATATCTGGCCATCAATAATAATACATAAAAGCACCTAGCATAAATGATAACGGCCATCAACACTGAAAAGAATTAATTAGATATGTTAGAACATGGATTAATCACTACTGTGTACAGCAACAAGTCATCCAGACGGGTCTTGACATATTACTAGGATCATACCATCCTTTTCATACTCATATCCCAAATTATGACTTATATTCTAGAGTCCCAAATTAAGATTTTATTTTCTACAGAAATTTTTTCTCTCACATAAACACTCTCACCTAAAGTACCACAAACTTCCAACTACTGCTTTCGAAACCAATTCCTTTAACACACTCAAGACTTGAACTTTATCAACTCTTATAAAAGGCTATTAGTTTAGATTGTCAAATGCGACAGAGAAACAGAAAGAAGACTTACTAACTGAAGAGTGGAGAGAGCCTGATTGACTGATAGCATGAGCCTTAACTTGTTCTGCAATGTGATTAAATCTCCACGATTCATGCTCAGCTCCTGTACTTTCCTAGCCGAACCCACCAAATCAGAGTCCAAAAGCCTGATCGTCTCCTTCAACTCGCGAACCCTCTCACACCCTTGGACAATCATCCCATTCAAATCCTCCAACTGCACCTGTGCCTCAAAAAACGAGCTGGAACGCAACGAAATCTCCCTCACCAAATGCAACTCCACCACATCCAAATACTGCGACAATCTCTCCTGCAATGCAACATTCTCCGACATTGTTCTGAACGGGCACGCAGCTCTGAACGTGGCGCCATCCTCCAATCGGAAATCCTCTTTAAAATACAAGGCCGGTACCTCCCTTAAGCACGCAACTAATGCCTCCCCGGCCGAGCCACCACTGAAAAGACCGCCCTGGCCCTCGTGATCCCTATCGTGCTGCCTGAGAATGTCGACGAAGTGAGAGTGAGATTCCGAGATGGAGGAGATGTAAGGCAGGAAATCGGATCGTGTGAGCTCAGATCCAGGTTTGGGCGCGGAAGGCAAAGGCGCGAATTCAGGTACAGGAACAGAAGTGGAGGAGGACCACCAGCCGACGACGGAGGAGGAAGGATTAGGGTTGTTGAGAATTGAGGAGAAGCTCTGGCTGCTGGCATCAACAATCGATTTTGACAATGAGGATGCCGAAGTGTAGCTAGAGGGTTTCTTGGAGTTTCCGATCGGTGAATCCGGTGACCTTCCCGGCGATTGGGAAGGCGGCGAATCCATCGCTGTTCAAGATCTGTGCGTGAACGAAAATTCTATGAATTGAGCATGTAAAAGAGAGAATAAATTCTCAAAACCCAGGAAGAATCTAAGATTCTGGAGAGAAAGGAGGTGTGATGTTGATTCTAGAGAGAGAGTGGAGATCGGAAACAATGGAGAAATTCTTAGTAGTATGTTGAAGAAGTGGATGCCTGAGATGGATCTGGGACGAGATGAGAGAGATGAACCGGGCCGGGCGGTTTGGTCCTGAACCGGCCCCGCCATTTCATTTTACGGGTGTTTATAATTAAAAAATTCTGATATAAAAATATTTCTGAATATTGCGTAATGAGCCCATCAGAATTTTTAGGCTGTATTTTCTTTATTTTATTTCACCCGATAAGTTTTCACAAATATATATTATGCCCCTACTCTTTTATTTAACTAGTTATATAGTCTTATAGATAGATATTTCTTTTTTAAAAAAGACTAGTTATAGATAGAGTCGAGTGAAGTCAAGTAAATAAATTGCAAGTGGTCTCTTGTACAACCGTCTCATGTGCACGATTGTGTTTCGATGCATGGTCGACTGTACCCACACAAAAAAAAACACATTTATAGTCCTAAAAGACATATTTATAATTGAAAATCACATATTTGTGTGACGCAGGATCGACTGTGTCCCGGGGCATGACCGTGCGTCACACATGACGTTGTATAGTCACGCACGGTTGAACCGTGCCCCATGGCACGATCATGAGCGATAAAAAAAATCACACATTTAGAGTTGAAAATCACATATTTAGAGGCGAAAAAGAAATACTTATATATTATTGTGGCGCACGTACCCCAAAGCACGACCGTGCATGGTTCCATTACACATGAGACGATTGCATGCGAGTTTTTATGATAAATTGCGACGAGTTTTTGTGATAAATTGCAAGGTTTGAGCTTGAAATTAAAAACTCAAGGATCAAATCTAATTTACTTATGTTTTATGTTCTAATTTCTAACTCAATATTATGGTAAACTCTATAAATCGATTTGATTTGATTAATTATATAAAAAAATAATTTTTTATTTAAAGGCTAGATTATATTATATATTAATAATAAATTAAATATATTTAGCTCAATAAGACTAACAAGTCATTAACTCAAATAATGTTAAGCTCAAATTCACCTGAGTTTGAGCTTACAACTCAACTTGATATCGTCAAGCTTTTATGGTCTTACTAACTTGTGCAAAAATTAAGAGTTGCAAATTTAGAACTATCAATATGGGTCGGTGGAACGTGACAGGGTGGGATGAGATTTTTTATGACGGGTTTTAAAATCTTTATCCAACTCAATCCATACCGCAGATTAGGCGGGGCAACCCACCAAATCTTTTTTTATTTTTTCAAAGGAAAAATATTATATATGTTACGTAGATATACATTTACTAAAATATATATATATTCAATTACATATAATATATGAAAATAAAGTTTTAAAAATAAATTTTCACAAAATTTTCTTCATTTTTATATATAAATGATTCATATCAATATTTTTGTAAATCATTACTTGTACTAGGTAAGATTTTTCATAATTATTATTCATTTTTTATCTATATTTTTTATAAAAAAATATTTAAAAAAATTAAAAAAAATATATAAAAAATAAATATTGCTCAACCCACCGTAGGCCAAACCCACTTAGACTCACTTTTTTGAGAGCCTATAATTACTCAACCCAACCCTCCATTTTAGCGGTGCGAGACGGGCCAATCCAATGGTCCTAGCCCATTTTGATTGCTCTAGGTGCAATCGATCATGTGTTACTAAATATATTTTCTTTTAGTTTATTTAAATTTTAATTGATTCCATAAAAAAATATGTTAACATATGGTTTAGGTTAAGTATAAGAAGAACCATGAGTATTGCATCACTTTATAAATTTAAAATAAACTTTAAACACAATCGAGAGTATTAAAAAATGCCTCTCAATAATTCCAAAACAACACCAAAGTTGAATTGCAGGTGGAAATATTAGGATGTTCTTCATCATCGGATTCTCCACGATTTAATTAGTACTAAATCAGATTTAATATTTGAGGTACAAAGTATGTGGAATCAAATCAAATGAATATAATCAAATTTATTCAAAGTTCTATTGAATTTCAAATTATTATAATCAAATTTAAATAAATATTAATCGAACTAAATACAAATTTGGCTGAAGTATCTTAATTTTTCTACATGTTTTAATATATTTTAAATAATAAATTTTGTGTCAATCACACAAATTAGTTTTTCTCGTGTATTTTAAAATCTACCTAAAATAATTTTCATTTCCAAAAAGAAGTATTATAAGTATTTATTTTATTGAATATAGAACAAAACTCATATCATTATTTCTCCTCTACACACTAAGATTGAACTTCAATTTGAACATTTTCCCATTTGCAATGACACCCCTGAAATCTTTAAAATAGCAAATTGTCCACAATTTTTCGAGCATGTTCTTCTCATAGACTTGTTCAATAATGTATGCTCCATTGTTTATCATAATTGGATAGCTCTTCAATCCCATAAAATCATTCGATTAAAAAAATGTTATTTTTTCTATAATCTTTTTTTTCATTCAAAACAAACTTAGCGTTGACAACTTTTGATTCAATATACTCATTATACTTCCTACAAATATTCGTCATATTGTATCAAGTTCAACTCCTTTATTGAATGTCATCTAAACGTTATATTTATTGTCCAAAAAGACTTCATTTATATCATTCATCTTGCTAGCACCACCAATAGCTTAAATGGAGTCTCATGAGCAGCTTGTAAGGTCAACGTATCTCCTTGCATTACTAATATGTGTTCTCTTCTTGAGCATGAATGTTTATATGATTAGTACCAAACCAATTAATTGTGTATGACAAGCAAACTACTTAGAATACAATGTCAACATGGCTCTTCTGTGGTGTTTTCAGAAAAATCAAATATATTTTCTCCAAACATATGGATACTGAACCGTCCAACACTAAAGATACTAAGAATCAAGTACGCTGAATCATTTCATACCATTGTATTTCTTTTTTCCAGTGGGTCATGAACTTATCGGGCCCAACTAAAGTGAAATGTGAATGTATTAGCAACATTTTACCAATTATGTTGATCAACTCATGGTTCCTGACTTTTGACTGTAATAGATCATAGACGTTATGAGGATCATATTATGTTATATCTTCAAACTACATAGAAATAATATGAATTGTTCTAATACTAATAAGGATTTGAGCTTCTTTAAGAAGAGTTGTCAAGTGTAGAGCTTGAATTTAAAGATGAGGTTATAAAATTGGATAGTACATTCATAAGACCAAAGACCACCAATGACAAAAGATTGTGAGAGACACCTAACTCATTGCTCCAAAAGGTTTCAAAAATAGGATTTAGAAAATTTGAATTGTACATATTCACTGGTCAAACAACACCTTGGATGAGATTTTATCTCGTATTATATACATCTATTTTCACTTTTAAATTTATCTACTGTATATTATGTTCACACTAATACATACAGATAAAATATAGAATTTTAAAAAGAAAAAAAATCAAATACACCACGTATCACCTAATATGATCCTATCACTTGGACACACCACATCAATTACCGAATAGAATTTATACATTTGCAATCACCAATACCATATAGAACTAATCAGTACACTTTTATCAAATATAATATGAATTTGATTTTTTTCAATCAAAAATATTATTTTTTATTTAATATCGACAAAATAAAAATACATAAAAATATTCATTTGAAATAATAATTTGTGATACATAAGATAATAAAAAATAAAACTGTAATGATATAAATGACATGAATCATAATTTTAAGCAATTACTTCTTTTAATAAAACCGATCAACCATTTCGAGCCATTAACCCATTGATTGGGTGATGGACTCGATGACTAATTAAGTCACCATATTTGCAGTCTAAATCATAACATATATTAGCTGCTCATACAGATCCGTTGTATTATACTTGTATATTTATTTATTAAAAAAAAAAAGGGATATTATACTCATAAAAGAGTGGAAAATCCCAAATTTGCACTTGTATAGTAATCTTGTCCGAAAAGTAATTTCCAAACCCCAATCTGGCAACATCATGGGCGTTTTGGTCAATAAATTACAACGGCTAATAAAATCGTAGCCGTTGGATACGCAATAAACAAAACCCGCTCCTCGAGGCAATAATCACTTTGAGAGAAGAGTGAGAGTGTGTGAGAAATCAAGAAAATCTTCCCAAATTTCTTGCTTAATCCATTTCTAGGGTTTAGTAGATCTAGTTGTTCAAAAATCTCTGCTGCTTTTACAGCAAAATGAATCTCAACATCTTCAAGAAGAAAACATCGCCTAAAGGTAACCCTTTTCTGATCTCTCTTTCTTTTTCTTTTTTCTTTTTTGTTTTTTTTTTTTTGCTTTTATTGTTAGTTTGTTATTGTTATTCGCATTCTCAACTAGCTACATTTTTTTTTTTTTTTTCTGAATTTAATTGTTCTTCATTATCTTCGGTTTTTGCCTGTATTTTTTTGCCTTAAAATATACTTTTATCAATTTTTGTATTTTTTTGAGGAATTTGGTGAATGACATTGTTGTATTTTACAGAGGCACTGAGAACCAGCAAGAGAGAAATGGCGGTTGCCACAAGAGGTACTTTAAGCTCATTGCTTTTCGTAATGATAGTTTAGAGTATGCTAATCGCTATAATTAGCAATATAACAACGGCTAAATTTTGTGCAAGCAAAGCTTCTATTTAGCATGATAAAGAATACTCGAAAAAGATCATGCATTGACATGAAATATGTTCTTATTCTCATCCCCCATTCCATTCGATAGTTCTTTGCCAGCTTCGAGAGTGAAACTCAGTGAGACGTGTAGCATTTGGGATTATAGAGTTAGATATTTATATTATGTGTTTCCTGTTTTTTCCATTGATCTCTTTTTCTATACTGATTTCGCACTTTCACAGGCATCGAACGAGAGATTTCATCCTTGCAAATGGAGGTGTGTGTATCACTTTTTATATTATTTTCTGAAATCTACTCTACCAACAGCCATCAATCTTGATACAGTACCTTTTATTGTAGTCAAGTGAGAAAGCTAACTGTTATCTGCCTTTATTTTAGGAGAAGAAATTAGTGGCGGAGATCAAGAAAACGGCTAAAACGGGAAATGAGGCAAGTTTTAATGGTTATATTTTAACTTCTAGCTTGAATATTAAGTCCCGCAGCAATCAGTAGGTTTTGATACATGTTTTGAGTGTTATCTTGAGACGATCAGATTTTCTGTTGAAACTATTGTATTTGTAAATGTTAATCTTGAAATTAAAGTTGTGTTCTCATGTAGTTGTTCTGACAAGTACTACACTTGGAAGGACACCACATGCAATACTACAATTTCGATAGAAATTCACTTAAAATGAAAATTTGATAGATGAGTTATCATACGATCTTGCAGTTGGAGTCAATAATTGAAGGCACTATTCTATTGTACTTTTATCTGATTTAGAATTAGAAGTGGTGTATGTCATGCTTGTTACTTTTGCTTGTTTTATTCATGATTCAGATTGCATTTTGTATATCTTTGAATTCCACTTGAATATGGTTGAATGTCCAGTCACCCCAAATTATTTGCGTATGATTTCATGTCTAATTAGGCTGCAACCAGAATCTTAGCTCGTCAATTAGTTCGTCTTCGGCAGCAAATCACAAACTTGCAGGGAAGTCGTGCACAGATCAGAGGTGTAGCAACTCATACACAGGTTATATTCATATTCACACTAGTGGAATTTTGACTTGGAATGAAACATCAGTTTATGACTAACAAATCTTCGATATTTGTTACATCTTTTGTTTGTCTGACCATAAAATATATTTTTGCTAATTGTATAGGCCTTGCATGCGAGCACTTCTATTTCAACCGGTATGAAAGGTGCAACCAAAGCTATGACTGCTATGAACAAGGTACATTTTCGAAACATGACAATTGGCTCCTCTTTCTTGAAATCTATTTCTGGACTTGTTTTCATGACAATTGTTTTAATTTTTATCTTGTGCTTTTAAGTTCTATCATTGTTATACTCTTTGAAACAAGTTATTGGTTTGTTATCTCTTTTTTGGCCAAAAAAATGATGAGTCAAGTCTTGTCTATTTAATTAATTAATCAAAATTTCGGGTTTCGTTTTCAGCAAATGGAACCTGCAAAGCAAACTAAAATGATCAGAGAATTCCAGAAACAGTCAGCACAGATGGACATGACGGTAATCTGTTTACATTAATCTATCTTTTTCTTCGATTTTGGTTAGTTTGCTTCCATGACTTAATTTCTTGTAGTTGGACCAAGTAAGCCCCACATCAATATATTTATAATCTTATTTCTTTTCAGATTGAAATGATGTCTGATGCAATTGATGAGACATTAGACAAAGATGAGGCCGAGGAAGAAACCGAAGAACTTACCAACCAGGTAACGTTAATGTCTCCTTTAAAGCTCGTAATCCTCCATTTTCCCTCTGAATTTCCAGCTTCTAACATAACCTTTTCTGTGAATCCTTTTCTTTATTTAGGTGCTCGACGAGATTGGAGTTGACATTGCATCACAGGTTCGCTTCATTTTTAGCGTAGAATCCTTTTCTTACATAACTGATAACAGAAAAAAAAAGAAAAAAAAAAAGAAAAAGGTCTTTGATTCTGATCTCGCCTTTTTCCTTTTTGTTAATCTTTTTTTTAACAGTTATCTTCGGCCCCCAAAGGACGGATTGGATCAAAGAAAGTTGAAAATGTTGCCCCTAGGTATGTCGTCTCCTAGAAAACTTCTTTTTCCTTTCCATTTCGTGTTTTGCAAAACCTTCAATTTCTCATTCCGGGCTACAATTTCTTTTTAATTTCAAACAATCATGCAATTTTTTCGTCTTTGATTAGTTAATACTTTTAAGCCGTACATATATAGATGTTGATCGATGATTGTCTCTGTAAATTCTCAGTGCTGCTGAATCGACTGATGTTGATGAGCTCGAGAAAAGGCTGGCATCGCTTCGAAGAATATGACTGATAAAGAACCATGCATATATTATTATAGAGCTCTACAAAAATATCTTGTGTAAATCACTATGAATAGCATCACTTGTATACTTTATATTTTACTTTCATTTCCTTGAAATGGATATGACAAGGTTCAATTCTATTAGCTAATTTCATTGTAGCACTCTTAATTTCTCATGCTTGTGTGTAATGATGGTATAAATTATTGGGGTTAGTGTTGCATTGAATCTCCAAACTATGTGTGGTTTTACACTTTTTTTTCATCCAATTATGTGGGACCCATGTAAGCTTTTAAGTTTGATACATAAAGTGCAATGAAAAAATAATAATTGGGTAGGCAATTTATTTTGGGCAAAGGTGCAAAAATACATCTAACGTTGTTGTTGGGGAGCAAATATACCGTCAATCTTTTTTTGAGTGCAAATATACATTCAATGTTTGAATTTGAGAGCAAATTGACTATATTCTTCTTTCCATTGATATTTTATTCACATTCTTCTAGTGCAAATTTATTATATTTTTTATTATGTATTATTTTATGTGAATAGTTAATCATTTGAATTGTAATATTCTACATTAATTTTAAATTATATTAATTAATGAATTTTACTACAGGAAGAAATTTGAGAATTAAATAAATCTACATTTTATAATAATGATAAAACAAGTATGACATTTTCCTTTACAAAAAAAAAAGACACTGTTTTTTTAAGTTTTATATAGTATAGAAAAAAAATGATAGTATACATGAAACACAACCATAATATTTTATTGCAAAATCTAAACAATTTTCCTTTATAAGCATAATAACATATGAAATCTTGATTTTCAAAATTAATAAATTTAGTATAAAGTCCTAAAAACATAATTTAAGAAAAATAAATATAATTTCTTATTAAAATAAAAATTATTTATAAATCTGAAATTGATTTAGATTAAAAATGTTTCAAGAGAAATAATTTATTATTTAATAAAATATAAAGAAAAAATATGGAAGAAGGATGTAAAAATAACAAATAAAAAAGAAGAATTAAAATTGCATCATATATCAATATTAGGGGCATATTTGCACCCCAACTTAAAGGTTAGGATTGTATTTGCTCTCAAAAAAAGGTCAAGGGTGTATTTGCACCTCCTTATAAACGTTAGTGGTGTATTTGCACCTTTACCCATTTATTTTTACTCAAAGAATTAATAGTCGAAGGTAAGTTTAATTAAGTGTTGCTTCTAAATTAATTAGATATATGTTTGGAATTGAATTATATTCAAAAAAAAAAAAAAAATTAGTCGAAGATGCATATCTTAATGTTAATAAATTCAGACCCACCAAATTCTAACTCAAAACCATGAATTATTAATTGGAGCCCTTGTATGGTGCTTTAAAGAAGGATGCCGGTTGCCATTGTCAAATCTTAAAGTTTTTAAAATTAATTTAATATTTGATTAGTACTTTTACTAACGCTTACATTCGTAGTAAGTAGCCATAAATTTTGTCTTAATTTTGAGAATGTATATACTGTGTATTTTGCAAATATGAATTTAGGACCACATTAATATTGCCAGAACCACCGTATCACACCACAAATGTTAGAAGTGTATAATTGAATAAAAATTATTTCTCTTAATTATTTTAATAACTTGACAAAAAAAATATTTATAAGTAAATATGATTAAAAATGAGGGTAAACACTATTTTCTTTCTCATTTGGGATACTGCTTTGATGGGTCAAAATAAATAAATAAAAAGAACATAAAACACAACAAAATCTTAAATCTATCTCAAATCTATTACACCTCAACCTAAATATCAAAAGTATACTTACTAAAAAATCTCAATTATTATAAGGAATATAATTGCACATTTTTTTAAAAAAAATTTCTTTAAATCAATAAAATGCTAAAAAAAATTGATAGGTAGAAAATAGGTGCATTTTATTGAGGGCATATTTGTGATTTTATAATCTTTTAGATGATTGAATGCACTGTTTCTGCACCTATATGTGTTTTGTGTCTTCAAATACTTTATATATTATTTTCTTGATTATTTTAGGAGTTTTGAAGTATTTTGGAATCGAGAAAGATGATCATGGGATGAGGAGAAGTCAATTGGGTCCAACTTAATTGAGAAAGTCCAAGAGAACTAAAGAAAACTGAATTTGGCCTTAAAGAGTAAAAGAAGGACAGGCCCATTACACAAGGAGATTAGGGAAGGATAGATTTTCTAAATCTTTTCTTACCTTGGAAGGATGAGACACGCAGGAAGAAGATTGGAAAAAAGGAAGAAAAAGAGGGATTTTCTCTTCTCAATTGATAAGAAAAAGTGCACTGTTCGCGTAGCCTGAGTAATTAGTCTTGGGAGAGTTTGGTTTTAGAGAGAGATTAGAGTAAGAGAGAAAAGTTAGATTTTAATTCTTTATCTTAGAGATTAAATTGGATGGAGTTTTCAATTGTTTTGATGGAATCAATTACAAGGATGATCGACTAATCTTTCAATTTCGGTTAGCAGAGATGTTTGAACTCATATTTCTTTTATGTTTTAATTAATTTCGTTTTCCCTTCTCGATGTTTGATTGAAATTGATTATGCTATCTTTGAATATTGTTTTCAATTGTTGATGCTTAATTTGGATTGACCACCTAGGTTAAGTAATTGATAATTGGCTGCTAGAATTTTAGATCATGAATCCTAATTGTTGTGATTTAATTTTCATAAGTGGTAAACTAGAGGTCGTGCATCTCCAAGGTAGCATAATCCTAGATTATCGAATCGAGTTTGTGTATTCGGAGTCTAGTTCATCCTATCGTTTTGCTGATTAATGCATTTAATGAATTAAATCTTGAGAGCTTGTTCTAGGTTGTTCAATTAAATAAGGTTAATTAGTGATTTTATCATAATTTAATTAATCTTAAGAGACGATTTGGTCTAACAGAGCTTGTTGTTAGACTAGGGGTGATAATTCCATGATAATCTGAGAGAGGGGTGTTACATTGATTAAGATATAATTGAAATTGGGAGATAATTGAACTGTTAATTGAGATGTTTTTTATATATTGATTTCTTGTTTAATTTGTTTTCTAGCTTCATAATTAGTTAGTGATTATCAATCTGAAACCCCCCAACCTTTTCTATCTCTTGAATTGAACATAGGTGACATAGTTTATTCTTCACTCCTCGTGGGATCGACTCTGACTTGCCCTAGCTACTAGTTGGTTAGGATAGAAAAAAAATTAATTTTTTCGCGTAACGACGCGCGGTCAAATTTTGGCGTCGTTGTCGGGGAGTGGTTTGAATTTATTGTGTCATCTTGTTTCTTTTCTTATTTTATTTATTTAAAAAAAAAGATATATATTTTCTACTGTTCAGTGTGTGCACCTCTCTGCCTTGTTTTTACTTGCTAGTCTGCTCTGCTTCGTTTGCTGGTCTGCTCTGTTTTGCTATGTTTTTCATATTGGCAGTCTCAGTGTGACTTGAGTTTTCCAGTGTCATATTCTGCAGATTGTTTCGGCGGAAATTTTTGGCTTCTTCTTGCTGAAGTTTAAATCTTCTGACTTGAATTTCACAGTTTCATGTGGTGGATGCGTACTCGATCTCAAGGTAACAAGGATTTGAAATTTTATCTTGAGATAACCCGAAGAGATCGAATCTTGAGGAGGCAAGCCAAGTGAATTTTGGAGTTTACACTACCTTCTTCCCAATCCGGTTCTAGCGAATCCGAAAATGAGGAAAAAATGGTTGAGGAACGGACGCTAAGGAAGCTAGCAAACCCCGCTCTCACTCAACAACCACTTTGCATCACCTTTCCCGATTTTAATGAAGATA
The DNA here is from genome assembly GCA_954870855.1 of Scutellaria minor. NCBI lineage: Eukaryota > Viridiplantae > Streptophyta > Magnoliopsida > Lamiales > Lamiaceae > Scutellaria > Scutellaria minor. The sequence goes on from OX940727.1 coordinate 31,960,308, forward strand.
CTAACTTTGAGTTAAGATCTAGATTAATCCACTTACTTCCATCTTTTTATGGACGTGCAGGTGAAGATCCCCACAAACATCTAAAGGAGTTCTACACTGTCTGTTCAAGCCTAAAGCCTAAGGATGTAACAGAGGAACAAATTAAACTCAGAGCATTTCCATTTTCTTTGAAAGATGCTGCAAAAGATTGGTTGTACTATCTTCTCTCAGGTTCCATCACAAAATGGAGTCAAATGGAAAGTTTCTTCTTGGCCAGGTACTTTCCTGCATCTCAAGCAACCAATGTTCAAAGGGAATTACTTGGAATTCGACAATATGGGGAGACATTGCATGAGTATTGGGAGCGTTTCACGAAGTTGGAAACAAGTTGTCCATAGTCCCAACTCTCTGATCAACTTATGATACAATACTTCTATGAAAGACTGTCCTTGATGGACCAACACCACATTGATGCGGCTAGTAGAGGGCCATTGTTGGATAAAACACCATCAGCAGCGAGACTCCTCATCACGAGTATGGCTGTTGCCTCGCAACAATTTGACACCCGTGACTCTTCACTACGATCCGTAAGGAAGGTAAATAACTCTACCATCGAGGATAGGTTGACTGAATTAAATTCTTTTGTTCGTCAAGCTGTTGCAGGTACTCCCCAGGTGAAGCCGTGTCGTATTTACCATACCACCGACCACACCACAGATTCATGCCGAGTTTTGCTCGACAAAATCGAGGCTCATGTTAATGTTGTGGGAAGTTTAAACTACCAAGGAGGAAATTCAAACTACCAAGAAAGGAAGTATGACCCTTACTCCAACACGTACAATCCGGGTTGGAGAGATCATCCAAATCTAACGTGGAGAAATCAGCAAGGCAATTACAATGGAGAGAATAACAAAACTCCACAACTATTGAGAAATCCTAACCACCAAGGAGGAAATTCTAATTACCATGGGAAATCATCCAGACAAAACTCCAACACGTCATTGGAGGATATGCTGAAGATATTGACTTCCAATACAATGCAGTTCCAAAAAGATACTTAGTCGAGTATCAAAAATCTTAAAACGCAAATGAGTCAATTAGCGACAGCCGTGAGTCGATTGGAAGCCTAGAATGGAGGAAAATTGTCATCTCAACCAAAGATAAATCTAAGGAATGTTAGTGCAGTAACCTTGAGGAGTGGGAGGCAGTTGGAAGAGCCTACAAGACCTGAGAAAAATCGAAAAAACGATGAGGAAGAAAAACCTACTGAATAGGTTGACACTAGACTACCCAGTGCCGAAGCATCATCCAGTGTGAAAAATTCGAAATTTGCACAGGTAAAATCCAATTTTTCCCCTACAATCCAAGCTAATATGGTTTCATTTCCTTCCAGGTTGGCGAGGGCAGTGAAGGAAGATAAAGAGAAACAACTACTTGATGTTTTTCGCAAGGTCGAGATCAACATCCATTTGATTGATGCGATCAAACAAGTTCCAAGATATGCGAAATTCCTGAAGGACTTGTGCACAAACAAGAGAAAACTTAAGGGTGATGAGAGAATTTTGATGGGAGAAAACGTGTCTGTAATTTTTCAAAAGAAGTTTCCTCAAAAGCGAAAGAATCCAGGTATGTTTGTTATTCCATGTCGTATTGGAGATGTTAGAATTGAGCGCGCTATGCTAGATCTAGGAGCATCAATTAATGTTATGCCACGTTCTATCTATGCATCTCTAAAGTTAGGGCTATGAAAAGATACACGTGTTGTCATTCAATTGGCCGATCATAGCATTGCATATCCTGATAGGGTAATTGAGGACGTTCTTGTTGAGGTTAATGAACTCATTTTTCCTGCGGACTTTTATATTTTGGATATGAATGATGACCCATCAATTTCACCACCTATTTTGTTAGGAAGACCGTTCTTGAATACCTCTCAAGTAAAAATAGATGTTCGTGAAGGAACCCTCACGATGGAATTTGATGGGCAGATAATTAAATTCAATATTTTTAATGCCATGAAATATCCTGATGATGAGAATGCCATTTTTGCTTTGAGTATTATTGACCCTCTTGTCGAGGAAATTTTTGAGATGAATTGTAGGGACAATTTGGAAATGGTGTTAACCAAACACTTGAGAGATGAAACACTTGGCACCAAAGTTTCAGAGCTCAATGGAGGGTTGAACATGGTAGTTTGTGATGCTTCTTCTTTGAAATCAATTCCAAAACCTCCTTGGTGATCTGGTGATTTCTATTTCACACTTTTTATTATTACTCCAATTTCCTTGCATATATGAATCTTTGTCTTGTTTATATCTTTTGTTGTGTTTTGATGATGAGTTGCTTGAGGGCAAGCAAGATTCTATGTGTGGGGGGATGAAGAGTTGTTGCACATTTGATGAAGTGTGGAGTAAATCACATATCTTGCATGAAGTTGCATTTAGGTTCATATAGTTGCATGTAGCTTGTTTTCATTTTTATTTTGTATTAGGATGCATGTTTACTTGCTTTATCACGTTTAATTTTTGCTTGCATTTGCATATATATAAAAAAAAGATAAAAAAACAAAAAAAAATGCTGAGTAAGTGAGCTTGCAATGATGATTGAAGGTTATGTATTTTCATTATTTGGGCATTTGATGATGTGTTGGGAAATGTGTTGTTGAGCTTTGCTTTGTATTGGTTAAATTTGCTGAATGTCGTCTTGGGAAATTGCTGTTAGGAAGGATAACATTGGTTTGAAAAATTGATCTGTGACTTTGAGTTGATTTGTTTTGCCTACTTGTGTCTTGAGATGTGCTTTTTAATTCCTTGATGGAAGTAGTTTAGATTGGAATTTGTGAAAGATTGATCACTTTTGATGAACCCCATTGGTTGGAAAAAAATTGATGTGGTTGGAGATAAAGGTATTGAGTTGAAAAAAATTAAGAAGTGAAAAGATAATGGGGTGTGGAATCAGCTGCCTGTTCTTAGGGGTCCAAAGACTTGAAAGAAAAAAAAATGCGAAAAAAAATTCGTAGTAGTTCATGGACTAACCTAAGAATTGTGTGGAGCTGCCAACCCCATCCAAAAAATTAAAAGATGAAGAATCATCGTCTATGTGAAAGAAAGAGAAGAAAAAAAAAGAGAAAAAAAAAAGAAAAAAAATGGAGAAAAATGGGGTGATTCATTATGTATGAAATCCTAACGAGTTCTAATTTAAATGAAGGATATCGTAAAAGGAGTTGAAGTATGTTGATTGATGTAGGTGATAGAGTGAATTAATGAATTGTCTGTGAGAAGTTTGATTTCTAATACCCTTTCAACCTTTGTGATTTTTTGAGATTGTGCATTGAGTCCAACATATTTTTGTTTTTTATTTCCGACATGGATTCGAGTTCCCATGAGTGTTCGTGAGAATCTGAGCAAGAGATGATCTATTATTTTGATTCCCTATGTGCTTTAATTCTTTTGTTGCTTGAGGACAAACAATGGTTTAAGTGTGGGGGAATTTGATAAGTAGAAAATAGGTGCATTTTATCGAGGGCATATTTGTGATTTTATAATCTTTTAGATGATTGAATGCACCGTTTCTGAACCTATATGTGTTTTGTGTCTTCAAATACTTCATATATTATTTTCTTGATTATTTTAGGAGTTTTGAAGTATTTTGAAATCGAGAAAGATGATTATGGGATGAGGAGAAGTCAATTGGGCCCAACTTAATTGAGAAAGCCCAAGAGAACTAAAGAAAACTGAATTTGGCCTTCAAGAGTAAAAGAAGGACGGGTCCATTACACAAGGAGATTAGGGAAGGAAAGATTTTCTAAATCTTTTCTTACCTTGGAAGGATGAGACACACAGGAAGAAGATTGGAAAGAAGAAAGAAAAAAAGGGATTTTCTCTTCTCAATTGATAAGAAAAAGTGCACTATTCGCGTAGCCTGAGTAATTAGTCTTGGGAGAGTTTGGTTTTAGAGAGAGAGAGAAAAGTTAGGTTTTAATTCTTTATCTTAGAGATTAAATTGGATGGAGTTTTCAATTGCTTTGATGGAATCAATTACAAGGATGGTCGGCTAATCTTTCAATTCCGGTTAGCAGGGATGTTTGAACCCATATTTCTTTTATGTTTTAATTAATTTTGTTTTCCCTTCTCGATGTTTGATTGAAATTGATTATGCTATCTTTGAATATTGTTTTCAATTGTTGATGCTTAATTTGGATTGGCCACTTAGGTTAAGTAATTGATAATTGGCTGCTAGAATTTTAGATCATGAATCCTAATTGTTGTGATTTAATTTTCATAAGTGGTAAACTAGAGGTCGTGCATCTCTAGGGTAGCATAATCCTAGATTATCGAATCGAGCTTGTGTATTCGGAGTCTAGTTCATCCTATCGTTTTGCTGATTAATGCATTTAATGAATTAAATTTAGAGAACTTGTTCTAGGTTGTTCAATTAAATAGGGTTAATTAGTGATCTTATCCTAATTTAACTAATCTTAAGAGACGATTCGGTCTAACAGAGCTTGTTGTTAGACTAGGGGTGATAATTCTATGATAATCTGAGAGAGGGGTGTTACATTGATTAAGATATAATTGAAATTGGAGGACAATTGAACTATTAACTGAGATGCTTTTTATATATTGATTTCTTGTTTAATTTGTTTTCTAGCTTCATAATTAGTTAGTGATTATCAATCTGAAACCCCCCAACCTTTTCTGTCTCTTGAATTGAACATATGTGACATAGTTTATTCTTCACTCCTTGTGGGATCGACTCTGACTTGCCCTAGCTACTAGTTGGTTAGGATAGGAAAGAAAATAATTAATTTTATCGCGTAACGACGCGCGGTCAAAAATCATTGTGTAAGAAATCAAGTTAGATTTTTATTTTTACTTTAAAAAATGGGATGAACTATCCACACCCCAACCATTTCTTTTCTCACCCCATTATTTTCCAAATTCCAAGAACACCCCTTAACTACACTCCAAATCAATCATCATTAATTTTGTCTTTTTCCCCAATTCCAAAGCTTTTTAATCTTTCAAATTTATTTCATTCTTCCACCCCGAATAGGGATTATATCCGGTTAAAACGAAAACTGATCAATATCAGGCCCAACATGCTTTCGTAAAATTAATTAATCCCTTAAAATTCATACCTTTTTTTGACCTCAACAACATCGGGTGAGATGGTTCGCAACGCCACCAGTTGGAAAATTACTGTCCCCAGACCGTTTTACGAACAACTCCATACTGTTCAACTTCAACCCTCGGGAAAGATGATCTGCAAGTTATCCAACTCCTTCAGCAACTGTACAACACAACCTTGGTTCATTTCCTACACCAGGTGTATAAGATACTCCTTCTAAGGATGAATCAACAATATTAAGAACACATATTGAAAGCAAAAACCTTTCTTTTATTAAGAACTTGAAAGAAATATCTATTACATAAGTAATCTCCTATTGGAAGGAGAATACTTGTTTAGCCTCTCATATGAGATGAGACCTGTACTCGTACACACATAAACTAAGAACACTCAAAATATTACAAAAAAATTATTGTAAGAAAACTAAGGGGAATGATCGATGTCCTCAGCTTCCTTCAACTCTCGCTATATATAGGCATGAATCCGGACTTGAAGTACGAATTCCAAATCTTGTTTAACACCCGCTGGCCTACTCCATTAGTGCTCTCATGTGATAGTTTGTTGGGAGTCCCTTTCAGCTAGTTAGTGCTCTTCCTTTTTCTTTCCCGTGACCCATCCCATGTGATGGTTGTTGGATTTATCGGGGAATCATTTATCCTTTCACATGGCTCAGCCCATGTGATGTTTGTCGGGGAATCTCTAAAAGTTTGATTTGTGTGGTCCCCGAGGATAACGTTTCTTTTGTGCTGGGCCCTTATCTTTTTCAGACCCACATTCCTGTCGGTCGGGTTTGGGTCGGAATCCTTTCCCAAACTCGGGCTCTTTCTGATCAGGGCATGCTTGACAGATTCGATCGATCCATCGGCCAACATGCGTCATATTACAGAATTTCTGGTAGGTTTCTTTGCTTACCGAAATCTTGTTTTCCCAGAGGTTTCTTCTCTTTGTTTCAAAGAGTTCATCTGCAAAGCCTATTGTTGATCCTGTCATAGAATTCAGGAGGAATGATTCGCTTGTTGAATTCTGAAAGAATTTGAATGGGTATTTAACTTTGTCCATTTCGGTTAGACAAACCAAAGTCCCCATGCTCGCCTTGTAGAAGCTTCATCTTCTGAAATTGCTCCTACCAGTAAAGGAATTTCTTCCGGTGAGGCTGCATTTATATTTTTTAAGGCATTTCCATCCGGTCTCCTTAGCTTGATGAAATGAAAACTTCATTGAAGCATTTCTTAGCTGGTTCGGGGCCTGCACTGATAAAATAGAGCTCCAGAATATCACCTCTGGACAAATGTGGATTATTTGTCCAAGTCTCGTGAACGGCTTCCCCAATCCATTTCGGGAGTTTTGAAATTTCTGGGAATCCGGGTGATACGGTATGGATTGAAGCTAATGCTCCAAAAGTATACTATTCTTGAACTTCGTTTGGATGACTTCCTGGTTTCATCCAAACTCTTGGGTACTTTCCTGAGATATCAACCACTGTTTTTTCTGGGTTGATTCCCTTTCTTATTACCAACTTCTTCCATTGCCATTGATAAACCTGCATAGGAAAAATTTTAAACTCGTCAGTTTGAACCTTAGTTTTGCCTGTATGTGACCTAAGGTTCAACTCTCCATCTTTTACCCCAGAGGTGTGGGTTGACTTGAAGACTCGGGTTGTGACACCGGAGTTTCAACATTCGTTACAGTTTGTACATCCTCAAGGAATGCATCACCTGTAACACTCTTGATTATGGTATTTGAATCCATAACCTCCGGGTTAGAGTCTCGTTCTCTAATCACTCATTTTTGCACCGTAGGAGATGCAGCCTGGAGGAGAGATTTATGCAATGCTTGGAACAATTGTCCCTGAACGTAATGACATGCTCATATTAGACCAGAAATGGATTTCTGATCATCTCGTTGAAGTCGTCCAGCGACTTCGGCATTGAGACATAATGTCTTAAATTCTCGTTCAAGACTCTTCAGGGTTTTCCTGAGATGTCTTACTCGTTTAAGGATCTCGTCAGTAATGCGTCCTTCCATCTCGTGTTAAGAAATCTGCAAGAACATTTTCATGAGATTTCACCATGACAATATTATAATCATAATATTGACATTCAGCCTGCCATCTAAATAATCTAGCCTTTTCTGGTTTTGATTCTATTTTATTTTTCAGAAAGGCCTTGACACTTGAATTATCGATTTTTAAAGTAAACTTTTTAGCCAGTAAGAAAAGAGACCATTTTTTAAAAACCTTTCTGACTGCAAAGAATTTTTTCTTGTTGATATACCATTGATTTGCTTCTCCTTCTGTAAACAGACCGCTGCAATATCTACATGACACTTCTCCATTTGATGTGGCTTTCATGAGTACGGGTGCCCACCAATAATCACTGACATCTGCGTATAAAACCAGTTCATCCTCGTCTTGAGGTATAACAAGTTTCAGAAGCTTTTTGCAGACTTCCTTAAGATGTTTTATCCCTTCTCGATGTTCATCTTTCCATTTGAATATAACATCCTTTTTAAGCAATGGGCTGAATACCTTCATGTGAAATGCTAGATTGTTGATGAACATTCCAGCAAACTTAACAACTCCAAGAAAACTTTGAAGTTGTTTTTTATCTTTGAGATCATCTGGAAATTCCTGTATCTTTTCCACAATATGGCTTTGTAGGATGATTCCAGATTCGTCGATTTCAATCCTTAGGAATTCAATCTGTCTTGTAGCAATTACTGTTTTCTTTTCCGAAAGCACCAATCTCTCTTTATGGCAAACATCTGAAAATATTTCCAAATGTTTGAGATGCTCCTTCATGTTCTTTGATGCGATGAGAATATCATCGATGTAGACGAACATAAAGTTGAAATAATCCTTGAAGAGATTATCAATCTTTCTTTGGTATATGTGGGGTGCATTTGTCAATCCCATAAGCATTACAATCCAGACATAGTGTCCTTGTGGTGTGGAGAAAGCTGTGAACTTCTTACTTTCTTCTTCCATCTTAATCTGGTAGAAACTAGACTTGTAATCGAACTTAGAGAATATCTTGACACTTTTGATATAGTTAACCAAATGTTCTCTACTCAGGATATAATATCTGTCAAACTCCAGAATGTTATTAATCCCTTTATAATTAATAATAAGTCTAGGTTTACCTCTTTTAATTTCTCCATGATTCCTTACAAGGAATCCCAGACTGCTGTATGGAGAAACTCCTGGTGAGATCAACTTAAGTATCTTCTATATATTCTCACGATCATTTTGATTCATAAGGATTGGTTTGAGTCTCACGAACTCATGTTCCTTTCCAGGTTTAACCTTTAAGGACGTCTTGAGCTCGTTCCTATCCCACCATGCTAAAGGATTTTCATTGTAGTTCCTCTGGATCTTTCTTTTGAAATCCTTCATTGATATTTGTTCTTCAATGATGATATCACTCAGCGTATTCTCCAATAGACTATCAATAATTCATCAATAGCCTCTGGAGGTACTCTTTCTTCTCCTTGTGTTCTGAATGAATTCAGGTTATTATCCCATCTCTTGGTATCTTTCTGTTTCAAACCAAATTGTCAAAAGGATAATAATGCATCACCAAATCTTCTTTTATCCGCCATTTTTGGATATCGAAGTTTGGATTCATCACCACGCTTGCTGCAAAAGATGATTGACATTTTTCTGTAAAATGCTTCCCGCAGTCTGTGGACAATAACCTTATAATCACATATTGTTGTGAAAACAAGCCTTCTTGTCTCATTCTCTTGTGTAAATCGCTTGAATGTTTGTAGGAAATTATTTCCTAGCAAAACATCAGCTCCTGTATCATGGAAATAGATTGACGGTGTTTTCACTTTGTACCATGGGGTACCGTCTGCGCCTCTGATCATTATTTCTGCTTGTTTGATTTATCTATTAAGAATAAGAATCCTTTTGAAGAAATCTCGTCCTGCAATGGTTGGTAGATCTTCTCCCATTTCTTTAGGAAAACCCTCCCGTTTTGCCGTATAAATCCCTGCTCCTGAATCAATATAGGCTGCAAAATACTCAACCTTATATTCAGTATATATCATCCCGATAGAGATGTATATGGAGAATGGACTAGTGGTCATCTGATTCTGTATCTTTTATCAGCCACTATAAACTCCATTCTATCCTGTAATCTTTCCCAAGGCTTATGATCCTCGAGGAAATCGATACCCAGTATTAATTGTTCTAGGATTCTTCCTGCAACTCCTATGATAGTCAGTTCAATTTCACTCATCTTTAGGCTTCCTTGAAATCTCTCGACTATCGGTTGTTGGAGATAATATAGAACATCACAAGGAAAAATATTATCCTTTTGGGTGATGTCGAATATTACTTCAACTTCTCTCCAACCTTCTGGACATTTCAGTTCTTCTTGTGTTTTGAATACACCTGGGATTCGCTGAACTGTACTAGGTCTTCTTTCTTCCCAACGACTGCTGCTTATCAGTCTGTTTTGTTGGAAAGACATCCTCATTGTTTCCATTTTGAGGCTTTGACTTTTGTTGAAGACAGGTTGATCTTGAATTTTCATATCGATCTCCTTTATAGTTGCAGACTCGATAATCTCTGGTAGAATCACCCTGGCGAAATCCTCAAAGATTCTTGGGACTTCAATAAATTTTTTTCTCAAGAATACATCTGAATGATGTGTATTCAAGAGAGCATAGGAAATCTTGTAGGTGATCGAGTAAGGTCTATTTCTCTCTTTCATCAAGTCGTCTCTTTTGAAATCTTGATGAAGGATTAAGACTCTATTGAAATCTCGATCTCCTAAGTTGTATGCAATTCTAGGATAGACATTGAATGCCAATTTACCTACATACAAGTTTCCTGTGACAACTCCAAGCATGAATCCTTGAGATTGGAGATTCGCTTGTCAAATATAGCAAGATTGAGTGGTAAATCAATTCTTTCTTTGAAGGTTGCTTTAATCACAACTCTTATGGCTCCGATATGAATCCATGAGAGTGTATTTGTAACTTCTCTTTTGACTTTGCTTTTGATCTCCTGTACTCAGTAAGAGATTAACTGCATCTCGATCAGGTTACCCGTGAACTCCATTGGAATGGCAAATTCTCCAGTGATAACTCTATGGATAATTTGGTGTTTTCTATTACGAAACCCAAATTTATCCAAAGCCTTTTCCATAGCTCCGATAGTGAAACCATCATATATTTGGAGCTTTGGATCCTCCTTCATAATCCTCCCGAGAGTTTTATGAGAAACCATTGTATGAGAGAGGAAACCTGACATATCCTCTCTTGTCGTTTGAAGAATTTCTTCTTCACTCTGATTCCGATGTGGACTCACTTCCATCATCCGAATAGATCTCTTCTTCATAGATGCTTTCATCTGAGGGTACATCCTCAAATTTATACACCTGTATGAGATCTTGATAATAGACAGCTTCTTCGAATTCTGGTGTTGCTTCGAATTGTCTAAGACCTCTCTTTTGGTTATCTGGGCAATCCGTTAAGATATGCCCTCTTGCTCCGCATGTCCAGCAATTATAGTCTTTAAAACTTTCATTGGCTCGGGTGTGAGCTCGTCTGAAAGTTCGTCTTCCATAGTTCTGCTGGTACCTCCTTGATTTGAACCTGATGAAGAGACACTACTCCTGCTTGGTGCTGGTCTTTGTCCAGACTTGTAACTTCGGGCTTTTTGCTTTGACCATACTCGTCTAGGTCTCCATAAAGACCCTCGATTACTTTTGTTGTTGCTGCTTTCACGGTGGTATGGATGACTTCTTTGCTTCCTTCTTTTGTACCTCCGTGGTTGACCTCCTACGACTGTTGGGATGTCATTCTCTTCGGAACATAGGGGAACCATTTTATTGATTCCTTTTAGTCTCTTGTAGTTCTTGTAGAGTGCTGCTTGGTGGCACCATTCAGATAACTTGACCTTTAAGAAAGATATTCTTCTGGCTACTGTATCCAAATCGTCTGCACTCTTGTATTCCCTGATAAACATTTTTCTCCAGGGACTTGGTATATTCGCAAAGAAAAGTTGCGAAGCTTCTTTGTCATCCACCTTGGACTTTCATCGGTACTCGGTGAATAACTTGATGTATTCGTCAATATGACAAATATCATCATGTAACTCAAGACAGTAGAGGGCTTGTTTGTATCTCTTTCATTTTTCTTCTTCCAACCCCTCAAAATAGCCTATGCCGATAAAATGGATTTTGAATAATTTGGCCATATTATCGACAATTCCTTTCAATGACTCGCCAGAGGTAACGTTGTTCCTCATTTCTAGTGCCATTATATCCCATGCGATCTTTATAGATCCTTCAAGACTCATTTATTGGAGTAAAATGAATCATTCCTTTGTAAGATCAAGGGTTCCTGTTGCTATCCTCATCGTCGATGCCCAATCATCAATAAGGACTTCTCGATTTTTGAAATCTGAAATATCCAGATTTAACATCAATCCATACGGATGTATCGGATCTAGCTGCGACTTTCCATAAGGTGTATTAAAAAGATTTGGCCTTCTGGAACATTGTCGAGTTCCTGCAACAACAGGATCTCTTCTTGTAGTAAAATCTCCAGTGTGCGACATGGGTTCATCTATATGATGTGAATCAGAACTTTCTGCAACGTTGGGATCTACTGGTAGTTGTGGAGGTGGTCTTTGGTGTTGGTCACGAGTAACCAAAACTGAACCATCTCCTGTGTTCATCTTTAAGTTTACAATACCTAATCCTGTGAAGGACTCGACAAGTTCATATAGATCTTCAAAATTCATCCTCTCCATATCCATCACCTTTAATTTGTGATGGATTTTCCTTTGATGATAGCAATAAGCTTTCATCCCAGGTCATTTGTCGTATGACTTCAGTTGGTTTTCCTTTTTGATGTAAATAGGGAACTATTCTGAAATCAATACATATTCTTCATTCGGAAAGACTTGGCTTGTCCTCCAGATTCTTGACTTTTTTTTGAATATCATGAAGGATTTCAAGAGCCTCCTTCTGATATTTCACCATTGTTTCCATCTGGTTTTGGATCTGATGAACATGTGTTGGTAGATGATTATGGCGGTTGCCATAATTCTGCACCGTCTTCTGGATTTCTCTAAGATCAAGAGAGATTTTAGATGTATCTGGAAGTATCTCGTTCCAATCTGGTTCTCCGTCAGACATCAATGATTTTGATGAACTATTTCCTGAAGGTTTATCAGTTCGGTATATAACATCTGGTTAACCGCAAGGAAACCCATGTAATATGCCACTCGTCTATTGCATTGCCTCAAGATTTCCCTGTCGGCTCCTGCGTTTTCTTGTTCAACATATTGGTTATTCCAATATGTCACCTGGTTCTCCTCACCAAAGGTTAATTACAAAATAGTAATAAATATAACTTAAAAGTTCTTAATAAACCTAGACTCTGATACCATTTTTGGGTTGATCAGCTTAAATCCATTTGGATTCAATTTTTCGAAGGAATTTGTACGTGACATTGTTACTCAATCCAGACCATTGTTTTTTGGACAATATTGGCACGAGGAAAATATTTTAGCCTATATACTTATTCCGGAAGAAAATCAAATTTTTAAAGATTCGGATCCGATCAATATTTGGAGTGGAAAAATGTGAAAAGAAACATGGATTGAAATTAGTAAAAAGGTGTTTGGAAGTAGTCAAAATGATTGGAAAAGTAGGTTAAGGGTATAATTGAAAAGAATTGAGAAATTAAAATATATTGGGGACGTGGTTGGAAATTTATGGGGTGTGGATAGTTAAAATTTATAATTAAATTTATGAAGTTGTTGTTCGACAATATAAAGGAGAGTTAAGTTTGTCCAAAAATGCAAAACAAAACAAAAAAATTAATAAAAAATTAGGAGAGTAATATAAGTCAAGAAAGAGAAAATAATATTATATTGAAGTCTTCTCCCTTGGAAGAAATTCTCTGGAAAAGTCAACATCACTTTTATTTCCTCATTTTCAATTGAGAGAAGAAAACAACAAAATTCAATCTAATCTAATCCAATTGAAATCCCAAGAGATCTGATTGCTTTTTCCATTTTGCATTCATCATCTTTACTGTTGTTGTTACAGTAATTTGTTCCTCCGATTTCGCAAAGCCTAGCGCTTCCGCTCTGTTTTGCCGGTGGTGAGAATTTCTCCGACTTTGATTTTAATTATTTTAGTTAGCGACTTCAATTTTTTTTTTTTGATTCGCTTTAAGTTCACAGTTTTTGTAGAATATTTTTGAAGATTTAGTGAAATTCTGGCGAAAATTGCGTCAAATCTCGGTTTTTTTTTTGTTTTTTTTTTTCCGCCCTCGTTCGCTTGAGTTTGTGATGTTGATTATGATGATAGTAATTTAGAGAGGTTTATCGTGCATCAGCATTTATCTTGAGGACTTATTGTTAATGCTGTGACGATAACGTACATTTACTCTTGAATTGATTATGTCGATATTAGGTTGAGAAATTTTGGTGAATGAAAGATGTTAAAGAGAGTTTTGGTGGTTGCGGAGATGATTTTTGTTAAAAATTATTTTGAATTATGGTTTTGCAGATATGCAGAGTCAACTTGTTTGCAATGGTTGTCGAACCGTCCTTCTTTACCCCAGTGGAGCTACGAATGTGTGTTGTGCAATATGCAATATGGTGACTTCTGTGCCACCTGCTGGTAAAGCTTGTAACTTTTTTTTTCAATATCTATTATCAACTGATTGCACCCCTCGAGCAACTGTATGATATGATATCTTGTTTACGAGTCATTTATGAATTTCAGTATAAACGGTAGCTCCTCTCCCTCCAATGTATTTCTGCCAAATTCACATGAAACTGATCAAGTATATATAGTTTTGAGTTAATTCAACTCATGAAACCATTTTTCGCTATTTTCTTCAGGTATTCTTGTTTCATTTCATCAGTATTACACAGCATAAGAACATTATCCGTGAAAAAAAGAGCTTTATTGGCAATATAATAGGACTGTTTCATATATATTAATTTCCTGTATAATTGCTCCTAGGTTTGGCACTTGATTTATCACTTTTGGTGACTGATTTATTTCACCACCTTGGGCTGATCTTGTTTGCATCTTGTCAATTGACTTATTTGAGCTTGTTGACTTGTTTGCATTTCCATGTTTATTCCTTTAATTTCAAGAATAGAAAAGGCTTAATAATGAATATTCAGGATACCAAAGTACTACAGTCTCCATGATGATGTAAATTATACTTCGTGAGAGTAGAGAATGGAATTGATATATATGTATCTTAAGTATGGGAACAAGGTATTGCTATCGTGTTCTCTTCACTATTGATGGTAACACCAAACATGTCCACAGTTAATACAGCTTTAACTTTTACATGTTGGGGCTTCTATTCGTGTTGCGGCAGGTTCACCCACTTATTGATCTGTTATTGCATCCATTGTGCAGGGATGGAAATGGCTCAATTGATATGTGGAGGTTGCCGTACCTTGCTTATGCATGCTCGTGGAGCTACCAGTGTGAGATGTTCCTGCTGTCACACAGTGAATCTTGTGCCAGGTATAAACGGTGTGATGTCATTATCTTTTCCAATCTTAATCCCCTCCCCTAGTTGTCCTACTACTCTGTAAAGTTATCATGCTTGGCTCCTAGGAGTGCATGCCAACAACATGGCCGTTGTGTCAAGTTATTGTGGTTTCCCATTAGCTTGTACTCTTTAACCTTATTATAGCTGGATGATGGGTTTGCAGCAGCAGCACCTCCTAATAATGTTGCTCATATCAACTGTGGGAACTGCCATACGATGCTGATGTATCCTGCTGGAGCGCCATCAGTCAAATGTGCAATTTGTCACTTCATCACAAATGTTAATGTTAGTTTTTTCATAGTTTTTTCTTTGTGTGGCTATACTTTCAGTTTCTTCTCTCCCTCTCCTGCACTGCTAAAGAAAAAGCTCTCAAATAACACTCCGGACCCTGGTTTCCTGGCAATTTTATCTTTAGTAGTTCTTCAAATGAAATGGAGGAAATGGTGTCAGCCGTCTCTAATAATATATCATTCTTATTTTTGACTGCTTGACAGAATACCAGATTGATAAATATATAGATACATGACTAGAATAGAGGAATGGCCAAATAAAATATAGGATAAGATGAGAAAATTGGTCCAGTGTGGATAGGAATGTTTATCTTTTGTTCTATAAAGTGGTCTTGATTTAATATCATCAAGTATTTAATTATTTAATGAATCATTGACTGATCCTGGTATTGCGGTCTTGCCTTTATATTTGCCTGTGGTAGGGGTAGGTCTGCATAACTCAGGTGTTGAACAGAGAGTCTTAGTGTCATTCCTCCACACACACACATTTTCAGTTTGTTCCTTATTTATGATGGTTAAGATGAAAATTGCAGGGTCAGTCCAATGCCCTCATGGTTGAGATGCTAGAATGCAGTTTATTGAATCATGTGCATGTATTATTAATGTGTTTAAGTTAGAAAGAAGAGACCTCATTCCTTAAACAGCTGAAGGATTCAAGCTACTTATCTTAAAACAGGAGGTAGTTGAATCGCAGATAATCACTCTAAACATTTTAAACTTCCATAGTAGAAATGAGAATATTAGATGGATGTGCAGATACACTAAATTTGAAAGCACTAGTAATGAATACATTAGAAAGTAGAGTGGGGTAGCCCTTATAATTTAGAAAATTAGAGAAATACGTGCTTAAGATGGTTTGGACTTGAGAATAAGAGACCCTTAGTGCTGTACTCCCAGTACGACGTGGAGAAAGTAGTGAATCATCAACTCAAGTTAAAAGAGGAAGGTCAAGACCTCATAACAACTGGAAAGTAACTCTTAGAAAAGGCATGTTATACTTAAACATGAATGAATGTATGAGTTTTAACTGTACACAATGACGAGATATGATCAATATAGCTTATCCCATAGAGCAGGCTAAAGGCTTATTGTTTTGTTGTTGTCATCTCCAAGCACGACTATATCTGTTTTTTTCTTGTGTAGATGGGTGACACAAGGATTCCTATTCCTGTACATAGACCTGCTGGGAACTCCACTTCTGTATCAACACAATCTACTTCCACAGTGAGTATTATCTTTTATATTCGGGAAAAGGTACAAATAAGCCGTCTATCGTATACCCAAGGAGCAAATAAGCCCCTAAAGTATTTTAGTTCAATTTAACACTTCCATCTCTATAATAAAACAAACAAGCCCCTCAATGTTAGAATCATGAAAAGAAACGACTTGTTTATGCCCATATGACAAACAAGAGTTTCTCATTTTATCATTTTCCCCTAAACCCCACTACACTTGATCTCCCTCCTTTGCTTTGGCAACAGCACCTGAGAAAACAAACATTCAAACATACATACAGACTCTCTCTCTCTCTCTCTCAAGTTCAGCCATGATGGATGTAAAGGCTATTGGTTTTATCAAATTGGATGCATAGAGACAGTGGTTCATTTTAGTCCATGTGGGGAAAGACAAATGGCTGCTTTCTTAAAATTCGATGGAGATGTTTAATTAATCCCTTATTCTAAATTGAGGGGCTTATTTGTTCTATATCATAAAGATTCAGTGTTCAATTGAACAACGAAAAATACATGGGGGCTTATCGGTTCCATGGGTTTAAGGTGAAGGGCTTATCTGTACCTTTTTCCTGTTATATTACCACAGAAACGATACTTCTATAATATTTATGGTTTAAAACCCATCTCTTTCCTGCAGGCAACGGCCCATTCTCATAACCAAACGGTGGTTGTGCAGAATCCGATGACTGTTGATGAAAGTGGCAAGTTGGTGAGTTCTCCCAATCTAATTTGCTTTTAATATTTTAGGTTCATACTGTTCTTATGGGTTTTCTCGTGTGTAACGATAAAGACTGATATGATATATTTTTCCTTTAGGTAAGCAATGTCGTTGTGGGGGTTACAACATAGGATGTTACATGAAATGGGACATCCATGATTCATTCTTAAGAGAGCCTTGTTCGCTTCAAGCAAGCGTATAGAGTGATCCTGTGCATATTATCGCTATGATTAATATCGACTGATAAAATTGGTTGTAAAGTACCAAAAGAAAATCGGACTCTTTTTGCATTATATGGGGTGAAATGTGTGGATATTAAGTCATGTTTTATCTGTAATGTAGCAAATTGAACAGGGATACTGAATATTTGTGAGAAACTTTTAGCTGTATTCATGTTAGTGCCTGGAATACAGTTGGTTTGTACCTCTCTCTCTCTCTCTCTCTCTCCAATGAATTAAGCTTTATTCCATGCCTCTGCCCATCTAAGTGAAGGGATATAAAGAATGAAGTGACATTTCAAAAGAAAAGTAATGTTAATCATAACCACAAGGGGGACATGCGCCATGACAAAGCTCAATTTGCCATCTTGAGGAGAATAAACCACTTGTTTCAACTTAATTAGTGCCCACCACAGAGAGAGAGAGAGAGAGAGAGAGAGAGAGAGAGAGAGAGAGAGGCTAAATCATTTAAAAAATACTTATTTTGCTCTAAAATAAATGTTGTAAATTTTAAACAATCATTTTATATCTCATTTATCATTTAATTTGAAAGTATTAAATGAGGGTGGTAGAATATGACAAATATATTTTGTAATTGACACTTATTTCAGTACACTTTTTAAAATAATATTTATTTTAGGATGATGAGAGTATTATATACTCCCTCAGTCCTAAAATGAATTTCGTTTCAGGGGAGTAAAATTTTCTATCACATTTTATGTTACAATTTTTATTCTAAATTACTGACCACACACAATGTGTATCAAATGACATCACTAGTTAACACATGACATATATTAAATGTCGTGAAACATAAGATGTAATACCAAGTGTAATAAAAGATCAAGACTCTGTTTTAGGGATATTCACACTAATTAAGGAAGATGATAAAAAGACGGATCTATTCTTATTTAATCATAATTATTGTGAGTTTTTTTTCCCTCTTAACAACCATCTTTAATTTGGTAGGAGTAAATAAGGTAATTTGATAAATTATAGGTAAATGATTTTAAAAATCCTATAATGACATTTATTTTAGAATAAATTTCTTTTATTAAAACGACTTTTATTTGGGACGGTGATGGTATACAGTTGTTAAATAACCATCTCATCTAAATTCCAAATTATAAAAGAGGGTATCGTTTTATATCTATGTTAACATCTTCAACAAAAATTAATGAAGTTTTGAAGGAGAGTGGGGGAACTTTGGTGAGTTAGGTTTATTAGTTAAAACACTATTCCTTGATCTTATTAAAAAGACGAGGACCTAAAAGTTGCATACAAATCTCAAAATCAGATCTAACTTAATATCAAAAGTATATCATGTCTATTAACAAATATATGGCATACATGCAATTTTATTTATGTTGTGTTGTGCTACTCTCAAAAAAATATAAAAAGTTATGTTTAATAATACATCTCAAATGCAACATTATAGAAATTCTTCCCTTGGTGTCATATAAGAAACATTTTCTTATAAGATTGTTTTACATATATTGACAAACTTTAATTAAAAAGATTAGAATATAAATGATCGATCAATTTTAAATTTACAATAAGATGAAATGAAATAAATAAAGCATCATTTTCGTCTTACAAAATGTGATCCATAAAGCAATCATCAATTTTTTTATTTACTCACAATTGTAGGTGAGAAATTTTCTATAAAAGGGAGAATGCCCCTTTCACTATTTACCACATTATCATTACTTTTTTGACCTAAAAAAATTCTCTTTTAGATTGCTAGCTCGTCTAAATATTTGGTATTATTATAGTTGGTGTATCTACATGATGCGACGTTGTGTCACCATAAGGTGGTTAAGAGCCAACTTTAAGTTGAGTTTTCAAACTTTATAATACCCTTTTTTTTTTTTTTAACATTATTTAATGCCAATTGCTAGCTATGAAGTTTTGTGTGACAAACTGCAGTTGTCGTGATGAAGGACTTCATATGCTCAAGTTAGACAATAGTTCAGACAAAGATTCTTTAACCCACTGCTCAACTTCAAATTATGAGCAAGAGAAAATGTCGTTAAAGATTGACAAAACTAGAATGTTAAAATGAATATTTGTCCCCGAGCATTGTAGAAATATTTGTATATTTCTTAACAAGATGTTTTAGACTATGATTATTTGGAATTTTGAATTTTGGAATTCAAAACACTAATAGATTCAAGACAAAAATTCTCGTGCATCTGGTGCATGGATATAAGATTCATACATTTGGGTCGATCCGACCTACCATGCACCTGCACGCGCCACCAGATCGCTCACAAATTTGCCCAAACATACTCCTGGTGTCATACATTTATATTATATTAGTTATACATTTTAGTCATGTTAGTCATACATTTTAGTTATGTTAATCATATTTTTAGTAATGTTAATTGTACTTTAACATTATTAGATAAATGTATGATATTTGTACATAAATGTATGACTAATGTAACATAAAAGTATGACTAATATGGTATAAAAGTCAACATTTTTTTAAAGTTAAAGTACTACACAAAATGGTATGATATATGTATATAAAAGTATGTCTAATATAAAATAGAGTCATTCTATAGTACATCAGTGATATTAATACATTAGTGGTCTCAATCATTAGATTTTGGGTCATTGTATCCTGACCCTTCATTTTCATTTTAAGTTTTTTACCTGCTTTCAAAAGTTACTGTACTAAAATCCAAAGATTCCCCCAACAAGTCTAATATCATAGACAATGTAGTCTATATCTACCTTCTCCGATTATTGTATTTAGCTGTCAATAGCAACCATAAAACCACAATCAAATCTTCTGGTATTAAGCATCATGTGTTGACGAATTATTTGAGATCCATATTTGATATGTTTAATTTTGTCATGATGTAATCTTTGTTATTAAGATTTCAGTATGCAACTAAACTGTCATTAACAACCCCATTATTGTATCTTCAAACATCATAATATTAGTTGTCGATTGTTGTTTAATATGCTTTGTTTAAAATAATGCATGATCACAGTTAAAATCATTGTTGCATCTATTTTGCTTGTATTGGTGTTGTATGGTTAATTTATATTATTATTAGTTCATACATTGCATTAAAAATAAAAACCATTGCAGCATCAACTTTCATCAGATTCTATCGAATATTGGCTGCATCTTATTTTATCGAATGAAACATTGTATATGATTTATAATTTAAGAGTGACACTCCTGTGCACAAAGTGCACAAATTCAGATTTGTGCACAACAATACCGTTATATTATATGAAGTAATACTGTTATATTATATGAGTAATACTGTTAAACTATATATAATATAACAGTATCACTCATATAATATAACAATATTACTTCATATAATATAATAGTATTGTTGTGCACAAATTTGGATCCGTGCACCTTGTGCACAAAAGTTTTTGCCATAATTTAATAGTGCATCAATTATGATCCATGTTACCATAATCTTTTGAATATACAGATTTTTTAGTATCTCAAACCATTGTATAAGATTCAGTTACAATTAATGATACCATAATTTTAGCAGATATGAATATGAACTTCGATTTGGATAGATTTTAGTATCTCAAACGAATTACTATTACCAATATCAAGATTTGGATTTTGTAACGATTTGGATTTGGGTTTGGATTTCGATTTTGATTTGATACGCAATATATTCTCAAATATATAATTACTAAATTACTATATTAAATCGAAGGAATACATATTTGATTTCATCTTTTAACAATCATTGTTTTGGTTAACATTCAAAGCAATGATCCTATCCTATGATATGGATGCAATAATATATGATTACCATTAAAAATCATTGTTTCAATCTATATAAAATATACAAATTTCATTTTAAATATGAAATCTAAATTTTATTGAATTGATTCAAATTAAATGATTTTGAAATTAATAAGTGATTTTAACATAAATATATAATTGAAATCATCCCAACAAGGATAATATCAAATGAATTTACAGTAATTAGGCCTACGTTACAAAATTAATGTGAACTATCACTATCATTACATACTTAGGCTAAATAAGAATCTTTTGTTCTTAAGTCATAGATGAGACCAATAATTTGTCATTGTTGCATCCATTTAAAAATCGTGTTTTGTGGTTAATTTGGTAATGTATTATTATTAATTGATTTGTTGGCATGCATTCAAAATCATTGTTGCATCCATTTAAAAATTATTGTTGCATCCATTTTGATGTTGTGTTGTTAATTTGGTAATGTATTTTCATTAATTTATTGATACATGCATTCAAAATCACTGTTAAAAATCATTGTTGCATACATTTTGTGTTGTGTAGTTAATTTAATAATGTATTAAATTCAAAATCATTGTCGATTGCATCCTATTTCATCGGATATTGGTTGCATCCTATTTTATCGAATTTAATTCATTGTTTCAATCTATATAAAATATATACTTTTAATTTTAAATATGAAATATTATTTTTAAAATGAACAAATATTTTTGTGCTAATTCATTTACAATGATTTGAATTTACATATGTAAAAATAATTAATTTACAATGACTAATTAAATCAATACAAGGATTAATTCATATGCAAACGAAATGCATGCAGCAAGATCAATATTTTCGTGGTAATTCATTTAAAATGATTTGAATTTATATCTGCTAAATAATTAATTAAATCACTACAACCATTGATATGGTGTGATTCAAACAAAATCAAATGTATGTAGTAAAAAGAAATCAGTGAAATTGCCTACAGGTATTGCAACCCATGATTTAAAATCAGTGTAAAGAGGCCAAATACATTCCACAACCAACATCCCACGGCCTACAACCCAAAAGATAAAAATTACCTTACACAGAAATTACCGCAGTAAATAATATTGGTGTATTAATACCACTGATGTACTATAGAATTACCCTATAACATAAAGATATGACTAATAAAGCATAAATATATGACTAACATAATATAAAGGTAAAAACAAGAAAGAAAAAGAAAATGCGGATCCGGATCGATCCGGACTCGACCCACATGTATGTGTGCATCAAATACACTAGTGCAACTCTAGATTCAATATGTGTATTTGAAAAATATATTCTGTTAATTTTATTTTGAAGCTAGATTTAGTACCAAATATGTAATTAATCAAATCATGTCTAGTTTGAAGTTCGACCTCAATTAGTGACGTATTTAGGAATTATAAACAAGATATGCACAATTACATGAAACTAAAAAATAAAATAAAATATCATACAATCCAAAATGAAAAACAAATCTTAAAAAAGAACTAAAAGAGTAGTATAAACAATACACTTTAGATCTTGAAAACATATATTGGGGTCAATTCTGGGGTGCTCAAAATTTTCAAACTCTTTATTTATTAATTCAAATGAAATTAATGTTAGTTATATATTTTAGGATTAATGTCATTTTCCAACCTATACTAACATGTTTTTTTTTTTATCTTGGAATCTAATTTTTTTTTTTCCAATCACAATGTGTACTATACGTTGTTTTTTTTTCAATTTTGCAACCTCTAGCAACAAATTCCTTTAAAAAATGCACATGTGATTTGCACATCCACAACTGGAGAATATTTTTGTCATTTTCTCTTTGATTAACTGATTTACCTCCAAAATTGACATTAACCGTAATTCATTCTCAATTTCTTAAATCATTCTACAAATCCAAAACATATATGTTTCTATACCATTAAAAACTAGTTGTAATACCAAATTTTCCAATACCTTAAAAGAGAAAATGACAAAAATATCCTCAAACTGCACAAGTACAAATCACGTGTGCGCTTTTTGGCTAGAACTTGCTACCAAAGGTTGTAAAATTGAAAAGAAACGTATAATATTGGAAAATGATATTAACCCTATTTTTTAAAATCCTTATAAAACAGAATTATGATCTGTAAAATATAAACTACTCGATATATGCATGTGAATTTTTGACAATTAGGGTATGCGCGTACTTGCATGCCCTCATGCTCTAATGGATCTGCCATTGATCTCGATAGTGGTCGCTTTAGCCCGAAAACTAATTGATCATTTAAAATTAAGGTTTGTAACACTATTATCTGTTTGAAATCAACAAAATACTAACTCGAACCATTTAACCTGAAACCCCGTTAGAATTGTTGAAAAATTGGTGTTAAAAGTGGTGGATGACACCACTTTGATCAATTGTTAAGTGAATAAGAGATAATCCTCTAAGGATTGGATGTCAAACGATTAATTTACGTTTGAAATAGATAATCGAGACGCTTTGAATCACTCAAAATCAATTTTTGGTGAGTGAGAAATTAAGATTCAAAGTTGGCCACTTGAAATGGGAATGAAAGGTCTTGAATGTGGGAGGTGCTTAACTATCCCACATAGATGGACCTTAGAAATGCAAATATAAGTTAAGTCATGAGAAAAAGCTTAGTAATTAGTATACTATTGGAATAGTATGCTTGTGCAACACACGCATGCGTGGCTCGGTATAGCCCGACCCGACCTCGGTTGTGGGTCTTGGCAATTGGACATTGAGCTGGACTTGGATGAAGGGGCTCGAGTTTTACCCGACCTGAGGTTATCTTTTTGGGCAAAAGTTGCGGCGCCGTTAACGGCATCGGGTTGCTGCACGCCCGCGCCCAAAATGCAGCGGGAGCAAAATGCAGTTGTTGCGCACCCAGAATGCAGCAGGAGTGAATGCAGTCGCACATAGCGAATGTAGTTGCTGCGCGCCCAAAATACAGCAGGTGCAGTAACATGTGCTTGTTGCAGCGGGTGCACTAATGTGAGTTGCGCACCAAAAATGCAGCAGGTGCAGTAACATGTGCTTGCTGCAATTGGTGCACTAACGTGAGCTCCTTGCTGCAGCGGGTGCAGTAACGTGCTGCAAAATGCAACAACGTGTCCAGAATGCAGCAAACTCCGTGTTGCAGCGTCGTGAGAGTTTTTTTACTGTTTCTTATTTTTGAATGGACTGTTAACTTGCATTAAAAGACCCGTTTTTGGGCAATAAATTCTCATCAATTTCAGGTGTAACCCCCTATGTTGGAGACCTATATATAGGGATTATCATGCATCATTTTGAGATAGGAAAAGTGAAAATCCTTGCATTATTTTTCATCTTTGCATTAACTCAATTCTCAAGCACTATAAGTTCGTTTGAACTCTCGAGATTGTGGTGCTACTTCTCTAGAGATAAAGTCGTTTTATCTTTGGGAGACGATACGCACGGACCAGTGAGCACTACCCTAGGTGTATCTTGTTTTAAGGAAAGAGGGCATTTTCTCGACTCGACTTACTGTATTTTTGTTAGTTCGTTTTTGTTTCTGTTCAACAGACTCATTGTCCATTGTTGAGTGCTATTATACCAACAATCCGCTGGAAATTATTACTTGTGTACTATTTAACTTATGCAGCTATTAAGCAAAGTAAAATAGGATGAATTAATGGCATCTATCCCCGACAAGAAGATACATGAATGTCAAGAACAAAAGTGAGTGGGATGGATTGAGCATGTCTTTTGCCCAGAAAAGATGGTCAATTAATCTGCTCAGATCCGACAAGCTTTTACTGTGAAAATGATAAAGCATAAACCTTTATTTTGATTGTGAATGAAAAGAAAGGCAAAAGTTGCACCTGAAATTTATTTTTAAAAAAAAAAGGGCATTCAAAACTTGCATGCTTTGAATATTATTGGAGAAGATAGGTAGGCATGGAATGCTGGCTCATGCATAACCATTAACCAACACCTTTTATCGTAATATATATATATATATATATATATATATATATATATATATATATATATATATATTATGATTAGTATATGTCATGTCACGAATTGTTATTACTCTTTTATGTAAGTAATTAAATATTATTGACCCTTTGTTGTAGTTTGTATTGAATCTTAAGTTATATATTGCGTAGCCTCAAATTTGAGCACTTGTGATTTTTTTTTTATTTAAATATTTTTATCACACAGTTTAAATTTTATTATTTTTATTTACTTTTACCAACTATGACATTATGGCTACTGCAGATGTAGAGTTGAAATGAAATGATTTGAATTTTGATGGTATAAAAAAAAAAAAAAAAAAAAAAATATATATATATATATATATATATATATCAGTGTTCTAAAATTCGCTAGGCGCTTGACTGACGCTTAGCGCCTAGAATGTCTAGACGGGGCCTAGGCGGCGCCTAGACATCGTATCTAAATTAAATAGATTTTTTATTATTTTACCTATTTTTTTTAAATTTTTTATCCTTACAAAATATTTTTGGAACTCTTCTATTATATTATTTTTGTTTTATGTAGGAGGAGAAGTAAAAACATCATATCTCATTTATAAAATTATTTTTATTTGTATTTTTCAATTTGTGAAATTTTTATCTATATCTAATTAATTAATAATAATTTGATAGAAGACTATAATACATTAATAATATCATCATTTTGCTAAAAAGTGAAAAAAAAGTAAAAAATGTAAAGGAAAGAAATTAAAAAAAAAAAAGTATTTGGCGTCTAGGACCGCCTAGAGCCGAATTATTCCACCTAGACCGCCTAGGGCCGAATTATTCCGTCTAGGACCGCCTAGCGCCTCAAGTGACCGAACAGACAAAAATCGGTACGGTTAGGAGCCGCCTAGGCCGATTTTTAGAACATAGTAGGAATCGCGATCGATCTCGTTGGTTTGTCTCCATATAAAATAAACTTTGACATGTATTAATGATAATAATAGTGACAAACACTTAATCCTATATATTGGTAATTCTGATGTATCATTTAATGAAGTATTAAAAATATCCACAATTCCTGCAGCATCAAGCTCCAAATTAATGATATTTTATAGATTGAGACTTGGAATCCATAGAATAGCTAAACGACATGAAACCACTTAAGGAAACATAATCTTCCATGAATGAAACAACCATCCTTTCCATGCAAAATCGATCCAAATGTTGAATTGAATATGTTTTCATCTTCAATAATTACAACCTCTATATTACATATAAGAAACCTCATGGACGAATCAACCAATTTGTCATAGGAGAAATTTCATCCTCATTTAACTTCGCTTTTCGCAATTTCTTCGGTGTTTCAGTAAACATTTGAACATGAGTTTGATGAAATGAAGATTTTTTTTTCCTAATATTTTGAATTCCACTATTTTCAAATATACAAAAGAATATTACCAAATAGGAAGAGAGGGAACTAATGATGATGAAAATGCTTCAATCAACCACTCCAAAAGTTCACCAACTTTATTGCCTTTGAATATCGTATATGAAGTAGCTAGTGTAGTAACGCCTTTTCAATTTACAAAAGGTTATTACACGTAACATTAAACTATACAAATTACAAACCAATTGATGATTATTCTCTCTCTCTCTCTCTCTCTCTCTCTCTCTCTCTTTCGAAATAAAAGAAAAGTATATGTTTGTGTCTTATACTTTCATTTGTCTAGCTAGTTGAGTACTTATATTTTTATTCATAGACATTAAATCTTTATATTTTCATTGAGGTAAAATTGATCATATACTTTTATTTATAAATTTGTGTTTGATGTAGGATCAAAACTATTTTAATTTTTTTTTATCAAGATAATATAAGAACAAGACTTTAATGCAAATAAAAGTACCAAAACTCAATGTTTATAACTGTAAATAGAGTAACACATTATTGAAAATAAAATAATAAAATTCAATATTTTATCTTATAAATAAAAATACATAAATCCATTAAAAATGCAAAAAATTATGCGTAAAAATAGATAATACTCTTTCATCACAAAAGGTAATTAATATTTTTCGATCACATGAGATCTTATATCATATTCTGTGTTACATTTTTTGTTCCAAAATAACCACCACACGATACGTGTATCAAATGATGTCTCTAACTAACATAATCTCGTGCATTAAATTGCATGAAACACGAGATGTAACACCAAATGTAGTGAAAGATCTGAATTGCTTTCCATTATCTAAAATACATTTGAAAAATGTTATATAGTATGTTTTAACATAAAACAAATAGTTTTCAACATGTAAAGTAATACTTTCCTTAAAAAAAGGTAATATCTTGTTATGCAAACTAATATAATACACACTTAATTTTAACATATAAAAAAATAACACCTTTTATATTCATTTGATCGTGGGTCCACAAATTGATCAATTACATGGGTCTCTGTATACAAAATTCAATCTAAGTAAAAAAAACATATACTAGAAGATTAATCTTCATAAAATTAAGAAAAGATCTTTAAGCCAATTATACTCATATTGCTTCCTAAAATAGAATTAGTTTGACGAATCATTTTGATTAGCATTTGTACCTTACAAGACAAGGGTGACATAGCATTGTCGGCAAAAGGAAATGATGAACTATAATTGTAAGAAAAGCACTGGATTTTAGAGAGAGAGAGGAGCGGCATAGATTGTGGATTACATTAAATTTATAAATTACCTTTGATTTTAATGATATTTTTCCAATAAATGTACACTTTCCAATCTTTTATGCATGGCAAGAAATTATATTATTCCTTTGTCGCCTCTATAAATCTACCTCTCATCCATTCATTCTCTTCATCACAAATACTATAACCTTTCTCTTTTATAGAGACATTTCATATTATCACTTATTAAAAGCTAAGTTATGAGATTTTTTTTTTAATTAAAGTTCTTGAAACGAGGAAGAACGAAGTGAAGAGAAGATGAGACATGCCTGGCTCCCTGTATGCCACACGATCTCGTCAATTCTATGGATGGATTGGCGGAGACGGGCGGCGTATGAGGAGCCAAGCATGCTATAATTGTTGAGGCCTTGACTTCTTCCTCTTCCTCTTTTCATGGCCTTATTTATATATATTTTTTGGTTTTATTTATATTTTTTTCATCAAGATTTTGAAGTGTCATGATTTAATGTGTCTTTTCCTTTTCCATTTTCGAGTATTTTTCATTTGCAGGTGTGGTAAAAGGATAGAAACGAAGAGAGAGTTCAAAGATACGAGATGTAAGGGTCGGGAGAAGCTCGACTGACAGTGAGTTTAGCATAACCAGTTAGGGTGATTGATTTTTTTTAGTCGGAAGGAAAACGACAAGATTAATGATATATAGTGTGATTTATGAGGGATTGAAGTTATATTACAAATTAATGATCAGTGCATATCATTAATAAGATTATATGGGTGATATTTATTAATCGAGATTCTTATTAATGTAGACTTTAATGGATTATTATGTGCATTAATGTGTCTTTGACTAAGTTTATCATTTATTAAATCATTAAAAAGTGGGTATAACGGATCTAATATTTAATTTTGATCCCTTTAATTACTGCCTATAACTATCATGAGTATTATAAATAAAATTCAATTCTTTTTTATTTTTTCCCCAAATATTTTGTAAGCGTATTCTTATAAGTTCACCCTATTTGTGGTCATGTACATGATGAATTCTCCTGTTAAAATAATATTGCGTTTAAAAGTAAACAACCCTAAAAAGAATTTGGATTAAGATATTTTTCATTTGTTTTTTGTTATTTTTCCTTTGTTGTAATTGAGGAAGCGTCAAGATTTATGTCGATTTAAAGTGTTAGAAGTTAGTACTAGACATGATCTTGGCTAAATCATAAAACTTCAATATTTATACTTAAAAAAATAAAGCTTTGAATTAAAAAATATAAGCTAAGTTAGGGAAATTTGATAAATTTTGTGTTTGCAAACTTGCAATTGAGGAAAACAAAACTGTTTTCACTATATATATATATATATATATATATATATATATATATATATATATATTAATTATTTAATTTGTTGTGGTTTAGTTTCAACATAACTATTTCAATAGGCCCATTCCAAACCGGCCCGAAGCAATTACAGAAGAAAATAAAAAAACCTTCATATATAACTATCTTGAATTTATATATGATGATTCAATTT
This sequence comes from Scutellaria minor, assembly GCA_954870855.1. Lineage (NCBI taxonomy): Eukaryota > Viridiplantae > Streptophyta > Magnoliopsida > Lamiales > Lamiaceae > Scutellaria > Scutellaria minor. The sequence continues at coordinate 31,989,376 of OX940727.1, forward strand.
TAAAAAAAGCTCTGAACTCCAAAATATAAAGCAGTTCTTGAGATTTTCTAATTAATCCTAGGATTTCTAAATAGATTTTGCAGATAAATAGGGCTATAAGTTTATGGGCATGTTTTCATATGGGCTTGATTTATTGTTATGAGTATTAAATCTCTTGTTATCGAGCTATGCTCTGAGCCCAGTTCATTAATAGATACGTTTTATTCTGCCAATTGATCCTCATTTTGGGCCTTGTGTTTGTATTGTTTGATAATGAAGTTTATTAACCGATCATGAATGTTACTATTTTTAATTTCTACCAAATACATCATGAATGTGGTTGAAAATGGCAGATCCAATAAATAAATAAATATATATATATATATATATATATATATATATATATATATCACAGCAATAATGAGAAACATATAGTTGTTTTTTCTTTTCTTACCTAATTAAATTTCTTATTCATTTCAATTTCTTCCAATTAGTCTCGTTTTGTTTCTTTTCATAGATACTTAAATTTCTTATTCATCTTCATTTCTTCCAATTAATCTCATTTTCTTTCATCTTAATTTTTTTTTTCAATTAATGTCATGTTCTTACTTTTCTTATGTAATTAAATTTCTTATTCATCCCCATTCTTTCTAATTAATGTCCTTTCCTTCTTTTCTTACTAATTAAATTTCTTATTCATCTCCATTTCTTTCTTATTCAATTTCTCATTCTTCACCACACGTCTCCAGTGCAAACTCTTCTTCTTTTCTTGTAAATTCATCTACTTTTTTTTTGTTTGTCACTAATATTTTAATTAGTTGTCAATTTCTTTTTTTCCCTCTTGTTTCAATAGTTGTCATTTATAATATCAATATTACTTGGAAAAATATTTCCAAGACATATGTTTTAGATTATATATTAGTTAAGAACTTTTCTAAAAAACTGTTCTCCAATACAAGATTTACGATGATATACAAGATTTATATAAAAGTAGAGTTGCTTCTACATTGTTGTGTCATGCCTTGGATATTTAGAGCTTTGTAAATCCATCAACTAGTGTCGTAGTACATTTAGTATAATATTTAAATTTTATTTTAATAGGTCCTCATTAATTGTTTGGGCTCATTAAACGTTCTTTAGTAATCACTATTTTTTGTATTTACTAAAATTTACTTATTGTTTTGTGAATGAATTTTTTTAATGTTTATTTTTATTTTTATTTTAGTAGTATTTTATATTTATATCATATTATTTGACATATAAGAAATATAAATTAATTAAATTGTTTGCAAAGACATTGTTGTGGATTGATAGTATATATAAGAGTAGAGTTTCATGAACACATGAATATAATTGAGATGATTTTATCTTAATATGCAATTACTCGTTAGACTTTGGTAGGTATTCATGTACTTTTATTTGCAATATTAATATTTGCCCCTTATACTTTAATATTTGCAATATGAAAGCACTAAATTGTAATGTAAATGAGGATATACAAAACTGAAACTGCAGGAAATCAGCTTAGAAAAATAAATGTTACAAATAATTTTTAGAAATGAAAATATATGGATTTCGTATTAAAAAAAAAAAAAAAAAAAAAAAAAATATATATATATATATATATATATATATATGTAGGCCTAATATATTTCCTCTACCAGTTGGAATTCCATCATGATGTTTAAGCGATAAGAAAAGTACTGATGGCTAACGCCTCAACTTTTAGCAAATTTTTAATGAAACATATATATCCACCAAAATGTGTTAATTTTTTTTAATTTAAATATTTTCATATTTATCAATGTTGTTCGATATAGTTGAAATGTTTCATTCCAGAAAATTGAGATTTTTGTCTTGTAACATAGACCTTATTAATTTTATTTTACCAATATATTTTACGTAGTCTAATTTTGGTCTGAGTCCCATTTTGCTCGAAATGACAATTTCTATCTACGTGGACGTTAGAATTGGAGACTCCACATCAACAACTCTGATAAGATTAAAATTGGAAAAAAAATGATAGTTGGATTACCAAATTTGAATTACATAAAATTGATGATAAAAAATGAACAAACCTAAGTTATAGGAAGGAAATTGTAATTTTCCCTATTTCATCCATTAAAAAAAAAGAAAGCAAATTGACTTTCATTTTTTTCTAAAAATCTTTTACCAAGAGAGAATATCAATGGGAGAAAATCTTCACATGCCCATTATATGTATAATTTAATATGTCACAATTAATGTGTACTTAAAAATTCCATCCTCTTAATATATAATTAATTAATTAAAACGTTAAATATAGTAACGTTTTTACAGTGAACTGAATTCACACTAGCATTGGTGGTAGGTTAAGGAAGCAAAGGGAAAGACATTACCCAAACAAGTGAAGTATAATGCAATTGATATAATGTTCATTAAGACATAACATACGTGGGAAAAGGATGAAAATGAGTTGGAAATCCACGTTGTATATGTCTAAGTGATGAGAAAAAGCTCTCCACCAATGGTTATGCAACTAAGTGCCTAAAACTTTTAATTATTCTTTATCATTATATTGTTATACATGTGTATCCAATTTGTTTAGTTAATCCTATCACTAATTTCATAATCCACAATTACCTATTTTTATTGGATCATACTATATTCAATTGATTTGATATAGCTATGCTGAACGTCCAAACATATTTGCATCAAAATGATAATGATAATGGCCATTGTTGGTGTAGCCATTAGCAAAGTTATATAGCTCCTTCAATCACATGAAAATAGATTAAATTATAGAAAGGATAATTAAAACCTCAATATGAACTGAAAATTTATTTAAGAAATATGAAGTGGCCAAAAACTACCTTCCACAATGTCCGAGCACATGATAGGGACATTTAAAAGATGCTTATCATTTGTGTGAGATATGATTAAGAGTGTGTTTGGTTGAGTTTATTTGAAAGAGTTTATAAATTCTTACATCTTATTAGATGTTTTTAGAATTTATAAGATGTTTAATTTTAGTTTAAAAAAAAAGTTGTTGAAGTGTTTAAATAATAAGATGATGGAACTTATAATTTTTTAATAATGACAATTGTGTAATTTTCATCGATCAAATTTGAAGGTATTTAAAAAAAAAAAAATCTTACTTTAGAAATAATTTAGATCTCCTTACTTAAAAAAAAAAAAGCTTATAAATTCATAACATCTTATTTAAGAATGAAACAAAATCTTATTTTTAAAACTTTACCAAACAGAAGCTTATAAACTCAACCAAACACCCTCTAAACCTTCACGAACATACATAGATTAAATTTATTTTATAGGCTGAGTTCTTTAATTTTATCAAAGTTTCAACACAAATATCTTAAAGTTCAAGACAGTACTGAAACTTCATATAATATATACAAATTTATCTTGATAACAAATATATTCCGAATTTTGAGAAAAAAATGTCTTGATGCCCTAGTGTGAAATTAGATTCGAGACAAATAAATCGACCATCGAAACAAATTTGTATTGAACTTTAAGGCATAATTAGTAAATGTGAAATTCACAAATGATAAATATTAAGAAAGTTACTGCAATATTTTAAATGTAACCATTAACACCATAAGAGGCATTTTCAACAATATCATCAAATCAAGAAATCTTATAGCGTATTTAGTACCACTAAATCTATCACAAATTAGTATAATTATTAAGCATTCTTGATCCAAAATCGTATTTCATTATTATAGTTTGATGATAAAACGTGGGAGACAGCAGAATCACACTAGTAAGAGCAATCTGGTAGGCATGAATGGACATTGGACCACTTTGTGAGGAAATGCTTTCTCTCTCTTCTTTAACGATTTTAACAGTGCATAACGCGCTTTTGATCCCCACTTAGGCCATTTCAAGTTGCCTATAAATACCTCTATCATGCATGCAGTGAAGTTCATAGTTGTGGGACTCATTTGAATTCAAGAATTGATCATTCCCATGGCTGCAAACAAGTCTCTTTGTGTAGTGTTCTTTGGGCTGTTGTGTGTTGCAATATGTTCAGCAGCTAGGGTTTACCTAGATGGTGGCATTGGTGTAGGTGTTGGTGTTAATGTTGGTGGAGGCGGCGGTGGAGGTGAAGGGGGAGGTGGTGGCGGAGGTGCCGTTGAGCATGGCGGTGCAAGTGGCGGTGGAAATGGCGCTGGAAGCGGCGGTGGTTATGGTGGTACTGGCGGGGGGCATGGCGCTGCCGGTGGAGGTGGTGGAGGTGGCAATGGAGGTGGCGGTGGCGGTGGTTCAGCTGGAGGGGCTAGTGGGTATGGAAGTGGTAGTGGGGAGGGGCATGGTGCCGGTTATGGCGGTGGTGGTGGTGGTGCGCGTGGTGGTGGCGGCGGAGGTGGTGGCGGAAGTGGCGGTGGTGGTGGCGGCGGTGCTGCAGGCGGAGGACATGCCGGTGGGTATGGAGGCGGTGAAGGGGGTGGTGAAGGAGGAGGTGCTGGAGGTGGTTATGCCGGGGATGGGGCATACGGAGGCGGAGGCGGCCATGGTGGCGGCGGTGGTGGTGGAGGTGGATCTGCTGGCGGCGCAGGAGGCGCGTCGGGTTCTGGATATGGTAGCGGTGGAGGTGCTGGTGAGGGCGCAGGAGGTGCCCACGGTGGAGGGGGATATGGTGGAGGTGAAGGAGGAGGAGGAGGTGGCGGCGGTGGGTCTGCCGGTGGTGGACATGCTGACGGATACGGGGCAGGCTCCGGTGCCGGTGAAGGCGGTGGTCACGGTGGTTATGCTCCGTGAAAGTACTAGATTATGACGTCCTTTTACTATCTAAAAATGGATAATAAAATGGATGCTTCTTATAAGTACGAATATACGAGTGTAAAATAAAAATTTGAAGTATAATCAATTAATGATGCTTATGTATTTAAAGTTGTTGATTGAAGTGTGATATTGTAATGTGAATCATGAATTATATGGACATTTACTTAATAATCATGTAAAAGTGATTAATGGTGGAATGATTATTCCACAAATTAATACTCATTGAGCTATTGAAATGTAGAGGACACTTGAACTTGTAATTTACTTTCTACTCCCTGCTCTACTTGTTAACATTCTCATAATTATTGAAAATTCACAACATCATCCATTTCTTTGTTGAGATTATTTTTCATTAGTTAATTTGTTTCCTATTTTATACTCTATTTGATTCTTTTAATGTGATTTTTTTTGGATTGTATAATAGTATTAAGAAACTTTTTATTTTAATGAGCTTGGGAGGAGTGGAAGGGAATGAATAATAAAAACTAGAAAATTTGCATGATCTAGGTTCGAACTCTGATCATCACAATATGTATATTTATAAAGTGGGATACCACTTAAATTATAATGTAGTAGCATTAAGGAACATTAAAAACATAACAAAAAAAATTGTGAATATGCATGCCCCAAACTACCATTTCCTATGGGACATGTAATTTCTATCCATGTTTTTTAAAATTAAAATTTGACCCATTTTTATGATAAAAGGGAAAACTTGCCTTTGGAGTTGTAAATTTTGAATACTGATAACCTTTGAAATTATAATTAAACCATAAATATTGTGTACACAACTATGCTCCAAAATAATTTGTACTCATACACACGATATAACTTAATGAATTAGTTAAAGAGAAATATATTTTGGTAAGGAAATTTGAATGGTAAGGAAAAATGTATAAAAAACTTGGACCTTAAAATTATCCTAAGCAATATATATAATATATCTCCGCACTCATTTCTAAATCTTTATATATATAAAAGTAAGAACACAAGCCTACAATATTCTTATATTAAATAAGACTAATTAATGACTTCTAATTTTATGTTAATAAGAAATATTACTAAATAATAAATAATAAGTTAATTATATTTATCTAATAACATATGCTAGATTTCAATAATAGATATTATTTACATATTTGAAATTTGTTAAATTTAAAAATGTAGAGAGAAAAATATAAATAAATAAATTGAAATAAAGGTGGATAGATTGAAAATGATTGTTCAAATTTTTCAAACTTATTAATTAATGAAATTGAATAATTTTTTGAATATGTGTTTTAAAAATAAACTAAGAAATTTATTTGTGATTTTTTCTCTACTTTTTTGTCATTTAATTGAAAGGAAAATTTGAGTGTATTTATAGACGTTAAAATAAAAAGCAAAAAAAAAAAAAAAATTGGTGTGTGAGTTGAATAATATAACTAGCATAGCAATGTATATTATTTTCAAATAAATTAATAAAAAATTATTTATGATTCTCTACAAACGCAACATATTTCGACAATTAAATACTTATTTAATCATATTATATTATATTTAATGTTAAATTAGATGCATAATATGTATATATTGCACAACTCATAAATTTAATTTTATTGAGTAAATAATTTTTTTTTCTATTTTTTCTAAATTAATTTAATTATTCATAAAATCCCATGTATTACATGCACGCAGGCCCTATACTAGTTATATATATCATTATAATTATGTCTTTCTCTTCGCCTTATTTTTTACACAAAAAAACTCATATGAGACGTTCTCATGGATAGTTATCGTGAGACAAAGCCCCATCACCTACAAACATGTGAATCGAGGGTTTGGGTTGTAGGTGATTGGGTTATGGGTCGACCCATTTCACACAATGCAATAAAAATTCGTGAGACGGTCTCACAAGAGACTCACTCTTATTTTTATGGGTGAAACTAGACTTGCTCAATGGGTTCAGAAAATCGGAACAAATCCGGGATCAATGGTTTGGAAAACTGTTGACTCAGTTTCGGTTCGAACTTGAAACCGTGAACTATGGTTCGTCGGTTCGGTTTCAGTTCATTCCATTTTCGAACCTGTAAATTGTCAGTTTAACCGCCAGTTCCAACTGGCAGTTCGTATTAATTTTTTTTATTGATGATGTCACATGTACTACCGTGATCAACTAGCCATTAGCGAATTGGCGGTTCAAATTTTGAATTCAATCAACGGTCAAGATTAAATGACCGTTGATGATGGATGGTCGAGATTGCCCGAACCGCCGATTTAACCGAACTAGAACCAGCGGTTCGAACCGGCCCGAATATATATATATATATATATATTTTCATGTTGGTTGAAATATATAAATACCCCTTATCTTTTTTGTGAATTGCACACCAATTCTTTGCCAATTTCATCCATTCTTGAATCAATCTCTCTCTCAACTCTCAAGCTCACACTTTGATTATTTCATTAATATTTCAATTCATCATCACTTATTATATTTAATCTTCTAATGCTTTTCTATATCATTTTCTTCTACACTTCTTCTTCTAGTTCTATATTTTTTTCTTCTTCAATTGAATCAATTCTATTTCCATTCTCTTAAAAAAAAAAAAGTCTAGAAGAGGTACTTTTTCTTCCACCGGTTCATCTCGTGGAAAATGAAAGAGTCCTATGCCACCATCACGATCTTTGCAAGATGATGATGATATCATTGATTCTTATTCTCAATGGAGTCAAGATGATTTGGAGGCCACTTTAGGCCCTAATACCGCCGCCACCTTTGCCGAAGAAGAAGAGGAGGTGTCTAGGAGCAACACAAGAGAGCGACAATATGACATGCACCACTAGAGCACCTTCTACTCTTCGAAGTGATATTTTCTCCATTCATTTTAAGAAGGAGAAAATATCGAATAACAACGTTGATTATAATGTCAAGTGTAACCATTGTGGAAAAAACTACAAATTCAAGCATGGAGGGGGCAATGAGACGTTCAACAATCATATATTAAAGAAGCATCCCGATAAGATTGACAATGATCGATCTCAAATACAAATTCGGGGATATACCAATTCTTCTCAAGGTGGAGGTATGAATTCTCTCATTTTTAAATTTAGTCAATTTAACCATAGGAGAGACATAGTCGAATTAATTGTCGAAAAACATCTTCCATTTTAATTTTCTTGTGATGATAGTTTTGAAAAATATACTAGCACTTACTTACAACCTAGTAGTAGAAAAATATCTAGAAACACTGTTACATGGGATGTAGAAAAAAATAGTAGGAGAGTATAAATATAAATTAATTGAAGAATTTAAAATTTTAAAACAAAAACTTTCTATATGTAATGATATTTGGAAGGATCCTCATAAGTTGCATGATTATATAAGTATTACTTGTCATTGGATAGATGATGCATGGAACATACAAATATATTTAATTGAATATATTGATTTTGATGAAAGACATTCGGCTATACACATTGCACAAAAAAATATTCATATTTTAAATGATTATAGTATAGTATGAAAAATATTTTCCATTGGATTTGATAATGCTAGTGGTAATACGGCTAGTTTACCTTCACTTATTGAAATCTGTAAACCTCCAATTCAAGGTAAATTCTTCCATATTTGTTGTATATGTCATTGTTTAAACTTATGTGTTCAAGATGGCTTAGAATCATTACACGATAATATTAAACCTATTAAAGAGATAATTTATGAAATTGCTAGATCTATGATATATCATAAAAAATGGACTAAGTTTTGTAAGAAAAACGGAATAGAAGTTTAAAAAATTTATAATCGATGTGCAATATCGTTGGAATTCTACATATTACATGCTTCAAGATTTTTATAATTATAGACACATGCTTTGTCAATTTTATATGGAAAATCAACATGATGACATTATTTTATTTGAAAATTCATGGGATGCATGTCTTAATTTGATTCAACTTTTAAATTTTTTGAAGTGACAATTAGGGAATTATTCGGTTGTTATTATCCTACTTCTCCATTAGTTTTAGATCATTGTGTAAAAATTACTCTTATTTTCAATGAGTATTCAACATGTCCTATTTTAGGAGATACAATTATATTGATGAAATTAAAATGGTTAAAATATTTTCATGAGATACCCGATTTATTTTTATATGCTAAATTATTAGATCCTACAATTAGAGAAGATGACTTAGAAGAATTATTAAAAATGTATAATAATGCATTATTTCCAAATTTGCTATTGGGAGAATATGATGAAATTGATTATATTTCTAATCTTATTGAAGTTGTTGGTAAAGCTAAACAATGACTAATCGAATTGTTTAAAGAATATAAAGTATTGTTTGGTGATTCTAGTGATGATGTAGTAGGTAATCAAAATGTAGGAGGTAGTAGTCATTCCTCTTCTTCATCTACTTTTGTTCCGACTCCAGTTCTTAATCAATTTTATAATTTTTATGATATTAGAACACAAAAATGAGTTAGGGGTTCTAACCCTTGTCAAGAATTGGATTCATATTTAGGTGCTACTTTTGAACAAATTTTATTTGAAAATCCTTTGGATCTATTGAAGTGGTGGTCAAGAAGGACTACCATTTATCCTATTTTAACAACTATTACAAAAGAGATATTTACAAGTCCCGCCTCAACCGTGGCCGTAGAACATGCATTTAGCAAATGAGGTCATATGTTGAATCCAAGAATATCAAAATTGACGAAAGAGAATATACAAAATATAACTCTTCTTGAAGATTGGGTGAGAGTAAATAACCGTCAACAACTTCTTGATTTCTCCTATTTAGACGACGATGGAGATGACATGTATGAATATGATTCAAACACATCCTTCTCCGCCAAAACCAACATTGATTAATGTAGGTAAGTTTAGTTAAGAGAACTACTTGAACTTTGATTCCTTCATTTTGACAAAGATACACGTAGGCAATTTCATTTTAAGTTTGGAAGTGTAACTTCCAAACTTACACTTCCAAACTTAGAATGAAACTCAAGCTCTTTCAAATTTTTTTTTTTCAAGTTTCAATTTATTTTATATAAAGATGAAAAAATTGTAATTTTTTAACTTCAAGCCTTCAATATTGTTGTACTTGTAGTTGTAGACTTATAGTATGATTCATGATTGTAATATATTAAGTTGTAATATTTTTTAAATTCATAATTGTAATTTTCACTCATTTTAATCTTGTAGACTCAAGTTGTATTATGTTTTATTGTAATTTTTTGAAAATCTTTGTAATGTTGTACTTGTACTTGTTATGATTGTATTTTATTTCATATATAAATTGTATTTTATTAATTTAAAAATTATTTTACTTGGTTTAGATTTAAGACTTTATTAGAAATTTAAAATTATTGCACAAAAATTTAATAATGCAAAAAAAAAAAATCCGACCCAGGCCGTAAGGATGTAAAAGAATCGAACTTTTGTGGTTCGATTCGATATTCGAATTCGAATATAGTGATTCAAATTCGAAAAATTAGAATAAGAATCCAAATAAGAATATTTTTTTAAATTCGAATATTATTAGAATACGAATATGAAAATAACGATATTCAATTCGATTATTCGCGAATATATTTGAATAATTATAAATATATATAACTATAATAAATTATTAAAAATATTTATTTAATAAATATATATATATACATATATATTTTTTGTACTTCCAATTTACTCTCCCCATCACAATTCCCGACAACTTACATATATTTTTTTTACTTCTCAATTCCCATTTATTTTTATGTTAATTGGTGTTTTGAAAAAAAAAATCTCAAGTTCACATTTTCGAATTCGAATATTTGAATGTATTCGAATATATTCGAATAATTTATCCGAATCAAATAAGAATTTTATTTTTTATTTGAATAATAAACGAATACGAATACAAATATTCGCTAAATTAAACGAATACGAATAGAATATCATAATATTCAAATCGATTTGATTCGTTTACAACCCTACCAGGCCGTGCTCAGCGCCTGAGCAAGGTCATAAACCCGGGCCGTACCACCAGCACTTGGGCCGTGCAAAAAAAAGAACCGTTTGATACGTCAGTTCCGGTTAAACCAACAGTTTCCGAACCAAAACCGACAACCCCATGGTTCGATTCTGATTAATTCCACCTTTGTCGGTTTCCCGAACCGCAGGTTCGAAATCAAAACCGATAGTTCGAATTGGTTGAGCACCATTAGGTGAAACTTAATAATTCTAAATCTCCAAATTTTCATCTCTCCCGCTGATTCAAAATTGTAGACTTTGTAGCTATTAATTATAATTTCCAAATTCACAAAAAAAATGTGAAGCCAAAACTTAAAAAAGAAAGTTCATAATTTTCGATTGCCTATTAATTAATACAATCCAAAAAAAAAAATGGAAAGATTGACAAATTTAGTTAAAAAGACAAATAAATTGAGAATCAAATTAACTTCTAAAATATTTAAATGAGAAATTTTTATTTGTGGTTTAAAATTTGTCAATTTTTTTCTTGAATTTTGAATATTTGTGATTATGATAATGTCAATTCTAAACACTATCTTTAAAAAAATATGGTACAAAATATGAATATTTTCTTGATTTTCCCAACATTTAATTACTTGTATTTATATTTTTGAATTAAGAATATATATGAATATCGATATTGATATCTTTTGATATTTTATAAATATTTCAGAAAAATATATTTATCCTCTATATGAGAATCATAACAATTGATATTGAAAACATCATGATGTATTGAGATATTTTAAGTATTAGCAAACATTTAAAAAAAATTATAAATTCTTAACTTCTAATTTTCGTTATTTCTCAAAGTTTTCTAATATCAACATTCAATATTTTTTAAGTAAAAAATATTATATTTTTAGAGTAGGAAACAAGTAGAGCATGTTCTAGGGAATAACTCCTAGTCATTACATGTTCTAGTAGAGCATGAGATTAAGATTTAGTCATAATTAAATTGGATAATTTATCAAATACAACATGAGATCAAAATGAAATTAAGATTTAGTCATAATTAAATTGGACAATTAACTAAATACAACATGGGTATATAAATGTTATTTTGCTACCTTTCTAACCCCTCTCTTCTGTTTGAGTATATAAATGTTATTTTGCTACCTTTCTAACCCCTCTCTTCTGTTTGCTTTGCCTCGTTGCGTAGCAATATCAAAACCCTAGCTTCCATCTCATACCAACGGTACAACCTTATTATCGGTGGCTGACGCAGAGGCGGAGTGAATATCGGCGCCATCTAATTGATTATTTCATGCTCAACGAAGATTTTTAATTACTTGTAAATTGATTTTTACCTTGTTGATTTACTCGCTAGAGATTTCTTTTTTTGATTAGTGTTTAGGGTTTAGGGATATTGAGCCAAATGGAATTAAGATTTAGTCATAATTAAATTGGACAATTTATGAAATACAACATGAGATCAAGATTGTGGTTAGTCATCATTAGTTTTAAGATTGTGGTTAGTCATCATTAGTTTTTTCTATGACCGTGATTCTCATCGAGATTCTTCTATCATATGACGTCATGATTTAGTCATGATTAGTTTTTTCTATGGCCGTGATTCTCATCGAGATTCTTCGATTATATGATGTCATGATTGGTTAGTCATTAGTTTTTGATCATATCATGATTAATTTTTTCTATGATCGTGATCTCATAGAGTTTTCTATGACCGTGATCTCATCGAGATCTTCAATCATATGATTCAATCATATGATGTCATGATTGGTTAGTCATGATTAGTTTTTTCTATGATCGTGATCTCATCGAGATTCTTCGATCGTATGATGTCATGATGATAATGAGAGTTTTTTCTATGATCATGATATTGTTAGACACCAATTCTAATTTAATTAAAAGAACAATTAAAGGAGATTCTTCCAAATTCTAATTTAATTAAAAGAACAATTAAAAGAGATTCTTCCATCAATTTCTATGATCAGTTAGACAAAATATTTTCTTCCAAATTCTAATTTAATTAAAAGAACAATTAAAAGAGATTCTTCCATCAATTTCTATGATCAGTTAGACAAAATATTTTTTTCTATGATCATGATCATGTTAGACACCAATTCTAATTTAATTAAGAGTACATTTGAAGAATTGATCACCATCACAATCTTGTTATGTTAGACACCAATTCTAATTTAATTAAGAAGAGTACATTTGAAGAATTGATAACGATCACGATCTTGTTATGTTAGACACCCATTCTAATTTAATTAAGAGTACACTTAGAAGGAGATTCTTCGATCACATGATCTCATGATGATAGTGAGAGTTTTATTGCAGTCAGAATTGCTAATTCATAAACATTAAACTTCTCAATGAGAAAATGAAGAATTGTAGTGAGAATATCCATCAATTGATGTGCAATGAATCAAGTGAACATCTCCATTCTTTTCCGCATCTCTTATTGTAGGGCTAGGATCCGGATACAAAAGAATACATCTTTTTATAACAACTATTATAATGAGATATACCTAAATACAAACCAACTAAAGAATCACAAAGATAAGAAACTGGAAAAACAAGAGAATATCACCAGATAAAGACACCAACACACAGATCTATGTTGAAGAGTTCTCGACTCAGTCCCCCAACAGTAATCCGTCCAAAAGTACACATATTAACACCTTGATCCGATGGTGGCTCCAAGGGTTGCACCAAAGATCCCAAAACAGTCAGAAAAAACCCAGGAAACCCTAGAACCTTTCGAAGAACTCCGAATCAGTTTATCAATGCATGCATAACTGATTCGGATCAGCCAAGATCTCTCACTCTCAAGCCCTCTCTCTTACTTACCGGAAAGGATAGGAGAATAAGGATTTACACTCAGTTTTCCTTATACAAAGCCACTCGGCTTCCCCTATAAATAGGATAGGGGAAACAAGCTCGAAAAGGAAAGCACCGAAATCCATGACCGATCAACGGAATATGGCCGGGATTTGGAGGAAGAAAAAAGAGAGGGGCGTCACGAGAAGAGAGAGAGAGCGCGCTAGGTTTTGGCGAGAAACAGGAAGTGGAGGGTATATAACCAACAGACGTGTGGCTGCGATTAAAGGATCGCAGATCAACAGTCACAAACGAGAAAAACAACACATGGACTAGATCTGACTTAAAGGGTTTTGGGTCTCTAGCTTGGGCCACCAGAATATGTGGGCCAAAGGCAAAGCAAGGGGTCGACCACGATAATATTCTCCATCTTGGGCCGAACCATGGTGTCTAGTGGACATAACAGGATTGAGGGGGTCATCATCACCGATCTCCTTTCCAAGGATCTTATCCAAATAAGCAGATTGATTTAGGGACAGAGTGCAGACATCTCTATTTCTAATAATGTCCATACCCAAGATGCGTTTTGCATCACTAAGAATTTTCATGTCGAAGTTATCACTTAGACATTTAGACACATAGTCAATAGCTTTCAAGCAAGGACTGGCCAAGAGCATGTCATCCACATAGATCATAAGAAACACAGGAGTTTGAGCAGTTTCTTTGAAGTATAAACAAGGATCATATGAACTTCTTTTAAATTTCATAGACATCATGAAAGCATCAAACTTTTTATTCCACTGTCTAGGTGATTGCTTAAGGTCATACAACGATTTTTTCAATAAGCACACATAGTTTGGATGAGCCTTGTCTGCAAAGTACTTAGGTTGTTTCATAAATATCTTTTCATCCAATTCTCTATACAAGAAAACAGTTTTTACATCCAGTTGTTTTAATTCCCAATTAAAATGAGTTATCAAGGCTAGCATAATTCTCATAGTGGTGAATTTCACAACAGGTGTAAAAAATTTAATGTAATCAATACATTCCTTTTGGGTAAAACCTTTAGCTACAAGTCTAGCCTTGTATCTAACAGAATCACATTCTTGTTTTACTTTGAACAGCCACTTACAGTCAACAACAGAACATGCATCAGGCTTAGGAACAAGAGACCAAGTTTGGTTATCATGCAGGGATTTAATCTCATCTTTCATAGCATTCAACCAAACAGCAGATTCCTTAGATTTTAGGGCTTCACTTACAGATTTAGTGTAACGCCCCGTTTCTTTTTAATAAGGAAATTTTGACTAAGGCGTTACGTACAAAATTCATAAAACAAAACATCGTAAATAAAATTCTTTTGAAGACTTTAGAACATCGGCTACCCTCATCCACTGCTCGCGCTTCACTCTCAAGAATTCCTTAAACTGTAAATATTTTAAACATAAAAAGGGGTGAGTGCAAAAGACACTCAGTGGGGTGGGTTTCGTGAGCAGTCAAAACATTGGGATATCAAACACATATAAATTATTATCACATAGGTGCGGGTACAAGCCGTCTTTGAAAATACGGTTCTGAGCCGCCGTAGAAAATATTTTTGTGGCTCTTTAGCCATCCTGAAAAACGTTATTGTGGTTCATAAACCACCCTGGTGCGATTCTCAGCCGCTGTGGCTCTTTAGCCACCCTGGAAAATATTTTTGTAGTTCAAAAACCACCCTTGAAAACATTTAACCACATAAACAGTTTCTCTCATTTTCAATAGTATCAATCCATCTACGCCACGTAATAAGACACAAAATGCAACATTCATCAATTTTAACACATATGTTCATGTAGGCACACTATTTCATATCAAATTCGTTTGGAAACTTTCAACGCGAAAAATAGGAAATTAACCCTACCTCGGATAAACAACGTCTCGGAAGAAATCTGCTACGTGTTTAGGAGAAAAACGACAACCCCCTTTACATCGTCTGTGCGTGGCGATGGTGATGCCGGTGGCCGAACCGAGTCCGTACTCATGACGAGGCCGTTGAGTTCTACCTTTTAGTCCGAATCTTCTTGCCGGAAAAGTGACGATCGGCAGCGGCAAGACGATGGTGGTTGGTGGCGGCTCTTGGTTCAGAGAAAAGAAAAGAGAGAGAATAGGGGGCGAGAGAGAGATCGAGAGCAAGAACTGAGTGGGAGAAAGAGTAACTTTTCTTATTTATTTGTCTTGTTAAAATTCCTTTTCCCCCAATATACTTTTCCTTCTCTTTTGTTGTGTATTGAAACTGACGTGTTAATCTTATAAGGCTTAGAAGTCCATGTGTCATAGAGTGTAGGCATAGCAAAGATAGGTGTCATATGCATAGGGTATACTAAGTTTGACTCATTTCTATCTTATACTATTCTTACTAAATTTGGTGTTATGATAAATAAATCATTTATCCTAATTAATTTCACTTAGGGTGTTATATTTAGGTTCATTACCATCTAGGTTTTCAAACACATTATGCACATAGGAAGCAAGATGGAAGTCATCAAACCGTTTGGGAATCCTAGTTTGTCTTCTAGTTCTGTCCCTAACTAGCTGATAGTCACTTAGATCATCATGCACAGGTTAAACAATTTCATCAACAATTTGAACAGGTTCATTATCAGATTGATCATTATCAGAATGTTCATTCACAGCATCAGATTGCAAAGGTAAGATAGGTAGAATGGGTGGAGTCTCCACCTCAGCAGGAACATTCACAGAAGGTGCAGATAAACATGGATAATCATCTTCATTAAAGATTAAATTTCTACTAGTAATAGTTTTAAAACCTGGTTCTCCTTTTAACTAACATCTATAACCTTTAACACCTTCTGGATAGCCTAGGAAGACACACTTCATAGATCTAGGTTCAAGTTTGTCCAATTTTTGATGCACAAAAGCAGAGCAACCAAACACTTTTAAATTTGATAGATCAACAGGTTTACCACACTTCAAAGTTTCAGGTAATTCCCCTTTTAAGAACACAAAAGGAGACCTATTAATCACATAAGCTGCAGTTAAAACAGCTTCACCCCAGAAATGTTTGGATAAACCAGATGAGTTTAACATAGATCTTACCCTATCAAGTAAAGTTTTATTCATTCTTTCAGCAGTGCCATTTTGTTGGGGGGTATATGCAACAGTTTTATGCCTTCTAATGCCATGTTCAATGCACAGAGAATCAAGATCATCATTACAAATTTCTTTCTCATTATCTGTAACGCCCCATTTCCCTTTATTGGAAATAGGTCGTCACCCTTTACATACTTAAGAAATAAAGAAATTATAATGATTTTATAACATACAGCGGAAGACTTAAAAGGGAAGACACGAGAGTTTTTTTATTTATATTTATTTAAAACATAACATATATATATCTGTCTATAAACCAAGATTAGTCGTGTCTTACCCACATTTCTAGGAAAAATGTTTGTACCATCGACCAACATGACTTTACACAACAAAACTTATATATAACATAAGATAAGTCTAGACCCATCGTTTTAACATACTATACACGTTTAAACAACATATTATTTTTTAAAGAAAAAGAAACATGGTTCTAGCATATCTATTTTAATGTGACAGAGAGAAGTCAGCTCAGCCTGCTACACGTCCACGTCATCATCTGCCGAGCCTGAAAATTATAAAAATAACATCATGAGACACCTCCGGAGAAGGATCCTAGTGGGATAACTTTACTATCTAATATAGTGAAATAATTAAATCATTAAGCAAGTACTACATGTCCATTGGGCTCGCTCACCCGGACCATAAACATAAAGGAATGTGGGAATCGCTCGTCCACTAGACCTCGCATAGACCAGACATTTACGCTCTTATGGTCGCTTTCATAGACCAGGCATATCTGCCCTTAAGGTCGTCACAGGATAAGCTACGGACTTCAGTTGTAGATTTTCATACATAACTTATCAATTCAATTAACAGCACACACAGTGAAGCAATTAAACCGTTAAGCCAGTACTACATGTCATAAAGGAATGTGGGAATTTCTTGCCCACTAAACCTTGCATAGACCAGGCATTTACGCCCTTATGGTCGCTTTCATAGACCAGGCATATCTGCCCTTAAGGTCGTCGCTTTCATAGACCAGGCATTTAGCCCTTAAGGTCGTCGCCGGGTATGGAAGTTACATACCGATTATAGCTACGGACTTCAGTCGTAGATTTTCATACATAACTTATCAATTCAATTAACAACACATAATAGAGAGTAGAAGTTACCCACTTGTACGTTGATAGTGCAAGAATTGCCTCCGGGTTCACCGATCGTCTCGACTGCGCTCGACACACTTAACTGATTAGCCTCCTTATAACGTATAACATAATATTTTGTATTTTATATTAGGTTACTTTAACCTAAAGCATAATCATTTAATAACCCTATTCAAATAATCACTCTAAAGACATATTAATAAGATTTTATACTCATTACTCCAGAATATTATTCGTTATACTTCATTCAATACATGCTTGATCCTTATGTTAAATTCTAAATATGATCATATCATACATAAATCATTTAAGTGAGATTTAGAATATAGAATACATCATCATACTTATTATATAATTGTTAAGCACTTAAACTAGCAAATTTGAAAGATAATAACACACATAAAGTCGCAACAATTTTAATAACTCATAGATAATTTCTAGAATCACAAAAATATTTACATCATCATATATTAGTGTCAATTATTATATTCTGAAAATTCACAATTTTTCACAGTGTATATAATTAAATAAAAATAGAATCCTAAACAAGACTTTTACTTGAATTTCAGCTGAAAAATAGCCTTTAATGAAAAATTCACCATACCTTATAGGATTGATGAAATACTTTCATATTTTTACAGAAGTCAGACAACACATTAAATTATAACATATAAAAATATCAATAGAAAATAAGATTTGCATAATTATTTATGAATTTCCTAAGTTGGCCGAAAACTGGACATAGTGTATGCTGAAAACAGACTTTATTGTAAAAATCACCATAAATCGTACAAGACTCTAAAAATTACATAGTAAATTTCTACATACTCCTAAGAACGTGTACTACAACATAGTAAAACATGGCTTATAAATTCTATCCCAAAAATTAGTTATGAATTTTAGAACGAAACTGAAAACAGGACATCGTCTACGCGAAAAACAGGTTTTGTTGTAAAATTCGGCATAAATCGTACAAAGCTCAAATAAATACATAATGAATTTCTACACGTACCTAAGAACAGGTTCTTAAACATAGTAAAAGAGCATACATAAATTCGAATTAAACTGTTCCAGAAAAATACATGAATCAGACCCGAAAACAGGATAAAAACTGTCTCCGAATAGCTTATCTTAGAAAAATCATATAAAATCGAGTTCAACTCCAAATCTTCTAAAATTTTACAGACATACTATTGACTTCCTATATTTCAATCTAGAAAAAGGATTCATCTTAATTCAATTTCTAAGATTTTCGAACATAACCAAAACAGTAGCAAAACAAAGCATATCTTTAAACCTATTCTTAAAACAACTTATTTCTTCATTCTAACAACATATAATTCCAAACAAATTGCCAAAGAACATCTTTGGACTTCTAATCTAAGGTATAAAGCATAAATCATAAGATTTAATGAACATATAAGAGAGTTAAGCCATAATACCTCTAGGGTTTGAAGTAGAACTTGATGTATATTTGACCTTTGCCTTCTTTTTCCTCTTATGTTATTTGTCTAAGGCTTTGGTTCCTTATGTAGAGATTGAGAGAGTGAACGAGAGAGAGAGAGAGAGAGAGAGAGAGAGAGAGTTGCATGTTGCATGTTGCAAGTTGGAGATATTTGCATGTTGCAATTAGAGTTAGTGAGGTGGCTAGGCTAGTATATTAGTCATAGGTTAGCAAACTTATCTAGGAAGTTTTGGATTAAACAAAATGTTAAATTAATTTATTTACTTGATATTTGATGTTTCATATTACATATATGTATAAATACATGCTTACCTTATTGAAGAGACTAGAATTAATATCATAATGTATAAATCACATAAATGTGAAAATTGCTTAGTATAAAATTAAGTATTCAAAAACGGTAACGAATAAACTTAGCATAAATCCTAAAATTATTTTATTTAATTAAATTTAATTATCATCTTATCTTTTTACTTCCGTTCATGTGAGTCGAGTGAGTGGAAATCGAGCTCGGTTTCTTCCGTGAGGAATCCTGCAAAACCCTTAAAAATCTCGAAAGACAAACATGCCATAAAATCTTTTAAAAAAATAAATAAGCATAACGAAACAAAATTCCTAATTCATAACTTAATGTTATCTAATATCTCATACTTAACTCATTCTTAAATGAACATTAAAAACAATTTTAATAAATATGCATATGCAGGTTTTCTTAAAATGGGGTGTTACATTATCAGTTCTCAAGGTTTTTAATTTCTTACCAGTTTGAGTTTCAACAAGAATTTTCCAGTTTTTAAACTTTTCAAACACATCAGATTTATTCTTCATGAGAAACACAAACACTTTCCTAGAGAAATCATCCACAATAGACAGAAAATATCTATTTCCTCCATGGGTTGGCACAAGTGCAGGGCCCCATACATCAGCATGCACATATTCAAGAATAGAAGAGCACTTAGAGGGATTGGGGGGAGAGGTGACAGGGAAACTAACTTTATGTTGTTTTCCAAGGATACAAGAATCACACAGAGGCATATTAGAGATAACATCATTCCCTAAGTAAGTTTTTTTATACAGAATTTCAAGCCATTTTTCACTTATATGCCCTAGTCTTTTATGCCAAATATTTGTCATATCATGTTTCACAGAATTAGCATTCAGAACAGGTTCAGCAGAACATACATATAAGTTTTGCATTCTAACAGCTTTGAAAGCACACACATTCCCTTTCATAATCATCTAGCAACCTTTTCCCCAATTTCCATGCAAACCACAATCTTCAAGAATGACAACAGAGAACAAGTTGTTTTTCAAATTTGGAACATGTCTTACTTTTTCAAGAGTTAAATTGAAACCAGTTTCAAATTTTAGACAGATTGTTCCAATACCATTCACACAGCTCTTACTACTATCAGCCATAGAAACATTGTCATTATCAAGTTCCACATAGGAGCTAAACAAGTGCCTGTGAGGTGTCATGTGATGTATGCATGCAGAATCCAAAATCCAGTCATTGTCACATAGAGATGAAGTCACAGAATTCACATAATCATTAATGAGAAAGACATCACCCAGACTGTCAGACACAATATTAGTCTGTCCATTATCTTTTTCTTTCTTAGGTTCAGTTCACACATTAGCATAGTGACCTGGTTTCCCACAGTTATAACATTTCCTGTTTTTAAACTTAGGTTTAGGACCATCCTTTTTCTGAGGTTGTCCTTGATTTTGATTTTGATTAGGCTTACTTTGGTTACTAGTAGGAGGTTTATTCTGAGGGTTAACCTTTTGTTTCCCTTTCACATGTTTAACATCTCCTAAGGACTTATTTCCTTTACTGGTTTTTAAATCCAATTATTTGCTTTTTAGGCCATTTATAACAGTATCTAAAGTTACCTTATCTCTTCCATATTTTATGGCAGACTTCACATCATTATAAAAATCAGGTATAGCATTCAACAAAATAATAGGTGTATATTCATCAATAGTTTTATCACCAGTGAGCTTTATATCTTGAATCAGTTTTGTGAAAACATCCAAATTCTCATCAATGTCCTTATGCACATCAAGCTTAAATCTAAAAAACTTTTCAAGTAAGAACATTTTTTAGGGCAAAGAAGTTTCAGTATAGAATTCTTCAAGTTTATTCCACAAAGATTCAGCAGAGTCATGTTTTCCTAATTTTCTAATCACAGAATCAGATAGATTTAGAATAATCAGATAATAAGCAAGTTCATCAATTTCACTTTTAACTACTTTAGATACTTTTTCATCATAACTCTGAGTTATAGCCTTATAACATTTCTGTTGAACAAGCACACCTTTCATATTTTGTTGCCATATAGAAAAAACTCTTTTTCCATCAAAAGGAGCAACATGATAAGCATTCATCTTAAGCAGCTCCAGATGCAAACAAAAGAGGAGAGCACACAGAGAGATAAAACAAAGTGCAGAGCACAGAGTCTGGTTAACCCCTTAGCCTAGATTCCAGGCAGACAAAACCAGAGATAAACAACGGAAGAACAAGAAATCACACAAATAGTAGATCACAAGCAGAAATAAGCCCTAGACTTATACCAGCACAAAATCCCAACAAACTCACAGGATCTTACTAAAAAAATAAACAAGGTAAGGATAGCGAAGTACCTGACCTTCTTGGTAGTGCTCCGAATCGCTCCCAACAGTGCTCTGATACCACTGTAGGGCTAGGATCCGGATACAAAAGAATACATCTCCTTATAACAACTATTACAATGAGATATACCTAAATACAAACCAACTAAAGAATCACAAAGATAAGAAACTGGAAAAATAAGAGAATATCACCAGATGAAAACACCAACACACAAATCTGTGTTAAAGAGTTCTCGGCTCAGTCCCCCAACAGTAATCCATCCAAAAGTACACATTAACACCTCGATCTGGCGGTGGCTCCAAGGGTTATACCAAAGACCCCAAAACAGTCAGAAAAAACCCAGGAAACCCTAGAACCTTTCGAAGAACTCCAAATCAGTTTATCAACGCATGCATAACTGATTCGGATCAGCCAAGATCTCTCACTCTCAAGCCATTTCTCTTACTTACCGGAAGGGATATGAGAAGAAGGATTTACACTCAGTTTTTCTTACACAAAGCCACTCAGCTTCCCCTATAAATAAGATAGGGGAAACAAGCTCGAAAAGGAAAGCACCAGAATCTATGACCGATCAACGGGATATGGTCGGGATTTGGAGAGGGACGCCGCGAGAAGAGAGAGAGAGCTAGGTTTTGGCAAGGATCAGAAAGGGGAGTGTCACGTCCCGTTTTCATACTTTTTAAAAATATCAGAGTTGTCTTTGGGCATGCAGGAAAAAAGAAGGAAAAAAAGCATACATAATTTTTCTTTAAACGTATGGTTAAGATACTCAGGTAACATTTAAAATAATTATCCGAAATAGAATAGTGAAACTTAGTTTAAGCATACAAATCTCTTACATAGCTTAAAACCTTGGCACATGGCCGGAAGAAAACATCTTTAAACTAACAGCAGAAAATATCAGGATCCATCTTCAGGAACAACAGTTTTACAAAGAAACATATCATAAAATGTTTAGAAACATTGTTCAATGTTCAAATTATATAAAGACAACAGAAACCCTGGATACGGCACCCCTCTCGCTGCATATCTTAGTTTTCATCGTTTTCTGTAGGGTGAGTACAGATAGGGGTGAGTGCGTTTGAATACACTCGTGGGAGTAATTTCCATTTTCAAGATTACATTAACAGATAAAATATATAAGCGATAAACAACACATCACGTAATTCACAACATGTAGGTAATGCATTGCACATATATAAGCTCTTCGGTGCGGGTAATCCCCGTCTTATCCGATAACGGTTTCAATACCATTAGTGCATTTTACGGCTCACTAAACCCTCCGTGAAGTTTTTTACGGACCATGAGTCTCTCCGTGATGAACGTAGACTTCTGTCCGCGTATAACATTAATCATAATATGCATGATCACATAATATCATAGCACGTAATCCCAAGGTACATAAGTTCAAGCAATTCATAACATGTAATTATAGCTATGATGTTAATAATTAACATATCAGAAGATTATCAGCATATCAAGACATAATAAATACAGAAACGTAAAAGTCGTTAAGTTCAGAAGTTACCCCCACCTGATTGATGGTGTTTGACTTCGTGTGATGCAAACTTTAAATATAAACATGTAAGCTCCTAATCGCAATAGCCTACAACAAGCAAACGTAATCTATTAGTTTCATTTTAAGATCGTTACATTTATTAATTAAAGTACTCTCTCGAAAAGAAATGATGATGGAAAGGAAAACAATTCGAAAGGCTTAGAACTTGATCATATGTCCAAGAGGGTTCGATCAAGGTTCTGTAGGTGAAAGAATGAGCTTAATTGGATGAGAAACGAGTGAAAACGGTGTGTTTTAGGGTTTAAGGGCAAAAATGTAATTTCTGGTTAGGGTTGACTTTGATCCGGGGGTAAAACTGTAATTACAAAGAAGTTCTGGGGTCAAAGTGGGGTTTCTGGAAATTTTGGGGTCGAAATGCAATATATAGAAGTCTTGGGGGTGAAACTCAAAGGTTTGGAAAGTTCTGGGGGCGAAAATGAAATTTCCAGAAGTTTGAGGACTAAAGTGAATGAAATGAAAGTTTGGGGGGAAAGTGAGAAGATCCTAAACTTTCTGGGATTTGCAAAATGGTCCCTGGACTTTTCGAATTTGCAACCAAGTCCCTCCCCACTAAAACTCATTCCCCCGCCACTGTCCACCTTCGCCACCGCCTACAACCACTACCGACGACACCACGTCGCCCCCCACCACCCCAAAAACACCACCACTCGTCGGCGCTCCTTGCGTCGGCCACCTTAGCTCACGGTGGTGCTGGAAGCGCTGCCTACCCCAACCCCAAACTCGACACACACACACACCAACACTGTGAAACACACACACTTCCACTTCGCTGGCGAGCATCGCCAGTGATACCAAGCACGGCGCCGCCCTCCTCGGCAGTACCCCCAAACACCACACACTCACCCAGCATAAACCCAACGGCGACGGTGATAGAAAACGGCGAGGAAGAGAGAGTCGAAGAGAGAGAGAAGAGAGAAAGAGAGGTGGAAAGGCAACAACTTTAGACGACGATTGCCGGAGATCGAGTCGGCCGATCGACGATCCGAGCCCGGAATCGCGATGGGCTCGACAAGAACTTCAAGTGCATGTGTAGATCGACTCAATCGGAAAAGAAACGGAGAAGCGAAGAGAGAGAAGAAGAGTGGAAAGAGAGGGTTTTCAAGGCGGTTTCCTGCCAATTCACGGCGGCTCCGGCAGCGGAAGGGAAATCTGAGCTCGGAATCGGAAGGGGCTCGGCGAGAGCTTCAATTTGGCGTAAGGTTCGAACGAAATGGGGAGGAGACGCGGCGGCGCCGCCTCCGGCACGGCGGCGACACAGCGGCGCTCCGGCCGCCGGATAAACGGGGAGAGGGAGAGAGAGAGTAACTTTTTATTACCTTAGTGTTAAAAAATGCCAAAGTGTGGTAAAACTCAAGTGTGTCTCATGTTTTAACTCATTATCCACTCTGATTAATTGGGCCTAACTTGGGCCTCGGGCCTCCGATCGGGCCGTTTCTCATTTCATTTTCTTCGTCTTTTGATTGCGATCGTTCTTATAACATAAATTCTACATTTTTGTTTCAATTATGCTTCCGATTAATATACACATAGGCTCTCCAAATTAATTATGTTTCGATAAAATAAAACGTTCGTTCGATAAATTAAATCATGAAATTATTCGATTAATCTGAAACACACATAGTTTAAATCACATAATTAAAGTTGAATTATTTAATCGTCAAATTATGCGTTGTTTTTCCTAGGCGCTACAGGGAGGGTATATAACCAACAGGCGTGTGGCTGCGATTAAAGGATCGCAGATCAACAGTCACAAATGAGAAAAGCAACACATGGGCCGGGTCTGACTTAAAGGGTTTTGGGCCTCCAGCTTGGGCCACCAGAATATCTGGGCCAAAGACAAAGCAAGGGGCCGACCCACAATAACACTTATTATAGCACATAATTTTATATTTATATGTTTTGTTCTCCCATGCTACACATGATTCTTAGCTATCAAAATAGCTCAATTGTTGTACCACCATAGCTTTTTTTGTATATAGCTTGATTTGAGGCAGCGGCTACAACAATATACTCAGCTAAAAAAAGTTCTGCTTCCAAGTGAGAAAACATATCTAAATGTGATCTTGGAATCACTATCCACAAAACCTTCAACTTTGCCATTAGTTTAACGATACTATTTTTGAGAAAACATATCCAAATGTGATCTTAGAATCACTATCCACAAAACCTTCAAGTTTTACATCAGTTTAACGATACTATATGCCAAAATCTAAAGTACCTTAATACTCTTTTTTCCAACTCAAGCTTGGTGAACGACGACCGACCTTAACCAATTGGCCGACAACATTGACTAGGTCAACTCAAACTGTCACACATAATAAGAGACGGTCTCACACAAAATCTACTCTTTATTTGCACACCAAGTGTGTGGGTGAAGTGAGATAAAGTTTGCAAGAGTAAGAGAATCGGGGGTTGGGTGTCAGAAATGTTAGATTGTTCAATATGACATTGTTGTATAAATGGTTGTGGAGATGGGTAACGTGTGAAAACATGTTATGGTCAAGGTTCTTAAGTCTAGGTATGGTTCTCTTGGTGTTGAATACTCTAGGAGATATAACGTAAAAAAATGGTCGATTTGGTGGAGGGACTTAAACGAGTTATTATATGGTGGGGGGAGGGGCTGCTTTTTGTACCAATATTAATGTCTCTCTTGGCAACAGATATGCCATTAGTTTTTGGAACGATCCCTAGGTTCTTAAGTGTATTGTCTTAGAGTTAGATTTAGGATATTATATGAGTTGTCTTTGAAGAAACATGGGTGTGTCGGGGATTTCTTTCGTCTAGAGGAAGAGTCTTGGGTTTGGTTTTTTAGGTGGAGAAGATATTTTAATTATGATAAATTGTTTAATTTTCTGGATCTATGGAGTTGTGGTTGCAGGTTCAAAATTAATACTTCAGTTCCAGATGCATTTAGATGGCTGGAGACAAGAGATGGGGCATTCCAGATAAATGAAATGTACGATCTTCTCTCTGTTACTTTATCGAGCGAGGTGGACACTGAAATTCTTTGGTCGAAACTGTGGTGGAAGACAATATTATCTAAAGTATCAGTGTTCTCATAGAAGTGATCAATTCAAGGTAGAATACCAACTAAGGATAATCTTATGAGAAGAGGAATGTTAATGGCGAAGAATTGTTGAGATGCTCAACGTGCAATCATCCTACGAAAACAGTATAACACATGTTCGTTTCATGTTAATCTGGTCATATTATACAGATGGATAAAAGTCTTTCTTTTGTATTCTGCCTCTATCAAGGAACACTTTGTCGAGTTCATTAATTTCGATCATGGTTCAATCGCAAAAGGGATTCTTGGTCTAATTTAGCAATGTGCTTTGTGGAGAATTTGAAAGACTAGAAATGAGTGTACCTTCAAGGAGAAGTAGTTTTGAGCTTGGACAAAATTATTGATGGAATCAAGTTTTTCTCATGGAAAATTGCTTAGAGCTTATTATCCCTTTGCATTCTGCTACTCCTTTCATAATTGGATCTCATATCCCCTTAATTGTTTTCTCTCTAAATTGTACTTTTTATCCAAACTTTTCTTCAATTTTGATTTGTAATGTTGGGTTATTTTAGTACCCCTTTACTCAAGTTAACGAAGTTCACAATTAACTTAAAAAAAAAAAGTCATTTCGATTTCAATTGCATTGTATATTTATTGGAGTTTTCAATAAATCATTGGTTAAAAAAAATATATGAGAAAATATTAATTATTTTTTCAGACAATATTCTATATAATTGCACTAGATGAAATTCATGTGATAATTCCATAGAATCATAACAATGTCGGAACAGTCATCACTAGTCATCACTGCATTCATTATGTCAGAGACTTATCACGATTACCGCAATCAATAACATGACATTACTAGTTATCACTGCATTCATTATGTCAGAGACTTATCACGATTACCGCAATCAATAACATGACATTACTAGTTATCACTGCACTCATCATGTTAGAGACTTATCATGATTGGCACAAGCAATAACACCACATTGGGATTGCACCGATCAACACAAATGATGATTTTAACAACGATGTCGTCGAATCCTTGAGTTACTCACCAAATTATCAAGGATGTATTGAGATTTCATAAAAATTAATATTAGAAATGTTGAAACATTATAAATATCGTAACAATTAATATTGAAAATATTTTGAGAATTTATTGAGATATTTGACACATTTGTAAATATTTATAAAAAATTATAGATATTCTTAACTTTTAACTTTCATTTTGTTTTTACAAGAGTTTACATATAGATTTATGGACATTTGCGTAGATTTCTACTTTTGAATTAAAGATATATATTGATATCCATCCTTTTTGATATTTTATGAATATTTAAGAAAAAATATAATTATCAATCATAACCATTGATATTGAAAATATCGAGAATGTATTGAAATATCTTAAACATCATTATGTACTTATAAAAAATTATAAATATTATTAACTTTTAACTTTTATCATTTCTCAAAAAATTTCCAATATTAACATTCAATATTTTCTTAAATTCAAAATATTTATATATTTATTGAAATTAATATTTTGATTTATAATATAGCTTGAATTGAATATATATGTTTTAGAATCATAGGACAGATGACTAATTTAATTTCTAAATTAACACTTAAATGAGAAATGTGGATTTATTATTATTATTATTTATTTATTTATTTATTTTGCAAAATGACCATCACTTGAAAGTTAAATCCCTCATCAAGGCTTATTCGAAATATCTAGCCTAGTAACAAAGGTTGGGCCACGGCCCAATCTCAAATGGGCTTAATTTAGTGATTGTAAATTTGTAATTCCAGGGTTGATATACAACCTAACCCAAATTTAAAACAACATTTGTACTTATAGTTATTTTGTTAACCTTTTCTTTTCCATTTCTTCCAAAAAAAAAATTTGAAAGACATTTCTTCCAAAATTATGTAGTTAATTAGTTAACATTTCCTTTTTCGTTTGTTCCAAATTATAATCAAGTTTCTTTGTTAAAAATGTAATACACACTATTTTTCAAAAGTAAAATTTATATGAGACTATCTCATAAATAGTTATCGTGAGACGTAACTAGTTTTATTACCAACAAAAATATGTGAATTGTAGAATGTGGGTTGTGAGTTGACTCATCTCAAATAATAAGATCCGTGAAACACAACAAACTCACATTTTTTCTAATACTCTATTATTACTCTTATTTAATGTTATTTTGATTTGAAATTAAATATTTATATTTATCATCCTTCAAATAACATGAAATAAGAGAGGGTAGGAAATAAAATTAATTATCTACCTTTAGAGACACGAAAACTAAAAGTTATTGAACAAATACAAATCCAACCGAATAAACATGACTAATTCAATTTTAACATAATTTTTTTTTCATAAGTTTTGGTAATAACATGGAATCAGAAATCGAAAAAACCAAACCCGGACCCGATAACCCAAATTGTCACCATTGGCTTCAAGTCTTCAACTGCCCATAATATAATGACTGTTCAATATAACTATACAACTGTGTTCAATTATTTGATAATCACAGTTATCAATAATTATAATAAATAATAGAGAATATATTTATTTAAAAGTAACGAAAAATTCCTATTGCTCATGAATTTGAGATAAGAAGCTATTAACCAATGACCAACTCTATTCATATATATAGGCTGTTGGGGGTCCCCATGGTATCAAGTATCAATCTTCAATTATTTTCTTAATATTTTCGAAAAATTGATCAAATAAACATTTTAAACTTATTTCAGATGTACACAATAAAAGGAAGTAAGATAAAATTTAAATGATGTCATATTGCATTTCTAGAGATTAT
The DNA here is from genome assembly GCA_954870855.1 of Scutellaria minor. Classification (NCBI taxonomy): domain Eukaryota; kingdom Viridiplantae; phylum Streptophyta; class Magnoliopsida; order Lamiales; family Lamiaceae; genus Scutellaria; species Scutellaria minor. The sequence continues at coordinate 32,018,714 of OX940727.1, forward strand.
TTATTAATTATTAATATATTTTCACGTGATATTTAGGTTGATGTAAATTATAATCTTAGGGCGTGCTTGGTACGCAACTTTGCAACTAAGCAATGGAAAGAGAATGAATTAAGTGTGTTTGGTACACACCTTTGATTTCTGCTACAGTTGTTTCAAATCCTAAAACTAAGGAATCAGGATTTCCTAAGAAATGACTTTCATTCCACAACTCTATCTCATTTCCTTCCATTTCTTTATTATCAACCAAACAACAGAAATTTAAAGAGAATATTCATTTCATTCCTCACTACTATCATTATCATTCATTTTCTCATTCCTTAAAACATACCAAGCCACCCCTTATTCTTCTCTCGATGGTTAGTTATTTGATATAATTACATAATGTTAATATTCAAATTATTTCCTAATAAAATGATGAATACATTTTATATTTGTTCAAATGTCTATGTTCATATCGCTTTTGAAATATTGCAAAAACTTTTGTGTCCCCGAGACACGGATCTTAGATCCGTGTCCCCAACCAAATCCGACCCGGTTGGCTCAGAAAACAGGTCCACACACTCCCCAAACGCGCACACGCGCACCCCACGCGCCTTGAACGTGCGCGCACCTTCAAGGTATCCCCTGCTGCGCACACCTTCAAGGTATCCATGATCAAGGTATCCACAGATATACTTTCAAGGTATCCATGGATACCTTCAATACCTGCGCGCACTTCCACACGCCGCGCGCCCATGCACCCACGCCGAGCGTGCATTTCACGCTCATGCACCCACGTCGCGCGCACCTCACAAACTATACACCCACGCCATGAATACCTTAAAGGTATTCCATAGATACCTTTAAGGTATGGGTACTTGAAGGTATACATGTGGATACATGTGATATTTGAAAAAAATGTATTTTATGGATAATTTGAAGGTATACATGCGGATACCAAAACGTATTTCATGGATACCATCAAGTTATACATGTGATACCTGAAATATATTCAATGGATACCTTAAAGGTATCCTTGTGGATACCATGCGCCCACGCTGTGGATACCTGCGCGCGCCCATGCGCCCACATCTGGCACGCACCTCACAAGCCGCACGCCCACGCCGCGCAGCTTCATCTGAAATAGGTGTGATACCTTCAAGATATCTCATGGATATCTTGATGGTATACATGTGATACCTTTTTTGTATACATAAAAAAAAAACCTGAGTGAAAAAAAAATTAAAAATTAATATGGGGCCCACGGGACACAGGAGACACACCCTTGAAATATTTGTCAAATTTATTTCTGCACCAATACCTAGACATTTTTTTATAATTATAAAACAATAAAATAATGAATTTAAACCATATATCAAGATACCTAAAACATAAAATATATATTTTAGTATCAAAAGTTTTATTAACCTAGAAATTATTTGTATCTGCATCTTATATCAATCATTGTTTTCATCCACCATCAATTGAAGTTAAAAATGAAAATCATAATTACAAAAGAAAAAATAAATAAATTGTTGAATTATTATTATTATTTTTGAATATAATCGGCACGTTCCGGCGAGGCATCAATCACATCACATGTACCAATGCAGAATCGCCGAATATAGATCCCCATCCAACGGACCATAATCTCAGACCAATTCCAACCGTAGATCTTCCATCAACGGCCCAGATCAAACACAGTAGGGCCCACCACATCGCTTTTACCGTATAAATATTACTTCTCCACATAAACATCCGGTCTGCTCTGAACTCTGAACATTTCCACAGCTGACTCTGCTTCCTCTCTCTCTCTCTCTCTCTCTCTCTCCATAGCTGAGCTGCTTCATCTGACCGGAGATGAAACCGGCGTTGGAGTGTTTGATAAGAATATCGAGGTACAGAAGGTGGGTCCACTAGAAGATCCAACGGCGGCGGTTGAAGCAGAGCCTTTGAAATTTGAAATGGAAGGTCTGAAAAGCCTTACTAGGACCCACTCTTCGCTCCTCCGTTCTTCCCCAACTATCCGTTCATCAATCCACAGCTTATCTTCCGTGAGCGAGTTTGCAGCTGATTACGAAGCAGTAGACTTGGAAGAGCAAAAGCCGCATATCAAACCTTGCACACCACCTGTTCGATCATTTGCCTCACCGGTTCTTTCTGTTCTGTTGCTTTCAATCTACACCCTTTTCGCCTTTTTCTACTGGGATGTCATGTCCACCTCGGAGAATTTACTCTTAGCTTTGATTTTCGTCGCGGTTTTGCTCTTTTTCATCTCCAAGAACAAGGTGTTGCTCAACAAAAACCTCAACTTTTGCAAGCAATTGTGTAATGAATACGGTAAAAGATTGCACCTTTCTTGTTTTACTTCCAAGAGCCACTCGAAGCCGGTGCAATGGTTCATTGGGGAGTCCAATTCCAGCAAAATCGAAGGTGAAAAACAAGATTATAGTCTTAGACACATTGTAAGAGAAGGGGTGGAGTTCTACAGCAATGGGGATTATTATGAAGGAGAGTTTCACAAAGGGAGGTGCAATGGGAGTGGAGTTTATAACTTCATTGTAAATGGAAGATATGAAGGAGATTGGATTGATGGGAGATATGATGGTTATGGGATTGAGAGTTGGGCAAGAGGGAGTAGATATAAAGGGCAGTATAGGCAGGGATCGAGGCATGGCTATGGAGTTTATAAGTTTTATACAGGGGATTCATATGCTGGAGAATGGTGCAATGGGCAAAGCCATGGGATTGGTGTTCAAACTTGTGCTGATGGCAGCTGTTACATTGGGGAGTTCAAGGGTGGGGTTAAACATGGCCTTGGATGTTATCATTTCAGGTGATTATTTGATTTTCACAAGCTCTTATTCCTGTGTGTGTTTGTGTGGAAATTTACGATAGATACTGCATCTAGTATAATACACTGTGGCATGAATTATACCCAGTTTGATACTTTGTTTGTGAGTGTGTTATTGAATGCTTGAATTCTTGATGTTTTCTATGCTTGGATTCTATAGGATAAGAGAAAATGTATATTGATTATTACCAAAAAAAGAGAGAAAAAGAAAAGAACAGCTGTGTTTTGACATGTAGTGAATTGGGATATGTTAAATTTTGGGGATGATTTTACCTTATAAAGTCATTTGCATCATTGATTTACCATCTGTGGATGAGTTTTCTGTTATTTTCTTTGCATAAGATTATGAAAATATTTGAAAATGAAAAAAGTTTTTCCTCTAAATTTCTGGATCCAGTTGATTTTCTCATAATTCAGTTGTACTAAATTGTGGTCCTTTGGTAGGCAATGTAATAATTGAATTCTAGCTCAAGCTAATGATGTTTGCATTGCACAAGTTATGGATTTGATGTCTTGTCTTACCAGTCAGTTAGTTGGGAAATTTCTGTTTCGAATTGTGATCAATCGAAATCTTGAAGTGCTGATGTAAAACTCATCTGTGTTTTAGAAACGGGGATAGATATGGTGGTGAGTATTTTGGAGATAAAATCCATGGTTTTGGAGTCTATCACTTTGCCAACGGCCATTGTTACGAAGGATCATGGCATGAAGGGCGTAAGCAAGGCTATGGGATGTATACGTTTCGAAATGGTGTGACCAAATCCGGCGAATGGGACGTTGGGAGTCTTAAGACATCTCTTCCCCCTACAACGGATGCAGTTCTTCGAGCAGTTCAGGTAGTTTGGAAAATCCAAGATTTACGTACAATTTTCAGACACTTTTGTTGTTTATATAAAACATTCTTACAACTTGTACTATTTGCAGGCTGCGAGAAAAACAGCAGAAAACGCAGTTCACCTTCGTAGAGTGGATGAAAAGGTGGACAAGGCCGTGATTGCTGCAAACAGAGCAGCCACGTCAGCAAGAGTCGCTGCCGTGAAAGCTGTTCAGAATCGAATCCATGGAAAGTTTTGTGATACTAGCTAACACATAATTGACGAGCAAATGTAAGTTTACTCGATTCTGTGTAATAGGGACAAAGAACGATCACCCCGATAAGTTAAAAATTAACTCATTGGAGGTCGAGAGTGTGTCGAGGTTTCATTGACCATACAGTAATTTGTACATAGATCCATGTATACATCTATCCAAAAAAAAAAAAAAATTAATAATTTTTAGCAAGATCCAATCTCATTGCTATCATGCATGTTTATTTTTTTCTTTTTTCAAGTGGGGTTGAAGCATGAGGTTCCATAATTGAGTTGTGTTGAGAAAAGATGAGACCAAAATTATGATAACAGCTTCTCTTACAACATAATTTCTTATTATTGATTTGGTATCTTATCTGAAATGTCAGGCTTGTTTTTCGAGTTATCCATTGCTTCAAGATGCAGCAAAATTTTAATTATATTATATCTAGTCTTTTAAATTATTGATCTAGTCACGATTTATCTATTATTGGTCGTATTAGGATGGCCACGTTAGTTATTATTTAATTATAAGGATTTGGATTACATATTGTTTAAAAGTAACTTAATTTAGACAATTACTATGTTTTATCGATCTAAATCCTAAATGATACATCAACTATCAGTACTGTATATGAAAATAAATCTTATCAATTCAGACTTGAAAGATGAGAGACTATCAAATCAACTATTATCTATGAATGTCTTGTAAAATATGTAGGATGTAGTATCTATCATATATTTTACACGTATTCATGAGTATTTGTGTGTTATTTATGGATCAGTGGAGTGGATACACTTCGAAAATCATATTGGCAAACAAATTCAACTAATTTTAACAATCTTGAAATGTTGGTAAAAATTGCTCTCAAATTATATTATGATTAAGCCATCTCTATAAGCCATATCCATCCATTGTCAAAGACTCAAAATTGATTTTAGAATATCACAAAATACAAGAAAGATTTGGTTTCTGATTTATGGGAACCACATTTGGTTCTATCCAAGTAATCTTACTCTATTTCATGACAATTCACCTTGTCTAGTTAGATTTGTCATCCATCAAATTGATAGATTCTGAAAAAATTATTTTATGATTGGTGTTACTCACGTATTCTAGTTTTATTGATACCACAGATGCTAGAAATAAAGAATAAATTATGTATGGTTTGGTTGTGCTCGAGTTTGAACCAAGAGATAGAGAAACCTATGTGGTTGTCGTTTAAGGATTGATTTGAAAGGAATATTTGCAATGATGACCTATGTTAAATATTTTCTAATTATTTAGATTATATCGAGATTGAAGGGTGATAAAGCTAATAAACAAGACTATGTAAATAAGACATAAATCATCATTTTACTCAACCAATTTACTCAACCTATGACTATTTTTCAATTTGCAATTTAATTTTTTTTTCTTTATTCGATTGCAATCCAATATTCAAGAGTTTTTCAAAGTGCAATATAATTAAGTTTTTTTTCGACAACTTTTTTAGAGAAATGCACATCACTTGTCTTGCATGTGACTTATGATGATAAAAACAACCTGAAGTATGACTTGTTTTTTTCTATTTGAAACCTAAACTTTTTTAAATTACATATTTATCCTAATAAAAGTACTCATGTATTGTGCATTTTGCTGGAAAAGTTGTCGCAAAAAAAATTAGGTTGCACTTTGAAAAACTTCTCAACTTCAGATTACAATTGGATTAAAAAAAAATTAGATTGCAAATTCAAAAACAATCATATTTCAATTTGATTTTTGCATTTAACCTCTAAAAAATTACCAGCACCCAAATTTATCTTCTCTTTGTTATATCCTTAATCTCTTTCACAATATTTTAGGAATTTTGTGAAAAAATAAGAAACATTAAAAATTGACTAATGTAACCTTACATAATTGGCACTATACGTACCCTCATTAACCCCACCCCACCCCACTCCACTCCACTCCAGTCTAATTAAGAGATTAAAACAATAAATCAAATTAACTTTTTTAGTCAAAATATTATATCCTAGTAAGCTAGAAAGTACGAGATATTTTTTAATGATACAGTAATACTGACAATCTTCGAATAAATTAAGTTAGGTCATAGTCTGAAAAATAATTAATTTAGAACAATAACAATATTTAACTTTTAGAAAGACACCTACGCTGAATCGAAGTGAGCAGAAGATTAGAAGCTCATGGTATAGTAGTAGCACACTTGTGGGGGTATTTTGGTCAAAAATTGTGCAGCTTTTAAACTTCCATCTGCTCATGAATGCTTATCCATTATCTATGATTGATATAATATTGTAGTGTAAAGTTGAATAAAAATTTAGTTAAAAAAAATTGTGGTAAAGTTGAAAAGTTATTCTTTTCTTTATAATAACAAAAAAGAACAGATAAATCGTAATACAATTATTTCTAAAGTTAACAATATTTTTAAAATGAGGGATACACTTATATGGAAAAAAAAATTAAAAAAATGATATATATATATATATATATATTAGCAATAATAATAATATTAGTAATGAAGATATTTAGATTGATTTGTTAGGATTTGGTTTATATTCTTTCCTTGTGTACATATCTTTGTGTATCCTTTTATATCTATGCAAATCACGCAAATCCTCAATTGAGGAGAAATCTTTCTCTAACATGGTATCAGCCAAACACTGAAACCTATTATATAGGTATTTGTTATCATAAAACATTGAGAGGTACCCTATAAAAATACACATTATTCTATATACACACATAATGATTCATCAAATTTATTGTGTGTTAGTGTGTGTAGTATCGTGTAGCATGTCCCTTCCATTTCCACAATTTTAAATTTATTGGTTACTGAAATTGATGAGATTTAAGAATTAAAATAGGAGTGAAATGCTACTTCTGGTCACCCTTTTGGGGTTCAAACTCTGAAATATCACATTAATTAATTTTTTTATTTATTGGAGTTTGATGCATTTCTTGAATCTCTGATCTGGTCCATGTCGATCTCAATTATTTCTTTAGTTTCTTTTTAAATTATCTTCTTTTAATTCTTTGAGCAAAATCAAGAAACAGATATAAAAACTTAAATATGATCGTAATATGGAGTTTTATAATTTATAATTTAGTTTCATTTTTATAAAATCAAACTCTAATTTACATATCATGAGTTATAGATTAATCCATCTCATAAACTTATGTATATTGATGAAATTGTTCTATAAGCATTACTTTGATAATAATAAATTAGGTTCATTAAATAAGGGGAAGAAGTTCGGTCCTACTTTTTAACCTTTTATCTCTTGATAATTTGGCTAATCTTAAAACTTCTAAATTTAGGGCCCACAATTTTGTGCTTTCTCGATCTAGGTTTTCTACCACAAATTTTTAATTTTCAATTTGAGCATGACTTTATCAGATCGATTTGATTAATTTAATTTTATGGGATCAAATTAATTTATAATATATAAAATAAATATTAATTCGTGAAAATGAGTTTGAGTTATAAATAATGATGTTTTGTTTGTCAAAATTATATATATATATATATATATATATATAATGATTTCATATAAATTTATTTAATTATTCAAAAGTAAATCATACCAAAAATATTTACGGTCTACTCTAATTTTTTTTTTTTTATCACAAGTCTTGTAATTTAAGTGATATCTCACATTTATAAAAGTGTAGATTGTGATGACTCAAGTTCGAACTCGGATCACACACGTTTTTTAGTTTTTATTGTTCCTCTCCCTTTCACTCCCTCCAATTCATTAAAAAAAAAATCTAATATTTTCTTTTTATTTCTGACAATATATTTATAATTTGGAAAACAAAAATGAGATCTGGATCGAAAACAAACAATTTGAAGGAGGGTTCGTTGGGGAAAAAAAATTATAAGAAAATTCTTAACCTCAAATTGAGAAGTTTAATTTAAAATCCCATATATCATTAAATAAAGAAAATTCTATCAGAGGGCCATAGGTGAGAGGCCCATAATATGTCGGATCAAAAAGAAATAAATAGCATCGTAAGACTAAGCAACATGATAAAATATAAATGATAGTCAAATAGATTATTAATTGTATGATATATTTTTTATTATTATCTCCATATTTATGTGTCTTTCTACATTCAAAGTCGTAAGAAAGATAAATAGTGGTGAGTTCGTATTTAGACAAAAGAACACTAGGATCTTATCTCATTTTATGTCATTTGATTCTCATTTCCATTTTCCATTATATTGTATTGCCTTCATTATTATTTAAGCGTTAGTTTTTGAATTTTATCAAAATTAAAAAATAATTATTCTTGACTTATATATTCTTAATAAATTAAGAAATTTGTCATACCTATTTTTAATAACTAAGATACGTAAATGATTCATCTCAAATAATTATATGACTAAATAAATATATTCATATCGATAGGATAAACACGTAGATCATTTATCCACGCAATGGATTGCTTTTAAAAACAGTATATTATTTAATTTTAGGAGACATAATAAATGCAATGGATTTGATTCTTCACTATCGTTTTCTGGTACTTCTATCCTTTCTAGCTAGTTGTCCCTAGCTTATCAATGACGTGGAATGTTTTTATTCATAGTTTTTCATAAAATAATTATGGCAAGTTGCTACACTAAGACAATGACTATAGGACTCGTGTTGTACTTATAACTTAAGATGATATAATCTAATTGTTGAATTATAAAATCTTTTTTTTGAATATAATTATAATTTCATTATTAATATTATAATAGTTATATTTTATTATAAAACATGCATAATATAAAATATTAATGAGTTCTTTTTCAAATCATGAAGATGTAGTGATTGAAGTATATAGTTTACAAATTTTGAAATAGAAATATATACAACAATGATGAACTATTTCATTTATAAAAGTTGTCAAGAATTAAAATATTCCGATTTATTTTATTATATATACTTAACATCTAGAGATACAGTCGAGTTGGTAAGGCCTGTAATGATGTAGGGAAAATCATTGAATAACATATGAAGTTCGAATATCATGAAAATCAGATTTTTGCTGATGCATGTCACTTCAACGTATCTCTCAATTTACATCAAGTATGTTTTATTTCCATTAGAAGGAACATCATATGATGATGTCACCGATCTAAGTTTGATCATAATAAAATCTCACTAGCCTAAATTTGATCATAACTTTTTTTTTTCTTTTACATCTTAAATCAAATTGTACAGGGGTCCATAGAAAAGTGGCGTGGATAGTAGGTGTAAATTGAAAAGTTGAGAAGTGGGGTGAAAAACATGAGTGGATAAATGCTGCATGTTACAAAATCTATTTTTGTGAAAAAAAAAATTCAAAAATATTTTTTTAATTGGAGAGAATATTTCATTGAGATAGAATCGATTTCATAATGATTTCTACAAATTATGAGGTTAAATGAATTTCCTTTTAATAAAATTAATTTCTTAATATATTAACATGCTTAGTAGGTGGAAAATTGGTAAAATGGTCCAGAAATTTCTATTTAGAATGTTGATTGTAAATAAATGACATTTTTTCTAGAATGTCAATAAGTTGTTATATGTATAAATAGATCCTATATTTTTAAAATAAATAGCTCACCAATTATAACAATTCCACAAATTTACGGGTAACAATGTAAGATGTCGTCTCTTATAAGATCGACTCATTGATTGAGATTTGTGAGATAGATCAAATCCTCTATAACAGATCAAATTTATTTGTACAGTCTATTTATTAATAAATACAGAAAAACTGTCATCCCAATAGTAAGTCAAAAAAAAATTAAAATTAGAAAATAAAATAATTATCTTCATTACGGTTTACGATTGTCTATCACAACTTGTAATGTGAATTCCTAAAATTAGTTCGAAAATCAGCCCTAACTATTTCAAATGGATTTTAGTGAATGTGTATTGGTGATGGTTGTAGTTGGATGTTGGAGATGATATGTTTTCGAAAGATAATCAAGATGTTGATTTGAAGCATTAGAATGTTAATTTGTGCTGTAATTTTTAAATACAAACGTTCTAACAAAATTATGAATTTTTTTTTTTTTTCATTTCTCATTTTAAATATACTATGTGAGAAGTACTTTAAATTATTAAAAGTTATACTTTAAATTTACACTTAAGCGTGTAATTAGGTGTTAATATATAACATATATAGACATCCTTGAATGTATATTGAGTGGTACTTTAAGATTTAACTTTGTGATGCTTTAATGTATATAAGTAGTGAACTATAATGTACAATTAAATAATCCTTAACCGTGTAACAAATGATATTTTAATTATACTAAGCGAATACATTGCATATAATGAGTGATATTCACTTTAATATATAACAGGTAATTATATTTTAATATACATTAAAAATGTTATATATAAAAATAATATTTTGATATATACTAACTAGTTGGTACTTTAATCTATATGAATCGATACTTTAACACACAGTTTATGTAATTCTTCATTATGTTAATCATGAGTATTATATTGATTTGCGTTAAACAATTGAATTTCAATATAAACTTAATTTCAAAGATAGTAAAATGAGACTAGTGAAACAGTCTTATATGAAAATTTGTCTCCAAGTAGTTTGTAGTTGAATTAATATCTTCTATGTGATTTTTTTATTATTTATTCTCATTTCTTATATTCATATTTTTATTTAGTGATATGAGCTTCTCTATGGAAACAATATGATTAATATTATCCACACAATATATACTCTTAAAGTGATTTTAGATCATCAATTACTAAATTGTACTCATCCCTCCAATTTGAAATAAGCATAGTTGTGGAAGTCAAACATTATTTCAAATTAGGTATCATTTTAAGTATTTCGCCATTTTTTTCCAAGTTATTTACCTCAAATATTGAACTTAATTTAATCCATTTCAAGTTATTTATCCCAAGTTTTGCCGCTTAATTTTGAACTTATATATTTAATCCATTTCAAATTTATTCACACAAGATTGTATAATATTTTTTTCATCTTAAATTTTTCTTATTTCGTTATTTTATATTATTCTATCTCATGTTAATTTAAGTATGAGTGGGAAGAGATTCATATTGTCTATTAGTTTTTTTTATCCAATTTTGAATTAGAGATACTATTTAATTTTATATAGTAAATTGCAATGAATATATGGATTACAAAAATAAAATATTATTTTACAATAAAAATCTCAATACGTTATTGATGATGTTTGGTTTTGAATTGTGCATGGAATTTTGGCAAACATTTGCATAGTACTTTTGAAAAGATGGCACTAGCTACGAATAAATTTTCAATTGATCGTTGAATAAAGTATTCAACTTGATAAAAATTAATGATGTTCAACAAATGATATCATTACTTTAATGTATATAAAAGAGAACTAGAGAAGGGACAAGTCTAATGAGTTGTTTGTGACATTATACTACCCCTTCCAGAAAAAAAAATAAAAAAAATTACACATTCAATCTTTGTTTTACCAATGAATATAATTAACTTAAATTTAATCGAATTTTCTTTAATTTTAAATTTCTGTTAAATTTGTCCAAGACTTATTTTCCTCGGTTAGAGAATACAAAACTCTAAAAATCATAGTGATAACATAAATATATCTGAATCCTAAAAAACAAATAAAACAAATAACATATATTTTTCTGACTTATATGGACATGGTAAGTCACCTAACCGAGTCCATATTTTTGACTTTTTTTTGTAATTAATTAACAAAAATTGGAAGATGTCACATTCAAGAATATCACCAATATCTCTAAACAATTTTTATGATACCTAAAATTTTATTGAAAAAAAATGGGTTAAGGTTGCATCATAAAATATTTAGATTGACTTCTTGCAATTGGGCCACCCCTAAATACTTTAGTTATTTATAATTTGAGGAAAGCCACCCTTAGATTATTAAGTTATTTGGAATACAACTTTGGTATTAATTATTCATGAAATGAGAAAATTGATATTCTTAATATTGCCGATATTTAGACCCATCAATAAATAAAATATAATTAATATTCAACTCAAAAACTCATATAAAATTATTTCATTATATGGATAAAGTCATCTATTAAATACCACAAAACAAATTCATTTTCACAATTTATAAGTAAATTGTGAATAGTTGATTATCAATTGGTCCATTTTATAGAATTAGATTCATTCCCACAAGATTGCTTTTAACCACTACTAAAGTATTTGGTCGGATTTCTAAGAAAATAAGCTTATAAATCCTCAAATTCTATTAGGATATATATTCTTAAGAAAATAAAGGAAAACATTTACTTAATTTCTAGATATTGATATATTTCACTAATTTTTACTATTAAATTATAAACTAATTATTTATACAAGTATCATAATTATTTAATCTTCTTATTACAATAAAACATTTCAATTGCGAATTTTTTTTAAGCAAGATGTAAATAATTAATTTTTATTAGTTAAATTTTTATTATATGATAGATTGATTTATTAATACAACACAAGTTAACCTATTTTAATTAACAAAGATTTATCTTTATTTCAATAATAGATTAACATGTATTCGTAACCTATATTTGGATATAAGTGATTTTACAATTGCAAACTATAGGCCGCGGGTTAATTAGGTTAAGTTGATAGAACGACATATACAAAATCAAAAATCAAAAATCAAAAATAAAACCAATTCCGATGTGACATAAACTAACACTATTAATTGAACAAGTTGAAATGTATTAAATTAAAATGTGATGTGATAGGCTTACATACTATTTTATTTTTAGTCGAAAAACGTCATTGTCAAGATGAAGAACTTTATATTAATCTCAGCTTTTTTTTTTTTTAATAAATATTATGGTTTTATTAAAAAACATATATTATTCACGTGGTGTTAAAAAATAATAATAATAATAATGGAAGGCTCCATCTTTAATTCACTGCACAAAAAACCATATGCTTGAGATGACTTTCAACAAAACACGTTATTAGGTGATAAATTAATCAGTTGATGCTACATATATAGATCAAATCTTTTGCATTAAAAAAATTAATTAAGTTTGTGGTCCTAAGTGTAACAATTATTTTATTTTCATAAATAAAAAACATGATTACAAAGTGATAATTTCAGTTAGCGACTCAACTAATTGGATCAATTCAAGTTCAGTTTGAGAGACCTAAAAACATAATCTTGATTTTATTATATAATAAATTGTTTAGAAAATACTTTTTTAATTATAAAATAAAAATAAATCTAACAAAAACCAAAGAAATAAGTTAGAAAAATAAAAAAATTGAACCAGTTTGGCAGTTTGATCGAGTGTGCCTAATTTTACGACACACACACATATAGGGTTATTGACCTTCATTGAAATGAGAAATATGGGATTATTTAAATAGTAGTGGGCCCTTTTCAATTAAGCCCAATTAAATTCCAAGTGATGTTTCATGTTCGTATTCGGACAAGTTATATAACGAAAGCAATGGGGCTCACTAATTGGGCCAAGATTTGGGCCCATAATAAAATTACCTTTATAGCCAATGGTTAATTTCGACTTTTAGGCCTGATTCAGCAATATATAACATGTAAATGGGCCTTCACCAATTATATATATAAAGCTCAACATCCACCCTTTTCTAGATAAATCCTACAATTTAAAATGAAAATTAAATATAATTCAAAGACTTTTTTTTTTCCTTTTAAAGGGAGAAATTGAGATATTTGTATTTTATTAATTTATTTAATTCAAATGTATTTAGAAATTGGTGTTGTTTAGAAATGAGTAAGATATGTATAATCTCACCCATATATAAATTCACATGTCCATTATGGACATTTTAATGTTTCAGAGCTCACGTATATAATAATGTCTTATTAAATCAAACTTTCAATATTTAAATATTAGAGCTAATTTGAAATTTAAATCTAGTTTTAGTTCTAGAATTCAAAGTACACTTAAATTTTTAGCCAGTTATTTTAACTTATAGACTAATCCATTGATCAAACTAAAAAGACCCGAATTTCGTTCAATTTAATAACATAAAATACGTGTCATACATGCATTGATAATATAATCCTATGCACATATCAAATAGTATTCTAGTCTCTCCTAAAGTTCAAATAGGAAAAACCTAATAAGTAACAACCACAAATTAATGAGTTGATATTTTTAATTTCTTCCCTCGAAATGCACCCAACATTCGCAAAATTAATTTTTCTTTTGAGTTGGTTAACTATAAATGTAACAAGATATTTAATTTTTATTATATTTTTGGATGATTTGAGTGACATGTTAACATGTTGCAAGAATAAATAGATAAAAAAAAAAAAAAAACAAGTTGGGAGACATATATCCAGGACTAATGCCGGCCTGCATCGTGCAACTCTGCACCTTATAATTTGCTAACATCAAATCACTCAATATAATTACTTTTCTAAATATATCACTTATATGAATCTGTTAAACATTTAATGATGTCCCCTACGTGACAACCTTGATTTAGTCCAAAAGGAAGTTTCGATTTTATATATATAGTTGGATACAAATAGAGATCAATCTAAAATTTTGTTTCAAGGGGTAAATTTTTTTCAGGTAAAAATATAAATCAGATCAGAGGCTAAAATTTATATAATAAACATTTTTTTTGAATTAACGGGGACGAACTCTTATAATTAATGATAAAAATGAAAAATATCAAAAGAATTTACATATAAAAAGAACAATTTTAAAAGTTTAAGGGTGACCGCACCCCGCGCCCTCCTTAAATCGGTCTCCAGATACAAATAAGATGATTGTAAATCATGTTCAAGTAGAATAATAACAGTGATATTTGTTAGGATTTGAAGTGCAATTATACATAATTTTATATGAACGAAAAATAAAGAACAACGCTTTGTTGACCCAGTTCGTCAAGAATGATTACGTCTGGGGGCACTACCAAGCCAGAAAATATTCTAATTTTCGTGTGTAACAAATACAATGAATTAAGGGTTATTTATACCCAATAATTAGGCCGTGAAATAGACGTGTTCGTGGACGTGAAATGGACGATCAAGCTCCATAACCCAACAATATTAATGATTTAACCTCGAATTCGATTATTCAGATACATGCCATGATATAACATGATATTAATTTTAAAGGTGTTAAAACTGTTTTATTTAAATTATTTAGACGTAAATTTAGAATTGATAAATAAAAAACATAAATGCCAGTACTGATTAGGACTTTGGTTTTCTGGGAAAAAAAGAAAAAAAATGTTAATTAGACTGCACTCAAAGTAAGCATGAGATCTGGAAATGGGTGACCAAAATTATGGAAAAAAGCATTAATTTTTTCTTGCAAATAGAAGTAAAGTCGTTATATCTCACATGCAATTGGCGAAGCTGCCATAGAATCCTAGGGACTCTACATTTTTATCTTTTGCTACACTTAATTAAATTATTTTCACATGCAAACTTGATGTATTTAATTTCCCTCAAACCATGTTTTAGAATCATATCTTGTTATTCTATTTTACACATTTCATTATAATTAATATAAATGATTGCTATGTTTTCGAGACAATTCATTATTCATTCTTTGGTTAAATATTTTCATTGTTGCATCCTCTATGTACATTTATTTATGAAACCTTAGTATGGACAACTTAAATATCGTCATCAGTACAATATTATCCATTTCAAACTTTTCGAGTTCAAATATTCATACCATTTTATTGTTTTTCACGAATAACGAACAATATACATGTGAATATATATGATACATTACAAAAAAATATTAAGGATCCCATTAACTATTTAAAGGTGAAAGCCTTAGCAAATATTTTCATAGACGTACTCTTTAATTTAATCTTTGATAAGTGACAATTTACGCATCTAAATTTCAGAATGTTTGAAGTTCGAATTATTTCCATCTTTTTCATAATTTTAATTAACTCGAAAATAACACTCTCATATTAAATAGTCCTCCAAAATAGCTTACAAAAGCCTAGTAACTTACCAAGTTTCATGTTTAAAATTTCCTGGATTCATGCATTAAAAATTTAAAGGATATATGGGCTAAAAAAATATGGCAATAAATTTATTTAATTTCACTATTTAGATGATTTTATCATTAATGTGTGTTCGATAACAAACTTGATTTGGTAATAAATAATGATCTCTTAATCATCGTGAATATGTTTTGAAATATCCACAATTGATGTGTAAATATTTAATCCATCAACGGTGGACACATTAATATGTATCCACTAGCATAAGGTCCGTGTAATACACGGGATTTTTATAAAAAAATTAAATAAAAATTGGTAAATTTGAAAAATATAAATATTATTTATATATTAAAATTAAATATATGATTTGTGCAGTGCATATCATTTAATTGAACATTAAATATAACATAATATGATTAAATAATTATTTAATTGTAGAATTATAATTAGTTCCATTTGTATTGGATCATAATTTTTTATTTATTATTTTAAAAAAGAATATATATTATTATGTCTATTATGTTATTCATCACATCCACCTATTTTTTTTTTTTTTTGCTTTTTATTTTCAACGTCTATAACAACCCTCACCTTTCTTTTCAAATAAATGATAAAAAATGAAAGTCAAAACTTTACAAATAAATTTCATAATTTATTTTAAATCACATATTCAAAAAAATTATTTAATTTCATTAATTAATAAGTTTGAACAACCATTTTCAATTAGCCCCACCTTTATTTTAGTTTTTTTCTATTTATTTATATTTTTTCTTTAAACTTTTAAATTTAACAAATTTCAATTATAGAAATAATTTATAATATTGAATTTTAGCATATGTTATTTAGATAAATCTATTAACATTACTATATTATTTAATTAGTAATGTTTCTTAGTAACATAAAATTTGAAGTAATTAATTAACTACATTTAATGTGAAAATATTGTATGCTTGTCATGTGACATATATATATATATATATATATATATATATATATATATATATATAATAGTGGGTATGATATTGATAACAGATTTGTATTTGCAATAATTTTACTTTTGAATTATTTTATGAGTAGTTTTGATGAACTTAAATCCAAATCCAACTTTATAGAATACATGAATACCAAATCCATCGAAATTAACTCTATATCTTTAGGATTTAATAACTAATTTTAAATTAATCGAATTAATTCATTAAAAAACTTATATAAGATTGTTTCATAGATATCCCAATAACATGGACTTTTACTATTAATTCATGAGTTGATATGTCTCAAAAATTAATTAAATTCATAAAAATCATATTCATAATCAAAATTGATGAATTTTCAAATTAATTAAGTTGAATTGAAACGTCCAACTTCAGAATTTGGCAAAGGCAAAATTAGAGATGGTCATGGACCCCCACTTTGACTTGTTTTGTGCCTGATATATATTAAGTAATGGCTAAAAAAATCTTTTGACAGCCAAAAGAAATATTAAATAAAAGAAATACTGGTGGCCGTTCAATCCTCACCATCCATGTACACAGATTTTACGGCCAGGATGAAACTTGATGGATGAGGTGGCCGGTAGCTGGCCGGCTGACATCAGGCGGTGGGCCCACTCAGGCGCGTGCGGATTAAAAAATGACTTGATTAATATAATTATTTATCTTTGAAGGCCTAATTATTTAATTATTATAACAAATTAGTATTTAGTAGTAATCATCGAGGTGGGGATTGTTCCCATGTAGTTGAGTCATTGATTATGAATTGTTTGGTTAATTAATTATTCAATTTGGAGTTCAATTATCATTCTTATTTTTATTAAAGAAGGAATCTATATGCATTAGGTAAACCTCACTTGATCCATATTAGTTCGATCAAGTAGACAACCCTTATAATATCTCTGGTACTATTGTAAAAATATCTGAATTTGATTTTTTTTTCTCCAGCAGCATCGTAAAAGGTTGCATCAACAATTCCCAGTTGTAATCTCTGTATCAGGTTAACGTAAACTTAAACATCCAAATTTGGGATATGAATCCCCTGTTGGGGCAAAATACCCAGCACTTCATGCTAGGTACATACGCCGTCGTTTTGTTATTTTTTCCTTTTTTTTTTCTTTTTCCTTTTCACTTCTTTTGTTTTTCCTTTTCTTTTAATTTGTAAAGATTTGTAATCACTTTTTATTTGAAAATCAATATAAGGTGTTTTGGGATGTGGTATACGCGTGGTACATGGATATATGGTACAGAAAATCTGATTTGCCCAACATGAGGTGCTGGGTTTTTGGCCCCAACAGGGGATCCAATTTCCCAAATTTGATGTTTTTTTTTCTCCTTTACAGTATTATACCAATAATTTTCAACGATGATCTCTATATCAAGTCAGCGTAGACTTTAAACTTGTAGGTTTTTTTTTCTTTCTATTTTTTTTTTTTTTTTTTCATTCTTTTTTCATAAAATAAAGAATATTGTGGAATATTCATTTTCAATACAAAAATAGTGTAAGTGAATGATAATTTTTACATTAGAATAATGCAACATTTAGGGTAGAATATGTAGTACCCCGGACAAAAAACAAAGCATAATTGGTTAATTAAATAATTAAACCCTTAATTAAAATATTTTATGTGCATTAATTCTTACTTGTTTATGTGCGTTTTTAAATATATGATAAGGTACGATTTAGACTGATGAAAATTTTAGATGTGGAACGTAAAATATTTTTATACCATGAGATGCACAACGGGGAAAACGAGAAAATAGAAACAAACTAGAGGTCAATCGGAGACCTGTAGCTCAAATGGCGAAAAAAAGAGCTGGACACGAAGGTTCGGTAAAACGGAAAATAATATTTTAATGAACGGTAAATTAATTTTACTAGGTAAATAGTAACTTTGAAAATCTATAAATAGGGGCTCAGTCAATTCAAAAATTTTCATTTTCCGCTGACGACGAAAGCGACACGAACAAGTAAGTTTCTCTTTCTTTACTTTTTTTTCACCGGAAAAGTCGCCGGAGCGCCGCCGGCCGGTGGTGCGACGGGTGCCGGGTGTGCGATGGTGAGCGAGCGTCGAGTGCCGGTGTGTGCATCGGGGACTGGACGTGCGCGTCGAGATGGACGTCGGGGGTCGGATGCGCGTCGGGGCCGAGCGCCGGGGGCCGGGTGCGTGCGGGCGCCCGGTGCGCGCGTGCGAGGGCGACGGGAGCCGGCTGGCCGAGAAAACTCGGCAGCTGCTAGGTGGGCGCGCCAACGTCGGGTTTTTTCACCCGACGCCGGGTGCTCGCATGTCCCGACGCACGCGACGCTGTTTTTTCAACCCGAACCCCGTTTTTTCCACCGTACGTCAACATCGAGTCGTTTTTGACGAGATGTCGTTGACCGAGGGTCGTGGGCCCGGTCAAAGTCAACCCTTTGACCAAAATTACCAAAATACCCCTAAACTTAAAATGCTCTGTACGAGCTCGTTTCAACTTCGATTGAGCTCATTCTTTTTGCATTACAATCCTTATTTCACCCTCTTTCACCTCAGTCAAAGAAACTGAACTTTCACCCTTGTTACTTCAACCTCAAATTTTGAGATCCCTCGATTCGTCGCGCGTTAAACGATCGTTCTTTCTTCGAAATTATTTATAGCCTTAAATATATTTATTAAGAATCTAAGGAACACTGTAACTTGTGTAGGTTATCAGTTGGACTGAGTTTGTGATACCTAGTACTAGCTACTCGACAAGGTGGGGGTAACTTCTAAATCTTTATCTGTTTACTGTTTTCTTAGTATATGCATGAACTACACGATACTACGTGCTGTGAATTTATTTGTTGTGCCATATCTGGACCTGTTTTGTTAGGTTGAGGTCGCACAACATTTTCAAACAAAGTCTTATTTAATTCACGTTTTATAATATTTGATACATGTAATGAAAGTGAGATCCTGATGATTCGTTTCCGCTGCTGTATTTGTCGTGTTATCGGTGTTGAGACCGATTGTTATCAGCAGAGGCTGATTGTTGATATGTGAATGATTCACATCATCCCTTACCTCTTTCTTCTGTCGTCTCTAATCTCTTTCTTCTGTTGTAACTTACTATTTCTTCTTCACACCCGTACGAAAACTCTGATATTTTACCAAAAGAAAATGGATCCTGACAGAATAATTATCCAAACTTCAAATATCATTTTGGCCAATCCATTAGGGGCAATAGAAAAGGACAGAAAATGTTAATTAAAATTCTTGATCACATGGAAGGATGCTTCTGATTCTCTCTAGTAAGAGGACAAATTAATTGTGTGTCAGTTCTTAGTTAAGAGAATCCTAGTGTTAGTGTTATTTTGTTTTCTTGTGGGTTTTTTTGCTTCATGCACGAACGTGCGTGGGGTATGTATTGTCTCTACCCTACTTCTCTATATCTACTATCTTTGATGGTAGTAGATAAACGTCTCAAATATTCATTATTTATATTGCAAATTGCAATTCTATTTTATATTTTATTTTATTAATCTTTCATAATATTTCCAGCTGGTATGTATGAAACAATGTGTCAATTATTACTAATTATGAATTGAAATACATTACTTCCCGCCCAAAAAACAAATAATTATCTATTTCTTGGTACATCAATTTTAGTCGTATAAACATTATAATTCTTATTTTAGGATGGATGGATTAATAAATTATGGACAATTCTTTTTCCTTATACCAAAGCAATGAGTAGATCTAATGAGGAAGGGTATCTCCATCAGTGCACAAAAATTTAGTGCAGTTTTTGCATTATTGTTATGTAAAAATTGACATTCGACTCTAACAGTGTGTACTATTTTTCACAATAAAAATGAGTATTCCATAATATTTCATAAAAACAGAAGAAAATTTTTTAATGCAAGATTTGACTTGCATTGAATCCAACGCAAGGTTGGCGGTTGAGATGGATTAGAGTGAACTTTTAAAGCACCGTTGGGTGAAAAAAATCTAAAAATCTTAAGAATCCAATGCACTGTCAGAGATGCTCAATTAAGGTTACATTTAAATGGAAGGACTTGCATTTGAATTTTAGTTTGACATGAGGTCGGTCAAAATGAGTTATGATATGTGTAATCAGATTCATGAGATCAATACAGATCTAAAAAAAATAACTGTTTTGTAAATCGATTGGTAAAAATGATTAATCTTTTAAGTTGTTAAAACAATTCATATCAATTAACTTGTTTTTCCCATATTTGATTTTGTTGTACATAACATTCGATCTCATTTGTCTATCTAATCCATATAAAACATTACAAATGAGACTGACATGAGTTGTATGATGTTGCCCTAACTTGAATACAATTAGAACATATATATTGTGGGATGATCTTCTGCACTATTGGTTTGCTACTCGTCAAATAAATTCTAGTTATTTAATTTCAATTGGTGGGTTCTCACTCATTCTACGCTACAATAAAAAAAGTTTGTTGGCGACCACAAAAGTATAAATTATTGTCGTAAAAATATATTTCCACAATATTTTATCACTAAATTATTATCATCAAAGTTATCTCGTAAATAGTTATTTTGCGACAATGTTGTTGTCGCTAATAATTTTTTATTTGCTTTTTGAGACAACTTCTTGTTAATTTATATTATCAATTTTTGCAATTATAAGTTGTCGCAAAAGATAAACTTTTCGAGATAACAAAAAAGCTCATCGCAATTTTTATTTTTTTTAGTGCTAGTTTGGTCACTTTTGTATCATTTAAAATGTTAATGTTCTTCAAAATATGTTAAATGCAGTTGTTCATTGGAGAAGATTGATATATATTATATATGAGGTGTGTTTGCCACGATATGAGGTAACATGAGGTGATATAAAGGTTAATATTGTATAAATTCTACTGTGGTTCAGTGGTTGACACGATTTGGGTTTAATTTTGAACATATAAGAAATATATATAAGGCTTCATTTGGATCGTGGGATTCGGAATTCCTAACAGTAAATTCATTAATGGTGTTTGGATAAATATGAAGTTTAAATCCATTACTTTCATTTTGAACTAATTTTTGGAGTAATATCGGTGGATTTCAAATCCACATCTATTTAAGTGGATTTAAAATTTATTCATTAATTTAAATTTAGAATTTCAAATTGTTCTATTCAACTGGAGCAAAGAAATTTCAATATTTTTGTTCTAAAAAGTCACTAAGATGATGTTTTGATAAATGGCTTACTAAATGAACTAAAATAACTCTTCAATTTGAGAAATAAGAAAATGAGAATCAAATTCATATTTTAATATGTAAAACCAATAGTTTTGGTTGGTGGTGTTAGATTTTAAATAATTTGTTGAACCAAAATCATTTTTATGTTGAACGGCGTTCAATATTAAAATAAAGCATTAGATAACTAATATCTTGTTGGACTATTCATTCTATGTGTTTCTTCTATATCACTACTAAAATAAAATATACTTATTTTCTGAAAATAAATAAACTAAAATATCAAATTAAAATTATAAGAATAAATGACCACCCCTGATATATAAATGAATATTCAGGGATAATAGACCTTTGATTACAGATGCTCGAGCATTAAAACTTAGAGAATATATATATATATATATATATATATATATATATATATTATCAACTTAGATAAACTATTTAATTGTAGTAGATCTTTTGTGGGGTTTGAATGTGCATTCTTGAGAAAAATACAAGTTTATTTGAAATTAGGTGATTAAAAAAGTAGCAATAAATTAAAGCCCAAGACATATATGAATTATTTTGAGAGTAAGTAATTAAATTTATAAATAAATAAAGTGGTAAGCCTATTCTTAATCATCTCTTCTTATAAACATTTTTTTTTGTCAAGTTATTAAATTTTGTTCTTTTTTAGCTAAGAGAAATGATGTTTGCCAACTATACCCTTCTAACATTTGATGTGTAATATAATGGTACATGCTACATGAATGATGATATGAGGGTGTAATATAATAGTACAAACTACATTATTAATGGTACGAGGATGTAATATAGTGGTATGGACTGATATAGAGTAAAATATGTGAATACGAACTAGTACGGGGTGAAATATGGTGATACAAATTGATATAAGGTTTATTTTATTGATAATACAATGATTAAAAAAATATTCTCTTCACTAAAAAAAATAATTTCAAACTTTTAATTAAAAAAAAAATATTTCTTTTATAGTAGGCTACATACAAGTTCATCCCAATAAATAAGCTACCTAAAAGCTAACCTAGTGAGTAGATCAAGTCTTCAAGATGCATCATTCTTAAACTCCCAACTTCGTGTGCTGAATTTAATTTGAATGAGATTTCAATATTCTAATATTTTTTTCCACATGACGACTTAGTTTCTTTATATTTACATATTTTTTGAAGTAAGTTTACATTAATTTTATAGATACTATATTTAATAAAATATTTTAAATATAGTTTTTAAAGCTTATATTAGATATAGTACTTCTTGGCCATAAACAGAATCATAGTGTGTTGTATATTATTTGGTATATGAATTAAAAGTAATGTCCTTATCACAAGCAATTGTTTTTGCCTAATTAATAAATACTTGAAATCCAACCACAAAAATCAATTTAATAAGTGCTGATTATAAATTTCGTCAATATTAGAGTTATATTGTAATAATTGAAAAAAAAAAAAAAGATAAATTTTTTTTTTGAATTTTTTAAATTTTTTTCTTTTTGTTTTGATTTTACAGGAGCTGGTGTGGGTCCCAGGGTGAAGTGTTTTGAAGGTTGTCCGACAATTGCGGCTACTTGCCGCCTCTTTTATTTTCCATCACTTATATTTTTTTTTAATGAAAAATTTCCACATTATTAATATGAGTGATTTATATATGTATGTATATGCTTAACATATTAAAGCTACAATTAAAATTTTTGTACTTAATTGTTCACATATATCGTATAAACTAGATCGATTTATAACTTATTAATATGATTAACTCAAATTTAATATATAGTTATTCCTGGTTGATTAAAAAGAGTATTTGTAATACATTAATATTATTGGTGGATCAATCATTACACAAGGTATTATTACTATTATAGCTAGGTACATTTTTTATTATATTCAAATATATTATGATATTCTTCCTTATTTTTAAAATAATGGCATTTGATTATCAAAAAGAGTTAGTGATTGTTTTTCAAACTTTGTTCCTATTTTAATTTTATATTAGATTTTTTAACATATAAATATCTAGATATATATTTTCTTCTAATTTTTGTTAAATAATCTTAAACCAGACATTTTGAATTAGGAAGATTCGGATACTCATATAGCTAGCTTCTATCTTTCAATTTTGTGAGCCACTCCATTCATACACTACAACAAAATTATTTGCAATAAGATTTTTTACGATAACAAAAGTTGTTTCAAAAAATCTATTTTGCGAATTATTATCGCAAAAATTAATAATAAAAATTGATAACAAATTGTCACAAAAAAACAAATGAAAAATTTATTTGCGACAACAACATTATTGCAATAATACTAATTTCAATAAAGCTTTTGCGATATAACTTACCCAAGAAAAAAATGTTATTGTATAATGTTTTCACAATAACTTGCGTGAGAAGGTCTCACAGATAGTTCTCGTGACACGGATCATTTTTACCCACAAATCAAACTCATTTTTACAAATTTATATGTGAATTGTAAAGTATGGATTGTGGTTGATCCATCTCACATAAGATGATTCGTAAGACGGCCACACATAAGACTCACTCTAATGTTTTTGCGACAATATTTTGTTGCCGTTAATAAGCTTCTTTGTTGCAGTGATATAACATTCCCTTCATTTTATTCTATCTAAGTTCCGTGTTATTTTTCCATCAAGATTTAAAAACTATTTAATATACGTAAAAATGATTAACACATAAACCATTACATTCTTTTAGAAAAACTTAAATTATAGAGTGATTATAATTTGGGAAAACTTAAATTTGGTCCTATCCATTTTGGATCACTAATTTTGCAAGTTTCTATAAATTTTAATCTTTTCCAAATTTCGTTTGCATTTTAATCGAAAATTCAATTTTCTGCAATAATTAATTGTTGATATGGATGTTGGTTATACTAATCTGACACTGCAAATTTACGCAGCCTTCATTGTATAAATAAAATATAAGAGAAAGTTGATCTATACACCTCAAGTTCATGAGGGTTTTCCATACATGATTTAATTAAGTCAAGATAAAATATCTATCTCAAATTAGCAAAGTAACACTTTACTTCTTCAAGATAAAATAAACCCCAGATAGAATTGAACAAATTATATGTTATAAAGCCACGAATATTACTAAAGCAAAGCACATCCTAATTAAGGATCACTATACAAATAACATAGTAATAGTAAAATAAAGTATAAAATCGAAAATGATATGATATAAAAAAATGTGAAACAATAGCCCATAATTGACCCATTCGATGTGAGTACTCATTATATAAAAATCAAATAAATTAAGCAGCTCAAAACCCTATTATTTTACTAATATTAATAACTAGTTCATAAGTACTACTCTTTCCTCCTCAATTCCATCTCTCTTGTCTTCTATCTTGCGTATGGAGAAGAAGAAGAGCTGTTTTATATCCAAAGTCAGCGACCCCCCCCCCCCCTCTCTCTCCTCTCTTTCTCTCTCTAGAAAGAACAATTTCATTCAATCTTAACCAGTTTTGTCCCAACTTCAAACTCCATCACTGCATGATTTTCACTTAATTCTGTGGTGCAAAAGCCTGCCAAACTAAACCCCAACTCAAATGATCAAACACTGTTAATTTTTGCAAAGTATATATATATATATATATATATATACATATCATGTGCAGTCAGTTCTTGAAGA
This sequence comes from Scutellaria minor, assembly GCA_954870855.1. Taxonomy (NCBI): domain Eukaryota; kingdom Viridiplantae; phylum Streptophyta; class Magnoliopsida; order Lamiales; family Lamiaceae; genus Scutellaria; species Scutellaria minor. The sequence continues at coordinate 32,044,454 of OX940727.1, forward strand.
GGATGGAGAATTACGAAGGCGATTTAGCTGACATCATACGCGCCACCGCCTCCACCGCCGACGGCGGAGGCGGCGCCGCCCCGGACTGGCAGTTTACGAGCAACCCCTTCGCTGCCTCCATCGAAGATTTCGGCGATCCATTCAGTAGCTACATGATGAAAGATCCTCTCATCATGCATAATAATAATATCGATTCTTCATCATCAGGGTTTTTCTTTAATTCAAATCTTGCTGATCATGATGAGAATATTAAAAGGCCTCCCAATATTTTCTCGAGGATGCTTCAGATCTCTCCTAATGCAAAGCTGCCGGTTTCGGCACCTCCGGCGGCGGCTGCGCCGCCGTCCAAGGGTGGCTCTCTTTTAGTACCTCATGTAAATCCTGGTTTGCAGATCTCGTCTCCGCGAAATACGGGCATCAAAAGAAGGTGGGATCGATGTAATTAATTTGCAGAAAAGGTTCATATTTGATTAGTTTAATTAAGTGTAATTAATGTTGCTCATCTCTATCTAGTCTTTGTTTTCTTGGGCAATCACATGCTTTCATTAATGAGTTATCTAAAAATAGGGTTTTCTGTTAAATATCTGACAAGTCCCATGTTTTTTCATTGCCTTTTCGCAGGATTAATTACACTTTTATTAGGTTAATTATGATTGTATTTTTTTGAATAAATTAACACTTGTGAGAATTAATGATCAGTTTCGCTTTCATGCTACTGTTTTATGCAGTGGTTTTATCTGTCGGGTCTATCATATTTTCCATCAGTTTTGGCTTTTCTCAAAAAAGATAAAAAAAATAAAATTAAAAAGCCTGTTGCTGAACAAAACACTGTGAAAGATTGGATTTATCTGCTGCACAAATTAAGAAGTAATTAAGTGGTGGAAACAAGTTGTATTTGTGTCCATTACTATGTGCATGTATAACCAGAAAACGTTGTACTGATTCATGAATTTATATGTCTGAAAAATACTGAAATTCATGCAATAATAATCAGGAAAAGCCAAGCAAAGAAAGTAGTTTGTATACCTGCTCCAGCTCCTGCAAACAGCAGGTCCACTGGAGAAGTTGTTCCTTCAGATCTTTGGGCTTGGAGAAAGTATGGTCAAAAGCCTATTAAAGGCTCCCCATATCCAAGGTAATATTTTAGTACAATTATACTCATCATATGTATGTATAGATCACTCTCATTCTATATTCTTGGCATGTAACATGAGAATACGAAAGTCAGCAAGAATAATTTTCACTACTACATGAATTATTTTGGTGTCAAAATAGTTTGGGCTTGTCTTTAACAATGAGAATAAGAAATTATACTAAAAGTTTGCAGCAATATCTTTGTTTTGCCGCAAAACAAGGAAATATATATATATATATATATATATATATATATATATATGGGAGCTAGCAAGAATAATTTTCATTACCAAATGAATTATTTTGTTGCCAAATTTGAAAAATTCGAGGCTAATTTGGGCTTGTTTTTAACAATGAGTTTAAGAGATTAAACAAAAAATTTGCAGCAATGTCTTTGTTTTGCTGCAAAAGTCAATTAACGACGGTCTTATAACTACGACATTCATAGTAAGATTTTTCACCACCATTTTGCTATTTTCTTGTAGTGATATAACAAGTCCCCCGAAATTGAGGGGGTCTTGTTTTTACGAGCCCTTCTATTTCAAGTAGTATTTCATGTTGCATTCATCGTGTTCGATCCAAGATGTTCTCTAAGCTCATGTCCTTTATATAACAAATCCAGGGGCTACTATAGATGCAGCAGCTCAAAGGGGTGTTCAGCAAGGAAACAAGTGGAGCGTAGTCGAACCGACCCGAATATGTTGGTGATCACCTACACCTCGGAGCACAACCATCCATGGCCGACTCAGCGAAATGCCCTAGCTGGCTCGACACGATCTCAGCCATCCAAGATCACCACACCTTCTTCAAAGAACTCATCGCCAAATTCTCAGACACACACACTCTCGAACCCCAACGAAGAACACACGAAGGAAACCAGCACTGCTGTGAAAGAAGAGTTTGAAGAAGGGTTTGCACAGACGTATAAGCCGGCCATGGCGGATTCGATTCATTCAGAAGATAGTTTCTTTGCAGATTTGGGTGAGATTGAAGTTGACCCTCTCAATGATCTATTGTTCACACAAGGGTTTTCTCATGGTGATTCGGGTCGGGAGAACAACGATTTGGACCCGTTTAGCTTCTACGATTGGGCGACGAGCAACAGTAACGCTGCCTCAGGCGGCGGCGCCGTCGTCAGCTCCGGCGAATTATGTTAAAGGGATTCTTGAAGTTGTTGTTGTAATACAAGCATGGGACCTTTTGCTATCTTTTCATCTCTCCTATTCAAACACTTTTGTGTAATGATACGTGTGTGTTTGATAATGTGGTTTTATACTAGACTAGATCATATGTCTCAAGAAATGGTGTCCCATTTGGTCCCACCATTAATTACTTAAATATATTGTTCAAATGCAATGGTGTGCCATTTTTTAGGCAGATGATGTGAATGATCAGAATAGGAGATGAAACAGTATTTGAAATGGAGATCCAACGGATGTTGTTTCTTTTTAAAAAGATATACTATTTGTTATGAGTTTTTTTTCTTCTTTAGATTATGTGAATTTGGTAATTAATATTTGTTTTGGAATTATATTAGTGGATGGGACAGAAAGCAGGGAACAGAGGGTTAGAACAGTTAAAGAAAAGTACAAATTTGAGACATGACTGGAAAGCTCAATGAAGGGATTATGATGTTGGATAAGACTTGCACATTTTCCCCACTCTCAAATTATTTTTCAATTAAAGCATGGCTATTAAAAATTTAAAACCATGCATGTTTTTGAAATTTGTAATTAATAATCTGTTTTATGATGTTAGGTTTTTGTTTCTTGTGAGTGAAGTGATCAGTTTTTTTCTTACTTTTGCGTTCTTTTGATATATTAAAATTTGTATTTATTACTTTGGTTCTAATTGAATGGAAATATTATAAACCATATAGTCGATCTCATATAAGGGAATTAAAGCTTAGTTATTTTATTTTAAATGTTGGTGGCATTTATATTGCTTCAAGTTATCTTAGGGTCCATTTGGATAGGTGGATTTGAGGAGGGATTTGAAATCCATGATAGCAAATTTATTGATGGTGTTTGGATATGTGTTGATTCGAAATCCATCATTTTTATTTTGAACTAATTTTGGAGTCATTTTAGTGGATTTCAAATTCATCTTCAAATTCATTCCAACTTGAGTGGATTTAAAATCCCTTCATTTGAAATCCGGAATTTCAAATCACTCTATCCAAATGGAGCCTTACTCTTCTATCTCATTCTCATGCTGTATTTTCTTAATAAAAAATCAATATCGTTTACATGATATTATAGATAATATGATATCGACATCATTATATATATAGTGAGCAATCAACATGCAATAGGGAATTAAAAGACAGTAGCATGTAGATAATATAACAATTATATCAAGCATTTTTATGGGATTGGCTTTTAGGGAATGGAATACCAAACAAGATTACATCAGGAATTAAAAGAAATTAAGTTTATATATTTTAATTTATTATTATAGCTAGTTTGTTCTTCATTATAAGATATTGAAATTAGAAATAAATAAGATTTGCACTGTGGCTTGCATTAGTTATAAATGTTCAAATGTATGAGAGCGATAAATGTCTTATTGTCACAATTAGAGGGTTATATAAAAATTGGTTAGAATTAATTTTTTTTTTTTTAAAGTGAAGAACAATATATATATATATATATATATATATATATATACACACACACACAAACACACATGGACCATTGCCCAGACATTTTATTATATTAGTTAATGAAATGGAATATTACGCTGCAATTTCAAGCTGATTGAATTTACCAAATTAAAAACCTATTTCAGATATACTCTGAATATTGACACTTTACCAAATGAATTCCAACGAATTATAATATCCTGAAATGTTGATATCACTAACAATATAAAATATGAATCTTGCAAATTATATACAATCACAAATAAGAAAATGAACTTACATATATATCTTAGATGGGTGTAGTGTAACAGTACTGGAGTTTTCACCATCCATTTTGGCTTGATTAAAGTCAACAAATTCAATTTATTAAAATAATTATGTACTGATCAGTTGCTGTATATAATATTGCAAAGCCTACCTCAAATCCAGGAGATGATAAATTGTGTATCAAGTGTCTTCATAAACAACAACAACAATTTAACTTTGGTCAATTTTTGGCAGTCAACTGCCACATTCAATTAAAAAAAAAAAAATTTAACAACTACAAAATGAAGTTGTTTCATATTCTGCAATCCAAAAAAACCACAACCTTAAGTCAAATTGTTATTTTAACCAAATTTTTTATTATTTTGCAAAAACAACGTAACCTTTTAGATGTAGTAGTAATTTTAACCTTGATCAGTTTTCGAAATTTTTTTTTGTCTGATTCAAAAACAAAATAAAATTTGATGTCTACAAAAAGACGTCATTTTGCAGTAAAATCGAATATAATTTTATGCATAAACCCCAAAGATTAATCCGAATATGGAAAAAAAAATTATGCAACCCAGTTTCTTCCTCCTTTCGTATGAACCACCTTAATTTGCTTTCTTCTTCTTCTTCCTCCTTCCCTTTGTTCACGTGTCAATATTATTGCCATTCACAATGTGTTTGATGGTTCTTGTTGTTCTTCAAATTTTGGATCAAATTTGTATACATCTCCATATTTGCAGTTGTGTGAGATCACCTGGAGAAGAATCATCCGACCGTGTGGAACCATTCACGGTGTTGATAGATGATTTTTAATTTTTAATTTGGATTAATCTTTGGGGTAATGCAAATATAAACTATATTTGATTTTACTACAAAATGACATTTTTTTGCAGACGTGAAATTTTATGTTTTTTTAAATCAGAGCTAGCAGCTAACTAGTACAAGCAATATGACACGTCAGCAAAAAAAAAAAATTTGGAAAATGATCGAGGTCAAAATTACAATTACATACATAAGAACATGTTATTTTTGCCAAAAAGTGAAAATTTTGGTTAAATTGACAATTTGACTAAAGGTTATGATATTTTTTTTGGTTGTAGAATTTTGTAACGATATCGTTTTGTCGATATGGAATTTTTTTCATTTTTTTTAAAATCGAATGTGGCTACCGATGTGTTCGAACAAAGGAACTATGATTATGTTGAGCTATATTCATGCGATAGAAATCATGAGTCGTGTCTATTAGATTAACGTCATCCCATAGATATTAGTTTAATGGAATCCATCTACATTTTAGTAAGGATGATCCTTGTTCGTGATATAAAAAAATAACTATTTTTTATGATAAGAAAAGTTTGTTGTAATTTGATTGGAAGTGTTTTTTTAATCCTATATGTACATTCATAGTTATCTCCAATAATAATAATAATAATAATAATAATAATATATAACAACAATAAAATTTACTTGAAATTCTTTTGGTTTAATATAATAGAAGCACCTTTTTCCTTTATATTTCTTTGAAAATAGTTATTTGAAGATTCGTCAAGTCCATCAACTCTGACAAAATAATTATACACCTCTTTCAAATCTATCTCAACCCATTTGATCACAATAAGGAGGAAAAAGAAAAAGAAAAAGGATAGTCTAATAACCGTTGGATATTAATTGGCATTGAAAATTAAAAGAAAAATGTCTTATGCATTTTAGTATATATTTTTACATGACAACTTTAATGTATATTACATACATACTAGTGCATTAAAATACTAATCATATGGTATATATTAGATACTTCAAAATAATTACAATATAAATAATTATTCTCACAATAAATATTTCTTCAAACTAAGACACATTGATTGGGTGAGAAGCATTATATGTGTGTGTATGATGGGATGGATTTCTTTATGCGCATTTTGAGTAGTTTATATTGGAGAGACTGTTTATGATGGGAAAGAAATCGCACATAAAGTTCCCATTAACTAAATTTCAGGCTTTTTACACAACTTATTTACATAGGCTACAACATTATATGACCATGTAATCATTTCACTTGTGTTACTTTTTCTCCCCATTAGAGTTGTCAATACGGGTCGATAAACGGATCGAGCCACAATCCATCATTCGGTGGAGCGGGGTTGGCTGCCTAACTCAACAAGTCTAATCTGTTTTGATAGTTTTACTAGCTACCACGACTTTGACAGATAACAAAATTTATTATATCATTGCATGATATATATATATATATATTAAGTAATAATATTATTCTGAATAACTTATTTTGATAATATACAATATTAGAGTAAAGTAAATTATGAAATAAAGAATCCAAATTGCTCCACATTAAACCTAAGCCTGAGCTTATATGTAGATCGTATCATTTTGATATTCCATTCTATTTTTTTGATGCATATTATAAATAAAATATTAATTATATTGTATTGCGGATATTATAGAATGAGTCGTTTGAATAATTACAATATTGAAGGATTTATAATGTCCATTCTAAATTAAGGATTTATAATGTCCATCTTTTCCAGCTGTCCTAACCCTTCATTTAATCCATTTTTCATCATATGATTAGATTCCAAATTATGAGCTGATTTTTGTTTTCTTTTCCCTCTAAGTTTAATTCTTTTAGAGGACTGCTTCAGTCTTTGAAGTAGGCCGATCAATTATTCTTTTTCATCTATTTATTTTGATATATATATATATATATAGAGAATTCATCAGGCACGCACCTGAAGAATGCGCACCGTGCGCACTTCTTTAAGATTTCTTTTTTTTTTTTTAATTTTTAATATCTCATATTATTTCTTTTCTCACGCTAGCACTTCACATATGATTCTTTAAGATTTCTTTTTTTTTTAATTTTTAATATCTCATATTATTTAATTTCTCAGGCTACCAATTCACATATGAAATTCTGATCTCACATAGACCTAACTCATCTTCAACATATATAATTTGCATCCCACAATCAAGATAGATGTTCTTCCCAATTCTCATAATCAATGTACTTTTTAATATTTTATATTATTATACACATAATTTTCTAAATCATAATCAATGTAATTTTTAATATTTTATATTATTATATACATAATTTTTTCTCACCCTACCACCTCACATACGAAATTCAAATATCTTCTCATACTTTCTTATATAAATCATCAAAGGAAAAAATAATTTCAAAAGCAAGAGTTTGTCGTGGTTGTGACATCAATTGATATGACAGGAGAAATTGTACCACATCCTTGGAATGTTATAATATTTTCTTATCTTTTCTAAAAGTTTTTACATTTAAATTTTTTTGGTACTAATTTGTTTTAAATTTTTTTCACATGTGTAGATCCATTATATTTGAAGACACAAAATACAAGTAATTAAAGAGACTTGGGGATTTTGAGGATTGATTGAAGACTTCTTGAAAATTGATGATTGAGTTGAAGGATATGATTTGTTGGTTTTTAGGATTTGTTGAGTTTGATTGAGTTTGAGGATATGATTTGTCGATTTTAAGGATTTGTTTAGAACTTATTCTCTTTGTTACTTAATTCATATTTCTTAAAAAAATCCTTAAAATGAATAATATGATTGATCTTGAGGATTGATTGAGGATTTATCATATTTGTTAATCAATTCATATTTTATAACTTTTAACAAATGATTTTTGATGATAACCAATTTTTTATGGTGTAGCATCTGTGAGATGAGAATTGGGAAAAAGATCTATGTTGATATGTAGGATGCAAATTGTATATGTTGATAATGTGATAGGTCCAGATGAGAATGTGGAGTGGTAGCGTGAGAAAAGAAATAATATGAGATATTAAAAATTAAAAAAAAAAAAAAATCTTAAAGAAGTGCGCACGGTGTGCATTCTTCAGGTGCGTGCCTGATCAATTCTCTCTCTCTCTATATATATATAAAAGGAACCCCACACCGTTGAATTCTTTATGGAGCCAATCTGGTTTATTATGTGGCTTTTTTTTTTCCTTTTCTTATGTTTCAATTACCACGTATCATTCTTTTTTATTTTATTGCATTTTTAAATAAATCTTTTTTCTAATGGTACATAAGTATCAATAGTACTTGAAAAAATATTTTAAGATTTTTTTTTAATTGTACATAAGTTTAGAATTGTCTAAAAATTTCATATACTTGTAGATTTTTATGGATTAATCTGAATCATCTATTTTGGATCTTTATGGAGTAATCTCAATCATCTTATAAATCATTCAAATTATGTTCACAATGTATAAGAAGTGACAAGAAGTGGTGTCAATCATGTTTCTATATTCTGATAATAATGTTTGGATAAATTTGAATGATTTATAAATATTCTTGTCACTCATACATTGTGAAGATTACAAATAAGAATGTTTGGATGGTTTATAAATAAGAATGTTTGGATTAATTTGAATGACTTATAAATATTTTTGGCACCTCGTTATACATTGTGAAGATTAAGAATGTTTGGATGGTTTTTAAATAAGAATATTTGGAATATTTTGAATGGTTTATAAATATTCGTCTCTCCTCCTCATACATTGTTAAGATTATTTTATAAAGATCTACAACTACATGAAATTTTTAAACAAGTCCTAAAGTTAGAATTACAAAAATAGATGATTGATTTCCAGACAAGTTCTAATATTATATAGAATTCAAAAAATAGATAGTTGAGATTAACCATTAGAAAATTTTCTAGACAAGAATTAAAAAAAAAAAAAAAAAAGATAGTTGAGATTACCCATTAGACGATTTTCTTGACAAGTTCTAAACTTATGTACAATTCAAACAAAATAGATTGTTGAGATTACTCCATAAAGATCTACAATATAATTAAAAAGAGTAAGTCTCTTGTGAGACCGTCTCACGGAATTTTAATACATTGTGTGAGACGAGTCAACCCACAACCCAGTTACCCACCACTCAAACCCTACAATTCACATGTTACTTGTGGGTGATGGGGCTCCGTCTCACGGAAACTATCCGTGAGACCGTCTCACATGAGTTTTTGTGAATTAAAAAAATAGATGGTTGATTTCTAAACAAGTTCTAAAGTTATATAAAATTTTAAAAAATAGATGGTTGAGATTACCCCATAAAATCAAAAAGAATTTTTAGACAATTTTTGGACAATTCTAAATTTATGTACAATTAAAAAAATTTAAAATATTTTTCCAAGTAATATTGATATTATTGGAAACTATGACAATTTCTAAACATATAAATTAACAAATTTTTAAAATATTTTTCCAAGTACTCTTAAAATATTTTTTCAATTAGTGTTGATAATAATGAAAACTAAGAAAGAAGAAAATAAATTGAAAATTAGTTATATATATATATATATATATATATAAAAGTTAACATATATAAGTTAACAATTTTATGCTTTTAGTCGATAAAATACATTTGATATATTTTTTAGAGCATTATTATTTGCACCACGAAAATTACAACACACCATATAGTGCTAATTTTACTATTATGAACGAAATCAACGATTTCATGTTATTGTCTTAACATAATATTTTTATAAATATCATATAATATTTTTGGAGCAACGATGTTGATCCGTCTCACGAAATGAGATTTATGATTATGAGATGATCTCACGCAAGATTATATATATATATATATATTAATAATTTTCTTTAAAAAACTTTTCATTATATTTTAAACTCAAAAAATATGAAGGTTAAATACTAATGGCTTAAATTATTATTTTAATCAGAGTGTTTTAATCGAGACATTTCTATCTGTAATACTGTAAGAAATAAAATAGACTTAGCTTTGATATATTAAATCTAATTTATAAAGTATAATAGTCTTATATCCATTTACAGTTTAAATATTAAAACGTACCGTAACGCAGAATAGATGATGTAAAATTAATTGTTAAAAAATTCAGCATATAATATATTTAATTTAAAAGAGAGGATTCGTACAGGTAATTGTCATCTTGATATTGTTATAATGCGATAATGACAACTAATGTTTTTTTTAATAATTAATTTATGTCAACCAGATTTCACTGTAATAAAGTATCACACTCATCTGCAAAATAATATTATAAAAACTAAACTCCAAACTACCGCCACCCACCTAGACGTGTGCAACCGGTTCCGGAAACTAGGAACCGGTCGGTTCGGAACCGCCGGTCAACGGTTCCGGGAACCATTGATCAGGTTTCGGTTCGAACCGGAATCGGGAATCGGGTTCCACCGGTTCGATTCCGATTTCAATATTTCCAAACCGTCGAACCGGCGGTTCCAACCGCCGGTTTACCCTTTTTTTTTTAATGCAAAATGTCACGTGTAAGACCAAGATTAAAGAGCCGTTTGAAAATCAACGGCTTAGATTAAAGAGCCGTTGGATCCAAAATAGTCGTTGGAAACCAATTTGAAAACTGGCCGGTTCGAACCGGCCCCAAACCGCTAATTCGAGCATGATTTTGAAATCAACGGTCGTGATCACACGACCGTTGATGATCGACGGCCAAGATCATCCGAACCACCGATTCAAACCGGCGGTTTGAACCGGCCGATCCCTATTTTTTTTTTTTTTTTAATTTTTCATTCCACATCTATAAATACCCCCATTCCACCCTTTGATTTCTACACCAATCTCTCTCTCAATTCTATAATTTCTATTCTCTAAAGCTCACAATTTCAAGTTTCTAGTCTCTCGATTTTAGTTTTTGTAGTTCTTCAATTTCCAATTCGATTTCATTTCCATTCCAAAAAAAAAAAGGTCTCGAAGAGGCTCTTCTTCCGCCGGTTCTTCACGTGGAAAAGGAAAGAATTCGATATCGCCACCACAATCAATGCACGACGATCTCGACGATATGATTGATTCAATTCATTATAATCAAGACGATTTGGAGGAGATCTTGGGCCCTACTACTGCCGTTGAGATTGCCGAAGAAGAAAAGGTGGCGAGGAGAGAAACGCAAGAGAGTAGGAACACAACACGAACTACTACTCCTCGACAACCTTCTACCTTTCAGAGTGACATTTTCTCCTTCCATTTTAAGAAGGAGAAAGTGCCGAATAGCGCCACCGACTACAATGTGACATGCAACCATTGTTCGAAGGTTTACAAGTTCAAGCATGGAGGAGGCTCTGGGACTTTCTCCAACCATGTGATCAAAAAGCATCCCGACAAGGTGGGGCTCGATTGAGGGCAAACGCAACTCCGGAGGGGACTTACCGGATCTTCTCAAGGTGGAGGTATGAATGAAGTTACTTTTAAATTTAGTCAATTAAATACTAGGAGAGGCGTAGTTGAATTCATAGCCGAAAAATATCTTCCATTTAATTTTCCAACCGATGATGCTTATGAAAAATTCACTAGTAAATATTTTAATCCGGCAAGTAGAAAAATTTCTAGAAACACCGTTACTAGGGATATAGAAAAAACCGTATTAGAATATAAATATAAATTAATTGAAGACTTAAAAAAATTAAAACAAAAGGTTTCTATATGTAGTGATTGTTGGAAGGATCCTTATAAATCGCATAATTATATTGGAATTACTTGTCATTGGATTGATGATGCATGGAATGTGCAAAAATGTTTAATTGCTTATATTGATTTTGATGATATACATTCGGCACAACACATTGCACATAAAATACGACATGTTTTAAATGATTATGATATTGTAAGAAAAGTATTTTCGATAGGATTTGATAATGCTAGTAATAATACGGCGGCTTTACCTTACTTGCTTGAATTTTGTCAACCTCCGATTGAGGACAATTTTTTTCATATTCATTGTATGTGTCATTGCTTGAATTTATGTGTTCAAGATGGATTAGAATCATTAGAAAATTATATTAAACCTATTAAAATGACAATTTATGAAATTGCTAACTCTACGATATTGCATAAAAAATAGGCAAGATTTTGTAAAAGAAATGGTGTTGAAGTTAAAAAATTTATAATAGATGTTAAACATCGTTGGAATTCTACTTTTTATATGCTTCAAGATTTGTATGAATATAGATCAATGCTAGGTGAATTTAATTTAGAAAATCCAAATGATAGAGTTATTTTATTTGAAACTTCATGGGATGCATGTTTTAATTTAATTCAACTTTTAAAAATATTTGAAGAGGCCACTAGAGAATTAAGTGGTTGTTATTATCCTACTTATCCTATAGCTATAGATAATTGTGTTAAAATTACTCTAATTTTAAATTCATATGCAACATGTCCAATTTTAGGATCAACCGTCTTAGTAATGAAAACAAAATGGTTAAAATATTTTCATGAAATACCCGATGTTTTTTTATATGCTAAGTTATTAGATCCTAGGATTAGAGAAGATGGATTAGAAGAATTACTAAATTTATATTATAATGCATTGTTTCCAAATATGGTATTAAATGATTATGATTTATGTGATTATATTCCTATCCCTTGTGAAGTTGTAAGTAGAACTAAGAAAAATTTATATAATTTGTTTAAAGAATATAAACTATTGTTAGGTGATGATTGTAGTTATGATATAAGTGATCAAAATGTAGGAGATAGTAGTCAATCATCTAGTTTCAACCGGCTCAAGCACTTAGTAAATTTTATAATTTTTATGATGTTCGAACACAAAAACAACCTAGAGGTAATAAACTCTTGCCAAGAATTAGATAATTATTTAGGTGCCACATTTGAACAAACCGTATTTGAAAATCCTATGGATTTATTGAAGTGGTGGTCAAGAAGGACCACCACTTATCCTATACTAACCATTATTGTTAAAGAAGTTTTTGCATGTCCCGCCTCAACCGTTGCGGTCGAACATGCTTTCTCCAAGGGAGGACACATCTTGAATCCAAGAAGATCGAAGTTGACGAAAGAGAATGTACAAAACATTACTCTACTTAAAGATTGGGTGAGAGCAAGCAACCGTCAACAAGATCTCGATCTCTCGAACTTAGACTCCGATGGAGATGACCTCTACGGATACGATTCAAACACGTCCTCCTCCGCCGGAACCAATGAATGAAGGTAAGTTTCGGTGAGTTAGAGAACTACGTGAGCTTTGATTCCTTCGTTTTGACAAGGATACGTATGCAATTTCATTCTAAGTTTGGAAGTTACACTTCCAAACATAGAATGAAACTCAAGCTCTTTCAATTTTTTTTTCCTCTTCTTCAATCTTATAATTGTAATTTGTAATATGTTTTATTGTAATTTTTTAAAAATTTGAAGTTGTAAATTGTACATTTGTAATGTTTTACTTGTACTTGTAAATAGTTGTAATGATTGTATTTTATTAATGTAAAGATGAGTTTATTATGTTTATGAAGTTGTAATATATCTAATAACTTCTTTTTCGAATTTAATATTTATTCATACATTATGCATTGGTTATAAATTATAATTAAGTAATTATAACTATATTTTTGCCAAATTCTAAATGCTCTAATTAATAATCAAATTCTAAATAAAGAAAATTATTATAAAGTATTGCTATGATTTTTGCTCAATTTACGTTTCTTTTTCTCATTTTATTGTGAATTTAATTTTCTTTCGAATTTATGGACTATTAAACAATTTTTGCAAAAAAAAAAAAAAAAAAAAATTGAAAAATCGGAAACCGAACCGGCGGTTCCGGTCTAACCGGCGGTTCGAAACCGGAACCAAAACCGTGACCCCCACGGTTCGGTTTCGGTTTGGGGTTGGATGGTTCACCAAACCGACGGTTCACGAACCGTGAACACCTTTACAGCTACCCCCAATACCCGGAGAAATTGGTGAAAACACCCATATGTTACTCATAATTATCATCTTATCTTTTAATTTTTAAATTTTTTAAAAATATCCCATATATTGTTGTATATTGATGAAAATATTTATTTACCAATTGTAAAAGGTAATCAACCGGTCACAATCTCATGTGGTCGATGAATACAAAGGTAAAATATATTTTTAAGTTTTTTTTAATCTTATATTCATGCCATCCGAGAAAGGGGTATTTTTGGTAAAAAGATACAACATACGAGATTTTTTTGGGAAATATAATAAAAATAAAAATTCATTATCTTTTTAAATCAAAATATTATTTTAAAATATCTAAAATCAAATAAAATGTAAAAAAAAAAAAAAAAAAAAAAAAAAAAATAATAATAATAATAATAATAGAAGTTCTACAAACTAGTTTTTTTTTTAAATTTTAAAATATTATTTATGTATATATAAAATATAATTAAATTAGGAATTTTTTATTTACAAAAAAGTTATATTAAATATTTAAAAATCAACAAATAAAGAAAAAAGTTAATTTTCTTATGTTTTAAAATAAAAAATTCTAATTTTATTATTATATATATATATAATTTTTTAGTAATACATTATTTTTTTAAGTGTTTTATCAATTTTATTAATTATTTTACTTTTAATCATTTCATCGATTTTATTTGTTTAAGACAATTTTCCAACAAAAAATCTATGCCAAAATCTATTTGCTAGACTTTTTTTTGTTGGTTTATAAATATTCAAATTATTATTAAAATAAGTTATGATTTTTTAAACATAATTTCTTATTAATTACTATTATTATCAAACATATGCTTTAGTAATTTAAAATAAGATGATTTTTATAATAAATATTTGTAATTTATTATATTTACTAAATAAGTATTATAAATTTTATATGTTAAATTTAAAATTTGAAAAATAATTTTCACGATTGTTATTACTTTATTTTAACATTTTTTTTCTTAGATTGGATTTCTGTTTATTTAGATAATATAAAATATTTTTATGATTTTTCAAATAAAAATTTCAGGTTTCATATTTTTATGTTAAACAATATTTTTTATTTTATTTTTACTTTAAATTTTCAAATATAATTTTCATAATAATAATCATAATAATTAATAATTCATTATTAGTGAAATTTGCTTATTTTTGTCTTTCTTTTCGAGTGATATGGACTAGAAGGAAAAACTAAAGAAAAAATTGATTGCACATGTGTAATAATCGGTCATATCAGCATGTTACCTGTTATAGGCGATAAATGGTTATTTTCGGCAACCAACATTAACACATATGTAATATTCTTAAAATCTTAAAAATTAAAGGGTAAAGTCATAATTGGAGGTAATATACGGGGTATTTTCACCAATTTTCCCCCCAACACCCTCACTTTTTACAATACAAATAAAAGACCAACAAATAAAAGACCAACTCTATCATGTGCATCAGTTAAACCATCTTGTAATCCATTAAAATAAATTACTTCATATATACAAATGTATTTTATAACTAAAAATATTATTTATATCATGTAAAAATATTAATTACATAACATAAATGTACTATTTTATTTATTTAAATGCATCAGCATATTTTACTTAATATTTTTTATTAGTTTACTGAAATATATTAGGTTTATTATTTTGATGAAATATATTAGTTATATCAATATATGTATTTATTACATAAAAGTATTATAGTTATATCACATAAATATATTATCGATCTTATATATAATGTGACACTCTATACCCCTCTGACGTATATTTAACTATAAAATATTCATCATGTAGACATGTCATACTGACATTTCATTTATCCATATAAGTATAAAAATATTATTTAAAGACTAATATCGTATAAAATTAAAACACACAACCAATATCACAACATAGGTCATATTAAATACAAATCATGATACATTTGTTCCAAAATGCAAAATGAGGAGGAGGAGAAGGTTGCACGAGGCATCAGCCGGCCGATCTGGTATAGCGTGGCGTCTATATATACAAACCACCTCAAAAGAGCTATTGAACCTAAAACAATGTATATATGCGATTTTTATGAGTCGCAACTCAGTGAATATAAACCGTTAATTTATTTAAACAATAAGCCAATAACAATCATTAACATTGATCATAAACATAATCAAACATATGCAA
Source organism: Scutellaria minor (assembly GCA_954870855.1). Lineage (NCBI taxonomy): Eukaryota > Viridiplantae > Streptophyta > Magnoliopsida > Lamiales > Lamiaceae > Scutellaria > Scutellaria minor. The sequence goes on from OX940727.1 coordinate 32,060,426, forward strand.
ATGCCACTATGTCCGGTTTATTATTCTGTGAACTGCTCAAGCTTGGATCTGTCCCGGGATTTCCAATATGCCATTGTGTATAGACCCGTAGGTCTCCAATATGATTTAGACCCGTAGGTCTCCAATATGATTTAGACCTGAAGGTCTCCACTGTGTAGATAGACCCGTAGGTCTCCAATATGAAATTGACCCGAAGGTCTCCACTTTGTATACAGATCCATAGCAAGACAGTCACAGACCTTTTAATTTCATGCAATTGTAATGCAACACAACAATCATCTGAACATATGATCACGTATACATTTACCAATATATCATTTGATCCAATGACAATTCATATAAATACATATTCCTTATATACCAAACGTTGCATATAAATCACATCCCATTGCATATAAATCACATATACGGTTTATACTCACCTGGCTATAATAAGTATCCGTTTGTTGCTCTGGTTCCTCTTCCTGTTCTACAGCCCGTGCTCCTATATGATTCAATGTCATTTAGCCTAATCATCCCCTTAACATATATTTCTATTATGCAATGAAATGCAATGTATATATGCTTTATTAACCATGTTTAGTATTTTCCCTATAACTTGAACTATAAAATTCCGAGTCGAACAAGGTAAAATTCTATAGGAACTTAACATATAGCTCTACAACTTTCATGTTTAGTATTTTTCAAAATTCAGTCTCTAACCTGCTTAAAATTAAGCCACAATCACATCATACATATATGTTACTAAATTCTAGCAACCTTTATTCTTTTGACATTATCTCACTCAATATTTAACCGAGACATCTACGGTCTTCTTCTGCGTTTAGCTAAGAGATAGGGCTATAACTTTCATGTTTTAAGTTTTTCCTAATTCGGCCTATAAAGCTACCAAAATATCCGATGAATTACGAGAACTGGATATATATAATTCACTAATTTCTTTGTACCTTTTTGAGTCAATCTTTAAAAATTCACTCCGATCAAATCGAAGAGCATGTCACCACGAGCTCCCCCTCCAAATCTAAAGAAAAACGGTGAAGAAACGAACTCAAAATTCTCAAATCCTTTTTTTTTTTCTTTTCTTTCCTTTCTTCTTTTTCCTCTGCTGTTCTTTTCTTTTCTCTCTGTTTTCCTCTCTCTGTTCAGCCCCCTTCTCACTTTTTATTTTAGTATTCTTATTCTTATTATTATTATTATGTGTCATGCTACTTTCCGCCACCCCTCCAAATTTACATACACGTGTAATATATATACATATTTATGCATTAGTTAACTTATCTTATTAATTAATGCACAATGCATGTCACTCCATATATATATAAATATTATAATAGCATCTTGACTATGCAATTGCACACAACCTGACATGTATATATATAATATTATATATATTTACATATATAGAATTTGTATAAAATTATCTAATTAATTATTAACTAAACAATTTACATTATGAATTTGAACATCATTAGAATCTCAATCAATTATGATAGAGTTTTCTCAACACTAATTTGTATGAGCATATGTATAATAATAAAATATGCATATGATGCATGAAATGAATGCCCAATGACGTGTAGGTTTTGGGTCGAGGATGTTACATATAATACAAAAAAAATATGTATTACCTTATTTTACTAAATAAGGTAAGAACTAATATTATTTGATTACGTACATGTATGAATCATAAAGTGTAAAATGTATTTCTTGTTACTTGAATGTAGTGGTGCTCAACCGGTTCGGACCATCGGTTTTGGTTCCGAACCAACGATTCGGTGAATTGGTTGAGCTGGAACCGGAATCGAACGGGCGGGATGTCGGTTTCGATTCCAGTTTGAAAATTGACGATTCAACCGGTTTTTTTTTAATTATTTTATTTTTATTACACGGTTCGGGCTGAACCTTCTGTTTGATGCTATTAGGCAACCCGACCGGGCTCCGGGGACACAGGCTGGGCGGCCGAGCATTTATTATTATTATTTTTTGTATTTTTAAATTTTTGTGCAATAATTTTAGATTTCTAATAAATTCTTAAGTATAAACAAAGTAAAATAATTTTTAAATTAATAAAATATAATTTATATATGAAAATATGGAATAAAATACAATCATTAGAAGTACAAGTACAACATTACAAGTTAAGATTTTCAAAAAATTACAATAAAACATATTACTATTATGAAATAAAAAAATATTACAACTCAATATATTACAATCATGAATGATGAAACATACTACAATATTGAAGACTTGAAGTTAAAAAATTACAACTTTTTCATATTTGTATAAAATAAATTGAAACTTGAAAAAAAAAACATTGAAAGAGCTTGAGTTTCATTCTAAGATTGGAAGTGTAACTTCCAAATTTAGAATGAAATTGCCTACGTATCATTGTCAAAATAAAGGAATCAAAGCTCACGTAGTTCTCTTACCTAAACTTACCTTCATTCGTCAACATTGGTTCCGATGGAGGAGGATGTGTTTGAATTGTATCCATACCTGTCATCTCCATCGTCGTCTAAATAGGAGAAATCAAGATGTGGTTGACGATTATTTGCTCTCAACCAATCTTCAAGAAGAGTTATGTTTTGTACATTCTCTTTCATCAATTTTGATCCTTTTGGATTCAACTCCTTTGCTAAATGCATGTTCTACGGCAACGGTTGAGATGAGACTTGCAAATATCTCTTTTGCAATAATTGTTAGAATATGATAAATGGTAGTCTTTCTTGACCACCACTTCAATAGATCCATAGGATTTTCAAATAAAATTTATTCAAAAGTAACACCTAAATATGAATCTAATTCTTGCAAGAGTTAGAACCTCTAGCTCGTTTTTGTGTTCTAATATCATAAAAATTATAAAATTGACTAAGAACTGGAGCCGCAACAAAATTAAATGAAGATGTCGAATGACTACTACATTCTACATTTTGATTACCCACTACATCATCACTAGAATCACCAAACAATACTTTATATTCTTTAAACAATTCGTATAAGTTATGTTTAGCTCTACCAACAACTTCAATAGGATTAGGAACATAATCAACTTCATTATATTTTCCCAATATCAAATGTGGGAACAATGCATTATAATACATTTTTAATAATTCTTCTAAGTCATCTTCTTTAATTCTAGAATCTAATAATTTAGCACATAAAAATAAATCGGACATCTCATGAAAATATTTTAACCATTTAACTTTCATCACTATAATTGTGTTTCCTAAAATAGGACATGTTGAATACTCATTCAAAATAAGAGTAATTTTTACACAATAATCTAAAGCTAATGGAGAAGTAGGATAATAACAACCGGATAATTATCTGGTTGTCTCTTTAAAAAAATTTAAAAGTTGAATTAAATTAAGATATGCATCCCATGAATTTTCAAATAAAACAATGTTATCATGTGAATTTTCTTTATAAAATCCACAAAACATGTGTCTATAATCATAAGCATCTTGAAGCATGTAATATGTAGAATTCCAACGATATTGCACATCGACTACAAATTTTTTAACTTCCATTCCGTTTTTCTTACAAAACTTAGACCATTTTTTTATGATATACCGTAGATCTAACAATTTCATAAATTACCTCTTTAATAGGTTTAATATTATCATGTAATGATTCTAAGCCATCTTGAACACATAAGTTTAAACAATGACACATACAACTACTATGGAAAAATTTACCTCCAATCGGAGGTCTACAAAACTCAATAAGTGAAGGTAAACTAGCCGTATTACCGCTAGCATTATCAAATCCAATGGAAAATATTTATCGTAGTATACCATAATCATTTAAAACATGTCTAATTTTTTGTGCAATGTGTATAGTTGAATGTTTTTCATCAAAATCAATATATGCAATTAAACGTTTTTATATGTTCCATGCATCATCTATCTAATGATAAGTAATACCCATATAATCATGTATCTTATAAGGATCCTTTCAAATATCATTACATATAGAAAGTTTTTGTTTTAAAATTTTAAATTCTTCAATTAATTTAAATTTATACTCTCCTACTATTTTTTCTATATCCCGTGTAAAGGTGTTTCTAGATATTTTTCTACTACTAGGTTGTAAGTAAGTGCTAGTATATTTTTCAAACCTATCATCATAAGGAAATTGAAATGGAATATGTTTTTCAGTAATTAATTCGACTACGCCTCTCCTATGGTTCAATTGACTAAATTTAAAAGTAAGAGAATCCATACCTCCACCTTGAGAAGAAGCGGTATATCCCCGAAGTTGCGTTTGATATCGATCAATGCCCATCTTGTCGGTATGATTTTTCAACACATAATTGTTGAATGTCCCATAACCCCCTCCATGCTTGAATTTGTACATTTTTGCACAATAGTTGCACATGATTATGTAATCAACGTTGCTATGCGGTACTTTCTTCTTCTTAAAATGAAAGGAGAAAATATCACTTCGAAGCGTAGAAGGTGCTCTTGGATTAGTTTTGTGTGTTGTATTGTTACTTTCTTGTGTTTTTCTCCTAGGTACCTCCTCTTCTTCTTCGGTAAAGGCGGCGACGGTATTAGGGCCTAATGTGGCCTCCAAATCATCTCGATTAATTATATTGAGAAAAAGACTCAATATAATCATCATCATCATCATGCAAAGATTGTGGTGATGACATTGACATTAGACTCTTTCCTTTTCCACAAGATGAACCGGCAGAAGAAAAACCTCTCCTAGATATTTTTTTTTGAATAGAAATGAAATAGAATTGAAGAACAAAAAAAAAAAAGTATGAATTGAAAGTTGATCAAAGATGGAAAGTGTGAGCTTGAGAGAGAGATTGAATTAAGAATGATGAAACTGGTGTGCAAATCAGAAATGGAATGATTGTATTTATAAATTTCAATGAAAATAATAATAATAATAATAATAATAATAATAATCGGGCCGGTTCGAACCGCCGGTTCCGGTTCGGTTGAACCAACGGTTCGAATGATCTAAGCCGTCCATCATCAACAGTCGTTTAATCACGATCGTTGATTCTATTCAAACTTCGAACCGGCGGTTCGAACAGCCGGTTTGCCCAACGGCTAGTAAATCAAAATCGTTGATCATCAAAGGTTCTATCATCTCGTTCATACACGTGGCACATTATCCATTTTTACAAATAAATAAAAAATTAAAAATAGGCAAACCGTCGGTTTAACCGGCGATTGGAACCGCCGATTGATCGGTTCGAAATACTCGGAACCGAAACCGAACCGTGGAACCATGGTTCACGGTTTCGGTTCGAACCGAAATCGGGTCAACGGTTCGCCCGACGGTTCGAAACCGGCCCAGTTTGGATTTTCGAAACCGATTGAGCAAGTTTACTTGAATGTAATAGTTGTATCACAAAAATGTAATACTTCATTTCACAAATATTTTATTAAAATATAATATAAAGATATTATTTGTCACATAAATGTATGAACCACGTAACGGAAAAATATTATAGAACACGAACAGTGGCGTCTAAGTGCGAATAGACTAACGTGTGGAGCGGGTGGAAGCGTGTGAGAGTAGAAGTGGGGATATGGTGGACGACATAACTAGTGCATAAGAATTTAAATGAAAATAACGTATAATATAACATTATTCCATACATTTAACAGTCTTAAAAATGTTTTTTATGAACAACTATATATTCAATATTCATCCTCATCTCCTCTCTAACGAAAAGGTTTTATAGTAGGAAGATTAACATTATTAAAAGTAATTTACTGTTTATTTTCTGACTAAAAATGTGATAAGATCGATCAAACCGACCATAAACGAAAATAAGCTTCAAAAAGGCAAATTTGAGAATCATAAATGATGATTTGGATAAGTTGATGAATAGAAAAAGTTGAGTATTTCGAGATAGATTCATTTGATTTGATGATAAATAATTAATGTAAAGTAATTCTAAATCAATTTTCTTATCATCGTGAAGACTGATCACATCAAGATACGCCATTAACGCTTTCGAAATGCTTACAAGCCTATTTTTTTTTTCATTTTCCTCGTGTTGCAGTCAGTCTTAATTTAAAAAATTTCCAAATTTTCTTGCTAACAATGATGATAATGTTGTTTGTTTCAATGAGAAAATGTTATTCATATAAGTGGAGTGTAAAGTCATTAATCAATACAATTCTTATGTAGTTCTTTTTACTATTCATATTTCATGATCTATATTTAAGTTTATATATATATATATATATATATATGCTTAAAATTTCTTTAACTTAAGAAACAATCATGTAATGTAATTAAACCACATTTATATAATAGAAAAAATATCTTAAACTACCGCTAATCCTAATAAAGAAACTTTGTTACCATATAATATAGTTCTCTTATTTTCCTACATAATTTTGAAGAACCGTCGAAAATAACCTCCGCACTCATATATGAAATAGAGCAAAACTGATTGATATTATATGATATCATGACTCAAAAATTGAAGGACACATAAAATTGTTATTTTATTAAATTGAGAAGGAAAAATATATTATTTATTTTATATGATAGAAAAACAAATTATTATATTAATTGTGATAGAAAAATGTATTATCCCTTATATAATATATCACATATATTAGACCGCGCATTGTAGGAATGAAATAGCAGTAGTATAGTATTAACATGCATGGAAATTACATATAAGGTCTAACTGGGCTGGATATCCTAAGGCCTATATAGGTCTATAAGCCCAAAGAACAAATAGAGGTACACAAATCTTGTAAATTATATGGGCCAATAAACCCATGTAGAATTTATAGAATACATGTAGTGTACTAGACTACTATTTGTCCTCTATTTATATACAATAAACAGTAAATTTTGAATCCGATAAAATTAATTCACCGCTCCATTTTATCATTTTATTTTATTCTTTTTTCTTCAGCCCTAGTCTTTTTCTCCTCATTTACTAAATTATAATTTAGTTTAATCGGGTTGTTATTGACATATAGAATTTTTTCTTCTAAATCCAAGTCCTTTTTTTCCCCCCTTTTCTTCTGTAACATTTTATTGTCTGACTTGATATTATACATAATTTTTCTATTTGTGTGTGTTGCAAAAAAAAAAAGAAATAATTTTTTGGCTTTATTTTCTTGACAAAAAATGTTAAATAAGAAAAAAAAAAAACCAACGAAAGAGGAGAGTAGCCAGGTAATTAACATTGATCAAAGAAAAAAAAAAGCCAGGTAATTAACAAACTCTCCTAGTATCACTCGCCCAATAACTTGTACCACCTCAATCAAACTAGTCTTCCCACGAAAATTAATTAGTCAATATGTTAGTTATTCATAACTGCCGTATCTATAATTTTTATCATCTAATTTTTTATTATACCAATATATATATATATATATATATATATATATATATATTCACACTGGTTGGACATAATTATGTCCTTGATTAATTTTGTTTTCTTTTGTTGATCAAATGATACCTTTTCATGACTTATAGCCGTTCTATGGTTTTCTTGTCATTATGTTCATGCATGTTTATATCATAAATTTCATCTCAAATAGAAGAAGAAAAACAACTTTGGTTGAGTTGGAATTTTTGGGGGATAAAATTAAGAATTTGATATTAAATATAACAATGATTGCTTTTAACAATTTTAAGTTGCTATAGAGTTAAAGCTATTTTGGTCGTCAATATATTAAATACAACAAATATTGAATATTGAAGTCATTGAAATACTTGTTAAAAAATCTTCTGTGAAAAGACAAAATAAACTTTTTAATAAGAAAATACTATTGTAATAGATTTATATTTGTGAGACCGTACATATAAAATTTTATATTCAATTCATTAATCATTAGTTTTTTTCCAATGCTGCATCTAATAGAATCCACGTCTAGCTATATATTGAGGTTGAATCGGGGAAATTAAATTACCATAAATAACTCATTCTTATAAATAAGGAATTCACAAGAAAAGAAAAGAAAAGACTCGGACCAAATTATATAATGAACCTAATCCTAATTCCTAAATATAACCTAAGAAAATGAACTACAATGCTAGACAACAAAAAAATAGGATCAAAGGATGTAAGAATACTCATCTAATCTAATTATCTAATGCCCTAAATAAAACAAACACAAACCTAAAAATCTTTTCTCTAGCAAATCCGACGTGTCATATTTTGAAATAACAAATGAAACACTATTTCGAACATAACATTAAATCTCGATCATTAGCAGCTAGTTCTTGCATTAATATCTCCGGAACCAAGCATTTTTCCATCGAATATAACTTCTCCTGAATCAATGGAGATTCAAGAAAACCTTCCAATTCTCCACTTTGAAATAAGCCTCCATAAATTCCCTGAAAAAAAAAAAAATTCCATAACCTCAAACATGATCATTCAAGCTGATTTTTCCACATTAATTAAATTAAATCAAATTAAACTACCTCATGATAATATGAACTCATGAACTCAAGAATATGAATCTGAGCCTGCAAAAACTTGACATATTTATAAGCAGCATTAAGCATTTCAGCAGTGTTCATTTTCATGCCACCTGGGACAAGCTTCCCCAGCTGCTGAGTCTTCTCACTGATCCTCCTCCGCCTCTGCCTGGCGGCGACGCTTTGAGCCGACAAGCTCCGGCCAGTCTCCGGCGCCGCCGTTGCAGTTGAGAAGTATGGCAATGTCGGGATTATTAATGGTTCGGGTGAGTGGTTTTCTTGAAGCAGCTCGTTGATCATGTCGGAATAGATATTGCTATGAATATCGATATTCTGGGGTGATTGGAAGTGATCGTAGTTTTGCGAATGGAGTACGACGTCGTTGGGTTCGAAGAGATGATCGAGGTTGAGGAAATTGTCTGAGAATTGGGTGTAGTTGTTGTTGAAGAGGCGATCTGGAGGAGAGAGAATGATGCTCATGTCTGAGTTGAATTCGTGTTGATGGTCAAATGTATCCCAGTTTGAGTGGTAGCTTAGAGCAGCCATTGATGGATACTTGCAAGGATAAAAGAAAGTGAGAAAATGAAGATTTAGGACAAATTCTTGCTTAGAATCTGACAGTGAAGATCAAGAAAGTGTACGTTGAAAAGGAGGGAAAATTGAAGCAAGATTCTTGTGCTCGTTTTGAAGAATATTAGTAGACTTATTAACAAGAAACTACAATTTATGAGAGAGAGAGAGAGAGAGAGAGAGAGAGAGAGAGAGAGAGAGAGAGAGAGAGAGAGAGAGAGAGAGGGATCGTGGGGTTGTAATGGAGGTTATTATACTTGTGGATGAGAGAGAGATTTTAGGTTATAAAGGGTGATAACTAACTTTTAATCATGTGGGAATTTAGGGTTTTTTTACTACTAATTAAAAAAGTTTCAAGAGTTGGGGATTGGCGGCTACCAATGTGGCTAATAACATTTTTTGGAAATAACCCCTTTTAGTATCTAATGATTTTAAAGGGTTAATTATGTAAAGGGATTTTTATTTTATTGGCCCATATAAATCAATAAGCCCAGAAAGAAGAATCCCTAATTTGTAGTTTAGCCCAGCAAGCCAGCCCAGCCCAATATTTGGAAACCCACTAACACAGTAAGATCGGTTTTCAGTTGAAAACGACAAGGAAATAGGAGAAATACGAGGTAACTAACGAGAATCTATTCTCACTTGTACTAGGTCAAACACGAACTTATTAATATTATTTATTATTCTATATTTATTTAGGAAAAGCCAAACTTATATAATTATAACTGCCTTGTTTATTATTATTTGTGTTCGTAAATTCTCAAGCATGTACATGTTAACTATTAAATTTTGTTACAATCTAATCGTAACTATTAATTTCAGTACAAGATTTTAGAAGATGGCAATTTTTACATCAATTGTGAATATATAAATTAAGATGTGTCTACGCCCTATACAAACTTTGGTCTAATTTGAAGATGATACATGTTGAAATCTATGGTCATATTATTTCAATATTTATCATAGGATTCATATATAGCATCCAAACAAAGAAGATATATTGTTAATCTTATTACATTTAAAGAAAAAACACCAAAATAGAATTGAGATTATTGCCAATCAAAGTATGGCATCCCTTGACACGCTTTTGTAGTGCTAATCTTTTTGCTTCTTTTCATGTTTTTTACTCACAAACTTTAATCCCCCAATTAATCTGTGATTAGTTTTAAGTAGGCATGCAATAATTACACAAAGTTCCCACTAAAAACTTTTTCTTTGACTCATAATGATGGTTCTTGATTTTATTATCACCTCCCATTGCACAATATTTTATTATAAATTTTATTCTATTTTAATATAAAAAATATCATTTATCTCTATCATGTTTGTTACACTAAAACGGAACATTTCATAATATTTATTTTTATTATTACAATTATTTTTTATGTTTTTATTTATTTATCATATATATAGTAATATCCATAATCATAGTTAATTTATCGAATTTTTGTATCTTTATCATTATATAATTTATATATAAGTGTGTGTTTAAATCTTTTTTAATATAATTATTTAATAACAAAATTTTACATTAATGATGATTTAAAAAAAATATCTCAAACTAAATGAAAATAATATTTTTAACACTCTAAATATAAAGAAAACAAAAAGGAAAAAGAAAAAAGAATGAACAAATAAAAGATAAGAAAAGAAAAAGAAAACGATGAATAAAAAAATTGAAAAAAAAAAAAGAAAAATATTGCGACACGTGCAAATCCTACTTTAATAGTTTAAGGTTGGCAGTTAAAAAAAGTTAGTGCAAGTTTTCCTAGCACTGTTGGAGATGAAAATATCAAACCCAGATGAAATATAGTAGTGTTGGAGTTGCTAAGAGTACACTAATAACATTATAACAACACAAAAACTTTTGTGCACCTAGTGCACGGACTCTAGATCCGTGCACCCGCATCGACTCGGCCCACCACGCGTAGCTACGCGCCCGCATGCGCCTTCAGGTCACGCACAAAATTCTCCCAAACATGCTCCCAGGTGACGTACCTTTATGTTATATTAGTCATACCTTTTAGTAGTGTTAGTCATTTTTTAGTTATGTTAGTCATACTTTTAATAATGTTAGTTGTACTTTAACATTTTTTTTAGATAGACATATTAACCTTTCATACATTTTAGTTATGTTAGTCATACCTTTTAATTATGTTAGATATACCTTTTAGTTATGCTAGTTGTACCTTTTTTCATATATTATATAAAAGTATGACTATGTTCATATAAATGTATTATAAGTAATATCATATAAAGGTAAACATGTACAAATTCTGGTGAAAGTAGGGTTTTTTAAGAGTTAAAAACATTTAATAAATGTATGATATTGAACATAAATGTATGCATAATATAACATAAATGTATGATTTATATAATATAAATGTATGTCTAACATAACATAAAGGTTATGACCAAAAAAAAAAAAAAGTGCACGGATCCTGATCGACCCATACCTGAACCTGACCTGCATGTATGTGTGTATCAGGTGCACATGAGTGCAACTCTTATAACAATGACATGTGGAAAGTGAAAATCTCCAAATTTGTGTTGAAAAAGAATTCTCAAAATTTGAACAAAGCTGATGAAAATCAAATGTAAACATTTGAGGAGCCATCACTGCCCCCAATCATGGGAAATTAGTAAGGGCCATATATCAATTCTGTAAGAAATTGCATTTGTTTCTTCATCTATGGATATCCTACACATAAAGTTACCTTTCATATTAAAGTTCATGACCCGCCACTTTTTGAAGAATACATTGATTGTTTGGCTATTTAGAAAAAGAAAAAAAAAAATGCCACATTTTCCAACTCATTTAAAATCGGCCACATCACTCAAAAAAAGCCTTTGGCTATATTTGGAAGGGATTTCATTTGTAAGGATTCTTGAAATTCGAAATTTTTATATATGTTTATTTTTATAGTTAAATCCGAAACATCCAAACACAATCAATATTACCTATATAACAATCATTAATCATTATATACAATTTTTCATAATAAAATATCACATCAATCCATCTTTTCATAATAAAATATTATATCAATTCATAACTTTACAATAAAATATTAAATCAATCCACCTGTTCAAATATTGATTTGACATTTATAGCATAATCATAGAAAATGTTAAAGTGTCTTCCGTGGGCAACTCTTAGTATATCGATCGATGATGTATAATGATCTAATTCTCTTAACTTATGTAATGTGAAATTAATAGATATATTAGATATCTGACACATATGCAGTGGACAAATATTAATGTGCCTACAGTAGGTAGGTTAACACAACTGATATAATGATACCCTACTAAATTCTCAAACAAACATATATTTTCAGTATTTACTTTTACTACAAAATTAAGGATTTCAATAACATGATTTTTTTAATCTCACATAATCCCCTTCCAAACATCCCTTAGATTTTTACTTTCGATCGAAAAATGACTAAAAATTTGAAAATTTTATCAATTACGGAACTACTAATGATTTTTTTTTAACTTTATTAGGTAATTCGGACTACTATCCTAAACATAACGAAAATTCATTTAACCACAACTTATTAATTTCAAATGAAGGGTTTTATTCATTATAGTACTATTTAAAGTGTGTTCGACCATCTGTTTTATCTTTTTTAAATATACTTACCTTGGCAATTAACCAAGAGATAATCATTTTTATCTTGCTTTTCTCTCTCATTATTAAATTTTTGTTTTAGGAAACTGTATTTTAAGATATACAAACGGTTTATTTGTTTATAATTCACTACATAAAAAAATAAGTATTTACATAAGTTTTTTTCTACAACAAAAATTATTGTGAAATGTATATTTTTTATGACAAGAAATTATCAATAATAATGGTCTTTTAAGAAAGTGCCTAATTGTATATTGTTCAGTCCATGAGTCGATTGGAACACAAAAATTGTTAGAGAAACGTGTTGGAATAAATACCAATAATTAAGCAAGGGATTTAATAATGTATTAGATTGTGTTTGGATTGAGTAGTTTTAAATACAAGATTGTAAAATGAATATATTTCAAACTAAATCCATCTAAACTGAAATGTATTCATAATGCACTTAAATTGATAAAAAAATAGTTGAAATGAAGTAATGGACCATCGCAGTGGCCGTTGCAATTCTTGTTGGATACTAATTGTGTAAGATTCGAATCTTAAGAGAGCACAAAAAAGAATTGCTCATTTCTTGTGTAAAGTTTAGAAATGTATCAATAATCATTTTTCACGGTGAATTTTAGTTCCATATTTCTAAATATCATCAATGGACTTACTATTACTACTCAAATCATTCTATCCAAATACAATATTATATAAACTGAGTTATAACTTATGATATCACTAGATCCAATCTCAAATATGAGTAGGATTCCAAATCCCTATCATTCCAAATATCAACCATAAATTTATTGTTATTTCTCACATCATTTAATACAAAAACAAACCTTAACTCCTAGTTTAGTGTATCTTTGTCCTTTGCCAGTGTGGAGGTGGTTGAGTGCACCTTAGGACTGGAAACGTGTTATTTTCGCTACTTAAGAGAATAGCCTTTAAGCAACAAAATCAATTGGCCATTAGAAGGTAAGAAATGTGCACTTTGGAAGAAAATAAAAACATTCAAAGCTGTTGGCCCCAATCCCCTAATATTACTATTTTCATTCAATTCATCATTGTATATTTGTATAAAACAACAATTTGTATAATAACACATTATATTTCAGATGATATAATATATCCAAAGAAACAAAATACCAAATTCAAATGCAATAAATAATAGAAGATTTGGGGGCAATTCCTAGTCAAAGTGTGGCCCTAATCCTAGAAATCCTCCAAAGCAAGCTGATTTTCCAACCTCAATCATGTCAAAAAAAGACCAATCTTGAACGTGTTATTCCATTTTATTTTAATTAGCATTTGCATTAGGTCATCTTAGAGTCATCATTCAAAGGACCATAACATCCATAAATAGGACCCATTTCATGCTCTCTCAACACACAACAAACATTATCATTCCAAGAAAACAAACTACATTATCATGGGTTCTCCAACCCCTTTCATTCTTACACTAAACCTAATAATTCTTGCAACAATTTCTAGCACTTGTGCACTCCCAATTCAAGAACAATTCTACCAATGTATCAACCTCAACTCCGACCTCTCCATCCCTTTCTCGACGGCATTTACGACACCCGACAACGCTTCGTTCGACTCCATCCTCCGATCATCCGCGCAGAACCTCCGATGCCTCGTTTCCTCGGTCCCTAAACCCCAACTCATTTTCACCCCACTAATTGAAAACCACGTCCAAGCCGCGGTTATATGCGCCAGAGAGCTCCGAATCCAGCTCCGTATAAGAAGCGGGGGCCACGACTACGAAGGCCTCTCCTACATCTCAGGAACGGACCAACCCTTCGTCGTTTTAGACCTATCGAAACTCCGGGCCATCACCGTTGACATCCACGACAATAGCGCGTGGGCCCAAGCCGGTGCAACCATCGGCGAGCTTTACTACAGGATTTCCCAAAAAAGCAAGAACCTCGGGTTCCCCGCCGGGCTTTGCCCCAGCTTGGGAACCGGAGGGCATATAACCGGAGGGGCCTACGGCCCGATGATGAGGAAATACGGGCTTGGAGCAGACAATGTAATCGATGCAAGAATAGTCGATTCAAGTGGCCGAATTCTTGATAGAGAATCAATGGGAGAAGATCTTTTCTGGGCCATTAGAGGCGGCGGAGGCGCTAGCTTCGGGATTATATTATCTTGGAAAGTCAGATTAGTTCCTGTCCCCGGGATTGTTACAGTGTTTACAGTCCCTAAAACCCTGGATGAAAACGCAACCAAAATTCTATACAAATGGCAACAAATAGCTGACAAAATCGACGAAGATCTATTCATCAGAGTGATCATACAGCCAGTCGATGGAGCTCAGAAAGGCCAGAGAACTATCCAAACATCTTACAATGCTTTGTTCCTTGGAAGAACAGATAGACTCCTTCTAACAATGCAAGAAAGTTTCCCCGAATTAGGGTTAACCCGAAAAGACTGCATCGAAATGAGCTGGATTGAATCCATCCTCTACATTGCCGGATATCCACCAAAAACGCCACCCGAAGTTCTACTTCAAGGAAAATCCCTATTCAAGAATTTCTTCAAAGCGAAATCCGACTTTGTTAGATTGCCAATTCCAGAGACCGGGCTGGACGGGCTCTGGAAAAGGCTAATGGAGGAAGATTCACCATTGATGATATGGAATCCATATGGAGGAATGATGGGAAAAATCTCGGAATCCGAAACTCCATTTCCTCATAGAAAAGGTGTCATTTTCAAGATACAATATCTAACACTTTGGAACGACGAAAAGCCCGAATCTGAAGCGAAGCACATAGAGTGGATAAGGAGGCTGTACAATTACATGGGGGCTTATGTTTCGATGCTGCCAAGAGAAGCTTATGTGAACTACAGGGATCTTGATCTGGGGATCAATAAAAACGAGTCGAGTTTCATCGAGTCTAGTTCGTGGGGATTCAAGTACTTCAAAGACAACTATGTTAGGCTTGTGAGGGTGAAGAGTAGGGTTGATCCTGATGATTTCTTTAGGCATGAACAGAGCATTCCTACTCTGCCATTGATGAAGGAAGGACCAGAGGAGAGTTTGATTCATTGAGATAGAGTTTGGGATGTACATTTTTATGTTATAAGTGTTTGGCATTTTATTTGTAATGCTTCAAATTCTGCATCTTTGTTATTTTACATATTGGTTGATCAAACTCTTGTGTTCATCTTCTATGATGTTTTTTTTTTCATGATTTATTACATTGTTTCTTTTTTTGTTATTATTATAATTGTTTCTTCCTTTGTGTTTGTATCTGGGTTTAAAAGTCTCACAAAATTGCACTTATAGACTTGTAGTTGTGGGTGAATATAACTCTATTTGAATAGCTGTTTTTTTTTCTTCATTGTTTTGGTGGATCAGAGAATTTCACTCATATCTCATAATGACTCGAATTTATGACATTTGTCCAAATAACATATGTCTTTTTACCACTAGACTGCTTCTTACAAATTAATATGAAAAAATATTGTTGCCATATAAATGTGTGGACAAATACTTATGTATTAAATATAAATTTAATTTGGAATTTATAACATTTTTATTCAAAATGATTTGAATATATAATGTAAAAGATGAGACAATTGAATTTCAATCATGTGAATTAGTACAAACATATTGATGCTGTACGTAACTTTTGAACACTTATATAATAAGAATATTTTTGAGATTGTACTTAACTTTTAAACACTTCTATAATAAAAATATTTTTGAGATTGTTCTTATACAGAGCAAATATTATTCATTTTCAGGATAACCAAAAAAATATGATAGTATTACAGATTAAGAGAAGATGACATCATTTAGAAAGAAAAAAAATTGATTACATATATATATATATACACACACATACACACACATTGAAACCATGATAACAGAATTATCGGATAAGACGATTTTGACGATTGATTTTATAGATTATCAAAATTTGATACAAAGTGTGTTAAATCAAATAGAGAAACATAGGGACCAACCGTTAGTATTAATAATAATAAAATAAATAACTAAATACAAAATTAACATAATAAAAAATTTAATTAAAAAAAAAAACAAAAGCAAATAAACAAATAGATGTTAATTTAGAAAATAAACTTGAAGGAAAGGGTGCGGTTGCAAGAACCCCACAAAAGAATTATTTTTTAATATAATCAAAAAGGGTAAATATGTCATTATATAGCAAAGAAATGAAAATAAAAAAAAGACCAAAAAACGCATGAAGAAAGCATCATGACACCTATTAACTTTAATAAAATTGGAGATTTCGGGCTATATTTAGAAAACCAAAAGGAGGTTTCGTACAATTTTTAAAGTACATGGGGATTTCACATCAATTTTTCAAACCACAAGGGAATTCCACGCAATTATCTATATATATATATATATTAGTACTACTTTAAAAATACAAATATTTTTTTAAGTTTTGTTTTAATTTAATGGTTTTCTTTTATAAATTATCGATGAGAAATAGTAATAAGAAATACACATCAAATGGTTGACCGTGCATTGACCATGTCCAATTGATCCGTCTCATCGAATGAGATTCGTGAGACAGTTTTACACAACAATTTATTTTTAACTATATACAAATAAACTTAAGTTGTGTTTGAATTGGTGGATTTAATTTGATGATAACTTTAAAATCCGCTATAGTAAAGTCATTGGCGGTGTTTGGATAATATGGATTTGAAATCTATAACTTTCATTTTGAACTAAGTTTTAAGTAATATGAGTGGATTTTAAATTCATTTCTTTCATTTTCTAGATTTCAAATCTTTCAATCCAAACACAACCTTAAATATAGTTGAATGTGATGGAGAAGAAATTAGTGATTTGAGTTAAAAATGAATAGAAGATTGAGTGAAAATGAAAACAAATTACTTCTGCCTCCTATCTCTATGTTTTTTTAGAAAATTTTCCATCATATTGTATACTTATTTGATTCTATTTGTTTTAAATGGAAAGTTGCAAAAAGTTATCAACTATCAAGTGGTATTATTTTAAACATTATGTATGGAATAAAATAGTTGTTGAGCATGCAGTACCAAAGGTAAAATAAGAGTATTTGTGTTCAATTTTTTATTTTTTTAAACCATTTCTGTTGGGATATTTCTGTTAGGTTTTGATGAGACAAATAGCTTTGTATATGAAGTTAGAGTACCTCATTTTTCCACATTATTTGAGTGAAACTTAGCTTTGTATAACTTATTTTCTGAAGTGTATTTTTGAAGATATGTAAAAATTAGAAAGAAGGAAGTTTCTGATCTCAACAGGATTCTGTAAGCAAAGTAGTATCGGATGTTGATTCGCAGTAAGGAGAATCAGTAAGTAAAAGGAGTAAGCAGATTTAGCAAGCTGAATTAGTAAGCAACATACATAAGACAGTAAGGAGAACTGGAGACTTTCTACAGGATTTAGAAACAGAAAACTATTACAAAATTAGCAAGCAGGATTCAGGAACAGGAAGCTGTTACGGAATCAGTAAGCAGACGCAGATCAGAAAGCTGGTGCAGAACAGAAAGCAGCTACTGCAACCTAAGCAGGAAGCAATAAATTTATCTTTCTTATTTATTGCAGTCCGAGGAAGGAGTGAATGCAGTACGAGGTATCTGCATTAACAAAGTAGCTGGTAGATGGAAGTTAGCACCTGACCTATGAGGTGATGCCATCTGGACCACGGATCTGCAAAAGCACTGTTGTCGAGAAGTGGCGCCATTAATGCGGTGCAGAGTAGGACATGCCCTATTTCTCAGTTTCTCCAAATGCATTTAATGCGAAGATCAAATGAGATCAAGATTTGAATTTCGACAAAGAGAATGTCTCTCTTCAATGGACATATTCTCTACAAATATAAATAGAAGATGAAGTCGACTCGAGAAGACTATTGAACAACTGAAGCAATTTTCAAGCTATCATATTTCTCAAGTAAACGCAAGTTTTCTCTGTTCAGTCACTCAACCTTCCTAAAGCAGTCGAGCTCAAGATTTCAAGTTTACAAAGATCTTAAGGCTATCTTCGAATGCACCAGTTGAAGAATATACTTTTAACCTATTTGCTGTGTGCTAGATTGTTTTAGTTGGTGTCCTTATTAGGAAGGATTTAGATCTTCACTAAGTGTTTAACTTTACTTTGTGTTAAGGTTTTTTACTCTGTGTGAGTATTTGTACCCTGTGTGGGATTGGCCTAAGGATCTTATCGATTCTATTAGGTGTTGGCTCATTAGGAAGAGGATTGTAAAATTGAGACTTGTGAACCAATCTGATCTAGTGGAGTTCGTCCTGTGTGAAGGAGAATAGTAGACGTAGAAGGGTTACACCACCTTCGAACCACTATAAACCCTTTGTTTGTTTATCGCTTTATTTACGTGCTGCATATCTGTCATATTCTGCTCATACTGCTTAAAAAAGATTTTGATAAAATCATATTTCGAAAAGAAAACTGTTTTAACAAAGAAACTCTATCTTAAGTTTCCGCTACATGTTGTAAAAAGAGAAACAGTAAGCTGATCAAGCATACTACCAGCTTACTGAATCTAGAGTGTTGCTGTATTCTATCTAGAATTTAGTAACCTGCTTACAGAAAGTTTTAAAATGCAAAATTTGATAGAGGTTCATTCACTTCCTCTGAACCTCTGACCACTTGGATCAACAATTTCTATAAATCTATACTATTACAATTTAATTTTTGATATCTCTATTGAATTAGTGTGTTGATTTCGTGTATAAAATCAATTGGAAATATGCATGGATTAAGCAATGGGAAATTATAATGATTATACCAACCTAATCAGTAAATAATGTAGATTAAGACAAAAACTTTTGTGCACCTGGTGTACGGATCCTAAATCTATGCACTCGGGTCAACCTGACCCACCACGCACTTGTATGCGTCCGCTCGCGCCACCAGATCGCGGACAGAATTCGCCCAAACATGTTCTCAGATGTCAGACCTTTATGTTATGTTAATTATATATTTTAGTAGTGTTAGTCATACTTTTTAGTTATGTTAGTCATACCTTTTGTAAGACTAGTTGTACCTTAACATTTTTTTTAGACATAAATATTAACCTTTCATTCTTTTTAGTTATAGCAATCATACCTTTTAGTTATGTTAGTTGTACCTTTATATATTACATAAAAGTATGACTATGTTGATATAAAAGTATAAATAATATCACATAAAGGTAAACATGTATAAATTGTAGTGAAATTAGGGTTTTTTTAGAGTTAAAAGTATTAAATAAATGTATGATATCTGGACATAAGGGTATGACTAATATATATAATATAAAAGTATGACTAACATAATATAGAGGTCAAGACTAAAAAAAAAAATGCACGGATCCGGGTCAATCTGCGCCCGGACCCGACCCGAGTGCATGTGTGCATCAGGTGTACAAGAGTGTTACTCGTAAATTAAATTATCGTACAAATATTGCTAATTATGTAAATGATTATAGGACCATTGTCGTAGATACTGATTTTTAACCGTTGTCTCAGCTGTCAATGATAGCAATCTGGAACCACTTAAAAAAACACAAATTTGCTGTCGGTAATCCAAATTCTATTGGTAAATCAATTATCGACAGAAAATTTCCGTTGGTAATTTTATGACAACGGTCTTCTTTGTGCTATGACAATTAAACAATTGTCTTTCTGCGAAATTGTTGTATGGTATATATGGTTGCACAATACATTTAATCAGTACGGGCATGTATACCTTCAAGCAATGATATGATTCACTTCTTTAATGTGGTTTGTGTATAATTTATACATATCAATTTCAAGGAGGGAAAAATTCAATTTTAGTCCATTTAAAAAGCTACTGTCCAATTTTCGTCCATCTTGGAAGCGGTTTTCAATTTTAGTCCAATTAAGCCAAAGATCGTCACTATTTGGTCCATTTTTCGCCGGAATACCACTCTAGCCGACGATTGTAATACAATTGCCCCAAATTGTCATATATATATATATATATATTTTATTAGATAAGAAAAAAAATGTAAAATGTACATTTTAAATCTAAAAGACAAATACTAAAATAAAAAATTAAAATCTAAAATAAAAAATTAAATCTAAAAAAAAAAAAAAAAAAAAAAAAGCAGCTGCACCGCCTCTAGATCAAAAATTGAATCTAAAAATTAAAATCAAAAATTGAATCAAAAATCTAAAATTGAATCTAAGGAAGCAGCTGCACCGCCGCAGCCCACACGAAGAAAAGCAGCGGAGCCACCGTCTTTGTCGGCGACTATCACCAATGCATTCGACAGCTTCATCAACAACTTCGTCGATCCTCCGCGTAAGCCTTTTGTGGATCCCAGATATGTTCTCTCCGACAACTTCGCTCCGGTGGAGGAGCTTCCCCCACTGAGTGCCACGTGGTGGAAGGCACCCTGCCGCCGTCACTTAACGGTGCCTACATTCGTAACGGCCTAAACCCCCAGTTTCTCCCCGTGGGCCCTACCACCTCTTCGACGGCGACAGAATGCTCCATGCCATCAGAATATCCAACGGCAAGGACACTCTCTGCAGCCGCTATGTTAAGACGTACAAGTACAGAGTCGAATGGGAGAGGGGATTCCCAATGTCTTCTCAGGCTTCAATGGCCTCTCCGCCTCGGCGGCGCGTGGGGTCGTCACCGTCACTAGGGTTCTCGCTGGGCAGTTCGATCCTTCCAACGACATTGGCTCCGCGAACACCAGTTTAGCCCTAATTAGTGGACGCCTCTACGCTTTAGGAGAATCAGATCTTCCCTATTCTAGAGAACTAGGGTTCCTCGTTGATTTTGGGGGAGAACAGATGATTTGCAGAACCCCTTTTCTTTTCCGTTTTTTCCTGTTTTTTAAATATGTTTTTCATTTAAAATATTAATTAATGATTTATTTGATTTTTGTTTAAAGTTATTCATTAATTATTTAATATTTAATCCAATGTGGATATTAAGTTCACCTTTAAACATGCCACGTGTGATAAAATGTGTCACATAAGCGCGAGTAGGGCGAAAATTAAAATTGGGGGCGATTGTATTACAATCGCTGGCGAGAGTGGTATTCCAGCGAAAAATGGACCAAATAATGACGATTTTTGGCTTAATTGGACTAAAATCGAAAACCGCTTCCATGGTGGACGAAAATTGGACAGTAATTTTTTAAATGGGCTAAAATTGAATTTTTCCTATTTCAAGGAACATGGGAGGTTTAAAAAGCAAATGGACACCTTAGGCTAATGGTGGGTTTCTTCATTACAAAAGAAGAGATGCAAAAATCAGCCTAGTTAGCTATTTACAAAATTGAAGCATTTCCTCTAGTAGTTGTTTTCTATTCTCCTACGATTCAAGACACAATTTTTTTTTCTTTTTCTTAATAGAGCAAAAACATATGTCTATATTTCTTATCCGTCAAACTATTTTACATCCAGTTCAAATTTAATGCTACTCTATTCTTGATTCCTTTCCTTTGATCGTGTATTTTACTTATGCCACAAATTTATATTCAAAATTGTGAAATAGAGACTTAGTTCAAGAAAAATGTTGAAAAAATGATCCATTTGTCCACGTTATAAAAAAAGAAAAAATTGAATTTGTGGTATAATTTATGTTATACTCGATAAGCATTGTTATTCTATAATATTTAAACTAATTTAATTTAAAATTAAAAAAAAAAACTAATTTCATTGAATATTTAAAATATTTTATATATAACTAAGTTGTTTTATCTACACTAAGGAATTTGGCCCTTTTTTTTTTCAATTTAGCAAAACTTCTCTCCTCTCTCTCTCTCACACACATCTATCTATTATTACCTATATAAAAGTGTGGATATTTCTTACAAAATATGGATTGCCGAATATATCTCTATCAAAGATTATATTTAAGGTTTTAATAATAATTTAAGTTTTTACATTAGAATCCTAGCGAATTCAAAATCTTATAGAATCCTATTAAAATTAGAGCTCTAATATAAAAGTGTTATATATATATATATATAAGGTATTTGTATTATTATTTCTTTCTTTATTTTGAATTGATCTCCATGTACAATGCACGTGAGCTAAAACTCGTATATAATATATAGGGGGACGGGGATTGTTTTCTATCCTGCTCTATTGACAAGCCTAGTATTAAATGAATCACCCAACAATAGATGCTACATTTCAAAGAATCAATCCATCAGGTGCAATATGTGTAACGTGGTGCACTAATGTACAAAACCTAGCTAGAAAAATGCTATTGAATAAATCAAATGTCACTCTAGAAGGTATATATCTATTGAAGGTAACAAAAGACCTGCCGGTTGATGTAAATAAAGACATACTAGAACATGTTCTATTGATTCTATAAACACATTGGAATCATCGCTTTTTACTTAGAAAAAAACATGGACACTAATTTTGGAGCATCTTATAAACCAAATATTTGCAACTCTTAGAACCATAATACATACAACATAGCAAATCAATGGCATCTTGCATAGTATTATACCTCCTATTTTCTCTAACAATTTCACTTAGATTTTGCAATGCAAATCAAGAAAATTTCCATACATGCATGTCCACGTATTCTTCTTTAGAGCACATCAAACCATTCAATTACATCCACACTCAACACTCTCAATCCTACTCCAATCTCCTACAATCTGCAGAACAAAACCCCAGATGGCTAAACTCGACGTTATCAAAGCCTCGATTCATCATCACACCATACAACGCTGATGAAATCCGAGCAGCGATCGTATGTTCAAGAAAGCACGATTTGCAGATCAGAGTGAAGAGCGGTGGACATGACTACGAAGGCCTATCGTACCTCTGCAAAACCCCATTTATCATCATCGATTTAATCAATCTCCGGTCCATCAGACTCGACTTGGATGAGGAAACGGGGTGGGTCGAGGCGGGGGCCACGCTTGGTGAGCTGTACTATGCTATAGCTAAGAAAAGTAGTGTCCATGGATTCCCTGCAGGCATTTGCCCCAGTGTAGGCGTTGGAGGGCATTTCAGTGGAGGAGGATTAGGGTCCATGGTAAGGAAGCATGGACTCGCAGCAGACAATATATTAGACGCCTATTTCATGGATGCAAAAGGCGAAATCCTTGACCGGAAATCAATGGGGGAAGACGTGTTCTGGGCGATCAGAGGCGGCGGTGGGGCCAGCTTCGGAGTCATACTCGCCTGGAAAGTCTCTCTGGTTCGAGTCCCTCCAGTTCTTACAGTTTTCACAGTACGCAAGAGTCTCGACAGTGAAAGCTTAAAGCTCGTGTACAAATGGCAACACGTGGCGAATAGGCTGCCAGAAGATGTGTTCATCAGAGTTGTTATTCAGCGCATCGAAACAGAAGAGAAAGGTGTTGAGGTGTTGTTCAATTCGCTCTTTCTTGGTTCTGTGAATGAGTTGTTACCGTTGATGAAAACTAGGTTTCCGGAATTAGGTTTACGCGAAAAAGACTGCATGGAAATGAACTGGATAGGCTCCGTTCTCTACTTCGCAGGATTCAAACGAGACGACCCGTTGGAGGTCTTGCTCAATAGAACGGTTCAATACAAGAGCTACTTCAAGGCCAAGTCGGATTTCGCGAGAAACGCGATTCCTGAAAACGTGTTTCGAGGCATTGGACAAAAGCTTCTGCAAGAAAAGATTGCATTCTTGATCATGGATCCATTTGGCGGGAAAATGGGAAAAATTCAAGAAAATGAGACCCCATTTCCTCACAGAAAAGGGAGCTTGTTCAACTTGCAATACTTGGTGAAATGGAGTATCAAAGATGAGTCAATGAAGCATGTGGATTGGATCAAAAGGGTGTATGAGTACATGAAACCGTACGTATCGGATTCGCCACGAGGGGCTTATTTGAATTATAGGGATCTTGATATAGGAATGAACCAGGAGGTGAATGCAAGCTACTCAGAAGGGTTGATTTGGGGGAGGAAATATTTTAAGGGGAATTTCAAGAGATTAGCTGGAGTTAAGAAGATGGTTGATCCAGAGAATTTCTTCAGACATGAACAAAGTATTCCTTTGCTTTCTTGATTGGGTTTTGGACAATAGGAAAGTGTATGGTTTTGTCTTAGCCTTTTCTTGTTTTCACTTTTGTTGGGTATTTGTGTGATCAGGGACGGATTCAGGGGGCGATCGCATCCGTTGGACTTGTAAAAATGTTCGTTTCATATGTAAATTTTCTTATACTTTTTATTTGTATCAGTAATTTATCAGTTTCGACGCTTTACATCGTAAAAGAATGAATATTACTTCATAAAATTTAGCTACCTTTGCTTTATGTTATAACATGAAAAAAGTTGATCACATGAAACAAAATTCTAGATCCGTCCCTGTTTGTTATGAACTTTAATACGATGAAAAAGTGGAATTGAAGTTTTCCATGTATGCTTATATTAAATAGTTGGAAGCTTGAGAACTCTCTACGTTGATTTAAATCTAATGTTGTTTAGAAACTCCATTGAATGACTAATTAAGAATACAAAACAGGACATTTGGAAAGACAGTCATTTGAGATAACAAAAGGAAAAATTCATTTTTGGTCATGTCCTAGGACTT
Organism: Scutellaria minor; assembly: GCA_954870855.1. Taxonomy (NCBI): domain Eukaryota; kingdom Viridiplantae; phylum Streptophyta; class Magnoliopsida; order Lamiales; family Lamiaceae; genus Scutellaria; species Scutellaria minor. The sequence goes on from OX940727.1 coordinate 32,085,598, forward strand.
GTGCTGGATTTTGATTCTGCTTATTTCGAATTTTCAATTTTAGTTCTATAATTGTAAAAAATTTCCAACTTTAGTCTTTTTTTCTTCTTTTTTTTTTTGTCTGATTTTTCTCCCAGGTATGCTTATATTATATAGCTGGAAGTTTGAGGACTCTAGTTTGATTTAGATCTAATGTTTTTTTTTTTGGAAACCCTATTGAATGACTAATCTTTATAAATATAAAAGAATGATCATAAAGACACATGGCAAACCTACAATATCTCACATTAAATATGATTAATTAATGACTTCAAATTTAATGTTGATATAAAATATTATCAAGTAATATATAAATGTTACTTAGATTCATTTAAATAACATATGTTAGATTTCAATTATATAAATTATTTACATATTTGAAATTTGTTAAATTTAAGAGTTTAGTAAAAAATTTTTAAAAAAAGTAATAAAAAAAACTAAAATAAAGGTGAACTGATTGAAAATGATTGTTCAAACGTATTAATTAATGAAATTGAATAATTTCTTTCATATGTGTTATAAGATAAACTATAAAATTTATTTGTGAGATTTCACCTTCATTTTTACCATGTAATTGAAAAGAAAAACATAGTGTTGTAATTTATTAGACATTAACAACAAAAATCAAACTAAATAAAATATTGGTGGGTGGGTTGAATAATATTATAGACATAACAATATAAAAAAAAATTAATTAAAAATTATTTATGTTTCTCAACAAATGCAACATATATTTCGACAATTAAATAATTATTTTAATCATATTATGTTATAATTAATGTTAAATTAGGTGATATGTATTACACAAATTATAAATTTAATTTTGATGTATAAATAAGGGAAAACGTCAATTTTAGTCCCGTAACTAAGGCCTTGTTCAATTTTGATACCGTCGCTTTTCACTTTCCAATTTTAGTCCTTTAACTCTTTAATTTGTCCAATTTGCATCCAATTTTGACCCGATTTTAGGCACGTCAGCAAATTTGACCGCCACGTAGGCAAATCCGGTGGCCACGTCAACAGAATCGATGGCCACGTCAGCAAAGTTGCCTATGTGGCGGTCAAATTTGCTGACGTGTCTAAAATCGGGTCAAAATTGGATGCAAATTGGACTAATTAAAGAGTTAAAGGACTAAAATTGGAAAGTGAAAAGCGACGGTACCAAAATTGAACAAAGCCTTAGTTACGGGACTAAAATTGATGTTTTCCCTATAAATAATGTTTAAACTTTTCTAAGTTTACTACGGTTAATTTTTTTTTTTTTTTTTATAAAATCCCAGGTATTACACGGGACATATACTGGTTTAGAATACAAAATGAGACATTTGAAAACACAATCATTTTTTTTATCATATATAACTGTTATTATCCATGATCACATATTGCTCTGACCGCGCGTCGTTACGCGATAAAATTAATTAATATATTTCCTATCCTAACCAACTAGTAGCTAGGGCAATTCAGAGTCAATCCCACGAGGAGTGAAAAATAAACTATGTCATCTATGTTCAATTCAAGAGACAGAAAAAGGTGGGGGGGTTTCAGATTGGTTAACTATCACTAAACTAAATCAAATAAACCTAGAAAACAAATTAAACAAGGAATCAATTGATGCAGATATTCCAATTAACAGTTCAGTTATCCCCCAATTTCAATTATGTCTTAATCAATGTAACACCCCTCTCTCAGATTATCATGGAATTATCACCCCTAGTCTAACAACAAGCTCTGTTAAACCGAATCGTCTCTTAAGATTAGTTAAATTAGGATAAGATCACTAATTAACCCTATTCAATTGAATAACCTAGAACAAGCTCTCTAGATTTAATTCATCAAATGCATTAATCACCAAGACGATAGGATGAACTAGACTCCGAATACACAAGCTCGATTCGATAATCTAGGATTATGTTATCCTAGAGATGCACGACCTCTAGTTTACCACTTATGAAAATTAAACCACAACAATTAGGATTCATGATTTAAGATTCTAGCAAGTAATTATCAAAACTTAACCTAGGTGATCAGGCTAAATCAAGTATCAATAATTAAAAACACTCTGCACAGATAACATAATCAATTCCAATCAAATATCGAGAAGGAGAAACGAGATTAATTAAAACATAAAAGAAATATGGGTTCAAACATCTCTGCTAACCGGAATTGAAGGATTAGCCGAGCACCTTCAGAATTGAATCCACAAAAGTAATTGAGAAATCCATCCAAACTAACCTAGAACAAAATAAGAAATTGTTTCTCTCTCTAAAACTATCTCTCTCTAAAATCTAATCTCTCCTAATTTTCCCTAAATTCCTCACGTGAACTATGGCCAAAATATGGAGAATATATGTTGACTTCCTTGGAGGAAAAGTCACTCATATATTATGATGAATGGCTGGAGGCGTGCGCACTCTTACCCTCAATCAAGTAGATTGGGCCTTTTCCTTTCCATCTTTGATAAAATGGGCTGCTTTCCTTTTACACAAATGTAGTGGGCTTTTTCCTTCGTTAAATCAGTAGCCCAAAACCTTCATTTGCCTTCAATTAAATTGTCAAGCCCATTATCTCATTTGGATTCAAATCTTTCATCAACTCCTTCCTTGATCTTCAAGCCCAATCAATATCACTTCCATGACCCACACTCATCTCGTTTCCAAAATACTTCAAGAACTCCTAAAATATCAATAAAACAACATATGAAGTATTTGAAGATCGAAAACATCAATAAGTACAAAAACGGTGCATTCAATCATCTAAAAGATTATAAAATCACAAATATGCCCTCGATAAAATGCACCTATTTTCTACCTATCATGCTCCAAAAGGTTATCCATTTAGGGTCGTGCATGGGTCTTAAAGACTTTCCCCAAATCAAATTGAACCCAATTTTTTTTTATGGTTTTGGAGATTTTTCAATTATTTGAAACGAAAATAAAATTAAATTGACATCGAACTAAACCTAATTAGACCAAATCGAAGAATCGAATTTAAAGAGTTATATGACAATTAATTATTTATATCTTGATATAATTACATAATATATATTTGATTAAGTTAATAATTTATAATGATATATTAACTTCTGTATTTTATAGCAGATGAGGAGATAAACTAGTTGATGCATGGTTGAAGAGACTAATTATGGAAGAATTTAAAACCATTCCGTCAAATCTTGATTTATTTTAACTACAAAACTTTGTAACTTTTGAAATGAATATTAAGTTTTTGATTGTTAATGAAACTATTGATCAATAAGACAGTCAACAATGGACAAACCTGTTGAACAAAAGCAAAGACAAATAAGTAACAGAAAAATGTGACTTATAACAGATTCTTATACTATTACAAAAGTACAACAACGACAGCGGCAAGTCGAGTCGAGGAAAGACCCTTTTTCCTTAAGATGAGATACGCCCAGGGTAGTGTTCACTGGTTCGTGCATATTTGATAATTCTAGTGGGCAGAATCTTCTGCAAGACTAAACAGAAAGATCAATGTTGTGCCAAATGTCACAACATCAACCAAAACAGCAGCAGAATTGAACTTTAAGAAAGATGTAAGAACAGATAAATTATCCACAAGTATATAAAAATACTTGTGGAATGCCAGCCGGGCAAAACTTTATTACTTCTATGAGTAATTACAAAAGCCCAAAGAGATCTCGAAAGACTCTCTTTGGAAAAACACACACTTTAAGTATTTTCTCTCACGCTCTATGAATGTGACAAACTCTCTATCGTTTACAAAGAAATCCTACAAACTGAAATATTCAGAAACTAGAATCACTATGAAAATGTTGTCACTGATGTGCCAACATCGGATAGCTTTGTAAACTAAAACTGAAACTGCTCTTCACTCTTTCTTTTTCTTTGCTCGTCTATCTTGCACGCACACTTTTTGCAGTCTTTGAATCTGCTATTTATAGACCACTGCAACCTCTTCTTCTTGGTGGAAGATCATCCATGTTCTCCACTATCTCCATGTCTTGTTCCATCCATGATCTTCAAGACATGCTCCTCACCTTCACTTCTCCACTACTTGCTTCTTCACGTTTTTCTTCTCCTTTCTTTTTTCACGTTTCTGTAAAACTAAGAGGATATAAAGAGAATAAAATCTCCTATTATCTAGGAAAAGAAACGTTAGACTCCTTTGGACTTCTTCAACAAGTAAATCTTGTCTCATACACATCCAATTATCCAATCCCTTAAATATCTCAACCATAAGCTTCACATATCAAAAAGTAAATTAATTTGGGTAAAATAAAGAAAAAGGAAAAATTAATTAGTGTTAAAAATTAACACTAACAGTATTGTCTCCTAAAGATAAAACGACTTCGTCTCTAGAGAAGTAGCACCACAATCTTTAGAGCTTCGATGAACTTTTTGGTGCTTGAGAACTGAGCTTGATGCAAGAATGGAAATAATGCAAGAGTTTGTATTTTTCGTATGTCAAAAAGATGCATGATGACCCTTATATATATATATATATATCTCCAACATGGGGAGTTACACCTGAAATTGATGGGAATTTACTGTCAAAACACGAGTCTTTTAATGCAAGTTAATGGCCTGTTCAAAAATAAAAAAAGGGTAAAAAACGCTTATGGCGCTGCATTCTGGACACGTTGCTGCACCCAACGCTTGCTCCATTCTGGGTGCAGGCGCTCTGCAATACAACACTCGTTGCTGCATTCTGGGCGTAGACGCACAACAACCCATCCCCGTTCCCGTCGCTGTAATTTTTGCCCAAAAAGATAAACCCAGATCGGGTAAAACCCGAGCCCCATCCGCCCAAGTCCAGCCCAATATCCAATTGCCAAGGACCAAGACCCACAACCGAGGTCGGGTCCTGGTCGTGCCGAGCCACGCGCGTGTGTTGCACAAGCATACTATTCTAATAGTATACTAATTACTAAGCTTCTTCTCATGGCTTAACTTATATTTACATTTTCAAGGTCCATTTTCCTATATGAAATAGTTAAGCACTTCTCCCACACTCAAGACCTTTCATTCCTATTTCAAATGGCCAACTTTGATATTTAATTTCTTACTCACAAAAAATTGGTTTTGAGCTATTCAAAATGTCTTGATTATCTACTTCAGACGTAGATTAATCTTATGACATCTAATCCTTAAAAGGATTAACTTTTAGTCACTTAACTATTGGTCAATATGGTGTCACCCACCACTTTTAACAACCAATTTTTTCAACAGAAACTTTGTTTGTTCATGCTAGATTAGTTTTTATTTTTTTTAATTTTTAATTATATGCATTTCATCTTCTATGAATTTCCTCTTTAATTAAAAAAAATATTTTTTTGTTTTAAATTTTTTTAAATATCCAAATCTTCATCCCGAATTGATTTGAATCAGTAGCCCCAAATATCCAAATTAAACTGAATCGAACTGAAAATTGATTTGATGATTTTAATTTTTGTTTGATTTTGGAGAATAATTTTGGAATTCTCCATAGTTTGATTCGGTTATACAAATTTTCAAATCATCAAATGAACTCGGACCATGCACACGACACACCCCTATCTACTAGTTATATTCAAACTATATGATAATTTAATTTAATTTCAAGAACACTTTTTTTTTTTTTTTTGATTCAGTCTTGGGGAATAATTTTTGGATTTTTCCATATATAGTGTGATTCTTTGTTTGTAATACTTTGTTGTGAAGATTTTTTTTTGCTAATGATTGATGTAGGTATTATCTAATTAAAATAAAATATTGATGTAGGTATTTGATTTTGAAAAAAATGTTATTGGTAATGATTGGTGTATATAGAATTTGGATGGACAAAAAATTTGAATTTAAATTTTACAACAAACCCAAATTCTAATTTTGATTCAAAATTCATTCATATAAAACTCAAAACAAACGAAAAAAGAAGAAACTAATTTTGTTCACTAGGTTTAAATAGAGGAGTTCATTCGGTTCGAAAAATCGAAGTCGACTCGGAACTGAATCGGGGTCAACGGTTAGGAAAACCGTTTATCCGATTTCGATTCCAAACTGAAGCCACGAACCGTGGTTCGACAGTTCGATTTCAGTTCGGGCATATTTCGAACCATAAATTGACGGTTTAACCGGCGGTTCAAACCGCCGGTTTATCTATTTTTTTTTAAATTTATATTTTATATAAATAATATTATGTATTTATGTTATTTTACTCTTTAATTTTAAGTTGTATTGATTATATATTACTATTAATTTGTATTATAAGTTGTAATTTTTTTAGGTTTATGGTTTGTATTTGGTTGTATTTAAATTGTAGTTTCTAATTTTTGAAATTGTAACTTATAAGTTGTAATGTAGTATTGTAGTAACTTGTAAATGTAAGTTCTATTTTTTAATTTATATCAAATTATTTACTCAAAAAACATTATTATTTTGTAATATATGAATAATTGTAATATTTGTACGCAAGTTTGATTTTTAAAAAATTGAAAAAAATTATAAAAAATTATAAAAAATAGAAAAAAAAAACCGTCCAAATCGGAACTGAAACCGGAATCCCCACGGTTCGTTTCTGGTTTGGCCCTCCGCAGTTTTCTGAACCGGCGGTTCGAACCGTTTGAGCACCTCTAGGTTTAAATAAGATGAACAAAAATTTCCAAGAAACATTCATTAGAATAAAAATGAGTACTTGCGGTGAGATTTTTTGTGGCAACAAAAATTTCAACAAAATGTCAATTTTTAGTAAGAATGTATTATCACAAAAATTGATAATATAAACTGAAAACAAGTTATCATTAAAAAAATAATTAAAAAAACTTATTTGCGATAAATGATTTTGTCTTTAATACATTAGCAACAACAAATTGTCGCAATTAAAGAGATTATTTGCGAGAAGCCTTTTGCGATAATAACTTAATGATATAACATTGTCACAAAATATTTTGCGACAATTATCAATGTTTTTAGGACAATATTTTATTATTGCTAATAAACTTTTTTCTTGTAGTTATTTTATGTTATTTATAAATGAAAAATTACGTGATTGTCCTTATAAAAGATAATATTTCTGTAACGATGTTTTCAAGGACTTTATCTAATTTCCAAAAGTCTAATTATATGCATGGCCTATTAATTCATCTCGTACTTATAGGATATATACATATATTGTTGAAATATTGCAAGTCAATCTCAATTAAAACAAAATCCTACCTAACGAAAAAAAAATGGCCCTTCAAATAAATCCCAATTCAAGATCTTGAACCTGAAGATAGATTAACATGGCCCGAAAAAAAAAAGAATTTCTCTAACTTAACTACCCATACTCATAATTAAATTACGTATTTTTAGATGTTATATCTGATAAAATACATAAAAGTTTAGTATCTACCATTCACTAGCACATACACATTGTATGTGTGTTTTTATATACAGATGAACAATAGATACTTTATCTGATGTCACACACTAGACCATCTTCAATGATGCATCAAATAATTTATTTTCTGTGATTTTTCTTCTCCAACAGTGTTATAATCTTCTAAACCGTCACTACTACGCCAGATTTACCAAGGTCAACTCACTGCGCTATCATTTTTTTCATCAAATTATTTTCTTTTTTCTTTGAATTTTTATTCTTTTTCTTTTATTTTTTTCCTTATATTGAGTGTTATTAAATGTTATAAATTTGTCAATATCATAATTAATATATTGGAAATATATATATAATTAAAATATTATTTGGGTATGAATATTAATGTACAAAATATAATTGAGCTAAAATGTAATGTTAAATAAAATTTAAACATATATAAACTTTTTAACAGTTACAAAATAATAAATATCAAAGTTGATAATTTAACAATAATAATGAATATTGATATATATGATAAATAAAACATAAAAAATGAATTAATAATAAGAAATATTATGGAATATTATTTTTTATTGCAAAAAGTAGTGTAGAGTACCATTGAATATTAATGACGATTTTTATATTGAAATAGTGCAAAATTTACAGTAAAAAAAAAAAAAATGGATACCATTGGAGATATGATCAATAACTAAATACACTAAATGAGATTTCCTTACATGAAAACATACACATAAAGATGTTGAAAAATATTTTTATTGCGCGCGATGATTATACAAAAATTTAAAATCTTATTACTTAAATATATTTAACATACTTTTTTTTTCTTTGCATTATACAAAACACGTGTAGTAGCACCAATTGAGGTTTATTACACATATACTCTAAAAGTCCTGATCAGCTAAAATTTATTCATAGTTCTCTAGCATCAGTTGAACTTTATTCTATATATATATACTCTAAGCATCAGTTGAACTTTATTCTATATATATATATATATATATATATATATATATATACTCTAAAAAGTAATTTCATCATAGCTGAGATTTTCTTCGATCTCCTCTCGAACTTCTTAGTTTATTCAATCTTGGGCGTTGATTTTGGAGGCATAGTTCCAAACACCCTGTCCCAGAAAGTTGTAGTAACTCCAAATCCCAATTCTTGAATTTTGTAGTGATGATCCATGTGATATCTCTACATTTCACAGCATTCAAATTAAAATTTAAAAAAAAAATTGTAAGTAAGTTAAATACAAAATGGAAATTAGATATAAGGGATTTAATTACCTTGAGCTTATTAGTATAACCATTGATTGGTTTGGCATGGTGGAGGTAGTAATGGGTGCAATCGTACATCACATATCCTATAATTCCTCCTCCAAATAAAGCATACGAATATGGTGAAGGTACGAGAGGTTTGATCATCAAATTCCATATCTAAAGATGATTAAAAATAAAATTTAAAAAAATCAGATGAAGAAAAATTAAGATGGTTACAAATTCATTCAATAATGATGATTATTTTGGCATACAAGTAAGGCTACAAATGCTGCTTCAGCTGGAGGGAAAACGAGTCGGAGATGGTCCATCGGGTGCTTGTGATGATAGCCATGAACCAGGTAGTGAAATGTGTTTCCCCTGCAGTTTTAATTTTTATTTTTTTTATTTTTTATCTTTGATTAAAAAATTAATTAATCGAGGATAGAAGGTGCGCAAAGCATGATACATACCAATAACTTGTGGTTTTCATGTGGAAAATAAAGCGATGGATTATGTACTCAAAAAATGTCCATATAAAGGCACCAATTACCATCGTTGGTGCTACAAGATAAGGATGAATGTCGTAATTCAGAGAAGTCGAGATGAACCACCATGATACGGGTAGCCAAATTAGAGGAATCGCCCACCAAGGAGTGCGCGTTAATAACTGTTCCGTATCGAGTTTATAGTAAGAAAACACTAACCAATTCGAAAGATGGGGCGGGTTAGAAAATAAATTCTCTTTTTATCATAATGTTCATATATGAAGAAAGTTATATTTAAATTTGTTGAAAATTTCAATCCAAAAGAGAAAAATTAAACTTGAGCACTACCTCAAAAACTGCATTTGTGTAAAATGTTGGGCCCTCTTTGGTGAGTATAGGTTGGTGAACCCAATCGTCGTAAGCTTCTCCAAGGTGGCCAACCTTTCATTAATACAATGATTAAATAAATAAATAAAATTGATGAAACGATACAAATAAATTGAAATTAATAAAATTGATGTGAGATCGATTAAACCTGAAAGGCAACAGGTTTTCCAAAATCGACGGTTTGTGCAACCATCTTTTCACCTATCAAATGCAGAATTAGGTACAGTTGGAAAATTCGTTGGAATTCAACGGTCACGTTGCCTGTTGGAATTTGATTATTTTCTTGGAAAAAATTATCAGACAAAACCTTAAAAAATGTAAGTAATTATGGAAATGGAGTTGAAAGAAAATCTACCTCAGGACAATGCTAGCAGTAAAGTTCGTATCACTTTGGTTTTCTATTTATGTTTTCTTTTTTTTTTCTTTTCTTTTGATAAGTATATATAGCAGCAAATGACAATTATTTCTTCGATCAGATTTAATTCCTTTTAAATTAAGTTGTAGTTAATATGTGGTTGGTGGGAAAAAAATTTAAAAATTTTATTTTTATTCCCATAGCATTATCGCATTTTCAACTTTAAGTCTTTTATTCATTGAGACTAGACTTGCTCAACCGGTTTAAAAAATCGGAACCGGAACGGTTCGGAACCGGCGATCAACGGTTCAGCGAGCTGTTGATCCGGTTTCGCTTTGAACCGAAATCGTGAACCGTGGTTTCATGGTTCGGTTTCAGTTCTGAGTATTTCGAACCGGAAGTTTGCCTATTTTTTATTTTTTTATTTTTTTAAAAAATGGATAAGGCGCCACGTGTACGAACGAGATGATAGAGCCGTTGATCAACGACTCTGATTTACTAGCCGTTGGACAAACCGGAGGTTCGAAGTTTGAATTTCATCAACAGTCGTGATTAAACGACCGTTGATGATGGACGGCTTAGATCATTCGAACTGCCGGTTCAACCGAACCGGAACAGGCGGTTCGAACCGGCCCTATATATATATTTTTTTGAACTTTCATTGAAATCTATAAATACCCTCATTTCATTTGTGATCTGCACACCAATATCATCATTCTTGATTAAATCTCCCTCTCAATTCAACTTTCTCAAGCTCACACTTTCCATCTTTGATCAACTTTCAATTCATACTTTTTTTTTTTTTTTTGTTCTTCAATTCTATTTCATTTCTATTCAAAAAAAAAGTCTAGAAGAGGTTGTTTTTATAATATTATTAGAACTTAAAAATGCTTACAAGCAAATCCTTTAAAAAATAGATATAGTACAAGAATAACTGAAAATTATAAGAGAGAAAACATAAAAATTATAAATATACAATGATTGTAGATAATTAAATTTTTTATGAACATCTCTAATAAATCATAAATTAAAATATCCTTAAATAAAAAAAACAAAAATTATTGAGATACACCAAAAATTAAAATACAGAACTATAATTAAAGCATGCACTATGCCAAAGAACTATAAAATATACAGAAAAATACTAACTATAAGAAATATAAAAAAAATTGCAGTATAATGCAAAGATACACCAAAGTTTACCAAATTATAAATTACAAAAAAAATAAAATTTAAACGGTTATAGAAAATAAATTTAGGACAAATTTATATATACTATACAGCTTAATCAGTTCTACAGAAATACAAAAAAAAAATTGCAAAATGAGTGAAAACATATGTTATATAAAATCAATTGACGTAAAATTTGGCAAACTAATTTATTTAAAGATTATTTTAAAAAAATAAATTACAAAAGTAGTTTAACATTTACAAAAATTAGAAATTCATACAAAAACTATAAATTACAAAAATAAACACTTTTCAATAGTTTATGAATAAAATTATAGATTGAAAAATAAACTACATAATATATAGGTTAAGGTTTAATGAATCCACAAAATTGTCAATAAAACAACCAAAAAGAATATGAAATATTTAAAAAATAATAAATTTTAAAGATATATATATTTTATTTTCGATCTCTATATTTTTAGAGATATTTTTTTCATAAAATGTATCAAATACTCATGAACCCTTTTATAAATAGGCAAAGTCCTGCCGAAACTACGAAAAATCAATTAAAAGAGTTGGTCTCTTGTGAAACCGTCTCAAATGCGACGAGATTCAAGTATACCTTTTACAGGTATAAGTATGCATTTTTCAGCTATAAATATGTGTTTTATAAATATGTTTTTTACAGTATAAGCATGAGTTATTCAAGTATGTCTTCTACGACTATAAGTATGTCTTTTATGCTATAAGTACAACCGTTGCACGGTGCGACGGTTGCAATGAGTTTTTGTCTTAAAAGTACTCAAATGTACCAACATCTAAACATTTAAAATATTAATATAACTACTTTTTTTCTGATGGGACTAATTATGTAACATATGTGACCAAATGGTCCAAACCGGCAATTTCATTAGGCTAAAAATATTCCATCCAACTTAACGAACATGTGAGTAACACATGTTGTGAACCATTAATTTTGAGAGACTAAATTTGCAAGCTTTGGGGGGGCAAAAAAAAAAAAAATATATATATATATATAGGGACTAATTAATTTAGGAAAACTAGTTTTTTGGTGGTATTAAATATATGAGATCAAAATGAAATGATTCCGTAAATTGTGGGCCAAATCGACAATTTCCTCTTTTAAAGGTTACGAATGGTAGATTAATTCATCAAACCAAAAAATATTATATTCATGGTACATCTCACAAAAATCCTACTCCACAATTGTCATTGGTAATTCTGTATGCTATACACTTTAGACACAAAATTAGTTGAAGTTATTCAACAAATGTAATAAACAATAATTAAGAATCATAGTTCCATCAATGTAAACACCCAATTAATTAAGAGTTTGGTATTCATTGTCCTATTTCTAGAGTTTATTCATGATTGAGATTTTTAGCATTTATGTCTGTAGATTTGTATGAATTCTAGTTGATGTTAAATAACGTCCTCATTAATATAACTTAGAAATTTTGGGCTACTTTCATTTTTTCATTATTTTTATTGACTTAGTTACATTATCTATGTAATATGTAAATTGCGTTGGGATGTGCCTCAATTAGGTTAGTTCCACTCATATCATCACCAACAAGCTGGTCCAAACCAAAAAAAAAAAGCAATTTTCCTTTTCCTGAGATAAGAACTCACGCTCCTTTTCAGACTCATATAATTAACAGTGACTACGACAATACTGTGTTTCTAGTTACGACAATGATTAATAACCATTGTCTATTAGTAAATTTGTTGTAGTGAGTGTTAAGCTTCATTAGGACTAGCATCCTCCTTTTGTTTTACTATGGTTATGATCGATGACTTAACCTAAGTATAATACACGATATAAAACTAAGTATATCATACATATAATCTTAATGGCTATTTATGAAACTAAGTAATTGCGTATTAAACTAAGTAGTTAGGCATTAAATATATATAGATATATATTAGGTATTAAACTAAATATACTACATACTCAGAGGCTATCAAACTATGTAGTTAGGTATTAAGCTAAATATACTGCATACTCAGAGGCTATATATCAAATATATATGTTAATCTTGCTCCGATCCAACGTTCTTCTTTTCCCCACAATAACTCGAGACTTCGAATCAAAATACCTGCAAAACAAACACCGGGAGGGGTTCCCGGCGATGGAACTCCGACGCTCAAGCCAGTAAAGTGGCTAGGTCGTTTTGTAATGAAAGTGCGTATAAGTGTTTTTAGTAATATAATTGTGCATATGAAAAATGAAAGAAATGAGTATTATAAGTTTATATACTCCCTATGAAACGTGGCAGTTGGAGATATCCGATAAATATGAGAAGTGGGTGAAAATGGCGGTTATTTGAAATCAAACTTGTTCGACTCACTTCATCAATGATCAGTTCGTCATCATGTCCCAAACTTCATTAATTCATCAACATCACCATAGACGGCGTTCCCACAGACGGTGCCAATTAATCTTGCTCTGATCCAACGTTCTTCTTTTCCCCACAATAACTCGAGACTTCGAATCAAAATACCTGCAAAAAAAACACCGGAAGGGGTTCCCGGCGATGGGACTCCGACACTCAAGTCAGTAAATGAAAGTGTGTATAAGTGTTTTTAGTAATATAATTGTGCATATGAAAAATGAAAGAAATGAGTATTATAAGTTTATATACTCCCTATGAAACGTGGTAGTTGGAGATATCCGATAAATATGGGAAGTGGGCGAAAATGGTGGTTATTTGAATTCAAACTTGTTCGACTCATTTCATCAATGATCAGTTCGTCATCATGTCCCAAACTTCATTAATTCGTCAACATCACCATACAACAGTTCGCTCTCCATGAAGTAATCTTTGTTCGCTACTTTAAGTTGTTCACACCTGTTGACTTTGACTTTAGTCCGATCTAAAAGAAAGAATCCGGTTCATACCAGTTCGGCCATATCAAGTATTCCCCCCTTCAAAGTGCGTGTTTACACGCACTAATGCAGTTCGCTAGTCACGTTGGCCAAACAACCAATGCTCTTTTTCGAGGCGAAACGTCTTTTCGACCAGCTCTGTCCCATGTAAGCGACGCATGGCAAAACACCCATCCCATCAAGCGTTTCTCCATCTCTAACCGTCGGTTTTCATCGCATCCGATGGTCGAAAAAGCATATATTTTCAACTTTTCCCCCCAAAACCAAGCGTCATCTTCCTCATCTATATATATATCACATTTCTTCTCCATTAAACCCTTCTGTGAAAAAATTACTAAAAACCTCTAACACTACTGAAACCCCTAACATCAAGGCATTTTCTTCTCCAAACTATAGGATTCTTCAAATCCAGGTACCATCTTTTTCCCTATTTTCATTACCTTTCAATGGCATCTTTCGATTCTTTGATTCATCTAAAAGATGAAAGTGAGTCCGAAGAGGGTTTCGATCAATTCCCTCTATATCCCGATTCTAGGCTTGCAAAACCTAAACTCTCCTCCTCGAACCAGCGAAAACCATCCAATCTTTCCAAAAAATCAAGAAGAAAGACTGTAGATACAGTGTTTTCGTCAACTAAAGCTACTCAGACTCATACCATCCTACTTAGTTCGTTCCTAGTAGGAGGTTATGATGTAGTAATCCCGGGTCCAGAAGATCGACCCCACCGAGCTCCGGCTGGTCATCAAACCTGGTTCCTAAAACATGTAACTTTAGGCTTAGTTCCTTCTATTCACCCTTTCTTTCTAAAAATTGGTTTGGCTTTTGGCATATGTCCGAACCAATAACATCCGAACTCTATAAGTTATATAGTATCCTTTTATATGATTTGTAAATGGATGGGGGTCGAACCTATGACTGATCGGTTTCGATCTTGCTTCGTCCTTAAAAACACCAACCATTTTCGTTTTTATCTGAGCCCTCGCAGTGGCGAGAGACGAGCTTCTTTTTTATCTCCTGGGGATGACAAGGTCAGTCCTTGGGAAAAATACTATGTTTTCATTCGCGAACCAGCAAATCAACCCTTTTGTTCGCCCCCTTGGGCTCAAACCTCTACCCAAACAGATCCTCCTCCTCCACCTGATTATCAAATCTCATTTTTAAACAATTGTTTTTTACAAGAGGTGGTTCGATATAGTGAGACTGAGCTCCTGTGAATCATTGCTGTCATTCTGGGGATTCTTCCCGAATAGCCAGATCTCCTCCAGATTCAATCTAGGTTATTTTTTAATTCCTGCAATTTCTTCATGTTAACTCGAACTATTTTGTTGAACTGTGATTTAATTCCGTTTATTCCTTTTTGCAGATAGAACAATGAATCAATTTTTCAGTTTCATGGAGGATATTCCTGCTGAAGGCCGAACTCCATTTTCGACCTCTCAACACGGAGCGAATACCGACTTAGCTGTAATTTCTAAACAGACAGAGGAGGTTCGCCTTGCGGGACTGGCCAGCAAGACTCCTAGCTCGATAGTGAACATTACACAGGAGAAGAGAGGTATCCTTCCAGTGAGCTCGGAACCTGCTGTTACGATCCCATCTTCCTCAGAGAAACAACTGAGTTCGCTCCCACCTACGGCCATTGTTTCCGAATCAATTGATTTGTCCGAGGATGTCAGTGAAAACCCAGAGACAATGACTCTTTCTGCTAAGAAAGTAGGGTCTTTCAGCTCGCGAAAATCCGCAGGCAAAAAATAGAGAACCACTGAAGAGCCGAGGGTTAGCTCGGAAACTCCGGAGGAGGTAGTGGTTCGTAGCGAAAAAACAGCAGATGAAGAAGAAGATATCGAGGAGAAGGAATTGAGGATGAACTTACTCACTTGGTGAATGCGAGAATTTTTTTTGAAGGATTTGCTAGGAATGACCTTCGTCGACGGGCTCAAGTACAGAAACATCAGCAACGAGTGCAGGAAATGGAGGATGAAAAGAAAACCTTGGAGAATGATTTGACTGTTCAGGCCGGTAAGGTTGACAAGTTATCTGCTCAGCTGGAACAGTACGAGGTAGAGCTTGTTGTAGCTCGATCAGAAGTGTCTAAGAGGGAGGAACTATTGTTAGCGAATGAGAAGTTTGCCATGGAAAAACAGAAAGCTTTTCTTGCCATTGAGATAGAGAACCGAAGACTGCGGGAGAAATTGGAACATGAGAGGAGGTCGAGGGCCCAATTCGGTGAGGAGATGAAGAATGAAGGCTTCCAAGCTGGAATGATTGAAGGCTTTCACCAGTTTGCTAGGAGTGCAGAGATGGAACTGATAGTTGAGGAGTATCGGGACAAGATTTTTCACCATATTTGGAAATCTGTTATTTTTCTCTCTAAAGCAGTTCCCATGGTTGAGGCCTACTTCCGAGAATGAGTTCGACTATGCCAAGAAGAGGTGAGAGAAGCCATGCAACGGTATCAGGAGGAGACTGGACATGTGTTGCCAGAATCCGTATTTCAATTCCATCTCCCTTCTCTTGGCAGGAAATTAATTCAATCCTTTCTCACTCCTCCTGGCTGGCAAGGGGATCCTAGCGAACCCGTTGATGCTAAGTGGTGGGAAGGATACTTAAAGCAAGTCATTTCAGAAATACTTCCTCCACCACCAAGTACCAGTTCGCATCACTTGCAGATCGAAGAGACGAACCCATAACAGATTGGAGAAGGAAGTTCGAGTTTAGTTGCTGACCTTCCTGAAGAAATGTTCGATCCCATGCCGCCGACCTCGTCCACTGATCCTCCTCCTCATCTAGCTCCCTTCGAAGAAATTTGATGAGATTTTATTGTCTTTTTTAGAAAACATGGCTTGTTCTTCTTTTCTGTAACTAATCTTTTTAGAATTCTGAACACTGTCTAATATTTTCCTTATCTGTAAATTTTCTTCCGAAATTTTGAATGCTACCTGAATCTTCACTTTGTATTCAATTAAAACTCTTCAATTTGAAAATTTAACTGTAGTTTACTCAATCATGACATTCCGGGGGAATGTTTTAATTCGCTTAATCAGGACATTCCGAGAGAATGTTTCAATTTGCTTAATCAGGACATTCCGAGGGAATGTTTTTGTTCGCTTAATCAAGACATTCCGAGGGAATGTTTCAATTCGCTTAATTCGGACATTCCAAGAGAATATTTCAATTCTCGTAATCAGGACATTCCAATGGAATGTTTCAATTCACTTAATCACCAAGTATAATCAGCAAACATATAAAATCAAACAAAAAAGTAAACACACAACAATCTAACGTGGTTCGGCTAAATTAGTCTACGTCCACGGAGGGTAAATATTTCTCATTTTATTGAAGTAAAGTAAGCAGCAAGGAACATACAGAAGGGTAGTACTTCAAGTATAGAATTTCTTCAAATGACTCACATGCCATGGTCTTGGTAACATCTTCCCATTTTCATCTTTCAGCTCGTAAGATCCTCCTGGAAGGATTTTTGAAACAACATACGGTCCTTCCCAAGTAGCATCTAACTTCCCGATTTCAACCAAGGCATCTGATTGCCTTAACACCATATCTCTCACTTGGAACTCTCTCTTTCGGACTTTCTTGTGAAACGCTGCTCGAATGCGCCTCTTGTAGAGTTCGTGACGAACTCTAGCCCCATCCCTCAGCTCATCTAAAAACATCAAATCAATTTTTACCAACTCCTCATTCTCTTGAGGTTCGAAACTGGTAATCCTTAAAGCTTCTCCTTGGATTTCTGCTGGAACTATTGTTTCCATTCCGAACACTAGGCTGAAAGGGCTCTCACCTGTTGTCGACCTAGATGTTGTTCGATAGGCCCACAATACTGAGGGCAGCTCGTCCACCCAATTTGATTTTTCAGACTCAAGTCATTTTTTCAGCCCATCCAATAAGATCCGATTCACCACTTCAACCTGCCCATTTGCTTGGGGATGGGCAACAGCCGTAAACACTTGCGAGATTTTCATCTCCTTGCACCACTCAGTAATTTTCTTTCCCCGAAACTAAGCTCCGTTTTCCGACACCAAGATCCTCGGCAAATCAAATCTGCAACAAATATTCTTCCAAATAAAATTAATCATGTCAGCCTCAGTAATTTTGACTAAAGGTTCAGCTTCAACCCATTTGGTGAAATAATCCACTGCTACGACCAAGAATTGTTTACTCCCTCTAGTTTTAACAAATTGACCAACAATGTCAATTCCCCATCTGCAAAAGGGCAGAGCGAACAAACAGTTAACATATCAGTAGCTGGCGTATGAATCCGCCACCCATGTTTCTGGCAAGACTCACACTTCCGAACTATTTCCTCAATATCCTTTTTCATTGTGGGCCAATAGAAACCGGCTCGCACTACCTTTCGAGTTAAAACTCTTGTCCCTGCGTGTTCGGTGCATCCCCTTCATGAGCTTCTCTTAGAACCTTAATCCCTTCTTCTTGAGATAGACACCTTGCATCTGTTGGCAAAAAAGTTTTTCTATACAAAAATCCATCAAGAATATAATAGAACTGAACTTGTCTTTCCAACCTTTTCAATTCCTGTGTTGTCCCTTCTTTTTTTCCTTTCATAAAATGCAAAAAATGAGTTCTCCAGTCGGACTCTGCCTTGTCTATGTTCATCATCTCATTTTCTCTTCCCATACCCATAATAGTTATACTCTGTTGGGAACAGTCTTTCAGTGAACTACCTATTTTTTTATAGAAAATCTGTCTTCTGATTTGCACTTTGGGGAATCTGTTCGATCTGAAGCTTCTCAAACTTGTTTTCCATATCTTTTATTTTTTCCACATAAGAAATCATGCGATCTTCCTTGACCTCACACTGGTTTTGAAGCTGCTGAGTTACGAACTGTGAGTCCGACTTGACTGTTATACGGCGAGCTCCTACCTGTTCAGCTATCTTTAAACCCTGCAAAAAAGCTTCATACTCTACTTCATTATTAGATGCTTTAAACAGGAATTTTATAGCGAACTGTAACTCATCTTTCTCTATACTGACTAACAATATCCCAGCTCTGGATCCTTGATGAGTTGAAGATCCATCTACAAATAATTCCTATTCTTTCTCCTCCTGTATTCTGGTCGTCTCTTAAATAAAATCTGCCAAGGCTTGGCCTTTAACAACTGTTCGAGGCTCATACTTGATGTCGAACTGACCAAATTCAACAGCCCATTTGATTAACCTTCCTAACGCCTCAGGCTTTCCTAGCACAACACTTAACGGATGGTCGGTTCGTACCGTTATTGCATACCCCAAAAAATATAGCCGCAACCTCCTGGCCGCAGTGACTAATGCATAAGCCACTTTCTCAATCTCCGTATAACGTGCTTCAGTTCCCTGAAGAACTTTGCTGACAAAATACACAGAGAATTGATCTCTACCTTCTTTTCTCACTAAAACCGAACTAACTGATTCTTCCCCAACTGCTAAATATACCACCGTGTCTCCTTGAATTGGTTGTTTCAATACAGGAAGAGAGGAAATGGACGTTTTCAAGTCTTCAAATGCCTTTTAACATTGTTCGTTCCAGCCGAACTGGCCACCTTTTCTTAGAATTTTGAAGAAAGACAAACCTCTATCTGCTAGCCTTGATATAAACCTACTCAAAGCAACAATACGACCAATTAGAATTTGTACCTCTTTTATAGTTCGGGAAGGAGACATCCTTTGTATAGCTCGGATCTTGATGGGATTAACTTCTATTCCTCTCTCAGTAACCATATACCCCAAAAACTTCCCTGCTCTCACTCCAAACGAACACTTAGATGGATTCAAGCGCATTCCGTGTTTTCGAATAGTTGTCATAGTTTCCCTCAAGTCAGCTGCATGAGTGTTTGCTTGAATACTCTTCACCAACATATCATCCACATATGCCTCCATATTTCTCCCTAGTTGATGTTTGAACATCTTATCCACCATCCTCTGATAAGTAGCTCCTGCATTCTTTAATCCGAATGGCATCACCGTGTAACAGTATGTTCCAGATGAGGTGATAAAAACAACATTAGGTTTATCTTCCGGGTACAATAAAATCTAATGATATCCTTGTGCAGCATCCATCATACTGAGCAATTCGCACCCTGCAGTCAAATTCACCAGCTTATCAATTCGAGGAAGTGGGTAATGATCATTGGGACAGGCTTTGTTCAGATCCCGGAAGTCAATGCACATACGTCACTTGTTTCCCGGTTTGGGCACCAGGACCACATTAGCTAACCATCGAGGGTACTGGATCTTCTCAATGTGTCCAATCTCCAACAACTTCTCAATCTCCCTCTCTATGATCTCATTCTATTGGTCTCCGAAGTGTCTAAGTTTTTGTTTGACTGGTCGGACCTCAGGCTTGATATTCAATCTATGAATTGCTACATCTGTGTTTATACCCTTCATATCATCTGGTTTCCAAGCAAAAAAATCTACATTTTTCTTTAAAACTTGTACTATTTCATCTCGGGTTTGTTCGGAGCAATGATTGCCGAGATGAACTAGATGTCCAGGTTGCTCAGGAATTAATTCGATGCTCATCAGTTCCCCTTCTTCAAACTCAGCTGTGTTCGCGTCTCTACCTTTTTTCCGACTATGATCTCTTTCTCTATCAACTTCATCTCTTTGCTCAGCATTGCACTTTCGGGACTCCGAATGACGAATTGCAGCAACATAACAACGCCGAGCTGTCTGCTGATCGCCATGAACTACTCCCACCCCTACTATCCTTCCTTCTTCGTTCTCCACAGGAAACTTCATCATCAAATATGTCGGAGAGATGACCGTCGCATAAGTACTCAAAGATGGACGACCTAAAATCACATTGTACTGTGAAGGTGCGTCCACCAACAAAAAAGTCATTGTCTTATTATGTCTCCATTCTCTTTCCCCCAACACCATTGACAATTGCACTTTGCCGAACACTGTCACAGCTTCTCCTGTAAAACCATAAAGAGAAGTCTCTATAGATTTTACCTCAACTAACGATCTCATCTTTCTGAAACAATTCATGAACATGATATCCACCGAACTGCCTGTATCGACAAATACTCGCTCAACATTGAAGCCTCCTATCTCAGCCGCAATCACCATGACATCGAACTGCGGACTCTGGATTGTCACTCTGTCATGAGCTCCAAACTCTACCACCACTTCATCAAAAATCGTCTGAACCTCACCTCTTTTTTGTCGAACTGAGTTCAATCTTATTTTGCGAGCTCTATTCAAATCTCCGTCCGTTGGCCCCCCTATAATCATGTGTATAGTGGGTCTCTTCTCCCTTTTAGGCCTATTTCGTGGTGGGAGTGGTGGAGGTGGAGGTAATTCAGGTTGTTCTTGTCTTCTTTCTCTCCCTAGTTCCTCACGAACATTCCGTTGTTCTCTATTATCCTGTCGGTATCGACGAACATATCGAGCGAGTATGTTCTCCCTGATCAATCTTTCTAGTTCGTCCCTCAAATGTAAGCATTCATCAGTACCATGCCCATACTCATTATGAAATCGGCAGAGTTTACCATTTCCAAAGGTAGGTGGTTTCTTAGGATTTGCGCTCCAGGTCGCTGGCCATTTCAGTTAGGGCAAGTTCCAGATCTCCATTAGTACTTGTCCGGGAGAAATAGTCAATGACGTGTACTAATCGTATCTCCGACCCACTCTGGTATCTCGCAAAGGTGGAGGCGCGAACTTTGCCCGAGATTCTTCGGTTTCTTTATTCCTTGAAAGATCCTGCTCATGTGTCCGGTTCGCTCGGCTCAAACCTTCATCTTTCTTAATTTGAACTACTTCTTCCAAATTGATGTATTTAGTAGCTCTCTGTAATAAGTCGTCAAAATTCCTAGGCATCTTCTTGACCAAAGAGATATGAAGGTCGTCCACTCTCAAGCCTTGTATAAAGACATTGACTACCAGATCATCTGAAACCTCAGGAGCTTCCAGAATTGCAGCTGTAAACTTCTTAACATATTCTCTCAACATCTCCTCCATCTTCTGTTTTACCCCGAACAAGGTCTGGGTAGATCGTCTCTGTCTTCTAGCACTGGCGAACTGATATAAAAACAAATCTGATAATTGTTCAAAATCGTGAATTACTCCATCACTTAACTGACTAAATCATGTCTGAGCAGCCTTGGTGAGGGTAGTAGCGAACACCCTACACTTGATACCATCTGAATACCGGTGTAAAAGAGCGGTATTTTCAAATCGACACAAATGGTCCCACGGATCAGTAGTGCCATCATAATCGAAATTCACCGATCGGAAAGAAACCGGTAGTTCATCCTCCATTACCCCACCAGAAAAGGGGTTTCCTCTCGAACTCCTCGAAACCCATCAAATGTTCCTTTGAACCTCTCGCAACTCTCTCTTCAGGCCATCCACCTTCTCCGACAACTCTTCATGTTCCCGTTTTTAGCCACGAGGATGATCAAACTGGCTTTCTCACTCATCTGTTTGAGATTTATCATCTCTTTGCTCTCTTCTCACATGAACATCAGTATTATCTTGTTGTGATTCAACCCTCGGTTTACCCAAAGCCTTCTAAACAGCAACCTCTATCAAATTTGAAAGTTTCTTCGGCGTCAAAGTGATAGTACCGGGAGGATTTACCGGGACAGAACTCTGACTATCTCCTCCATCTTCCCGTCCTCCTGATGGTCCACCCATCTCCACTCTTCTCTTTGATCCTCTGGTATTCACCATATTTGCTATCTCAACGTCTTAAAAACTCAAAAGCGTTCCTACAGACGGCGCCAATTAATCTTGCTCCGATCCAACGTTCTTCTTTTCCCCACAATAACTCGAGACTTCAAATCAAAATACTTGCAAAACAAATACTGGGAGGGGTTTCCGGCAATGGGACTTTGACGCTCAAGTCAGTAAAGTGGCTAGGTCGTTTTGTAATGAAAGTGCGTATAAGTGTTTTTAGTAATATAATTGTGCATATGAAAAATGAAAGAAATGAGTATTATAAGTTTATATACTCCCTATGAAACATGGCAGTTGGAGATATCCGATAAATATGGGAAGTGGGCAAAAATGGCGGTTATTTGAATTCAAACTTGTTCGACTCACTTCATCAATGATCAGTTCGTCATCATGTCCCAAACTTCATTATTTCGTCAACATCACCATACAACAGTTCGCTCTCCATGAAGTAATCTGTGTTCGCTGCTTTAAGTTGTTCACACCTGTTGACTTTGACTTTGGTCCGATCTAAAAGAAAGAATCCGGTTCATACCAGTTCGGCCATATCATATGTAATTAATAAGGTATTAAACTAAGTATATATATCCAATTAGGTAATTAGGTATTCAAAGTTTCAAACTTTGTAAGTCGAGCTAGATTGTTTAAGGCCAAATCATATTTGGTACGTTTATTTCATTTTGTATGATGTAATACGATTATCTATCATGCATGTATTTATTCATCACCATTAACACACATTTAACATGCATGTGTGATGCACGTGATTAACAAAGTATAAGGCGAAATATGATTTTGCAATTTATGAGGATTAATAATATCTTCAAACGCACACTTAAAATCTCATTACCTTCACTACATCTTCAAATCTAGTCTTATTAACAGAAATTCGATCTCTCCGTTGTAGTGCAAGAAACTCACATCCACAAACGAAATAAACAACTTCCATGCTATATGTTTTTTTTTTTTTTGGAATTATTAAGTATGTTTTATATTTTGTTTTGGTAATTTTTATTCATCACAATTTTATATTTTATAATTTAAGTTTTTGTTGTTAAATAACTTGAATTTTTTTATGACTTTTAAAATTTATTGCAATAATTTTCTTATTTTATTTGTTAATATATTGATATGATGTTCCCAAGTGCTTGCAGCAATTTTCATGATCACGAAGCTCATAGTCTGATACGTTCTATGTTTTGTTATAATTGGCAACAAATTAACAACTAGATTGAATTTATATATTTTTCATAAAACATAAACATGATATGTTCAAATTATTGTTGTTCCGCAACGATTTTACTAAAATTTAAAATTTTATTTCAAAAAATTTATTCAACATTTATACTCATAACTTCCACATGCAACACGCATACATTTTACTAGAATTCTGTAATTAACTAACCACAGCTGAAATTTATTTTATGCTTCTCTATATATCATAACTGAGATTTTCTTCACTCTTCCAAGTTATTCAATCTTGGGCGTTGATTTTGGAGGCATTGTTCCAAACACCCTGTCCCAAAAAGTTGTAGTAACTCCAAATCCCAATTCTTGAATCTTGTAGTGATGATCCATGTGGTATCTCTACATTTCACAACATTCAAATTTCAAAAAGGAAAAAAAAATGTAATGATTTGTAATTACTAATAATAGAGATATTTTTCAGAAAAATCACGAACTTTACTTAATTTGTAATTTTTATCAATTTTTTGAATATTAGCAAATATAATATGAATTTTCATTTTTTTGTAATTTTAACGAATAGACATTTTTCGGATATGGTTGCGCTGAAGAATCTATTCTTTTATTTTGACGATCTCAACTTTTTTCCACTCCAACTTTTTTTATAATAGTTATTCCATGACAACTTTACACTTTAGCATTAGAGCAACCATATTCGAAAACCATCCATTGGTTAAAATTGTAAATATGCTTCATGTTACTATTTGCTAATATTCAACAACTTAGCTAAATTAAAACTAAGTAAAGTTTGTGATTTTTTCCGACAATTAACTCTGAATAATATGAAGTGAAAAGATGTATTGGATTTTACCTTGAGCTTATTAGTTAAACCATTGATTGGTTTGGCATGGTGGAGGTAGTAATGGGTGCAATCGTACCCAACATATCCTATAAGTAATCCTCCGAATAAAGTGTACGAATATGGATATGGTACGAGAGCCTTGAACAGCAGATTAAAAAACTGATGATGATTAGAAATAACATAGAAAAAAAAAAGTCAGCTAAATTATTTTAATAATAAAAAAAAATCGTTTAATAATGATGATTATTTTGGCATACAATAACGGCAAGAATTGCTGTGTTAAGAGGAGGAAAAACGAGTCGGAGTTGGTCATTTGGGTGCTTGTGATGATGGCCATGAATGAGGTAGTGAAATGTGTTTCCCCTGCAATTTTTTTTTTTCCGATATGTTAATGTTAGATAAAAGAATTAAGGTTAATTTCAATTCTGGTATTGTTTATAAGATATTTTTCCATTTTTCGACAACAAAATATTTGTTTTTTAATTTTGGTTCTTTATGTTTTAATATTTTTCCAATTTCAGTCTTTTTTTATCAAAATTTTCAGTCCTCTGCAATTTTGAAAATTTCGATCAAAATGAACTGATATTGGAAAAACTAAAACATAGAGGACGAAAATTGAAAAACAGATACTTAATTGTTAAAAAATGGAAAATATCTTACATACGGAAGAAAAATTAATAAATCAAGGCTAGAAGGCGCGCAAGATATGAGACATACCAATAACTCGTGGTTTTCATGTGGAAAACAAAACGATGTAATAAGTACTCCATAAATGTCCATACAAATAAACCAGCTAACACTGTTGGTGCTACAACATAAGGAGAACCACCGTATTTCAGAGAAGACGAGATGAACCACCACGACACTGGTAGCCAGATAAGAGGAATCACCCACCAAGGGTTGCGAGTCGATAACTGTTACATATCAAATTTATTGCAATTTACGTCTTATAACTTAGTTAAATACGTGGGTTTGACTGAATTTAGAAGATTAAGGTTGTTTCTGATTAAGAGGATTTGATGAAGGATTTGAAGTCCTTGCTAGTAAATCAATATTTTTAGTAATATAAATTGGATTTGAATTCACTCTTTAATGGATTTAAATACATTCATTTCAAATTCTATATTTTAAATTTCTCTACCAAACACAGCCTAAAAGAATGAGAATTTAGACTTCAAATTAAAAAAAGTGGATGGTGTTTGGGCTTTGAGTACAACAAGTGAGATGTGTTAGAGTATTTTATTTTTTTGGTTTAATTGACATAAACTAATTGAATTAAAATGGATTGACATTACAAAAAAAAAAAAAAAAGCAATGATCCAAACTAATAGTAAAACTAACATTATATATACCTCAAGAAGTGTATTTTCGTAATGTGTTGGGCCCTCTTTGGTGAGTATAGGTTGGTGAACCCACTCATCGTAAGCTTCTCCAAGGTTGCCAACCTTTCATTAAAAAATAAATAAATAAATAAAATAATTTGAATAAAAATAAATTGACATTAATAAACTGATGTGAGATCGATTAAACCTGAAAAACAGCTGGTTTGCTGAAATCCACGGTATGTGCCACCATCTTTCCACCTATCAAATGTTGAATTATAAATCTACAAAACTAAAAGAAAACTATTTTGCTAATTAGATGTTGAAAATTTTGTTGGAATTGCAAAAAAATTTAACGGTTAAATTATCCGTTGCCAAAAAAAAAAAAAAAAAAATCTACCTTAGGACAATGTTAGCAAGAATGTTCGTACCACTTTGGTTTTCTATATTTGTGTGTTTTATATTTTTTCCTGTTTGAGTGAAGTATATATAGCAGCAAATGGAAATTATTTTATTCTGATATACTTCACTATTAATATATAATATTAGTTAATCTGGTAGTGCTACTACTATTAGTTTAAGTTATAGTAGTTAATGTGGGCTGCTATCCTCCATTTGGGTTACTGGGTATTGAATTAAAATATATATATCCTCCATTTTTCCCATAAGATTTTCATCGTTTAAACTTTACAAATACATTTGGTTTCAGAATATCAAATATGATCACAAACGTTAAATATTTAAATTGATAAGTAATATTAGAAAATTAATGAATAACAGACAACCTATTACTAAAATAAAACTTACAAGTGATTCATATTTAAAGCATAAAAGTAAAAATTAAATTGTAGATAATTTATGAAATTTTAAGAACCTCTCTAATAAATTATATAAGTTCTTTAAACAACTAAAGAAAAAATCATTGAGATTACATAAAATTATGAAAACAAGTTACATATATACCAACAGCATTATCGGAAAGAATTATGAAAAATATAGGAATATATTAATTGTAAGAAATATATAAAAATTTGTAGTATAATGCAAAGATATTTCAAAGTTTACAAAATTTTAAATTACAAAAGTATACCATTTAAATAGTTATAGAGAATAAATTTCGTACAAAATTATAAAATAAAGTTATTAGTTATTGAAAAATAAATAAGTGTACAAAAAGACAGAAAAATATAAAATTTTAGTGTAAAGTGTAAACATATGATATGTAAAATCAATTGACGTAATTTTTTGCAAAACTATCTTAGTTAAAGATTATAAAATTACAGAAAAATGAATTATAGAGTAGTTTAATAAATTTACAAAAGTTTTCATAAAAAAAATAATAATAATAGACACTTCACACAATTTTATGAAATATAAATTTACAAAAGTATCATTAAAAATGCAAAAAGAAAACGAAAAAAAAATGACTATAATTCAAAAGATATTAATAGATTATGACATATCATAGAAAAAAATAAGTAATATAATTACAAAATTCTATATTAGTTATTAAATAAATTTGTGAAGATATTCTTAAATATAACTGATATACATAATTGAACATACTAAGTTGGGTTAAAATATTAAATCATTTTCTCAAAGCATTATCAACAAGCCAGTGAAAAATTACATATTTTTTTATGATTATGGTTATGAAAATTAAAAAATGCTTCAACTTACATAACAAGTCTTATTGATATTGAGATATCCTTTGAATTTGTCATTTATTCTTTATTATTCCTCCAACTTCGTGCGCTTATTGTCATTTTCTTTGTGTTTCAATTAAAAAGAAAATGGCCTAAAACCAAGGAATGAGGTCTATACAACAAATAATAAAATAAAAAGGAAAAAAATGTCTAAAACCAAGGAATGAAGTCTACTATCATATAAAAATTCATTCTTTTTTTAAATGTGGATAGCCCCACCTAAAATATAAAACCAAAGAATCAGCACCAAATCTTATATGCCCCCAACCCGACTCGGCGCGTAGGTCGTTTTCACACGCGCCTATGCGTGAATCAGCACCAAATCTTATATGCCCCCAACCCGACCCGGCGCATGGGTCGTTTCCACACACGCCCATGCGTCCCCAAGCGTCCACGCCGCGCGCACTTACTTATATATAATGTATTAAGTTCAGGTATCACACATTGTCTCTTTAGATATCACATAATGTATTATGTTCAAATATCACACATTTTCTCTTTAGGTATCACACATTTACTCGTTAGGTATCACTCATTTACTCTTCAGGTCACTCTTCAGGTATCACACATTTTCTCTTTAGGTATCACATATTTACCCTTAAGTTATTTTCTTCTTTTTCCACTTTTTTTCTTCTTCTTTTCCTTCTTCTAGGTATCACACATTTACTCTTCAGGTATCACACATTTTCTCTTTAGGTATTTCTTCTTTTTCCTCTTTTTTTCTTCTTCTTTTTCCTTCTTCTTTTTCCTTCTTCTTTTCTCTTTTGGTATCATACATTTACTCTTCAGGTATCACATATTTACCCTCTTTAGGTATCACATATTTACCCTTAAGTTATTTTCTTCTTTTTCCACTTTTTTTTCTTCTTCTTTTCCTTCTTCTAGGTATCACACATTTACTCTTCAGGTATCACACATTTTCTCTTTAGGTATCACATATTTACCCTTAAAGTATTTTCTTCTTTTTCCTCTTTTTTTCTTCTTCTTTTTCCTTATTCTTTTCTCTTTTGGTATCATACATTTACTCTTCAGGTATCACATATTTACCCTTAAAGTATTTTCTTCTTTTTCCTCTTTTTTTCTTCTTCTTTTTCCTTCTTTTCTCTTTTGGTATCATACATTTACTCTTCAGGTATCACATATTTACCCTTAAGATATTTTTTACCTGTAGTTCATGTTTGTAATACCTATAGAACAAATCTGTAATACCTTGTAATACCTACAGAACAAATTTATAATACCTCATATACACGGATCAACTCGGGTCAAAGCGGGTTGGGGGCACGTCATTGGATCCGCGCCCCCGGGGCACAAGAGAACTAACTACTCAAGAATCAGACCATTATGCCACATCCATTTTATGAGTTTAAAATTTATATGTAATATATAGATACATAAATATTTTTGAGCAAATAAAATTTTGGAATTTTTTTGGGATTGAGTCAATCAACTTGTTGACCTTACTAAAGATTCGGTCCTGATGTCGGGTATGTTGTTGTGTGGATTTGGCTGAGGAAGATAATTATAAATAAATTTTGTCACTATAATACTTTTTTTTTTTTTTTTCAGTTTTATGAGTTTTTTACAAGAAATTTGTTATTTTAAATCTTTATAATTGATAGATATCTTCATAAAATTTTATAAATATTCATGGACCCTTTTATACATATTCGTGAGTTCTTTTTCTAAAAAGGAGTATTTCATATATATTTTGGTGCTTTTATATTTCCCAATTTTTTTATTCTTACTTCATTTTTAACATATGATCAGCTTTATGAGTTTTTGTTCGGTTTTCTCATTTTCTTGAGGAATTTTTCAAAAGTTATAAGATTCGTTTAGTTCTTATAAATTTATGACTTTTTTTAAAGTTTTTCATCTATTATACTGTATTATATTTTCTAATTTTTTATTTTCAATTTCAGTTTTGAAAGATTGTTTTAGATTTTAATTTTCATAATTTTTGTTGCTCCATTTTTTAAGACTTTTATAATTTTATATGAATTTTTTTAAAAGTATTGGATTTTTGTTGTTTTTTCATAAAATGTCACTATTAATTCAACTATTCAATTAATAATTCCGTTAACTATTTAAATGAAAGGATCAATTCTGATTATAAGGACTAACTAAAAGTGAAAATTGCCAAGTTCAGGACAAAAATAGACTTTTTTTTTCTCCTATTATATTACTACCATTAATTTTTGCAATACTGTATTACTTAGCATCATCTAACATACATAAATATCAACGTACTACATATATTGTATACTCCCTCCATTCCTAATTAAGTGACGTCCTACAACTCTATACACAAATTAAGAATAATTTTATTTTTTTAATATACCCCTCATTAATTAAACTTTTCTTTGACCATAATTATTATTGGTGCATGCCTCTATTGAAAATATGGGTACTATACAATATATTTAATTTAGGCATTAATTAATCATAGAGGTATATATGGAAATAATGCACAAAACGTCAATTAAATAGGAAAAATTTTAAAGTTTCAAAACGGCACTTAAAAAGGAATGGAGGGAGTATTATATACTAATAATAATTTAATTATATTCGTATTAGTTCTTAGTAATATTGCTAGTATTACTATACTATATAATAGTTATGTGAATTAGACTATTAGTCCTGGTTTTCTGCCTAACTACAATATAATATCACGTCTTACGCTTGAGTAAGTCTCTTGTGAGACCGTCTCACGGAATTTTAATGCATTGCGTGAGACGGATCAACCCATAACCCAATTACCCACCACCAAAACCCAACAATTAATATATTATTTATGGTGATGGGGCTCCGTCTCACAGAAACTATCCGTGAGACCGTCTCACGTGAGTTTTTGTGCTTACGCTTTGCTTTGAAAACATATTATTTCTATTCTTTCAGTTTATGTCAAATGAGCATATTATCAATATAATTTAATTCGACGTAGCCCCGTTATCCACAAACCAATTTCACTTTCAAAAGTAAATAATGATTTTGTGGATTTTGAGTGGCTATATTTTACGAAATCAAATATGTTCAACGATTTCACAGTATTTGAACTACTTTTTTTCTTTAGTCTCACTATTAATAATCCGGTTGGAAGAAAATAGTTTGAGTGGTTTATAAGTAGGTGTATAGTCTAATCGAGTCGAACTAAACTATTGAGAATTCGAGTTTAAGTTTGTTTGTTATCGAATGAACCAGAACTTAATTTACCTAATAAATTCATAACTCATGAACTTACTTGAGTTTAATGGAGCCAAAATGAGCTTAATAAATATAAATTATAGATTATATTATTCATCAACATATTAATAAAAAAATTATATTCTAAAAAAATATTCTTAGATTTTTATATAATATTAGGAATTGTTTATAGAATACAATATTTTGTAAATTTATTTTCCACATTTTATTTTTATATTGTTTTATATATTTTTTAAGATTTTATTTAATTTTTTATATATCAATTCTGATATATTTGATATTTAAATGAACCTAAAGTTATACACAGGATTTAGTAAATTATTTTTGTATGTTTAAAATTATTATTAATATTTTTTTTTAGTTTTTCAAATTATATGTGGTGATTTTACAATTATATATATATATATATATATATATATTAGTTATGAATTCCAAGTCGCCAACATTATTAGTGTTTTTTTAGAATCACTAATGTTAAAACTAATATAATTATTTTTATATTTAATGAATTTTAGATTCTTTAATTTGGTAGTTTTATTATTTGGTGATTTTTACAATTTTTTATTTTTTATTTTTTCAATTTTGAAATCCAAATCATCAACACTGTAATTCATATGTCACATCAACACAATTAGTGTCACATCAGTTCACTTAGTTCCTCAATTTCTGGTGGCAAGTGTTTTAAACTTGTTTAAAAAAAATTCAAAGGTTGTGTTCGATACTAGCTAGCTTAATATAATTTTAAAAATCAATTTTAGTCTTGAATCGAAAAAATTTGTCCAATTTCAATTCTTTTATTTATGGAAATTCCCAAAATTTTATGGTTCTTTTCAAATTTCGAGGTTTGAAATTTCAATTGTAACACCCCAAATTAAATTTTAACTACGGTATTATACAATAAGAATTTTCAATAATTGAAAATTAGATTTAAATAATAATAATAGTAATAAAAATAAAATTTATTATATGTATATATAAATACACGTATGTATGTATGTATATATTATATATATATATGGAGAGAGTTATTTACTATTTTATGTAACTAAGGAAATATATGCATACATATAAAAAAAAACGAAAAGAAGAAAATAAATAAATAAATAAACAAATGAGAAGATAATGGATGGTAATGAGGTGGCAACAATTTTTGGATGAGTGTTTCAACAATTTTACCACCATCCTACACGTGTGCCTAAGTAAGCATAAAAAACCTAGAGTGCCATATTTATAAGAGTAGATCAAATTAACTTTTAAAAAAAAAATGAAGAAAGCAAAAATAAAAGCTCAGAGTCGACGAAAATCTTCTCAAAATGGATAAGCACTTTACCATTTTAACCAATCTTATTATGTATTTAATTTTGCTTCCATGACATAACCTATTTGATTAATTATTAATTTATGAAACTTTCTTTAATTAAGCTTAGAAATTGTAATGATTTTGATATGGAAATTTAGTGATATATATATATATATATATATCATTGATATTATTTTATAGAACTTAAGAAATTGTAAAATTAATTGTGCGTATATTAAAGTTTTAAACAATTTTCTTGTATGATAATTTGATTATGTAATAATCCAAGATTAATATGCCCATGCACCTATATATATGATTAAGTCAAATTTCTCATAATAGAATGTTAGAATATTTTTATTGCCTGCAACAGAGTATAGTCGAGCTAAAAAAAATAGGACTATATGAATGTTAGTTTAGTTTATATGATCTCTAATTTTCTTTAATTCTTTAGACATTTAAAAGTTAATAGAACATTAAGGAAAAATTGTATTCATTTTAACTAAGTCAGTGCTCATTATCTTCCATCAACTTAATTAATATTATTGTATCAAAAGCTTTACACTAACTCAAATCACTCAAATCTTATTAATTCCGAATAAAAAATGCTTTGAATAACAATTTTATTATAATTTCACGTAAATTCTATATTTACCTTAAAATCATTTTTTTTATTCTTTAAACCACGACGACATTGGAAAATTGTTTCAACATCTCTCTCATAAACAAGGAAAACCTTAAAGGTCGTATATAATTACTAGTGACCTAAGATTATGAACTGATAACTAGATAAGCTCTAACACCTTTTTAGTGTTTGATGTAGGAAACGAGGAAAGATGGACTATCTAAGTTTGCTTGACAAGATTGCTCGACAATATACGAATAGACACTCTGGTTTTTCCTAAGTTGGGGGTAATTTATTTGCTTCCATGTTTAAGTTTCTAAATGATTTTGGCGTGAAGTTATGTGCCTACGTGAAAAGTATGTGTTTACTCTATGAGCGTCGTGTTATATGCTTTTCCACGTGATGCAATCGAATGTGTGGTATTTGCAAAGTGAATGAATGTGTTTATATTTATGATATGTCCAAGGCGTCTAAGAACCGCACCAAGACGGCTAAGAACCGCACCAAGGTGGCTAAAAACTGCAAAATGTTTTCCAAGGCGGCTAAAACCCGCAACTCTATGCTTGATGATTGAATTGTTTATGTTTCTCTTATGGTTCTGTCTGGTTATAGGTTAACTCCTTGCAATTACGTGTTTATGAACAATGTGCTCTCTTATGTGTGAAATTTGTTGTATGCTACTAAATTTGATATGAATGATCTATCGTGAATTTTCGATGTGTGATTGTGATGACGACATAAGATTGTTGAGGTTCATTGATTAATTTAAATGTTGAGGTTATTGAGGTCTAACTACGTCGGACTTAAAGACTCCGAAAATATGTCGGACTTAAGGACTCCGAATTACGCCGGACTTAAAGAATCCAGGATACGCTCGACTTAAAAACCCGAGAGGGGTTTGATTAAACCCCTAATTCATGTGTTCTTTTTTCTCTGAATGTTAAATGTTATGAAAGGTTAACGTTTTTACCTCCACTGAGTGTCTCTATGCACTCACCCCTTTATGTTAAAAATGTTTTCAGTTTAAGGAATTTTTTAGCGTGATACGCGAGCGGTGGATGTTGGTAGCCGATATTCTAAAAAATGTAGGAAAACATGTTTTATTTCATGAATTTCAGAAATTTGTATTTCAGATTTATTTTCGATTTTAATTATCTTTGTTGTTATAAAATGGGTGAATTTTGTACATAACGCCTTAGCTAAAAATTTCCTTTATAGAAAAGAAACGAGACGTTACATCAATAGAAAAAAAATTAAAATTGAATAATTTTTTAATTACAGAACGATAATTGATATTTTAAATTATAAATACAAGTAACGAACATCAATCTTGAAGGACAAAAAATGATTATGTCGCAGAAATGAAAAAAATAAAATTTTAAAAAGTTTTGTATGCTTACTAAATTAGTTTTATAATAAATGAGATACTACTAGAATAAAATTGTTGTATCTAACAATTTTATATTTATCTTTAAATAAAAATCTAAATTCTGGCCTCTTGAGAAACTGAAGGTTTCTTGTCATCTATTAAATATTTGAATTTCAAATATAAATAATTTAATTTTAAAATTAATTTGAAAAGATTAATGCTAGAATTTATTTTTTCTTTTTTCTTTTTATTGACGAAGTTAGTTATATAGAGGATGTTTAAGTACAGAAATGAAAGTTAGTATGTATAGATTAACATATATAGGAAACTTCAAAGTACAAAATTTACATGAATTAAATTTCGCATGTCATATTGGTTTCAATGAACTTTTGACGCCGGTTATTTATATTTTTATTCAAAGCTTTATTTTTTATTTTTTATTTTGTTATCATAATCAGAGATAATTAGTTTTCATTTCAACTTTAGGCTTTATACACATATATAGATAGATATATTGTCTAGAGAGTAGAGAGAGATCAGGCATTTCAAATCATTAACATGGACTAAAAAATGCTTTACTAAAATTAAAAAAAAAAACAAAAAAAACCTTAAATTCAAACATATAAATAAAATAATCTGCCTGTAATTGCCACTAAATAAAAATAAAACTATTTTTTCATAAAATTCTATAGCATAGGTTCTATTATTTGTTTTGTTATATTTAAAAACAATAAGGGCGAGGAAAGTAATTAGGAATAACTATATAATATCAAGTTTACTATATTTGTTGTTGGATGTACAGTAATATAATGACGCTGTACTTTATTAATTAGCTGAAAGAATAATTTAGTTTCTTTTAAAATAAACACATTTTATATAATTGTGAGTTATCTATATATATAATAACAAAACAAAATGATTCCTTAATGTTTTCCCAAAATAGTAATTTCCCACCAAAAATCAATATTTCAACCTTTCTATTTTAGTTTTTTTTTTTTTAACAAATATGTTTTTTCTTTTTTTCTTTTTTGCAGATGGGAAATTCATACAAATGTGGAATGTTTGTTTCTTATTCTCTCTAATCACACCTACCATAATTAGGAAATTTTAATTAAACTATATTTTATTCCTAACATATGTCATAACTATAGAAAAATATTGAATGTTTATCGTATCTATTTTAATTTCAAAATTTTGAATCACGTCTATGAGTTATAACATTTTGTGTATATTTCAATTAATTATTTTCATTCTAATAGGTCATGATTATTAGAAAATGCAGAATGTTATTACATTCATCTTAATTCGAAAATTCCGTTTTCTTTTGTTTTTTGTTTTTGTTCCCTTTTCTTTCGTCCTCATCTATATTTTTCATAAAAACAATTCTCAATGTATCAATCAATAAATTTTTTTAAAACACAAAGACTCACATGAGACCGTCTCACGGATCTTCTTCCGTGAGACGGATCTATTTGACCCAACCTAAAACAAAGCCCAACCCAACTAAAACTAAAACTAAAGCCTAACCCAACCTAAAAGCCTAATATACCCACAAGCCTAATATACCCACCAGCTCAAATCAATTCCGCCGCACCGTCGCACAAGAATTCTTGTTGCACACCAACCTTAAACATAATTTGTTGCACTGTCGCACCTAAACTCCAAGCATTTGACCAACCAAGTGTGATATTTGAATTTTTTACTTTTTTATTTTTATTTGAAATGATCTATGATGAATCTTCCTATAATTTAATGGACAATAAAATAGCAATCAAATTCTTTGTTGAAAACTTCTAAATAGTATTCTATCTTATTAATATAAATTACGTATAATTAATTATATAATAATTTTTTATATAATTATGTGATATCTGAATTATAATTAAGTATGTAATTTCTTTACATAAATATGAGATTTTTTGCTATAAGTATGTGAATTTTTGACTTATATTTAAGTATGAGTATTACTGTTACATCATTGAGTATGTAATTTCCTGCTATAAGTATGTAATTTCTTGCTATAAGTATTTGAATTTTTTACTTATATTTAAGTATGTGTATTACTGTTACATCTTTGAGTATGTAATTTCTGCTATAAGTATGTAATTTCTTGCTATAATTTTTTTTACTTATATTTAAGTATAAGTATACATATACCTCTTACATCTTTAAGTATGTAAATTCTTACTATAAGTATGTGATTTATGTCTATAAGTATGTGATTCTTGAACATAAGTTTGTGAATTTGTGACTGAATTTATATTTAAGTGTGTGATTTCTTGACATAAGTATGTAATTTCTTGCTATAAGTATTTGAATTTTTGACTTATATTTAAGTATGTGTATTACTGTTACATCTTTGAGTATGTAATTTCTTACTATAAGTATGTAATTTCTTGCTATAAGTATGTGAATTTTTTATTTATATTTAAGTATAAGTTTAAGTATACCTCTTACATCTTTAAGTATGTAATTTATTGCTATAAGTATGTAATTTCTTGCTATAAGTAGGTGAATTTTTATCTTATATTTAAGTATAAGAATACCTCTTACATCTTTAAGCATGAGATTTCATGCTATAAGTATGAGATTTCTTGCTATAAGTATGTGAAGTTTTATCTTATATTTAAGTTTAAGTATATGTACAACTGTTACATTTATAAGTATGAGATTTCGTGCTATAAATATGAGATTTTTTGCTATAAGTATGTGAATTTTTGACTTATATTTAAGTATAAGTATAACTCTTACATCTTTAAGTATGAGATTTCTTGCTATAAGTATGTGAAATTTTATCTTATATTTAAGTATAAGTATATGTACAATTGTTACATCTTTAAGTATGAGATTTTGTGATATAAGTATGAGATTTCTTGTTATAAGTATGTGATTTACCTCCAACATACTCAACTATATCAGTTTTCTCCATTGTACAGTAAGATTTGACCACCAATTCTACATGCAATCGAATGCAACCTTCAGCACCAATACTAATCAACACCAGAAGAAAGAAGTCAAACTTCTTGAAGGTGAAATCTCACTTGAATTAACGGTGGTCTTCTACAGTATCGTCTCTCCAACCGTTATGCAACGGTGCGGCGACGGTGTGACAGTAGTACGATGGTGCGGCGATGGTGCGATGATGGTGCGACGATGAAGATCATAAAATATACGAGAGTAGAGAGAAGAACAAAATTGATCATTAGTCTATTGTGCCATGAGAGAGAAAGAAGAAAATGGAGAAAAGATAATCGAGATTTGCAGGGAAAAAGAAGAATGAGAGAGAGAGGAGAAAATCATGAAAGTATGTAGAGAGAATTTTCGATGAGTGCTTGAGACGTCTTAGCGTGGGAGACAATGGTTTGTGCAATGGAGGAGGTGGGATTGTTTCGAGTTATGACAAAAGTAAGAAGAAATAGAAAGAGATGGAAAACCAGAGAATCCATTTGAAGTATTTGAAGCAGAAGCCCTTCTCTGTGTTTCTCATGGATTCCTCACAGCCCTCTCTCTCTCTTAAATCACTCAAGAAAGAGAGAGTAGTTGAAATGAAGTTTTCTGTATTAGGTTTGGGTTGGAGAAGTGGAGATGAAGAAACAGGGGAGGAACGATGAGATGGATTTGTGTTCTTTTTTTTTGCTTCAATAATAATAAATAATTTACAATTATATAAATCGCCCTTTCTTTTAAGTCTTTCCTTTTTGTTGGAGTGGGTCAAGTAGGATCCGTCTCACGAAAGGGGACCTGTGAGACGGTCTCACAAGAGACCTACTCTTTTTAAAATATTTACAACATGGTCTCATTTATATATATAATTGGTCAAAAATATTTAAGGTATTTATTTAAACATAAAAGTATCTTGAATTTATTTATTATTTTTTTTTTTTGTAAATGAGATATGGATAGGGGTGGAAATTGGAACGGAATTTCCGAAATCCGCCGAATCCGATCCGAAATTTTCCGATTTTGGAACTAATATTTTTAATCTGAAATCCGAAAATCCGATTTCCGATTTTTCCGAAAATTTTTGGATGGAAATTGGAATTAGTTTTAAAATTTTCGGAAATTCCGAAATCCGATCCGAAATATTTCCGAAATTTTCCGATTTCTGATCCGAAATTATAAAATGTAGAGTTAGTAGAGGCATTTGAGAATCGAACACAAGACCTCTCATACTCAAAGCACGAAACTTACCATCAAACCAATAGCAATTGTTGTAAATAATTCAAACATTTTATACTATATACTATTTGCTATAGAAGAATACTATATAATATATTATATATATATTTACTATATGTAAATATAAATATACATATTATAGTATACTTTATAATACTATATACTATATAATATATTTTATATACTTTATACTATGTGTAAATATAAATATACATATTATAGTATACTTTATAATACTATATATTATATAATATATTTTATATACTTTATACTATGTGTAAATATAAATATACATATTATAGTATACTTTATAATACTGTATACTGTATAATATATTTTATATACTTTATACTATATGATAGTATATAAATATATTATATATATTATATGTATATAGTATAGTTTATACTATAGTTTTATTTTATATTATATACTATAGTCTGTACTGTAGTTTTTTAGTATTATTTTATAATATATACTATATACTATAGTTTATACTGTAGTTGTTTAGTATTATTTTATAATATATACTATATATTATAGTTTATACTGTAGTTTTTTAATTATATTATATTATATACTACATACTATATATTATATATTATATACTTTATGTTATATATACTATATGTATATAGTATAGTTTATACTATAATTTTATTTTATACTATATACTATAGTTTATATTGTAATTTTTTAGTATTATTTTATAATATATACTATATACTATAGTTTATACTGTAGTTTTTTAATTATATTATATTATATACTACATACTATATACTATAGTCTATATGCTATAGAAGAATACTATATACTATATATTATATATTTTATGCTATATATAATATATACTATAGTTTATATTGTAGTTTTGTAGTATTATTTTATAATATATACTATATATTATAGTTTATACTTTAGTTTTTTAATTATATTATATTATATACTACATACTATATACTATATGCTTTAGAAGAATACTATATACTATATATTATATACTTTATGCTATATGTACTATATACTATAGTTTATATTGTAGTTTTGTAGTATTATTTTATAATATATACTATATATTATAGTTTATACTGTAGTTTTTAATTATATTATATTATATACTAATACTATATACAATATACTATATGCCATAGAAGAATACTATATACTATATATTATATACTTTATGCTATATATACTATATACTATAGCTTATATTGTAGTTTTGTAGTATTATTTTATAATATATACTATATATTATAGTTTATACTGTAGTTTTTTAATTATATTATATTATATACTACATACTATATATTATATACTATATGCTATAGAAGAAGAATACTATATACTATATATTATATACTTTATGCTATATATACTATAATATGATATTTTGGGACAATTCTGAAAATTCCGAAAATTTCCGAAAATTCCGAAAAAAATTCCGAAAATTCCAAAATTTCGGAATTCCGAAATTTCCGACAATTCCGAAATCGGAATGGATTTTTCATTTCCGAAAATTTTTGGATGGAAATTGGAATTGATTTTTCATTTCCGAAAATTTTTGGAATTTTTCCGAAACACCCTATTTCCGATTCGATCCGTCCGATCTCCACCCCTAGATATGGATTTTGCATAACAATTGGAAATTTCTTAAAATGTGGAATGTTAGTTTTTTTTTTTTTTTTTTATGTAAATCCATTAATTAAATTGGTATAACTAAACAAAGAAATCGAAAATATAAACCATAATCCCGATATTACATGGCACCACTTTTGTTTTTAAAGATTACATTACACTAAATGTTTCAATCGGATTTCATAAATTTGGAATATATTATTTCTTAACCAAATATTGTTTCAACTTGAAAATAAAATCTTAAAAATCTTTGTCCAAATATTGTCTAAAACTTATGCATATCTTTGCTAATATTTTAAAAGCTGCACATTGGGTTAGAGTACATTTAAGAGCATTTTTATTAATTTACATTTCCTCCTTTATTTTTCTTGGTTGAAATATCAATTTCAAATTAATGGGTCTTAGTGGAATATTATATTAGTGATGTTTCAATAAGTGCTAATAGACTAATGATTTGGATTATATTGGATACACACTAACGACTAGACAAACATATTAATATGATATTTTACTTATCAATATATATATATGTATATATATGTATATATATATATATATAAACAAAAATTCCATTACATATATGTAAAGTTGATTTTTTTTTAATAAAAAGATTTTTTTTGAACCAAAAGAGTGTCATTAATAATAAAAAATTTAGATAAACATAGAAATATCAAATAAATTTAATTCTATAGAATCAATTCTATATATATGTAGATTTTTTGAACTATAGATATATTCAAATCTTGATTATTATGGAAATATCATACTATCAAAAAATTTATTTCACCTTTTTAAATCGATTATTTAATACAATATATAGAGTTATAGAAATATCAAATCAATTTATTTGAATTCCATAAATATATATATATATATATATATGATTTTTTTTTATTATAATCTCATTCAAATATTGATAGTTATAATGAGTCTATGACAATATCATAATTTGATTTGATTTGATATTTTTCTAATTTACCTCTACAATTTATGACCAAATTTTAAGAATATAAATAGATTATTTATATTATATAATTATAGAATTTGATGGTTCTTTTACACAAATAAATTAGTCCATTTCTTATTTAAGAATATATTATTAGCTTTTAAAACATAAAAAGGGTACATTATGAAACATATTGCAACAAATTATGCTACACATTTTAATTTAATATTTTTAATGCTATTTTTCAATCATAAATTAATAATCTATGTAACTTTGATAAGTAATCTAACAATTAATTTGAAAATGGATATTGTCAATGATCCATTTGTTTTATCTAATATATTTTTAAATGTCATATAAAAAACAATAATATTGGTAAACTTTTTATGAAATAAAAAGAACTGCTATTATTCACATAAACTAAAATATCAAACTTTAGATTCAATATCATAATATTAAATATTAAATAAATTTAAATATTTTTTCAGTAATATTAATGTATTTTCTAAAATCTAAATAAAGAGGTAATATATCTTCTGTATTTCTTCGCTATTTGGTAGAATTTTTTTAGTTATCCAATTATTAATAAGTATTTTTAGTCCTCTATGTTAATTCATTGAATTTTTCATCCTTTATCTTTCACCTTTTAAATTTTAATCCTCTATGTTTAAGAATTATCATTTTTGTAGTCCTTTTACCTTATACAACAGGTAATTTTTTATTTTTTTAATTGAAATTCATCTTTAACATCAATAAAAAAAATTAATTGAGAGAACACTAAATTAATATTAATAATTAAAAAATAAACTTTTTTATTAAGAGAACACTAATGACTAACCCACGTATCGGGATGAAAAATAATTTTTTTTATTAGTATTAATTTAGGCATGTTAGATGAATAATACAAATTTATGATTAAAAAAAATAATAATGTTCTCTCAATTAAAAAAAAAATGTTAAATTTAAATTTAAATTAAAAGAAAAAACAGTACCTATTATAATAGGTTAGAGGACTAAAAATGATCTTCTTACAAATAGAAGATTAAAAATCAAAAGGTGAAAGATAAAGGATGAAAAATTTAATGATGTAAATTTAGAGGACCAAAAAATTTATTTCCCCTCTTTTTTATTATATAAAATAAAATGTTTATATTATACATTGTATATTAGTAATGACATGTATATGTTTATAATACGTAAATTGGTTATTAAAATTATTAAATTTTTTAATTTGACATTGCACGGGAGAAATACTAGTAAAAGTAATGTTAATTAGCATGTGAAAAATCATAATTAAAAGTTTAATCATATATATTAAGATTAGGACACATCAAATTTAAAATATTTTAATAAATAAAATATTGATTAAATACTTTTTAAAAATACCATCATATAATATTTGAATATGATTATCAAATAATATAATTATCTTAGTAAAATTTCTGAATCACATACAAACTATGTGTTAATATCATTTGTACTTTTTTTTTTTTTTTTACAAATAGAATAATATCCATAAGAAATTTAAGCAGGAAAGAAAAGGCAAAAGACGAATAGTTATTAAACAATGATTACAAAAAAATTGTATAAGACAATTGTGTAGATATAATTTTGTTGGATGAACCCCATTGCTCCAATTCAAACTATTTTACAAGTCAATCTATTTATATTTTAAAGTTATGAATTATGCATTGATTTGTTTAACAAAATTAAATTCATAAATGACCTTAAAAAATATCACTTCATAATTGAATGGTCATTTTGTATGCTATTATATAGACTTTAGACACAAAATTAGTTGAAGTTATCAGCTTGTGGATGTTCAACAAATGTAAATAAACATTGATTATGAATTAATCTCCCATCAACAAGTGTGAATATGGCCAATTAATTAAAAAATTAATATTCTTTGTTTTGTTTCTAGTGCTTGTTCTTAATTTCATGCATTGAAAATTCTAGCATTTATGTCTGTAGATTCGTATGAAAATGTTAGATTGTCTCCTCATTAATACTACAACTTAAAAATTTGGGCTCCTAATTAATTTCTTTAATTTTATCTTTAATTTTGTGTTTCTAACGACATGATTGCTTAACGTAAGTATAATATTCTTACACGATCGATATACAACTAAGTAATTGGGTGTTAGACTGTAAGCTGACACGTATAAAACTAAGTATATATATCATATATATACTTAATGGCTATTTATGAAACTAAGTAATTATGTATTAAACTAAGTATTTAGGCATTAAACTATATATGAATATA
Organism: Scutellaria minor; assembly: GCA_954870855.1. Lineage (NCBI taxonomy): Eukaryota > Viridiplantae > Streptophyta > Magnoliopsida > Lamiales > Lamiaceae > Scutellaria > Scutellaria minor. The sequence goes on from OX940727.1 coordinate 32,128,827, forward strand.
TATATATAATAAATTAAAGGCTATATAACTAACTGGTAATTAGTAATAACTATATATATACTACTACATACTCAGAAGCTATCAAACTATGTAATTAGGTATATATTAAACTAACTATATCATATTAGGTAGGGTAATTGTTAAAAAAAAAAAAAAAAACCACAAATTTTTCAAAAATTACAAATTAATTCTCATTTTCCAAATTTAGCAAGAGAAAGTTATGATATTTATCCACTGTTGCAATTTAGACCACTTTTATATTTCAGCACCCAGAGTCCATTTGTCTGTCAAACATGTAATGTCGGATGCCACTAATTCCGAACAAAAATAAATTTGAAGGTCAAATTGCAAAATAAATCACCAATATTTGAAAACTTACAATATAATCCTAATTTTTTTATATAATTAGCAAAAAAAAGGCATAACATTTATTCATTGTTGCAATTCAAGTCACGAGTCTATTTTTTGGTGATCCAAGTTCATGTTTTCAAATAAATTTCACGTGAGACATCACACATAAGCCACATAATCTTTAGAAAATGATTTATCTACATCAAATGATATTGTAATATATCTAAATTTAAACATTTTTTTTAAATTGAGGATAAATAAATCACAACTCTCAATTATAATATTTTAATAAAAATCGTAGTTTTGTTCTTTTGTTGTTGATCATTAAAAATGTCTACTTCTTAGAAAATTAAAACTTATACATTGGTGTTACATTTGCAAATACGTAATTGCATAGTGACAAAAGAAAATTTCTTGCATCATTTGACAAGAAAGAACCTGATTCATCAATTATATATATATATATATATATATATATATATATATATATATATATATATATATATATATATATATATATATGCAGAATGCTACACATATAATCCCTAAAAAACTCCAATTAATTAAAGCCACCTATTTTGCCTCACTCTCATTCCAACTTGGGTGCATTGTTCAATTGAAATATCTCCTTTCCTTAACTGTCCTTTTCGTCCCTATCGTAAATATAATTAAACTAACCAAAAAATATGTCGATTGTTTAATTTATGTATTGTTTGATTAATCTTAATATATTCTTAAAACTATTCAAATAATATGTTGATAAATTAATTAAACTGTTTAATTTTTTTTGAATAAATGTAAATTATATTTTAAATAATTCATTATTTTAAATTGTTAAATAAAAAAATTAATTAATTTGTGTGATTATAAAAAATGGGTTGTTAGATGATGTATGATTATTAATTGATAAAAATATGTCACACCCCATTTCTAAAACATATTTCTATCAGAGTTGCATAACGGACGTGTAGAAAAAAAAGAACAAGGACATACATTTTAAATCAGAAGAAGAAGATAACAGACGATAGAAAGGTTTACATATACAATACATCGGCACCCGTCGAAATAAAATGTTTAAAACCCTGAGCAGCGGAAAATCTCATAAAGGATCTATCAAAAGAAAATACGATATATCTTTACAAACATGAAATATTAAAACATCGTTTCAACATCAAGTTTTGAAAGACAAAAAGAGGAAACTTGATATGACACCACCCTCTCTACGTATCTTAATTCTCGTCATTTTCTGTAGTGTGAATACAGATAGGGGTGAGTGCGTTGAATACACTCGTGGGGATAGTTTCGTATAATTTAAGTTCATTAATTCATTAACAGACAAATTAATCCATCATAAATCAGAACAACAGTTAAACACGATACATATATTACACAACACGTAAATAGGTTTCTTAACGGATGACCCAGTCCGGAAGGTGTGGTTACATCCCGTCTTACCCCTTCAATACGGGTTTTTCTCCCGCCGGTACCTTTACGGACGACCCAGTTCTTAAACAACTATCGGTATCTTTACGGATGACCCAGTCCATCCCTAACTATCGGTGCCTTTATGGACGACCAAGTCCATCCCTAACTATCGGTGCCTTTACGGATGACCAAATCCATCCCTAACTATCGGTGCCTTTACGGATGACCCAGCCTAACTATCGGTGCTTTTACGGACGACCCAGTCCATCTTTAATATATTTGAAACGTTGTTGTTTTGATGTAGATAAATTATTTTTGTTAAGATTATGTGGCTCACATGTGACATCTCACATGAAAATTTATTTGGATAAATGAACATAGATCAGCAAAGAATAAACTCATGATTCGAATTGCAACTATGAATGAATGATGTGTCTTTTTTGTCTTTTTTGTGAATTATACAAAAAGTTAGGATTATATTGAAAATTTTGAAAATGTGGTGATTTATTTTGCAATTTGACCTACAATTTATTTTTGTTGAAAATTACGTGGCATCCGATGTGGCATGCATGTGACATGACATGTTACCTAAACACGTGGACTCTGGTTGCTGAAAAATATGGAAGTGGTCTAAATTGCAAAAGTGAATAAAGGTTGTGATTTTTTTACTTAATTCGAAAAGCGGGGATTATTTTACAATTTTTGAAAAAGTCATGATTTGTTTTTTTTTATTTTTTATTTTACAATTACTCAATTAAAGAAAGATGTTTAAATTAAGATATATATACTTGAAACGACATCGTTTTGAAGTAGATAAATTGTTTGTTTAATATTATGTGTGTAACATCCTCGACCCAAAACATACACGTCATTGGACATTCATTTCATGCATCATATGCATTTCGTATTATTTATATGTTCTCCCATAATTGGTGTTCAGAAAACCCTATCACAATTGGTTAAGATTATAATAATACTAGAATTTAAATTTATACATATGTGTACACACGTGTGTTATATATGAAATGAGAAATGATATTTAATTAATATTATATATATATATAAAGAATAAAAAAATAATAATATTAAATTAATAAATAAAAAAATATAAAAGAAAGTAAAAGAATAAATGAAAGTCTTACAAAATTGAAATGACGGTGAGGCGGTAGAGAAAGTAAATAAAGAAAAAGAAAGAGCAGCGAGGACAGAAACAAAAACAGAGAGAAAGAAAGAAAGAAAAACAGAGAAGAAAGAAGAAAAGAAAGAAGAGAGAAGGATTTGTGATTTTGGATTCGTTTCTTCACCGTTTTTCTTGAAATTTTGAGGGGGAGCTCGTGGTAACATGCTCTTCGATTTGATCGGAGTGAATTTTCAAAGATAATCCCAAAAAGGTACAAAGAAATTAGTGAATTATATATATCCAGTTCTCGTAATTCATCGGATATTTTGGTAGCTTTATAGGCCGAATTAGGAAAAACTTAAAACATGAAACTTATAGCCCTATCTTTTAGCTAAATGCAGAAGAAGACCGTAGATGTCTCGGTTAAATATTGAGTGAGATAATGTCTAAAGAATAAAGGTTGCTAGAATTTAGTATTATATATGTATGATGTGATTGTGGCTTAATTTTAAGCAGATTGGAAACTGAATTTTGAAAAATGCTAAACATGAAAGTTGTAGAGCTATATGTTAAGTTTCTACAGAATTTTACCTTGCTCGACTCGGAATTTTATAGCTCAAGTTATAGGGAAAATACTGAACATGGCTAATAAAGTATATATGCATTGCATTTCATTGCATAATAGAAATATATCTTAAGGGGACAATTAGACTAAATTGCATTGAATCATATAGGAGCACGGGTTATAGAACGGGAAGAGGAATCAGAGCGACAAACGAATTACTTATCATAGCAAGGTGAGTATAAACCGTATATGTGATTTATACGCAATGTGATGTGATCTATATGCAACGTTTGTTATATGTGTTATATAAGAAATGTGTATTTATATGAATTTGTCATTGGATCAAATGATATATTGGTAAATGTATACGTGATCATATGTTCAGATGATTGTTGTGTTGCATTACAATTGCACGAAATTAAAAGGTCTGTGATTGTCTTGCTATGGATCTGTATACACAATGGAGACCTATGGGTCTAAATCATATTGAAGACCTACGGGTCAAATTCATATTGGAGACCTACGGGTCTATATACACAATGGAGATCTACGGGTCTAAATCATATTAGAGACCTACGGGTCTATACACAATGGCATATTGGAAATCCCGGGACAGATCCAAGCTTGAGCAGTTCACAGAATAATAAACCGGACATAGTGGCATTTGCATATGTTTGATTATGTTTATGATCAATGTTAATGATTGTTATTGGCTTATTGTTTAATTGAATTAACGGTTTATATTCACTGAGTTGCGACTCATAAAAATCGCATATATACATTGTGTAGCGCCCAGGAAAAACGACGCATAACTTGACGATTAAATAATTCAACTTTAATTATGTGATTTAAATTTTTGTGCGTTTCAGATTAATCGAGTTAATGCGCGAGATAATTTATCATATGGTTGCTTATAATCATCGTGTAATTTCACGATTTAATTTATCAAAAACGTAATTGACTCGGAGAACTTATGTAATTTAATCGAAATCATAAATGAAACGAAAATGTATAATTTATGTCACGAGAGTGATCATGATCGAAAAACGAAGAAAATGAAACGAGAATCGGGCCGATCGGAGTTACGAGGCCCAAGATAGGCCCACTTAAAATTTGGTCAAGGTTGATAAAACATCTAAGTGTGAGAGGAATTACCACACTTGAGCTAAGTTTACACAAGGTAAAAACTTGAACAATTACTCTCTCATTCTTCCCTGTTTTTCCGGTGGCCGGCGGCCGGAGCGTCGCCGCGTCGCCGCCGTGCCGGAGGCGGCGCCACCACCGGCACCGCCGCGTCCCTCCCCGTTTTGTTCAAACCATACATCGAATCGAAACCCTCGCCGAGCCCGTTCCGTTTCTGGGCTCGGATTTCCCCTCCTCCGCCGGAGCCGCCGCGAATCGGCCAAAAACCGCTGGCGAAACCCTCTCCCTCCACCCCATTTTCTCTCTCTTCGATCTCCTCCGTTTCTTCGCCGATCGAGCCGATCTATACATGCAATTGAAGCTCTCCTCGAGCTCTTCACGATTCCGGCCTCAGATCATTGATCGGCCGGCTGGATCTCCGGCAATCGCCGCCTGAAAATCGTTGTCTTTCCTCTCTCTCTCTCCCCGATCTCTCCTCGCCGTTGTATGTTGTCGCCGGAAGTGTGTGTGTGTGCGGGGTGGTTGGGGGCGCTGCCATGGGGGCGGCGCCGTGCTTGGTGTCGCCGGCGATGCTCGCCGGCGAAGTGTTTGGTATGTGTGTTGCGTTTTCTGTGCGTGTGTGCGTGTGTTTTGGGGCGGCGCTTCCAGCGCCGCCGTGTGCTGAGGTGGCCGGCGCGAGGAGCGCCGGCATGTGGTGGTGGTGTTGGGTGGTGGCCGGCGGCGTGGTGCCGCCGGCGGAGCTTCGTAGCGGCGGCGATGGAGGTTGGCAGCGGGGGGAGAAGGTTGGAAGGGGAGGGGTCCCTTTGCAATTTTCAAAACCCCAGGGACCCCTCTGCAATTCCAGGATTCTCACTTTGGTCCCCCAACTTTCCCTCTTTCCAGTTTAGTCCTCAAACTTTTGGAAATCCCAATTCCACCCCCAAAACTTTCCAACCTTTTGACTTTCACCCCCAAGACTTCTGGATATTTCATTTTGACCCCAGAATTTCCAGAAATCCTACTTTGACCCCAGAACTTCTCCATAATTACTTTTTCACCCCGGATCAAAGTCAACCCTAGCCAGAAATTACAAAACTGCCCCTAGACCCTAAAACGCACCGTTTTCACTCGTTTCTCGTCCGTTTAAGTCCATTCTTTCGCCTATAGAACCGTAATCAAACCCTCTTCGATACAAGATCAAGTTCAAGCCTTTTTGAATCGCTTTCCTTTCGATCATCGTTTTTTCTTTCCGGGAGAGTACTTAATTTAATAAAGCGAAATGCTTTTAAAACGAAGCTAATAAATCACTTTTGCTTGTTGTAGGCTATCGCGAGTAGGGGCATGCTTATTTATTTGAGAGCTTACTTTACACGAAGTCAAACACCACCAGTCAGGTGGGGGTAACTTCTGAATTTAACGGCTTTATGTTTCTGTTTTTAATTATGTTTATTATGCTATGATATGTTAATACGTTTCCAATGCTAGCCTATCTATAATTGCATGTTATGAACTGCTTGGATATATGTGCCTTGGGATTACGTGCTGTGATATTATGTGATCATCATGTTAAGGCTAATGTTATACGTGGACAAAAGTCCACCCTCATCACGGAGGGACCTATGGTCCGTAAAAAACTCACGGAGGGTGTATCGAGCCGTAAAATATACTAACGATATAGAAATCGTATCCGGCTAAGACGGGGATTACCCGCACCGAAGAGTTTATGTGTGCAATGCATTCTTAAGTGCTGTGAATTACGTGATGTGTTATTTATCGTTTGTATACCTAATCTGTTAAATAATCTTGAAAACGGGAACTACTCCCACGAGTGTATTCAAAAGCACTCATCCCTATCTGTACTCACCCTACAGGAAACAACGAAAACTAAATTATGCTGCGAGAGGGGTGCCGTATCCAGATTTCTGCTGTCTATATATATTTTGAACTTCGAACCGATTCTTCTAAACTTTTGTAATCTGTTTTGTAAAACAGTTGTATTTCGTAATAGATCCTGTTTATCTTTCCGCTGTTAGTTTAAACTGCTTTCTTCCGGCAATGTGCCGATGCTTTTGGAAAACTGTGACAGAATTATGTACTTGAACTGATTTTCTGCTGTCTTTTCTTTTGTATTAGTTTTAATCCGTTACTTGTCTACCTTATCTTTAGATTTCAAAGAAAAGTATACTTCTTTTATTTTCCCTTCTTTCTCTGCACGCCCAAAGGTAACTCTGATATATTTTTAATTAAAAAGAAAACGGGGCGTGACACATTGTTTTAGGTTCAATAGCTCTTTTGAGATGGTTTGTATATATAGAAGCCATGCTATACCAGGTCGGCCGGCTGATGCCTCGAGCAACCTTCTCCTCCTCCTCATTTTGCATTTTGGAACACATGTATCATGATTTGTGTTTAATATGACCTATGTTGAGATACTGGTTGTGTGTTTTAATTTTATACGATATTAGTCTTTAAATAATATTTTTATATTTATATGGATAAATGAAATGTCAGTATGACATGTCTACATGATGAATATTTTATTGTTAAATATACGTTAGAGGGGTATAGGGTGTCACAATGTGGCTTACGCACGTCTCACGTGAAATGTTATTTGGACACATGATCTTTTATAATCAAAGAATAGATTCATGATTCGAATCGCAACAATGAATGTATCCTGTGCATTTTTGTTAATTACACAAAAATGTTGGGATTATATTGCAACTTTTGAAAATATGGTGATTTCTTTTGCATGCTGAACTTCAAATATATTTTTGTTGGGAATTACATTGCATCTAGCTTATTTGTCGAACATGTGGACTCAAATTATTGAAAAATATGAAAGAGATCTAAATTACAACAATGATTAAAAAGGTTGATTTTTTTTTTTTGCTAAATTCGCAAAGTGGATAATAATATTCAATTTTTTTAAAAGTCTTGATTATTTTTACAATTTCACCCATTTAAAATTATGATAAAAATTGAATAAGGCCTAAATTTAAGTTATAAGACAGAAAATTGAGATTTTCTCAACAATATATATTACAACTAATTAAAAATCTCATGATTGAAGATTAACAACTAAATGACAAAAAAATTTGTGTTATTCAAGCCCGCCACAGGTTAGGGTGGGTGCGCCCAAACTCGTCCAAAATCGCTACCAGATGTTGTACGTTTATGTTATGTTAGTCGTACCTTTATATTATATTAGTTATACATTTATATTATGTTAGTCATATTTTTTAGGGTTTTTAGCTATATATATCTTAACATTTTTTTAGACAGTCATTAATACCTTTTTATATCTTTTAGTTATATTAGTCATACATTTTAGCTACGTTATTTGTACCTTAATATATTACATAAATGTATGACTATGTTGATATAAAAGTATGAATAATATCATATAAAAGTATGAGTAATATCATATAAAAGTATATATATACAAATTGTGCCGAAATTGATTTTTTTTTAAAGTTAAATTATTACATAAAGGTATGATATTTGTACATAAATGTATGACTAATATAATATAAAAATATGACTAATATAGTATAAAGGTCAGGGCAAAAAAAAATATATATATATAAAAGAAAATGATGCGGGTGAATCGGATCCGAACCGATCTGAATACATAGATCTAAGATCCATGCAATTGGAGACTTACTCCAACTAAATTGGATTTCTTTGCACACAAAACATAAACATGAAAAAGTTAAAACGAATGTTGTTGCGCCACGAGTATGCTAGAATTTTAAAATTTTGTTAAAAAAGTATATTTAGTAAATATATTTCACATGCAACGCACGTATACTTTACTGGCCCTGAGAGAAACTTTGTACTACTTCTCTACCACCATTTAATCATATATATATATATATATATATATATAGTGAGAGAGAGAGAGAGAGAGAGAGAGAGCGCGTCAATCTACTATTAATCGATCTTCTTAATTAGTTATTCAATCTTGGGCGTTGATTTTGGAGGCATAGTTCCAAACACCCTGTCCCAAAAAGTTGTAGTAACTCCAAATCCCAATTCTTGAATTTTGTAGTGATGATCCATGTGATATCTCTACATTTCACAGCATTCAAATTAAAAAAATAAAAAAATAAAAAATTGTAAGTTAATACAAAATGAAAAAATATAAGGGATTTAATTACCTTGAGCTTATTAGTAAAACCATTGATTGGTCTGGCATGGTGTAGGTAGTAATGAGTGCAATCGTACATAACATATCCTATAATTCCTCCTCCAAATAAAGCATACGAATATGGTGAAGGTACGAGGGGTTTGATCATCAAATTCCATATCTGAAGATGATGATAAATAAAATAAAAAATGAGAGATGAATTAATAATGAAGAAAAATTAAGATGGTAACAAATTTGTTATATAATGATGATTATTTTGGCATACGAGAAATGATGCAAATGCTGCTTCAGCTGGAGGGAAAACGAGTCGGAGATGGTCCATTGGGTGCTTATGATGATAGCCATGAACGAGGTAGTGAAATGTGTTTCCCCTGCAGTTTTTATTTTTCAACTTTTTTATCTTCTATTAAAAAAATTAATAAATCGAGGATAGAAGACACGCAGGACAAGATACGAACCAATAGCTTGTGGTTTTCATGTGGAAAATAAAGCGGTGAATTAAGTACTCAAAAAATGTCCATACGAAGACACCAGTCACCATCGTTGGTGCTACAAGGTAAGGATGAATGTCGTATTTCAGAGAAGACGAGATGAACCACCATGATACGGGTAGCCAGATAAGAGGAATCGCCCACCAAGGGGTGCGCGTTAATAACTATACCATGACAAGTTACGAGAATTAAAAAATAATAATAATAAAGTTACATCTCAAATCATTGAATTAATATTATACATACCTCGAAAATTCCATTTTCGTAAAATTTTGGGCCTTCTTTGGTGAGTATAGGTTGGTGAACCCATTCATCATAAGTTTCTCCAAGGTGGCCAACCTTTCATCAATTCAAGAATTGAAAAAAAAATTTAAAAAAAAAATGTTGATGAATTACGATGAATGGTGAAGAGTAAACTTGATGAAGTGAAAAAGATTAAACCTGAAAGGCAGCTGGCTTGCTAAAATCCACGGAGATTTTTGATGCAACCATCTTGAAACCTTTCAATGCAAATTCTTGGTTAAAAAGATGCAAGTGATGATGGTTTATTTTCTTGCTTTTCTTTGATTAAAATATATATTGCAAAAAATGAAAATTATTACCACGAGTAGTAAATCTGTGCAGCTGCAGCTATTGATATTATCTAACTAACATACTAATTACAACTACATGTGTTTATATGTGACATATACTAACATACTAACTTGTGTTTATCTAACCAACATACTAACATACTAGTAGGTTGGTTACATGAGATTTCAACCAAATTTGTTCAAGTCGAAATTATCTTCAATTCATGAACTTTGTCCTAATTTTTTTTATAATAAAACAAAATACTCCAATTAGACAACAAATAAAAGTTGCAAGGGTATATTATACACTTTAGTAATTAAATATATATAAAGATTCAAATTGTCTATAATAGCTAGGAATATGAAAAAATTGTATTGCACTATATGGTGGTGTCATATCTTGTGGTCCGAAAAATAAATGATAAACTCATTGTGTACTATATAGACACGTGAAATTAGGTAAGACTATCTTTGGTGTTCAACAAACGTAATTAAAGTCTAAAGAAAATGAGTCTTCCATCATCTGGTGTATTCAACGGTCCACACGTCTCTTATTAGTAAAGGTGCTTTGTGAAGCAAAGTAAGAAAAGAATATAATCATGAATAAATATCCAGTTAAAATTTTGGGAATCTTTCTTGTTGGAATTTGGTTTTATTAAAGAGGATGATTAATTATGACTAAGTTTTTGGTGGCTCTAAGAAAAGTTTTGAAGGAATTAAACCTAGTAGGATTAATCTGAATCTTAAGTAGACGATCATTGTATGTTTAAATTCTTAAATTGAAATTTTGGCGGGTGTTAAATTAATACACGAAATTGATTCATTTGAAGGTTTTATGTGATGGAATGAGGGGAATATGAACGGGGTTAATATCATTTTACAACCTGTATTATATGTGTTTTTACTGTGGAGTCCAAATTTTTTTTTTCTGATCACAACGTATACTATACATTAATATTTTTCAATTTTTCAAATTCCGGCCGCTAATTCCGACCAAAAAGCACACACTAGTTTACAATCCATTTTTACCAAGCTCCAGAACCAACACCCTTCTTCGTAGAAAACATTTCAAGAAATCCTTTATCAATGGTTGTGAATGACTGATTTTTTTAATCTTTTCGATCTTGGTTCCATAAGAGCAAGTCAGAAAGATTGAGAAATAGAACCATCTAATGTAATACCCAGAAAAGGCCGAACTTCATTCCCATGTATGTGTCAGCCCCTGAAATTCCCAATTTTATGCAAATCCCCCAACTTTCTTCCTCTTCTTTCCCTCAAGCCCTCAAATTTCCCTGAAGAGATAATGACCAGAGTTATCCTTAACAAGTCAGAAGCACGGTTTAACACACTGGCATTTTTAGTCTCATAATTATGAAACTATTTCAAATTTAGTTCCATAATTATCACGATTTTCAATTTAGTCCCTCAATTTTAGAATTTGTCCGATTCCAGTTCAATGTTGGTCAATTTCGCTGGAAAATGTGTTAAATTCTTATTGGTGGAATGGAAAATAAAAAATCCCAATAAGAATTTAACACGTGATATTTTTCAAAAAAATTCAAAATTTTCGAACAAAATTGGATTGAAATCGAACAGATTCTAAAATTGTGATAATTATGGGATCAAAATCGAAAGATACCATAGTTATGAGACAAAAAATGATTTTAACCCCTGTTTCTTTGCCCTGCCAGTGAGTTACTACCGTTGATGAAAAACAGCTCCCCGAATTAGGGTTACATGAAAAAGACTGCACCGAAATGAATTGGATAGGCTCCGTTCTCTACTTTGCAGGATTCAAACAAGACGACCCATTGGAGGTTTTACAGTCTGGGCCAAAAGCTACTTCAAAGCCGAGTCAGATTTTATCCAAGAACCAATACCTGAAACTGCATATCAAGAAATCAGGCAATATTTAATGCAAGAAAAGACAACTTACGCGATCATGGATCCATTCAGGGGAAAATGGATGAAATTTCAGGGCCCGAAACCCAGTTTCCACGTAGAAAGGACAATCTATTCAGCATACAGTATTTGGTGACATGGCAAGCTTTCATTTGGGGTGCCAAGTATTTCCAGGGGAGCTCCAAGAGACTGGCATTAGTGAAAAGGTGGCTGATCCGATGAATTTCTTTCGATATGAACTCCATTTTTTGAAATTTCAATCAAAGTGAATATCAAGGGAATTAAAAAAATAGAAATTATTGTTATGAATTATTGTTATTTTCTCAATTGATATTGATAATGATAAAGTTTTGAGGAAAAAATCTTTATTAACCACACGTACCTTCCTTTTGTACCTTCATTGAGTTCATAATGTTATTTAAATTAAAAATGAATTTGAAAATTCTATATTACAATTTATTTTAATTGAAATTTAATCACATACCTATATCTATATCCTCTTCAATTTTAACATTACCACACTTGGTACACATCAACTTCCCATCTACATAATCAACTTTTTAAAGCACCTGCATGTGATCGATACCAACAACTATTGTAATTTTTTACCTCAAGAATTGAGACATAAACTCAATATTGATCATAATTTGCCTGCCCATAGAAAAAAAAAAGGTTTAAATTTTATTCCAATTCATAATAATTAAATTGAAAAATATTAAACTTATTAATGTAAGAAATAACTCAACTATTTTTGTGCACATACCTCTTTTCTTAAATGCTCAATGTCATTGATAGATTTCACAACGGTTTCTTAAATGCTCAATGTCATTGATAGATTTCACAACGGCCCTTCCAGTAAGAAACTCATTTATATAGAACTTTCAAATGCTTCAGTCAAACCACTTACTTTTGTGTAGCTAAAGGGTGTTTCTTCAAACTAAATATATAAGTTTTTTAATATTCTTTGTTGATAACTCATGGTTTGTACATGTTACATCATCTTGATTCATCAATTTCATCTTAACAATTTAAAGTCATTCAACTTAATTTAAATTCACTCAATTTTCTTTTCTTTGGTTGCATTTTTTATATTTTTATTTTTTTGTTCTTTATTTAGGTAAGGAAGACAAAAATGTGGAATAAATATATATTTCGAAATTCTAAAGAATAAATATATACTTACTTTAAGAATAGCCTAATATGAAAAAAAAATTCTAAAAATATAGGATATATCCTCAATATATGTCGATGTATCGAAATTCTTAAAAACAAATATATGCTTAGTTTGATAATTGTCTACTATGAGACAAACTTGGATAATTATCATTTCGAACCTCAATAAAATAGTAAATAATATTTGAAATATTGTAGGGATGAATATATCGATGTTTCGAAATTCTTAAAAACGACCATATACTTAGTTTGAAAACTGTCTAATATGAGACAAACTTGGATAATTATTATTTCAAACCTAAATAAAATAGTAAATAATGTTTGAAATATTATAGGGAATAAAAATATGATAATTTAAATTTATGAAATTGCAATGAAACCCATCATTAATGAAAATTGAGAATATTTCAATTTCAATTCACAATTATTTTCAATTTTCTTTTGAGACTGTTACGTATTCTTATATATTCTTACGAGATTGCAATGTCACAGGATAGACTCACTGCAATTTTTCAGGATAGACTTAAGAATTCCACAAAAATTCCAGATCTTACAAATATATTTTTCCTAGGATAGACTCACTGCAATTTTTCAGGATAGACTCAAGAATTCCAAAAAAATTCCAGATCTTACAAATATATTTTTCCTAGGATAGATTTTTATACACCACTGTAATGATTGATTTAGAAATTGAGAATGTCACGAGATTACAATTTCACATGATAGATTCACTTGCAATTTTTCAGGGTAGACTAAAAAAATTCCACAGAAAATTCCACAAATCTTACAAATATATTTTTATAGACTCAAAAATTCCACAGATATTACAAATATATTTTCCTTATGATATTATATTAAAAATAGATAAAAAGTTTTCCTTATGATATTATATTAAAAATAGATAAAAAGAAATTGTTGTAATGAAGATAAACATCATACACAATTCTTACACAAGACACACCATTCTGCTACACAATTTCTATTCACAATTATTTTCAATTTTCTTTTGAGATTGTCACGTGTTCTTATTCTTACATAGAGTTGGAAATTGAGCATGCCAGAGTGATTGAAATTGCGAATGTCATGAGATTGCAATTCTCGATAGAGATAAAAAGAAATTGTTGTAGTGAAGATAAACATATATCTATCAGTGATACACAATTCTTAAACAAGACACATCATTCCCCTACACAATTTTTATTCACAATTATTTTTTCCTTCTGAGATTGTCACGTGTTCTTATTCTTACATAGAGTTAGAAATTGAGCATGCCAAAGTGATTGGAAATTGAGAATGTCACGAGATTGCAATTCTGCAGATTAGACTTGCAATTTTTTAGGATAGACTAAAAAATTTCACATATCTTACAAATATATTTTCCCCATGATATTTTTCAAGATAGACTCAAAAAATCCACATATCTTACAAATATATATTTTCCCCATGATATTTTTCAAGATAGACTCAAAAATTCCACATATCTTACAAATATATTTTCCCCATGATATTATATTAAAAAAAGATAGAAAAAAATTGCTGCAATGCCACGAGATTGTAATTCCCAGAATAGACTTACGGAAAAAGATTGCAATTTCCCATAATAGACTTACTTGCAATTTTTCAGGATAGACCTAAAAATTTCACATATCTTACAAATATATTTTCTCCACGATATAGACTCAAAAATTCCACATATCTTACAAATATATTTTCCCTATGATATTATATTAAAAAGAGATAGAAAGAAATTGTTGCAATGAGGATAAACATCCATCTACTTATACACAATCTTTACACAAAATACACTATTTTCTACACAATTCTTATACGATACACGATAATAAATTTCAAGATAGACTTAAAATTTTCACATATCTTACAAATATATTTTCCCCATTATATTATATTAAAAAGAGATAGAAAGATATTGTTGCAATGAGGATAAACATCTATCTACTGATACACAATCTTTACACAAGATACACTATTTTCCTACACAATTCTTATACGATACACGATAATAAATTATTGCAATAAAGATAAACATCTATGACCGCCCCTCTCACCAATACAAATTTTTTATTATTTGCAATGAAGATAAACATTTATCTGTGACCGCCCCTCTCACCAATACATAATTTTTATTATCTGCAATGAAGATAAACATCCATCTATGACCGCCCCTCTCACCAATATACAATTCTTTCACAAGACACCATCCTCACACAATCCTTACACAATACACACCATTTCCCATACACTATTACTCATTCCAATAAACAACCTTCCACCTGCGTGTTAAGTTGTCATCCTTCTAATATGCAATATAAATACAAAAGTTATCACCATCACTCAAAATTATCACAATCACTTTTTCTCATATACAATCCTGAATCTACACGATATAAGTTCTATTGAAGAAAAACAATTTCTCAATAAAATGGAATTACCAATCAGAAACTACAAAACCCGCAATCACAAATCACAATAGTGGTCAGAAGATCAACAACGATGCAGCCAGTACATCAACAACAACCAATGAAAATACCACTGCTCAACACATTACCGATGTAAGATTAATGGCAGAGTATGATGAATCTAATTCATCGGGTAAGTTTTTCAATTACTCTAAAATTGTTTCAGATGCGTCAAAGACTGAGACTAGTGATGATCAAATAAATGCTTACTTGACGAAGATGCAAAGAGGTGGTTTAGTTCAGTCATTTGGTTGTATGATTGTAATTGAAGAGCCCACCTTCAAAATCATAGGTTATAGTGAGAACTGTGTTAATTTGTTGCGGTTGAATAATAATTTAGAGGAAAATAAGGTCATAGATTTGATTGGGGTTGATGCAAGAACCCTTTTTACGACTTCTTCTAATGCTTCATTGGCAAAAATCATGGTGACAAGGGAATTATCGTTATTGAATCCAATTTGGGTTCATTCGAGTAATAACGATAGATCATTTTATGCTATATTACATAGGATTGATGTAGGCATTGTGGTTGATTTGGAGCCGGCTCATTCAGACAATCCTTCAACGATATACGCTGGTACGGTGCAGTCACAAAAGCTAGCTATGAGAACCATTTCAAGAATGCAATCGATCCCTCGGGGTGATATAGGGGTTTTGTGTGATACAGTAGCAGAGGATGTTCAGAAGCTTACAGGGTATGAAAGGGTTATGGTGTATAAGTTTCACGACGATAATCATGGTGAGGTAATCTCAGAGATTAGAATATCAGACTTGGAGTCGTATTTGGGTGTGCATTATCCTGCAACAGATATCCCACAAGCAGCACGGTTTTTGTTCCTACAAAGTCGTGTTAGGATTATATATGATTGCAGAGCTCAACCAGTTAAGGTGATCCAGAGTAAAGAATTAAAGAAACCTCTTTGTTTGCTAAATTCTACCATTCGATCACCTCATGATTGTCATGTCAAATACATGACGAACATGGGGTCTATTTCCTCGATAGTGATGACAATTATTTTTAATAATGGTCACTCTCTAAACTTATGGGGATTGTTGGTATGCCACCATTCGTCACCACGTTACGTTCTTTTTCCTCATCGATATGCATGTGAGTTCTTCATACAGACATTTAGTATGCAACTTCACATGGAGCTACAAATAGCATCACAGTTGGTTGAGAAGAAAATTCTACAAACCCAAACTTTGTTGTCCGATATAATTCTTCGTGATACTCCCAGTGGAATCATGACTCAGTCGCCTAATATCATGGATCTTGTGAAGTGTGATGGTGCTGCGTTATATTATGGTAAAAAATATTGGCTTCTTGGTGTCACTCCAACTGAATCACAATTACAAGATATTATAGAATGGCTGCTCAAAAAGCTTGGAGACTCAACAAGATTTAGTACAGATTCTCTTGTTGAAGCTGGCTATCCTGGAAGAGTTGTGCTCGGTCCTGCAATTTGTGGCATAACTATTGCAAGAATTTCTTCATCCGAATTTCTAATGTGGTTTAGATCGAGCATGATCAATGAGTTCAAGCGGGGTGGGGCTAAGCATCATCCAGAGGATAAAGATGATGAGAAAATGCACCCAAGAACTTCTTTTAGTGCCTTCTTCGAAGTAGTTAAAAGTCGAAGTATGCCTTGGGAGACTGTAGAGATTAATGCTATTCACTCTTTAGAGCTTATAACGAGAGAATTCTTGGAGAAAGCTGAAAAGAGTGGTTCTAAACTTGATGCACATTCTCAATCGAATGGTTCTGATAAAGCACAATTGGATGAAATTACTTCTGTTGCAGTTGAAATGGTCCGATTAATAGAAACAGCTACTGTTCCAATATTTGGTGTGGACTCATCAGGTTTGATCAATGGGTGGAATATTAAAATGTTTGAGTTGACAGGATTGGAAATGTCTGAAGCTATGGGAAAGTCACTACTTACCGATATTGTTCATAAGGATTCACGAGACGACGTTGAAACCCTTCTTGCCAAAGCTCTCGAAGGTATTTTTTTCTTTTCTTTTTTATCATGGAATCTTAAGAACTCAAAAGACTAATTATCAACTTTTATGTTATTTCTATTATGTGTCAACACAATGATATACTGTTTATAAACTTAAATGTTATTTCTATTGTTTATCATGTAGCACATAACAATAAAATAATACACTGCATCTTGCATTGCTGCCCCAATTATTCTTGTGAAGTTGTATATTAATGAAAAAAAAAACATACAAATTTTATCACATTGTATAATCATATAGTGGTTTAATGATGATAGTTTTGTCAATGATTTGTAAGACGTAACTAATAATATAACTTTTTTAATATTCTTTGTTGATAACTCATGGTTTGTACATGTTACATCATCTTGATTCATCAATTTCATCTCAACAATTTAAAATCATTCGACTTAATTTAAATTCACTCAATTATCTTTTCTTTTGTTGCATTTTTTTATATTCTTATTTTTTTGTTCTTTATTTAGGTAAGGAAGACAAAAATGTGGAAGTGAAGTTGCTCAAATTCGGGGCTAATGTCCAAAACTCAATTGTATACATCCTGGTTAATTCATGTACGAGCAGAAATTCAAAAAATGATATTGTGGGGGTATGTTTCATTGGTCAAGATCTAACTAAGGAGAAAATTGTGCTACATGAATTCATGCAATTGCAAGGGAATTATAATGCTATCATTCAAAGTGTAAACCCTCTCATTCCACCTATATTTGCTTCTGATGAAAATGCATGTTGTTCTGAATGGAACGCAGTTATGGAAAATTTGACTGGTTGGGTGAGGAATGAGACACTTGGTAAAATGTTGCCTGGAGAAATTTTTGGAAGTCTTTGTCGTCTACAAGGTCCACATGTGCTGACTAAGTTCATGATTCTTTTGTACCGTGCTATTAGTGGCCATGATACCGAAGGACTTAAGTTTGGATTTTTCAATCGAAAAGGAGAGTTTGTTGAGGTATATTTGACAATAAATAAAAAAGTAAATACGAGTGGAAATATAATTGGGTGTTTATGCTTCTTCCAGACGGTACCAATTACTCAATATAAGCTCATAGTCGACAAGCAGAGGGAAACAGAACAACTTTCGAAAGAGCTGACTTATATCGTGCAGGAAATGAAAAATCCTTCAGATGGAATCTGTGTGACACATAAGCTTTTGGAAGGCTTAGAAAATTCAAATGATAAAAAGAAAGTTCTCGAGACTAGTGCGGCTTGTGAAAAACAGATATTATCTATTTTCAACAATCGCCTTGTTGGAAGTTTAGAAGAGGGGTAAGTCTTTCTCATCATCTTATTATGTTAATGTGTATTTTTCTAAAGATAGCTCCATAACTGCAATCTCATTATGTGTAAATGTGTATTTTTCTAAAGTTATCTCTCTAACTGCTATGTCATTTTAGGAAAAATGAATATTGTAACTTTTGTTTGTTTTCAAAACTAGATGTTCCATTTTTCCAGTTGTGTACATATATTAAAATAATATTTATTTCATATTTGAGGATTGATGTCTTGTATTACACATTCATTTGCCAAAACTAATTTCACTAAGATTCCATTTTGATTGAGGAATCTTGAAGTTGACTATGAAAATAAGTAATAGAAAATTGATAGTTTTTTCGATGAAATTATTTTATGATGAGTTTAAATATTCAACTCATTTTCAATTATTTGAGGAGAGATTTTTGGTAGATTTGGAATTAACATTTTATCCTCTTTTGCTCAAGCATCATCATCCTTGACAGTCTTCAGATCTTTTAAAAGTTGTCTTCCTATAAATATTTGATTATTATCGAAATTATTTCTAATGTGAGGTTTCTTTTGGTCCTGCAGCAAGATTGAGCTAAAAGTGGAAGAGTTTCTTTTCGGCAATCTTGTGAATGTTATTATTAGTCAAGCTATGATTTTTCTAAGAGAAAAGAATTTGCAACTTATATATGATATCCCTGAGCAAATCAAAACTCTCAACATATATGGCGATGAAATAAAGCTTCAATTGGCCTTGTCTGATTTCTTGCATTATGTTGTGAACTATACACCTTCTCCAGATGGATGTGTAGAAGTTAAGATGTCACTCGGATTGAAACTGATACAAGATGGAGACGAGTATGTTCATCTAGAACTTAGGTACAATAAAAACCTCTCTATGTCCATTTCAATTTTCATCTAAAATCTGACAAGACCGAGTAGAACAAAGTTGGGCTATATTACTTTCGAGCTAGTATTTTCTTAGACTCACCATTTCCTATGTTTTTAATAGTTTATAATCAAATCAACCAAAAAAAGGGTCAGATAAATAAACAATATCTTCAATTCATAACTGATGAGATTATGAAAGTAATGGGAGCATTCACTATAAAATGCAAGGTCCAACTTGATATCTTTGGTTGTTTGGGCTGTGTGCTAAAATAGTCATATCAAAACAAATTTGTAAACTAAACAAAAGATTCATGTTGTTTTTATGTTTATTGTGATTGATCTCATTGTTATGAAATCGATATTGTTTTCTCCTCATTCAGAATGGCGCACCCTGGCAATGGTCTACCTTACCCTCTCATCGAAGACATGTTTTCTGTAAACAATCATTGGACAACACGAGAAGGAATCGCTCTGAACATTTCCCAGAAACTTCTAAGCATGATGAATGGTAAGGTCTGTTACGTTAGAGAGCAAAATCAGTGTTACTTTCAAATCGATCTTGAACTCAAGTCGAGGATATCAAGATAATATGATTCCACCTTATGTTCTTGATCGAGGCGGAGTAAGTGAGTTGCAAGAAGAATTTCTTTTATTTCTTCTTTTTCGGAATCTGTTTGTTGTTGTTTCTACAATCTTACTTTTGTATATTATCTAATAATGCAAGAAAGATTGTAATAAAGCTTTTGATTATCATATTACTGTATATTTTAAGTTTTATATTATGTAAATTTTAATATGGAGAAACTATGGAATATTATAGAAATAGGTGGATAGCTTAAATATGACTTTGGGATACTTTGTTATTGTTATTTAATAAGTGTTTTTAAAAAGTTTTTTTTTTTTAATGTTTGGCTGTATGAAGTTTTATTAATGATATGAGTGAGAGCGTATTGAAGCATCTACAATTTGATGGCAAAATGAAGAATAAACATAATTGAAAACTCATGTATAAAAGAACATGTTGAGTATATTAAGGATAAGATTTCATAAAATTGCTTCAACTTACTTCTTCATTTTCATTTTGTAGATACAAATTATTAGTTATATGTTAATATTTTTTTATATCATCACCAAGAAGGACAATGAGTCGAAATTATTGTAAGTAAACATTTGATCATTAAAATTCTCAAAGGTTTAAGGCTATCATTTTATGATTTCAAAGATTTATTTTAAATGATAAATGCACATCTTGAATTCATGTTTTATTCTTTGTTTGTGATTGTAGAAATTAATATGTTCGATCAAAGATGGACAAATAGTTTAAATGTTTATTTAGCAACAACTGAACAACTCAACCTCAATATTTAAAAAATGTACGATGAACACTTACCAAACACCTAAAAGGTCAATTCGAACAGTGTAACTCAAATTAAAATAAAGAAAATATGTAAAATTGACCTAAAACTTGGTTATTATCTGTAAAAAAAATTGTTTCTTAAAAGTCTGCTTTTTTGACACCAAATCAGATATAAAAAAAATTTGTTTCTTAAATCAACGATTATTTTTCAGTATTTGGCAAAAAAATTCTCTCTCTATTAAAAAAATTACAATTTCTACCAAAATATATGATGTTTCATATCTGGATTTCAAAATTCCACATTACGTGGAATAACTGTTTACACTTTTTTTTTCCTTCGTGGTTTCATCTGATCAACTTTACACGTTCACATATAATTTAAATATTTGAAAACTGTTCCCACTTTTTTTTTCTTTTTTTTCCATGCGGTTTCACTTTATCAAATTTAAATGTTCACGTACACATTCATATATAATTTCTCAAATAAATTCTGAATAATCTAACGCATATTTTCAGATCCCACACATAATTTTTGAGTTCTTCATTTGATTGAGCAAATCTTCATAAAATATCCAAATGGCTCCAATTTGGAATATGATTTGAGATATTGATACTAACTCTGGAGCCTTCGTGTGCGATGTGTTATGGCTTACGATGTTCCTACATTCGGAAGTACAACGAAGCTACACAGTTTTGATTGTGTTTTCAGAAATAAAATGATTATTTATTTAAAATAATCTATTTATCATGTATATTATAATGGAATGTAATCTCTAATTTCATTTTTTTCACATAAATTTTAGGGTGATACAATTCATGGAGTTGCTTGAAAATCTCACCATGAAAAGATTCGTGATAAGGTTGTAGAAGGAAATACGGATGTACTTTCTAACTTTATTTCAAAGTACCAATCCACCATGAGAACATCTGAATCAAAGTTGAAGTTCTAATTTTATGAAAAAATACATCTTGAGGAGTATCAAGACGATGACTTTCCTAATAATCTGTACATTTTTAAACCATTTGACGAGATTATTACCATGAAAGCGAGATTATTACCATGAAAGCCAGTGAACAAATTGTTCTATTTGGTAAGAATTACATTATTTTTTTATAAATTTATTTTATTTTTAAATGTATTGTTGTTAATGATTATTATTTAATAATATTTTTTACCAATATTAATGCAGATTTAGTGGAAGAATTGTTACATTTGATCTACTGATAAAGACTAAAAGTGGTGAGAGATTGATGGAAATTATAATTGAGGATCTGCAGTATGTTTCTTTAATTTGGATGTAATTTTATGAAATGTAATTTTATTATATTAATTATTTTTTAATAATCATTTGATATATGTCAAGAAACTACAACTCACTATTACTTTGTGGGAGGATTGCATAGATACAATATTTTCAGATATAGCATTGGAAACAAGAAATCTGAAATCCTAACTCTTCAATTTGGTAGGGTGGTCAATTTCAAAAGTAAGTATACATTGTTATACTGTTATTTCATTTTTAAAAATTTTGTAATTTCATATGATTTAGTTTAGTTTTATAATTATGTGATGTGATCTGTTTCACGCACTTATTAATGATATATATATATATTTAATTTGTTTAGTTTAAATTCGTAATTAATGTGATTTGTTTTATGCACTTATTTATGATATATATACATATATATATATTGTTTAATCTGATCCATATAAAATTATTTAAAATCTTATTGATATATATCAGATTAATTATTGTGATATGTTTTACGTATTTATTAATGATATATTTATATTATTTAATCTAATTCGCATAAATTAATTACTCTGATCTGTTTTACACACTTATTAATAATATATATATATATATATATTTTTTAATCTGATCCGCATAAAAAAATATTCAAATCTTACTCATAAATATCAGATTAATTATTGTGTTCTGTTTTACGTATATATCTATATTATTTAATCTGATTCGCATAAACAAATTTCAAATCTTACTGTCAGATTAATTACTATGAGCTTTTGTATATAGTTTGTTAATCTTACTGTCAAATTAATGATATATTTATATTTTTAATCTAATTTGCATAAAATTATTTCAAATCTTACATATAAATGTTAGATTAATTACTATGAGCTTTTGTATATAGTTTGTTAAATGTTTTTACATATTGATTAATATATTATAGAAAATAATCAAGTTAGCAACGCGTTTCATGCTACCAAGTGTGATGTCAATTCCATTGATCCTCAAACAAAAGAATTTACTGTCAAAATCTTTAACATGCTTCTGTTCTTGTTGAAAACTTTCTCAAATTTGGAAAATAAATAGAGTTCTTATTCACTGTTACACCATTCAATTTGCAAAGTGACCAAAACAACAATTTTTCTACCATTTACTTTTGAATTTTATAAATAAACAAAATTTGATTCAGAAAAATATATTTAAATAAATCTCTTATTCCTATATTAAAAATATATGATTTTTTTTTAACTTTTTATAACCGAATTGGGAATACGGCGGTGACCTAGAAGTAACATGACAACACATGTCAATTTTTTATTAATTGACACAATCTCGTCACGTCACTTCTAGATCAAAGGAAAGCCCCAATTTGGAGGTCATGTGCATCATACATGACATTTTTCAATCAAAATTAGATTGAAATTGAACAAGATTCTTAAATTGTGGGACTAAATTGAAAATTGTTATATTTATGAAATTCAAAATGAAAGACATCATAATTATAAGATAAAAAATGATTTCCTTACCATTTATATCCAAGTATATATTGTAGTATACATATGATTCTTCGTTAGTTTTAATTAATTTAAAATACAACATTTTTAATAAAACTTCATATCTGCCATATACTTCTTTTCATCCTTACCATCAATTTCTTCACCAATTTAGACATTGAAGCTTGAGAAACATCGAACATTGGTGATTAATTGGGAATCAACTTTAGAGATTATAGTTGTTGGGTTGATTTTGGGATTTAGGGTGCTTGATTGATTTAGGGATTTATGGATTTGAAATTAAGTTTTTTTTTTTTTCTGGCCAAATAGTTAGAAAAATTCAAAACTTTGGGTGTTTTTGCTATTTTAGTCAATCCTTTTATTTTTGACAATTCATTCATAATTCAAAATTTTAGTTGTTATTTTAGCCAAATTTAAATTTAAATCAAAATTAAATGACATGACTTGTATGTAGCCGCCACATAAACTATTCCCCAATAGTCATAAAAATTTCGTCATCGAAATTTAATCAACCTGAAAAGTTCTGGATATCTAGACCTCACATCGTCCTCTCTTTCCCAAGTGGCTTCTTCCATTAATTGGTTCCTCCATAATACTTTGACCAAAGGGATTTTCTTATTTCTAAGTTCTTTTTCCTCTCGTAGCAAAATTTTCACAGGTCTTTCTTCATAACTCAGATCTGTCTTTATTTCAGCTGGTTCACTCTTCAGAACATGAGATGGGTTCGCTACATATTTTCTTAGTATTGAGATGTGAAATACGTTGTGGATTTGAGACATTGATGCTGGCAAGTCAAGTTTATAGGCAACTTCACCAATTTTCTCTCTGATAGGAAATGGGCCAATGTAACTTGGACTAAGCTTCCCTTCATATTCCTCTACCAAAAAGTTTCCTTCAAATCTCTATACATCTTTGTACCTCCAGAATGTGCTATATACGGTGCGTTATGCACTTCTTCCAGTATATCTCTTCTTAACAAGTCATCATTTGGTACGCAGAGCCTTCCTCTAAGGGTCAGAGTCCTATCCGTTGATATCATGAATCTCTCTACAACTCATTTCTCCATACGTGCCTTTATCTTTTGCAAGAATTTATCTTTCTTTTGAGCTTTGACTATCTGTTCTTGAAGCGTGGGCTTAACAACCTAAGTCGCAATTCGAGCCTTAATATTACTCGAATGCGTAACCACTTCCAGATTTAACTTGGACATTTCTTTTATCAGTTGATGTTGATTGGTAAGCATACTAGCTACCTCACATTTGTTCTTTCGACTGAGAGCATCGACGACCATGTTCGTCTTTCCTGGGTGGTAAAAAAATTGTACAATTGAAGTCCTTCACCAACTCCAACCATCTTCTCTGGCGCATGTTGAGTTCATTCTGTTCGAAGAAATACTTTCAACTTTTATGGTCGGTGTAGATTTCACACTTCCCACCATACTGATAGTGTCGCCAGATCTTAAGTGCGTACACCACGACAGCTAGCCCTAAATAATGAGTTGGGTAGTTCTGTTTGTTCATCCTTATTTATCTTAATGCGTAAGCTACCACACTTCCTTGTTGCATCAACACACATCTCAAACCCTGCTTGAATGTATCACTATAGACAACAAATCCTTTCGTTCCATTTGGGACGACTTGAACTGGTGCAGTTACCATTTTCTTTAATTCCTGAAAACTCATTTCGTATTGATTCGTCCATTGAAATTTCACCTCTTTGCGAGTCAATCGAGTTATGATTCGAGTTTTACTCATATGATTTCAACATTATAGGGAAAACTTCGACTTGGGGCATAGGTCAAGAAGAAGGTTTAAGGGATAGAATTTAGAATGAAATATCCGATTCATATCCAAGAGAAATATTAGGATAACATGTCTTGAATTCGATTTAGTCTCACACAACAACAATTATCATTTTTCCTCTGAGGTCATCCAATCCATGCTTAATCAGTTAAAATTCCAAAGTGTATCGTTATTATGAACGTAGGCTTAGAGATTTTATCCATCATGAGATTTCTAGCATCACTCTGTTCCTGAAGTTCAAAACATGTGAAGTTCATTTTGGGCAGCTATGTTATTTTAGCTATTGTCACATTTTATGAAAGCTATATCTTGCGCTAGTGTCTATGTGATATGTTGGGATATTTAAGTAGTTATATCGATGAGACAAAACAGTTTGCTTGATAAGACAAAATAAGTTGCTTAAGTTGTCAGCAACTAAGTTTCTATACTAACTAATATGATCTTAAGATAAAAGATCATGTCAGAAGTTTTCCAAGTGACAAGGAAAACTTAACCTTAGAAGACAAAGGACATCTTCTAAGAGTCAGCAAGTTGTAGGGAACAGTATGCTAAAGGAAGAATCTGCATAAGAGCAGACAGAAAGCTGAAGGCAGAAGGGTGCATTAAGGAAAGAAGAAAGCTGCACAGAAGGAAGCTGGAAGCAGGAAGCTGTCAGTAGTGTGCAGCAAGCTATAAATAGCAGCAAGCTAGAAGCAGTATTGTGAAGACCATGAAGCAGCAAAACTAACTGATGAGTAACCGTTGTATGGACTTCAGCCATGGACCTATACCGACTTGACAGGTCAGCAGGAATGTCAGAGAGGTCCAGGAGCAAATAGTAGATGCATTAAATACATATGTCAGGATCAACTCAGAAGCATTTAATGCGGCCACAGAGAAAGATCTTGAGATCTTTGCTTGAATTCAAAATGGTGAAACATCTATCTTCAACGGATACTTCACTCAACGGATACATTCTCAAGATCTATAAATAGAAAGTGTGGCTGACTGAAGAAAATGCTGGACATGCTGCACTGAGTCGAGAGAATATTCAGAGATACCATGTTCAGCCACTCAACTTTCCAGGATCAGTCTACCTCAGCAATGGAGCTTTCATGTTCAAGACTGATCCATGTTCGCAACAGTTGAAGAAAACCTTTTTATCTTTTAACCATTTGTGTTGTGTGCGCTAGGTTGTTTTAGGTGTACTTAATTGAGAGAATAATATCCTTGCTAAGTTTCGTAGTCTAGAAATAGACTACTTGCCCTTTGTGGGAGTGTACCCTTTGTGGGTTGTGGCCTTCGACTAGAGTTTGGGATTCTAGTAGGCGTAGCTTGTTAGGAAGAGGTTTGTAAAGTGAGGCTTGTAATTCGAACTGACCTAACGAAGTTTCTCCTTTTGAAGGAGTAGAGTGGACGTAGAAGGCTTACACCACATTCGAACCACTATAAACCATAAGTGTTTATTGCTTTCATTTACTTACTGCATTGTGCTTATCTTGTTATATCTTACTGATCATATCATAAGCATCCTGCACAAAAGAAGTTTATAAAAGAAGCATACTTATAAAAGAAAGCTGTTTTTCCAAAGAGAAACCCTATCGTGTTTTATCCGCTGCGTACTAAGAAAGCTGATCAGAAACCTGAATCAGCATACTGCCAGGTTTCTGATCAAGTCAGGTTGTTGTTTCTTTTAAGAATCAGGAACCTGCATCTCTGATTGTTTTAAAATAGAAAAATCGATAGAGGTTCATTCACCCCCCTCTGAACCTCTGACCACTTGGGACGTTTAGGACTGGCTCATTTTATCACCGACAAAGGCCTATGGTAGTCTCATCCCTACGTAACCTAACGACTTGGCATAACATATACACTAACTCACCCAACATATAGTGACTAGTGGCAGTGTTCACTGATTCAAATAAAGCTCACAGATAGCATAACATAATATAACCTAGCACATAGTAGTGCACCAACTCCTGCGAACGACCATTTATGCACACGAGCTCATGCTGCTACAGACAGCGGCTCAGTGGCGGCGTCCAGCAAGCATTGTGTTGATAACAATGACATCAAACAACAAGAAGATCATAGTTCATTAAAGCGATTTAACAAGAAAATATTGATAAGCACAACTCTTTCCTCATCTGGAACCCTGCTATATTGGAACATGTTATCTATAGTTCTCAGCCAGTCTTCTGCATCAGTGGGATTTATAACACTCTCAAACATTGGTGGATTCAGTTTTCTAAATCTTTCTCCCACCACTTTTATATGTTTCGCTCGATGTGGTGGTTGATTCATTTCACCCTCTAATTGTCCATTCATATTTCTTTGTTGGACGAGTTGTTGTTTCTGTTGGGACTATCGTTCTATTAGTTTTGTCAACCTAGTAATGATAGCATCACGGTCATTACCTAATCCTTCAGTGGATGCCTCTTGTTCTTGGGATCTATCTCTTCTACTACTCTCACCTCGAGTTCTTACCATTGTTATCAACTAATATATAGAATCCTAAATCACATGGAAACTATGAATCATGAAATATATGAATACAAAAATAAATAAATAAAACAAAACTTACTGACATTGGGTCGCGTTCCACAGGTTCTAAGATCATGTACATGGATAGTCTACAGAACCTCAGCTGGGCTCTGATACCACTCTGTCACGACCATATTTCTAACATAGCTAGACTTGTAATAAATTTTCAATTTAAAACACCTGTAGATGAGTGTATGGCTTTTTTTTAAAACATAATAATATAAATTACTTTTCTTGCACATGAAAACCCGATAAGACTATAACACGTTTCGTAGCGTGTACCATAAAGTTAAACCACACCCATATATTTACATATTTATTTCCAATAGAAAGTGAAGATAAAACAAAAATTCATGTTCTTCATCAAAATATTGTTTAAAGCAAAATAAGCTCATAACATAGTCCAACAGGTCGTCATCCATGTATACCATCTCCAAACTCGTAGGAACTCAACAACATGGTCAGTAAGTTCATGAGCTTATACATCAGCAGGTTCACCTACAATGCATGAACTATATGAGCTAAAAAGTTCAATAAGCAGAAATTATGCACATAACATTAATAATATGGAATGATGTCAATGATGCATGCTAATGAATGAAAACCTTTCTTACAAAATCGTTTTTCTTCATTGGGCCCTTGACCACCATCTACTAGGCACCAGATAGAGCTTAATATAACATCATTCATTATAGTCATATCCATGTCTCACATGCCACCGGCTGAACGAATCAAGCCATATCCATGTCTCACATGCCACCGGCTAAGCATATAGTATTGGTAGTCATATCCATGTCTCACATGCCACCAGCTGAACAAATCAAGCTATATCCATATCTCACATGCTACCGACTACCCATATAATATATCGTAAGCATGATTACATGCCTCAGTGCACTAGTAGTGGCCAATAAAATACTTTCATCTTGAAATCATGTCTTGTATGCAAAATACAATAACTTTCATCATTTACGTATGCACGTGTTGATGCTCGTGTCGTGATTGATATTCATAATGCATCACATATATCTTCACATAACATCACTCAAACATGTCATTCTCAAGGAGATATAAAATCACATAATATCACTTAATCAATATATAAATATATATCATGAAATACTATGTTCATACATTGTAGTTGCAAATAAATTTATACTTACCTTGTGTCCCAAAATGATTATTCTGAAACCTCTTTATCTTTTATGCCAACACAACTAATCTAAAATTATAAATAAAATGTTATTATTAAAACAGTTACAATAATATTCTTATTAAATAACTTTAGAAAAATCTAAGAACTTCTCATTTTAAAATTAGACAATTCATACGAGTTAATTAATCAACTATATAAATTAATTTAAGACATAACTAATAAATCATTTTCATGCAACAGTGAATCTAAACTAATTAAACCGCATTTCTCAAATTACATCATTAGATTAAAGAGTAGATCCTTCATTTATATAAATACACATCTGTAATAATTATCATATAATTTAACTTTTATCAATTAGAATAAAGAATATCCATTTAATATTGGTATGTAATTAATCTTATAAATAAACCTAATCTTAAGTACAATTTGAATTTCATTAATATATGAAACGAAAATGTGTACGTAATATGTAAAAACTAAGACTATAATAATCATAAACCCTTTTTTTTCTTTATCCACGTGACTAACGCTTGTTAACAGTGATAAACATTAATAAATAACTTTTCATTATTACTATTATTAAACTTAATAACTCTTAATTCATTCATCATCTTATATACAACAACTAATTACCCTAATTCAATTGAATATATATATATATATATATATTAACTTAGCATATGTTTATCTGATGAGTAAGTATCTTGTGAGACCGTCTCACGAAATTTTAATGCATTGCGTGAGACGGGTCAACCCACAACCCAATTACCCACCACCCAAACCTTACAATTCATATATTTTTTGTGGGTGATAGGGCTCCGTCTCACGGAAACTATCCGTAAGACCGTGTTGGACTTTCAAGTGCTTACCGTTACACCAACAACCCAATTACCCACCACCCAAACCTTACAATTCATATATTTTTTGTGGGTGATAGGGCTCCGTCTCACGAAAACTATCCGTAAGACCGTGTTGGACTTTCAAGCGCTTACCGTTACACCAAAAGGATATCCTGTGGGCATAGGGCACAACTTTAATGCCTTATA
This sequence comes from Scutellaria minor, assembly GCA_954870855.1. NCBI lineage: Eukaryota > Viridiplantae > Streptophyta > Magnoliopsida > Lamiales > Lamiaceae > Scutellaria > Scutellaria minor. The sequence goes on from OX940727.1 coordinate 32,158,981, forward strand.
CACTTATGTAGCCTTGCGCTCACGGATTCGAAGAGCCGCGCCTCGCGCCAATTTAAGCTCTGACCCAAGGCAGGATGCTGGGAAAATTCCCAACAATCACCCCAGCACCTGTCAGTTTCTTCACTCCAGCAACCTTGAACTCAGCAGCTTACTCCTCAGCAACCTAGCTTACTGTCACAGCTTCCTGTTATAGCTTCTTTCCTGCTCAGCTTACTGCGACCCGGCATCTTCACTTAGTTTCCTGAACTTCTTCACTCCAGCAACCTCAGGTCAGCTTACTCAGTAGCAACCTAGCTTACTGTCACAGCTTCCTTCCTGCTCAGCTTACTGCGACCCGGCATCTTCACTTAGTTCCCTGAACTCAGCTACTGCAGCCCGACATGTCACCCTAGCAACCTAGTTCCAGCAGCCCGACATGTCACCCTAGCAACCTAGTTCCAGGTCCGTTCACCTTTCTCAGGTCGCGGCCACCCAGCAACCTGCACTGCGCGTCAGCATCCTCTGTTCCAAGGCCCTGGCAGCTTACTCCTGCAATGTGCTCTCGAGGGGATTCGAACCCGTGACCTACTCTGATACCAAGTGTTGGACCTTCATGCGTTTACCGCTACACCAAAAGGATATCCTGTAGGCATAAGATACAACTTTAATGTTTTATACTTATGTAGCCTTGCGTTCACTTATTCGAACCTGGAAGAGTCACGTCTCGCTCCAATTTAAGCTCCGACCCAAGGCAGGATGCTGGGAAAATTCCCAACAGACCGTCTCACATGAGTTTTTATGTTATCTGATTAGTCATATTTATTAACAATTACATATATTTAATTAATGAACTAAATTCTCGGATTAACTGTATCCACTACAAATTAAGATTCTAATGTTATGATTACATATATATGCATAACTATATAAAATATGATACTTTTAAACTCTTCATGATCAATATTAAATTATCATAACTATAAAATCCACTAATTATTTCATACTCCACTGTTGCACCCTCTTGATTCAATAAAATAATTTAAAACTATCCATAAAAAGTAAGAAGATGTTGAATTTGATCTCCTTTAATGAAATAATACTATGGAAAATAGAAGTAGTTACCTGTCATCGTCTCTTTCCTCTCTCTTTTTCTCTCATTTTTTTTTCGTTCTTTCGTTCTTGTTACCTCCTTTTATTGAGAAAATGGACACACGTCCAATTGTCCTTTTACTCTAAACATGACTCATCATTTTATAGCTTATCACATTATTAATTTACTTTATTTTCCTTATTAGTATGGTATATAGTTCTCTTAGTTTAGTTACATAAATTAATATATAAACCTTATACACTCACACGCATTCACACAAATATATATATTAGAATTTACATGTTTATAAATATATATTTTTACCTTTTAAAATTTTATTTTCCATTCAATCAAAGTTCAATATAAAAATATTGAGACTTAAACTTTTCATATCTAATGTATTCTTTAACACATAAGTTAATACTTTCAATTACGAATTACAAACAAATCCAAAATATGACAAGTTTAGATAATAAATAAATAAAACAAGATATCAATGTAAAATCAAGTATCACATAATAAACAACATGTAATTCGTAAAATGCATGGATGCATGAACTACATCGGTCAATGAGTAACGAGGGGCTCAAGTCTCACATGGATTTATCAGGAATCTATTTTGAATTGGTGGAAGAGAATGAAGTATGAAGAAGTTGTCAAACAGAATCAACAAGCAGCCTAGGAACATGACTTAGTTAAGAGGAAGCTATTTGGTGACAGAGAATGTAGCACCCCGGACCAAAACAAGCACTAGGAGAGCCGGAGTTTACATTTCACGGGACTCGAGTTAAAGTTGACTCAAGGATTGTCTCGGCCATGAAAGCAACCCAAATGCTTAGCAAAGGAGATTGCGAAACTTGACTGGTTAATATGGTGAACTCCGAGAAGGAATCGATTATTATCGAGAAGGTGCCGGTGATCAAGGAATTCACAGATGTATTTCCAAAGGATTTACCTAGTCTTCCACCGAATCGACAAGTAACCTTCGAGATAGATCTTATCCCAGGATCAGCACCGGTGTCAAAGGCTCCTTATCGGATGGCACCGAATGAGTTGTAAGAATTGAAGGTCCAACTACAGGAACTGTTGGACAAAGGTTTCATCAGACTGAGTGTGTCGTCCTGGGGAGCACCGGTACTATTTGTGAAGAAGAAGGATGACAGCTTTCGGATGTGTATTGATTATCGAGAGCTGAACAAGAGAATAATAAAGAACAAGTATCCACTACCTCGGATTGAAGATCTCTTTGACCAATTAAGAGGTGCCAGTGTGTTCTCGAAAATTGACTTAAGATCTGGATATCACCAGATGAAAGTCAAAGACGCTGATATATCTAAGACAACATTCAGAACGAGATATGACCACTACGAGTTTGTAGTAATGTCATTCGGACTGCGTAATGCTCCGGCTGTCTTCATGGATTTGATGAATCGCGTCTTCCATCTTTATCTTGATCTTTTTGTCATAGTGTTCATTGATGATATTCTCATCTATTCGTGCGATAGAGCGCACCATGAACAACATCTCAGAATCGCAGTGGAAGTACTAAGGAAAGAAAAACTTTACACCAAATTCAAGAAGTGTGAATTTTGGATGGACAAAGTTGGTTTTCTGGGCCACATTATTTCTGTACAGGGGATCGAGGTAGATCCTGAAAAGGTGGCAACTGTCAGTAATTGGGAAACTCCAACGAATGTGAAGGAAGTTCGGAGTTTCATCGACTTGGCTGGATACTACTAAAGATTCATTTAGGGATTTTCGAAGATCGCCACTCCAATGACTCGCTTGACGAGAAAAGATGTGAAGCTCCAGTGGAGCGAACAATGCGAGAGTAGTTTCCAGGAACTGAAGAAAAGGCTGACAGAAGCACCGGTCTTAATAGTTCCAAATGTATCTAAGGAGTTTGTGATCTACAGTGATGCATCCAAACAAGGATTGGGGTGTGTTTTGATGCAGAAAGGAAAGGTGGTAGCGTATGTATCACGCTAGTTGAAGATCCACGAATAGAACTATCCGATGCATGATCTGGAACTAGCAATTGTGGTACACGCTCTCAAGATCTGGAGGCATTATCTTTACGGCGTGAAGTGTGAAATCTACACCGACCACAAGAGCTTGAAGTACTTCTTTGAGCAGAAGGAGCTCAATATGAGATAAAGAAGATGGCTAGAGTTGGTGAAAGACTATGATATTACGATTTACTACCATTCTGAAAAAACGAATGTGGTAGCTGACGCCCTTAGCAGGAAAGGGGAGGGAGTGGTGACGTCGATGATCACCAATCAACACCAACTGATCAAGGAGATGTTGAAGCTTAATTTGGAAATAGTCTCGTCTCCGATCAACATTGAATCCAGGATGGCAGCGTTGTTCGTAAAACCCACGCTGCGAGACCGAATTATGGAGACCCAGAAGAAAGATAAGTTCCTAAAGAAGATGAAAGCTATGATGGATAACGGAAGAGCCGAAGGTTTCTCTTTGGCTACAGACGGAGCTCTAATCTTCAGAGGAAGAATGTGCGTACCTAAGAATGATGAATTGAGGGAAGAAATTCTTAAAGAGACACATTGCACACCAATATCTGCACACCTTGGGGGTACAAAGATGTACCGAGATTTGAGGGTGAATTTTTGGTGGAGGAATATGAAGCGAAGCATAGGGCTGTTCGTCAAGAAGTGTCTCATCTGCCAACAAGTGAAAGCAGAGCATCAACGACCGGCTGGGATGCTAACTCCATTAGAAATACCGGAATGGAAGTGGGAACATATAACCATGGATTTTGTGGTTGGTTTGTTGACAACCAGACGAGGAAACCACGCCGTATGGGTAATCGTTGATAGATTAACGAAATCTACCCATTTCTTGCCAATCAAGATGACATTCGAACTGGACAAGTTGACACGAATATATCTTGAAGAGATAGTCCGATTGCACGGTGTACCAGTTTCTATCGTATCTGATAGAGATCCACGGTTTACTTCCAGATTCTGGTAAAGTTTACAGAAGGAGTTGGGGACCAAGTTGTCTTTCAGCACAACTTTCCACCCACAAACTGACGGACAATCAGAAAGGACCATACGGATCTTAGAGGATATGTTGCGGGCCTGTGTTCTAGATTTTCCCGGAAATTGGGAAGATCATCTGCGCTTAGTAGAATTTGCCTATAACAATAGCTATCAATCGACCATTGGTATGACGCCTTACGAAGCTTTCTACGGAAGAAAGTGCCGATCACCTATCTGCTGGGATGAAGTGGGTGAAAAGAAAATCCTGGGACCCGAATTTGTGGAACAAACGGTCGAAGTAATAAAGAAGATTCGGGATATGATACGAGTAGCCCAAGATCGACAGAAATCATATACAGACAAGAGACGGAGGGAGCTGAAATTTGAAGTAGAAGACAAAGTTTTCCTCAAAGTGTCTCCCACTAAAGGAGTCCACCGTTTTGGAAAGAGGGGAAAGCTGAAACCAAGGTACGTGGGACCATTCGAGATCTTGGATCAAGTTGGGAAGGTCGCGTACCGACTAGCTCTACCACCGAACTTCGCTGGAGTGCACAATGTCTTCCATGTGTCTATGCTACGGAAGTATATATTCGATCCAGATCATATAATCGAACAAGAGGGCATGGAACTGGAAAAGGATCTGACATATGAGGAAGTCCCGATAGCCATCTTGGATAGAAAGAAACGACAACTAAGGAATCGGGAAATGACTATAGTGAAGGTCCAGTGGAGCCGTCACGGAAGGGAAGAAGCAACTTGGGAGCTAGAAGACAAGATCTTGAGAAAGTACCCCGACCTACCTTTTTTAGGTACACGTTTATTTATCTTTCTAAGTACGCGTTTAATTTCGAGGATGAAATTATTTTAAGGGGTAAGGGATGTAGCACCTCGGACCAAAACAAGGCATAATTTATTAATTAAATATTTAAACTCATAATTGAATAATTATGTGCGTATGTTTTGACTGTTTAATTAATTACGTGCGTTTCAGATACATGTTTAATGCATGTTTTAGATCGATAATTTTCCTAGACGTGGAACATAGGATATTATTATATCATTAGATGTGTAATAGAAAAACGAGAAGATAGAAATGAACTAGAGGTCAATCGGAGATCCGTAGCTCGAACGGCGACAAAAAGGGCAAATCACGGAGTTTCAGAACATAAAATCGAAAGATATTAACGATGAACAGTAACACGAAAAAGTCAACGATGAACAGTAACAAAGATATTTCTTGTGAATAGTAACTTTCGCATTTTTATAAATAAGGGTAATTTCGATTCAAAAAAATCATCATTTCTTCGATCAAGCCAAAACCGACAAAAACACGTAAGTCCTTCTCTCTCCTCTCTCTCTCTTCCCGTCTTTCTACTTCCAGCGCGGCGGCACCGCCAGTGGTAGCCGGAAAATCTCGACTTTATCGGATTCAGTCGATTTTCATACACAACGTTCGTCTCGACGAGACGATTCTAGAATAGGTCTCGGAATTCAATTCCGATTTGTCGTTCGCTGGAGCTGCTGTCGGAGGCCGCCGAAGGTAAGAGTACGACACTGGAAGGCCGACGCCGCCGTGGGTGGCGGCGCCGGAGATGGACAGTGGCCATATGTATGTTTACGTGCATGTGTGTGTATGTAGGTGTGTTAGTGTGTGTGTGAGTTTGCATGCTGTTGTGGGCGGCATCGCCGTGCGGGGAGTGTTGGCCGGCACTGGTGATGCGCCGACGGTGGTCTCTGGTGGGTGGTCGGCGACTGGAAGTCGCCAGCAAGTGAAACCCGATGGTGTGTGTGTGTTTCACCATGCGATGTGTGTGTGTGTATGCTCCTCTGTGTGTGTGTGTGTGCGGCGACAAGTGGTGGCAGGCGACTAGGGGTCGCCGGCCAGGGTTACGGTGGGTGGTGGTGGTCGCCGGCGGCAGGTGGCCGCCGGCCAAGTCTGGGGTCACTGTGTGTGTATATGAGTGTGGGAGTATATATATGTTGGGTATGCATGTTGGGTTGACCGGAAAGGGTCGCCGGCGACGGGGGGTCCCCGACCCGGGGTCTGGGAGTGGTCGCCGGTGACTCCGGCCGGAAGTTTTTTGGTGCGGTTTGGTTTTCGAAAAACTGGGTATCGAAGGTTTTTGCGGCGAGGATTCGGGTACTATTTACCACCGGAATCCGGCGAGGGATGGCCGGAGGTGGTAGCCGGCAGTGCGAGGTTTCTGACGAACTAGATGGCGGCGGCGGAAGGCGGCGCCACCGCGCCGGGTGGCACCGGGAAGGTGGCGCGTCGAGCAGGCCCGACGTTGGGGACCTGGGATTGAAGTTGCCGAGAAAACTCGGTAGCTGGTCGAACGCCGGGTCATGCCACCGAGAAAACTCGGCAGCTGCCGAGACGCCGAGCCGAGGCTGCCGAGAAAACTCGGCAGCTGCCGAGAGCTGCTGAGCCATGCCGCAGAGCTGCCGAGTTTTTCACCTTGCACCGGGTGCGTGCGCGCCCCAGCGCCCGCAACGCCGTGTTTTCGATCCGAACCCCGTTTTTTCCACCATTCATCATTTTCGAGTCGTCGCCGATGAGACGTCGTTGACCGGGGTCCGTGGGCCCAGTCAAAGTCAACCCTTTGACCAAAATTACCATTTTACCCCTAAACCTAAAATGTTCCGTTTGAGCTCGTTTTAACTCCGATCGAGCTCATTTTTATTCCGTCGTGACCCAAATTTCATTTTCTATATTCTCAGCCACTTGTACAGATCTGACCCTCTCGTTTCTTGGACTCCAATCTTTAGATCTCTCGATCCGTCGCGTATTTAATGATCGTTTTTCCGCCGGAATCAGTTATTGCTTTAATAAAACTTATTAAGGATTTAAGAAATACTGTAACTTGTGTAGGCCATCCGTTGGATTGAGCACTTGGGTTATCAGACATTTAGACCTTGCTACTCACGTGGGAACCACCGAACGAGGTGGGGATAATTTCTAACATTTTATCTGTTTACTGTTTTTCCTATTAAATGCATGATTGAGGAATACTAAATGTTGTGAATTTATTTGTTGTGCCATAATATTACTGTGAAAGGACCGAGGTCCACTCTGATCATGCATTTGTTTCTTGCTATTTTCTACTACTCTGTTGAGGTTTGGTGGTCCTCTTAAAATACACCAACGGTAGTGAGACCGTTTATAGGGTAAGACGGGGGAAACCCACACCTATTCGTCCCTTACCATTTCTAATATCTGTTGTGCATTTTATGTGCTGTGACAACGTGACTGTAGTTTATTATTCGATATATATATTTGTAGTATGAGACAGATGTTATCCTCACGAGTGTATTCCACACACTCACCCCTTAATCTGTACTCACAATACAGGAGATGAGGAGACTAAGGAACCCTAGATGGAGGGAGATGGTGCTATCAGTGGGCTCTTATGTTTAGAATGATGTAACACAAACATTTTCAAATAATTTATGTTTTGTAATATTTTGGGTACTTGTAAAGATGTGAGATCCTGACGTATAGTTCCGCTGCGTATGATGTATTATATCGATAGTGAGACCGATTGATATCAATAGAGGACGATTGTTGTTATGAGAAGGTTTCTCATCGTCTCTTACCTCTTTCTTCTGTTGTCTCCTGCTTATTTCTTTCTGTGTGTGTTATGCGTCTCTTTCTTTTCTATCTTCACACCTAAGTAAAATTCTGATATTTTATGAAAAGAAAACGGGGCGTGACAGAGAAACCTGAAGAAGTGTAGCTTACTGTGGTTCTCTCTGAAAGATGGTTGAGTAAACACTTCTTGTAAAGAATTTTTGTATTCTTTTATTTCTTCATTTTATTTATGAAGAAGTAAGCTTGTAATTTTACTGATGTAAAGCTTACATTGTACTAGTACTTAATACTCATATAATTGTACATCTGTTTATGCTGTTTTTCATGGGTTTTGTCATCATCAAAAAGGGGGAAATTGTTGGGATATTTCTGTTAGGTTTTGATGAGACAATGTAGCTTTGGATAGGAAGTTAGAGTACCCATTTTTCACTTTATTTTAGTGGATTTTAGCTTGATAAGGCTATCTTTCTAAGTTTTGTTTTGTAAAGATGTATATATCAGAAAAAAAAAAGAATATTGATATTAACAGGATTTTGGAGATGAAGATGTTTCAAAGACTGATTCTCGGAAAGGAAGTCAGTAAGCTGAAGGAGAAACCAGAATCAGCAAGCTGGATCAGTAAGCAGCAAAACAGAAAGCAGTAAGGGAAACTGGAAGCTGACTGCAGGATTTTGGAATAGAAAGCTGTTCAAAATCAGAAAACTATCGCAGATCAGGAAGCTGACTGCAGGATTTTGGAACAGGAAGCTGTTCAGAATCAGAAAACTATCGTAGATCAGGAAGCTAACTGCAGGTTTTAGGAACAAGAAGCTATTCTGAAACAGAAAGCTGGCGCAAAACAGAAAGCAGCTACTGTAACCTGAGCAGCAAGCTATAAGTCATTCTATCTTATTCAATGTAGTACGAGGAATATGCTGAATGTAGTACGAGGTTTCTGTCTTGTTGAAGTAATCGGTAGATAGAAGTAAGCACCCAGTCTATGAGGTGATGCCATCTGGACCGCACCTCTGCAAAAGTACTGTAGCCAAGAAGTGAGGCCATTAATGTGGATTAGAGTAGGACATGCCCTACTTTCCAGTATTTCCATGCGCATTTATTGCGAAAGATTTTGAAGATCAATTTGAATTTCTTTAAAGGACAATGTCTCTCTTCAACGGGCATTTTCCTTACAGTATAAATAGAAGGTAAAGGTGACGGTGAAAACTACTGAATGATTTGCTAATCTCATAAGCTCTCTAACTCTCAAGCTATTCTCAAGCTTTCTAAGTTCAGTCACTCAACCTTTAGAAACAGTCGAGTCAAGTATCGAGCTTACAAGTTAACAGCTGTCTTCGAGTTGCACCAGTTGAAGAAATCTTATACACTTTTAAACCATTTGTTGTGTACTAGGTTGTTTTAGTTTGGTGTCCTTAGTTGGAAGGATTAGATCCTCACTAAGTGTTGAGTCTTGTGTAGGCTTATAACTTTGTGTGAGTTTTATACCCTGTGTGGGATATTTTCTAGGAATCTTATTGATTCTAGTAGGTTAGCTCATTGGGAAGAGAATTGTAAAGTATATCTTGTAAATCGATCTGACCTAGTTGAGTTCCTCCTATGTGAATGAGAAGAGTGGACGTAGAAGGATTACACCACCTTCGAACCACTATAAACCCTTGTGTGTTTACTGCTTTTGATTACTTGTTGTATTGTCTTATCTATATATATCTATCTCGCTGTATTTATCATAAGTATACTGTTATAAGGATTCTGACAAAATGATATTTGTAAAAGAAAATCGTTTTTCAAAAGAAACTCTATCTTTGATATTCCGCTGCATACTGTGATAACTGAGACAGTAGGCTGAATCAGCATTCTGCCAGCTTACTGAATCGAGAGGTTGCTGCATTCTCTATAGAATCAGTAACCTGCTTATAGAAAAGTTTTAAAATGTAAAATTTGATAGAGGTTGATTCACCCCCTTTGAACCTCTGACCACTTGGTACCAACACAAAGCTGGCTAAATTTTTCTATAATTAAAAGGTCATTTAATTCAATTGTTATCATTGAGAAGTTTTGTGCTTGATTTTTTCTTGCTTTATTTCAAATATATGTTAATTTATGATTTAATTCCATATAGTGAGACATAGTTTGGGTTGATCTGAAAATTCGAATTGAATTATATTTTGCTAATGTTATCCATGAGTTCTCTTTTATATGTTGTTGGGATGTATAATTGTTGAATGATTGGTACTTAGTAGCAATAGGTTGATTATGTTTTTGTTGAGATTGTATAATTTCCTAATGAATTAACGAAACTAACAGAACTATAAGTTTAGTAATTGCGGTTATCTCAATTATTGGGTTATAGGTTTCATTTTAGGTTTAACTGTTTTCACCAAAATTTAATGCAGTTGTTAATTAATTTGGAAAGCACGATAATTAGTTAATAACTAGTTTTGATTAGATGCTAGGTTCGATCAATTAAATTTGAAAAATATGGACTTCTCTACGGCTTTGTGTTAGTTTAAGGTTAAATGTTTGAATGTGCAAGATGATATTTGTAGCATATGATTGTGTGAAGGAGTAGATTGGACGTAAAGAGATTACTCCACCTTCGAACCACTATATTTTACTTGTTATTTGGTTGCTATTTTTACATATATATCTGTCATTCATCACACTACATACAACATTTAACCGTCACTAAAATCTCTCAAGTCTTTTTCCAAGAAAATCATTATTCCACTGCAGAAAATCTTTTAGAAATCTTTCTCACATTGCATGCAACAATGTTTTGTAGCTATCTATCTGCAAACAGTGCAGTAAGCTATCTAGATTACTAGAAGCAGTAAGACTTCACATTCTTTGGAGTGAAAAGTTTGAAAATTTTGAAGATGTTTATTCACCTCCCCTCTAAACCTTTTGTCACTTGGGACCAACAAGTATAGATTGTGATCGGAGATAAAATAGTTTAAGTTGTAAAATTAAAATACATGCATAGTACAAGTTGAAAAATGAAATTAATCCTATATTTTTAAACATCCCTTTCATAACTCTTATATAAATTATTTTTATTCATTTCAATTCTCGCTACATTATATTTGAATTAAATTTGTCATATATTTTCTAGAAGAATAAACACTATTTGTAATTCTTTTTTACCAATTTTATACAATAACATATTTTAATGAAAAACTAAAACTATATTGAATGGTTTTAGTCTATAAGCCTATATTAGTATAAAACTAATTTTAGTCAAATATCAAAGTATTCAAGATAGAAGAAAAATCAAAAAATATAATTTTATTTTGAAGAATTTTGAATGTAGAAGGATTCTTACTTTTAATAGTGAAAATAATTAAAAAAAGTATTACTTTACTCTCCTTAAAAAGTGTAATTATATTTTCCCCAAGTTTTTCAAAATATTTCTTATCCTATCAATTTACTTTTTTAATTAAAATATTTAATAAATTTTAATATTCAAATCTCCAGTTTACCTAACAAATATAATTAAAGTTTCAATAGAGTTTTTAGACAATTATCTGCAATTCACAAGTATATATAATTTTCTCAAAAAACTTATAGCAACTTTTGACATGACAAATAAATGATTCTCATGGATCCATATGAGATTTAAATGTTTCATTCTCAACATCCTATCAACATTAATTAGTAATATTTCATTAAAAATTATTCGTTTGAAAATTCGTAGTAATTCTCAAAATAGTCACAATTTGTTTATTAATAATATTTTTGTATTACTAATATTGATCTTTTAAAAATAATTCTTTATGATTTTATAAATCTAATATTTTCTATTTTTAATTTTCTAATATATATATAAGATTTTGAAAAAAAAAATACAAAATACACAGTTTTATATAATACTATGTTTTAATGAAAAATTAAAAGTATTTAGTACGATTTTCTTTATATATGCTTATAAGTTATAATATATCTTTGGAAAATTCTTTAAATTTATATTAATATGAAACTAACTTTAGTTAAAGGTTCAAAGTATTTAATACTTTAAAAGAAGAATCAAAACATGTAAAAAAGGAATTATGAAGAGTTGCGAATATAGAGGGACTCTTACCTTTTACAATGAAAATAAAAATATATAAATTACTTTACTATCCTTAATATTTAACATTTGTAGGGTTATTATATGCATTAATACAAAAATGGATCAAAATTAAAACATTTTTATAATAATATTAGATATTAGATTAAATATTAGATATTAGATCATTATTTCCTAATATAGGGTCTGGTAATCCTTATTATAGGGTTTGGTAACCATATTTAAGCTAGTTAAACATTGGATAAATTAATGTCATTTCCTGTTAGCATATGGTAGTCAATAATTTCATTGAAATTTAATTGGTTATTTGCAAACGAACTTTATGTTTTTGAAATTGCAGATCTTTATTTATATTTCATATCAACTAAATACAATTTTTATTCACAATTTAAATAATCATTTATTAAATAAAATTATAATATCACTATACAAATATTTTAACTTAATTATTTTTGATAGTTAGTATATATTAAAAAGTGTTAAAAAAACATCATTTTCAGATCACATATCTATACAATTAGAAATCATACATATTCAAAAGATTTAGCTCATAATAATTGTTGGGTCCCAAGTGGTGTCCAAGGTTCAGAGGGGGTGAATAAACCTTGGTCGATTTTGAAAATCTGTTTAAAAACTCACTATTCTGCAAGTTACTTGAACTTGCAGCGCCAGTCGGTTACTGCTTACAGCACTAGGATGCAGTGTTGTACGCTGTAATTTAGAGTTTTATGCGCAGCGGAATAATAAAGGTTTTAAGACACAAGGCTGGTTTTCTCAAATATGATCCTTTTCAAAACGTTTTATGCTTATGACAGAGATAGATATAGAAGATAAAGCGCAGATAAGAAAGCAATAAAACATTTATGGCTTACAGTGGTTCGAAGGTGGTGTAAGCCTTCTACGTCCACTCTATTGCTACCTCGAGTAGGAACTTTGTTAAGCAAGATTGATTTACAGGACTCTCCTAACAATCTATCAACTTACAAAGTTAACCACCTACTAGAGTCCAGAGATCACACAGCTACTGCAAACTCTAAAGGCTAACCCACACAGGGTTCCACACTCCCATACAGGAAAGTTGCCTAACACTTAGACAACTATACAAACAGCAAGGATATCTCCTATCAACTGTTCGACACCTAAAATAACCAACACACACAGCTTCAAGGTTAAAAGGAAAATAAAACTTCAACTGGTGCGGTGAAGCAGTCTTGGTCTCTAAGAGCTCCTCTTTTGTTGTCGACTGCTCCTAGAAGGTTGAGTAGCTGAACATGTGAAAGTTTAAAAACCTTTGGATGATATGTGAGTTTCCTCTCAACTTTGTCCAACAATTTCTTTAATCAGTCACACCTTTTATTTATAGATCTTAAGAGATTTATCCGTTGGGAAGTATCCATTGAAGAGAGATACTTCTCCTTCTTTGAAATCAAGCTCTGATCTCCAAGATCTTCTTTGTGGTCGCATTAAATGCATCTGAGCTTCCTGATCAAAGGCATGGTTTGCATTTAATGTGACTTGACTTCTCTCTAGAGCATTTAATGTTGTGATTGCGGCTCGCAGCTTTCTACAGCGCGTCAGTCCACGTGGCGTCTTGGCATTGGCTCCGTGTCTGCAACTTTGGTCTTCTCTCGAATGGCTCTATTCCTCGTACTGCATTTATCCTTCATCGGATTGCAGGATACTTTTCTTCAGTTGACCGTTTGTCATTGGCGTTGTATCCTAGGTCTTCTTACAGTTGTTTGTTCTTTACAGTGCTGCTGTAACTTGGACCTTCTTGCAGTATCTTCGTACAGTACTGATGTATCTTTTCTTGCAGTATTCCTGTAACCTTTTTCCTTCTTGCAGCGATGTTGCATGCCGTTCTTACTTACTTTGCTGTAATGTTGTAATTGTCTTCTTGCAGTGTTGTTGTATATGTTTTCTTGCAGACTTAGCTTCCTCAGTAACCTCTGTTGTTGTAACCTGGATAGGTTCTTGTGGGCGTGCAGCAGCAGCAACATCAACCTCCTCATGAGGTGTCTCTAGCTGTTTAGCGGTTATCTCGGCTTCTCCTCGAACATTCTCTAAGGGTACCGTCTCAACAGTCGTCCCTTCAGACACTACTACAAATTCGCTGATAGACAACGGACTTTGTCCGTTGTCTTTCCAGAAAAAAAAACGTTGTCGTATCCAGCGTTGTCGTAGGTAGGCGCTGATAGACAACGCACTAAAAGCGTTGTCTTTTCCCGAAACGACAACGCATAAAAACCGTTGTAGAAAAGTGTTGTCTTTTTTAACAAACTATTAAATAGGACGCTGATGTCATCGTGGGACGACACGTCAGCATGACATGTCATCATAGAGTTGACACGTCATCGTGACACGCCACGTGCTGACGTCATCGTAGAGACGACACGCCAGCATGACATGTCATCATAGAGTTGACACGTCATCATGACACGCCACAATATTTAATTCAACTCTCTTGAAATTAATGAATAAATTAAGATTTTTTTGAAAAAAATTAATTAAAATATTAAAAAAAAATATAAAATAAATATTTCCGATGCTCAAAATTAAATTCCGACTTCAAAAATGGATTCCTCTCGTGATTTCGGTGTGGAATGCAAATCATAGAGTTGACACGTCATCATGACACGCCACGTGCTGACATCATCGTAGAGACGACACGTCAGCATGACATGTCATCATAGAGTTGACACATCATCTGACACACCATCGCGCCACGTCAGCGTAAAGCTGACACGTCATCGCACCACGCCACGTCAGTGTCCCATGACACGCCACCTCAGCATAGAACAATATTATGCGTTGGCCGAGAATTGAACCCGAGTGCCATGGAGGTACTCTCACCACTAGACTAGTGGTGCTTTATGTAATAATATTGTGCATACATTTCTTTTATATCAATTTTTTATAATTTTCACTTTTCTATTATCACATATTTTTTTGTTAATTTTTATAAAGTACCATTAATACTTATTAATATAATTCATTGATTTTCAATTCTGATATAAAATGTGACTAAATTAAATACATATATTTTTACGTACATAGATTTATTCAATACCTAAAATAGGAAAAATTGGTAAAAATACCCCTTATATTATATTAAATACCTAAAATAGGAAAAAATGATAAAAAACACATAAATTATATTAAATATCTAAAAATCAACAAATAAAGACAAAATAAATTATTTTTAGAAATTGAAAAGTAAAAAAAAATTAAACATATTATTTAATATAATATATAAAATCTGAAATTTCATTTAAATAATTAGAAAAATATTTTAAATTAACTAAATACACATAAGAAATGTAGAAAAGAAAATGTTAAAATAACGCAACAATAATCTTATTATGAAATTATTAAAATTAATTTTCAAATTTTAAATTTAACAAATAAAATTTACAATACTTATTAAGTAAATATAATAAGTTCAAAATAAATATTTGAAAATTCATAACTTATCTTCAGTTATGTACTAAAATCTATGTTTAATAATAATAAAATAATAATAATAATAATAATAATAGTAGTAGTAGGAACTTATGTTTACAATATTAATTAATGACATAAACTTTCATAATAACAAATAAATTATTTATTATAGTTATTAAATTTTTTTATAGTATTTTTAAATATTTATAAACCAACAATTCAAACATTTAGCATGATAGATATTTGTTGGAAAATTATCTCTAAATATCAAAAAAAAAAAATTGATTAAATGGTGAAAAGTAAAATAATTAATAAAATCGTTAAAATTCCTAAAAAGAAAATATAAATATTAGTAAAAAAAATTATAATTAGAATTTTTAATCTTAAATAACAAGAAATTATTTTTTGCCTTTATTTGTTGATTGTTAGATATTTAATATGATTTATGTTATTTGTAAATAAAATTTCTAATTTTAATATATTTTTATATTTAATTAAATAATATTTTAAAATTTAAAATATAGTTTTTCAGAATTTCTATTATTATTATTTAAATAATATTCTGATTTTTTTAAATAATATTCTAATATAAGATAACATCAAAAAATAATTAAACTTTTCAAATATAATTTAATTAAAAAACAATTAATTTAATTAAAAAAATTTAATAAAGACAACACTTTTGAAAGACAACACATAAAAGAGTTGTCTTTTAGTTAATAAATCCGCTGAAAGACAACGCATAAAAGGGTTGCATAAAAGGGTTGCATAAAGACAACGCTTTTTAAAAAAGTGTTGCAAAAAATCGTTGTCTATTAGCGAAAAAAGCGCTGAAAGACAACACATAAAAAAGCGTTGCAAAAAAGCGTTGTCTATTAGCGAAAAAAAGCGCTGAAAGACAACACATAAAAAAGCATTGCAAAAAACCGTTGTCTATTAGCGAAAAAAAGCGCTGAAAGACAACACATAAAAAAGCGTTGCAAAAAAGCGTTGTCTATTAGCGAAAAAAAGCGCTGAAAGACAACACCTTGTGAAAAGCGTTGTCTTTTCAACAAAAAGCGTTGTCTTTCAGCGCTTTTTTCACAAAAAGACAACGTTTTTTCACAAAAAGCGTTGTAAAATGTTCAAAGACAACAAAAAGCGTTGTTTTTCCAGTGTTGTTGTTCAGTGAATTTGTAGTAGTGAGAGGTCTTCTTATCCTCAACCTCACCTGAGGTCTTCAGCAAGGACCTCATCTCCTCGACCGGTCCTATAACCTTGACAACCTCTACTGTAAGCATGAGTTCTTGCAGCCCTTGTCGGTTTCTTGCAGCAGCTACTTGTTTTCTGAATTCTTCTTTCAGAACAACTTTCTCACATCCTGCTGACTGCTTCTTTCAGTATTCTAGCTCATCTCTACTAAGGATACTTCTTCTAGCTTGCTATTCCCTACAGCATGCTGACCCTTAGAAGTGTTCTTACTTCTTCTAAGGTTGGTTTTCCTTATATCTTGGAAAACCATTACATGATCTTTCCTTGATCATATGATGTGGAAACTAGGTGTCAATACCTTAAGCAAACTGTTCTTTTCTTATTGTGTTATTGTGTTTTGTCTTATCAAGATAACAACTGAAATATCCCAATAATAATAATAATAATAAAATTGTAAATGTAAGTACTAATTAATTTTTTTATAACCTAATATGATGTATTAATTGGAGGTAGTTTGCATGTTAATTGAAAATTTATATTGACTAAAATTAAATAAACTATAAAAAAATGAAATTTTCATAAAATATATAATATATAGAAATATAAAAAAAATTATTTGCACATGCACGGACCATGTGTTTTTCCGTATGGAAGATATTTACTGTATGCTTCCATATTGTTTATTCTCAAGTGCAATAATTTTTTTGCTGCATCATGGTTTTTAGCATCCTATATCTTAATTTATCCAAATTTAGGTAAGATAAAAGCTCATATCCTATAATAGGGTTTGGTAACCATATTAGTTAAACATTGGACAAATGTCATTTCCTTTAATTAGCATTTATATGGTAACCAATAAATTTCATCAAAATATTAATGGGGTCTTTTGAAAAACATTAAAAAAAAAAAGTCATCAACATTATTGTAATTTATAATCTCATTGTTTTTCTTTTAAAATTGTACTATATATTAAATCTATTAAATATTACAACCAATGTAAGCTATTTTTCAAGAAAAAACAAAGGGACATTTAAAATCGCTCTATTCCCACTGAAATAACGTGTGATTAGATTTTATGGACCATTGAAATTAATCATATCAAATGATAATTTAGTAAACAAAAATGTTTCCTTCTTTTATTATTTATTTTTTATTTTTTTATTTATTTTTGCTTTAGAACCAAATATATCTTATATACACACACATTCATATACCCACATCTCAACTTCAAAAATTGAAGAACATGGAACCATCTGTTTATTTAGCCTTTCTTGCATTTCTCCCACTTTTGATATTCCTAACTAAATTAAAAGGCACGGCTTCTCAAAAGCTTCCACCTGGTTCATTGGGATTACCCATAATTGGGCAAACATTTGAAATTTCAAAAGCGATCAAAGCCAACAAACTTGAAGTGTGGCTCCAAGAAAGAATAAAAAAATATGGCCCCATTTCAAAGTTTCACTTTTTAGGAACTCCAACAGTATTTATGCATGGACTTGCATTAAACAAATATGTATTCACAGCTGATGAGAAGATGCTTTCGACTAAGCAACCCCCTGCAATTAGATTGCTTGTGGGTGATAGAGTTTTGCACGAATTAAGTGGTGACGATCACAAACGCATGAGGGATGCAATATCAACATTCTTGAATCCAGAAGCACTAAAACAATATGTGGGGAAGATGGAAGAAGAGATAAGAATGCACCTCGACCAACATTGGCATCACAATAAGGAGATCTTGGTACACATTTCTTTTCATTTATGGTGGATCTTATTTTGTTAGAAAATATTGATGCTATTGATCTTTGTGTTTTGAAGGTGATGCCCGCTATGAAAATCTTGACTTGCGACATGATTTCTACACTTATATTTGGAATTGAAAGGGGGAGAAGAAGAGATGAGCTTAAACAACTCTTTGCAAGACTTGCTGAAGGATATCTAGAGATTCCATTAAACTTGCCTGTTACACGCTTCAACAGAAGCCTAACTGCAAGTTCCAAAGCCAGAGCCATTATTCAGGAACTCATAAAAGAAAAGAAAGAAAAAGTGGAAAAACAAGACATCCCAGATCGTTCCGATCTAATCACTAGCTTGCTAAGAATGCGTGATGGGGCCGCTTCTCACTTACTACATCATGCATCAATAAATTATTGACAATTGTATTGGTATCATGCTTGCTGGCCACGACACCACCTCCATCCTGCTTTCTTGCATCATCAAAATTTTAGCCGAAAATCCTCCTATTTATGAAACTGTCCTTAGAGGTATGGTGTTTGTTTTTATGTCTTTTAAATTCTAGGGTTAATTTCAATTTTGGTCTTGTATGTAAGACATTTTCCATATTTTGGTCAGAATTTTCAAAATCGCTGACGTGGCTGTTGAAATTTGACTGCCACATCCAAATTTCCGGCGACCATGTTAGGGATTTTGAAAATTTCAACCACAATTAGATTGAATTGGAAAAAAATTAAAACATATAGGACCAAATTGACAAATTGATACTTAGTTGTCAAAAAAATGAAAAATAGCTTACATATATGATGAAATTGAAACTACCCTAAGTTATATAATAATTAGACTTTGATTGTTGATGTAGAACAATAGGAGATCGCAAAGGGGAAGGGATCGGGGGAGCTTCTGAATTGGGATGATCTGAATAAAATGACATATACATGGAAAATTGCAACATAAACATTGAGGATATATCAACCAGCAACGTTGAGCTTTAGGACGGTCCTCCAAGATATTGAAATTGGAGGATTCACGATCCCTAAGGGCTGGAAGGTAAACTAATCCATTTACGTATTTAAATAAGGGGAAAATGTTTCAATGAAAAGAGCTAACATCTTTTAATTATGGTCCCCAAGTTTTGTGGTACGTTTCCCATGTGATCAAAATTGGCCTATTTAATTAGCACTACTATCCCTTCCAAAATAACCAAATATATTCTAAAATTTCTCTAATGAATAAAAAAAATTCAAAATATTCATTACTAAAATCTAAAAATATTTTCAATAATACTGTCGGTTATTATCGATACAATTTTCCGTCAATATTTCCGTTGATAAACAGTTTATTGATAGAAAATTCAAGGTTACCGATGGAAAAATCCATTAGTTAAATTGTAATTTTTTGAAGTGGAAAAAAACCTGAAGACTGTCAATTAAAAATCGAACTTTTTTTAATAAAAACAAATATGAGTAAATAAAAATGTGATCTTTGTCAAAATGGCATGTAGGTGATGTGGACAGGAAGCGTTACACATCTAGATAACTCCATATACCCAAATCCATATAAGTTTGACCCATCACGTTATGAAAAACAAGGATCAACTCCACCATACAGCTTTCTGGCATTCGGAGGAGGAAGAAGAATGTGCCCCGGAAATGAATTTGCCAGAATCGAAACTTTAATTTTCATCCATCACTTGGTAACTCGATTCCAGTGGAAGCTTTCTTTGAAAGAAAATACCTATAGTAGAGATCCTTTGTCGGTTCTCATTGAAGGGTTACCTATGCAGATCAAGATCAAGAAGCCACATGATCATGCATAATGCAATACAAACTACTTTTATGGCTACATATTCAGCTGGTCTACTTCATGTTCTTTTCTATCTGTTATAGACTTTGTGTATTCAGGTATATACTCTGTAATAGTTGGAATAGAAACCATGTATGTTGCTGATGTATACTCCATGGATCCTAGCCCTACAGTGGTATCAGAGCATTGTTGGGGGCGATCCGGAGTGCTATTGGCGAATCAGGTATCACGACTATATCCTTCTTTCTTTTTTCTTTCTATCTTGGTAAGATCCTGTGTGATCTGTGAGTCTGTTGGGTTCTACGTGCTGGTATAGGTCTAGGTCTTGCTCTGTGCTTGATCTGTTGCTTATGTGTTGATCCTTTCTTTTGTGTTTGTGATCTGTTTTTTTTCCGCTGCCTACCTCTGCTATCTGGTTCCCCGGTATACCCATCTTATCCGGACCGTAAGTGTCCTTGGAATATGGGATTGGGGGGATTAACCAGGCCATGTGTGCTCTCTTGTGTTATATCATGTCTCATCTTGTTGCTTGGTTTCTGTGTGATATTCTGGTGCTTTGTCTATCTGTGTTCTCCTTCTTCTTGTTATCTTGATGTGTGCTCAGTTCTCTCTGTGATCATGAATGCTTATACTGTTGCATCATTTGATGGAAATGAGGACTTCTCTATTTGGCAACAGAAGATGAAGGGTGTGCTTGTACAACAAAAGTGTTTTGAAGCTGTAACACTGAGTTATGATGATAAAGTCACTGAAGAAGTAAAACTTGAACTGGATGGACTGGCTTACTCCTTGATTATTCTTAATTTGTCTGATTCTATGATAAGAAAGTTAGAAAAGCATGATTCAGCTAAATCTCTGTGGAACAAACTGGAAGAATTTTATACTGAAACCTCCTTGCCTTCTAAAATGTTTTTGTTGGAAAAGTTTTTCAGATTTAAGCTTGATATGCATAAAGATATTGATGAGAATCTGGATGTTTTTACTAAACTTGTTCAGGATATTAAGTTAACTGGAGATAAAAACATTGATGAGTATACCCCATAGTTCTATTGAATGTCATTCCTGATACATACAGTGATGTAAAATTTGCTATTAAGTATGGTAGAGATAAAGTGACTCTTGACACTGTTATTAATGGTTTAAAAAGCAATGAACTGGATTTAAAGAATACTAAGGGTAATAGGTCTCTAGGTGATGTTAACTTTGTGAAGAACAAAACCAAGAACAAACCTAAAAACAACAATGCTTCCACCTCCAATAATCCTGGTCCCAGTAGTAATACACCTCAGAAAACTGAAAAAGATAAAGGAGGTAGTAAGTCCAAATTTAAAAACAGAAAGTGCTATAATTGTGGAAAGCCTGGACAGTATGCAAACAGATGTACTGAACCTAAAAGGGAAAAACCAAATGAACAGGCTAATAATGTTTCTGATAACATGGGTGATGTGTTTATGATATCTGATGAATATGTTTCTGAGCATGCTAAATTTGTGTTTGATAATATGAGTGAAAATCATTGGTTGCTTGATTCTGCATGCTCTAATCATATAACTCCTCATCTAAACATGTTTTCTTCCTATGTGGAATTGAAAAAGGGATATGTGTCTATGGCTGATAACAGTAAAAACAATGTGTTGGGTGTTGGCTCTGTTTGCTTGAAACTTGAAAATAGAAATGTACTTAATTTAAAAAATGTCAGACATGTTCCAAATCTAAGTAACAATCTTATGTCTTGTGCTATGCTTGAAGACTCTGGTTTCATAGGAGAATGGGGAAAAGGAAAGATGAACATGATTAAAGAAAATGTTGTTGTTTTCTCTGCTGCTAGAATGCATAATATGTATGTTGTTTGTGCAGAACCTGTCTCTCATGCTAATTCTGTTAAACATAACCAAATTGATCTTTGGCATAAAAGATTATGTCATATAAGTAGTAAGGGATTAGGAATCTTGCATAAAAACAAGTACCTATGTGGTAATCATGTGTCTGAACTGCCTGTATGTGAAACATGCATTCTAGGTAAACAAACCAGATCCAAATTCCATGTTTCCTCTTTCCCCAATCCATCTAAGTGTTCTGAAATCTTAGAGTACATTCATGCTGATGTGTGGGGACCTGCATCTATTGCTACCCCTGCTGGAAACAGGTATTTTCTGTCTGTTATTGATGACTTCTCCAGAAAAGTGTTTGTGTTATTGCTTAAACAAAAATCTGATGATATTGATAAGTTCAAAGCATGGAAGATTTTAATTGAAAACCAAACTAGTAAGAAGATAAAAACCTTAAGAACTGATAATGGAATTGAGTTTTGCAATCATGAATTCAATGTTTTGTGTGCTGAATATGAAATTAAAAGACACAGAACTGTAACCTACACACCACAACAAAATGGCATTGCTAAGAGAATGAATAGAACTCTCCTGGAAAGGGTAAGATCTATGCTATGTGCTTCTGGTTTACCTAAAATGTTTTGGGGTAAAGCTGTTTTGACTGTTGTCTATGTGATTAATAGATCTTCCTCTGTCCCTTTGTATGGTGAATTGTCTGAAACTTTGTGGTCTGGGAAGCTTGTGAATCTGTCTAACTTAAGGATCTTTGGATGTTCTGTCTATGTGCATCAGAAAACTGATAAGTTAGAACCTAGATCTATAAAATGTGTTTTTCTTGGCTACCATGAGGGTGTAAAAGGTTACAGGTGCTGGCTGAAAGGTGAGTATGGTTTCAAAACCATAATTAGCAGAGATGTCATATTTAATGAATCTGAGTTCTCTTGTTTGTCTGTTTCTGTTCCTGTTATTCCCTCTACTGCTCCAAATGAGGTGGAGCAATCTGCCTCTATGCCTGATTCTGCTGAAAGTCATGACATGCCTGTTTTTGATCAAAGTATTGATGAATCTGTTGAACCTGTGTTTGATAATTTAAGTGATTATCAATTGGCTAGAGATAGAACTAGAAGACAGATTAAAAGGCCACAACACCTTGATGATTTTCATCTTGTTTCTTTTGTGTACAATGTGTTTGAATCCTTAGATGGCAATGAACCTAAATCTGTGAATGAGGTTTTGAAATCTAAAGAATCTGCTGCATGGTTAAATGTTATGAATGATGAGATTAAGTCCTTGCATGATAACCAAACCTGGACTCTTGTTCCTAAACCTGCTGCATTCTCTATTGTTAACTGCAAGTGGCTGTTTAAGGTTAAGAATGAATGTGATTCTGTTAGATATAAAGCTAGGCTTGTTGCTAAAGGTTTTACACAAAAAGAAGGGATTGATTATACTGAGATCTTTGCTCCTGTTGTGAAATTCACCACTGTAAGAATGATGCTTGCTTTGATAACTCACTTTAACTGGGAATTAAAACAGATGGATGTTAAAACTGTCTTCTTGCATGGTGAATTGGATGAACAGATCTTTATGAAACAGCCTGAGTGTTTTGTGGACAAAGTGCATCCTAATTATGTTTGTTTGCTAAAAAAATCTTTGTATGGCCTGAAACAATCCCCAAGACAGTGGAACAAAAATTTTGATGCATGCATGGTATCCTTAAAGTTTAAAAGAAGTTCTTATGATCCCTGCTTATATTTCAATAAAAATGCTCAAACACCTGTTTTCTTGATGATCTATGTGGATGATATGCTCTTGGCTAGTCCTTGCTTGAAAGTTGTTTTCCGATCTTCTCTGTGTGTTTCTAAGTGAGTATTAGTACGTGTTTCCGGAGCGAAGAGATAGTGGCAGTGGATCGGAGCGAAGAAGATGATGAGTGGTTGGAATCACCGGAGAAGAGAATCGGTGTAAGTGGTGATGAAAAAAGAAAATCTCAAGCCACATTAGTAGAATTCTCCCTCATTTGAAGAACTTGACATTCTTTTTGTGGATGGGTAAGGGAAATATTGAGGTGTTATGTTTTGAGAGGATTTGGGATGAATGGTTGACTGTTTTAAGATGATTTGGGAGGGAAATTGTTGGATTTTCCCACCCTTTCTCAATTGACATGGAAAAGAGAACAAAAAAAATCGAAAAAATGATTACACATGTGTATTTACCTGTCATGTCAGCATGTGATCGGTTAGTTACCTACTATAACAGGTAACGGGGTATTTTTAACAAGAAACGCCAACATACAGGGTATTTTTAAAAAGTCAAAAAATTAAAGGTTAAGATCATACTTATGGTATATATACGGGGTATTTTTACCAATTTTCCCTAACCTATAATCACAGTAAAAGAACAAAAAAAGAAAAGCTATTCAATTCTGATCTAATTAGCTCAAAATTGAACATAGCTATAAGCAAGACAAAGAGATATAAAAAACTTTAACTCTTTTTTTTTTGGCATTTAGAATTTTTGTGAAGTAGTACAAGGATTTCACTATTTATAATAATTTTAGATTTTCTTTATTTTAGTCAAAAAACGAATCATGGGCTAAGCTATTTAACAAACCTAAAAAACCACAATTCGAAACTAATCATGGTTGAATTCTAATGTAACCTTAGTTATTTTTCATAAACCTAAAAAACAACATTTCCAAATCTTGTTCAGCGTACAAACTTATCGATTTTTTTCAAAACCCTAAGCCTCTTAACAAACCTAAAAACAAAATTCCACTTTATAATCTCTAATGTATGTATAAACCCTAAAAAACCATTGAACACTGTCTTTCTCACCTTCCTCCTCCTCACTCCATCTGGATCTTCTTCTCGAACTTTAGATTTATCACTTTAGTTCCTCAAATAAATGAGATGGGATGAGCTTTTTTCAATTATATTAATTCAGTCAAGTCTGGGCTGGGCCTTTTTCAATGTTTTAATTCACTAAAAAAGTTAATCCAAGTCCAAAAGTTACTAACATAAAATAGATAATGGAAAATAAATCTGTGGCTGAAGATACATAGTGCAAAATTGATAAAGAAAAGTTTATAATTTACTGTTTAAAATAAATTAAGTAAGCATCAGAAATTTTTAAATACACAATGTCACAAAACCTCAATGTCAGATAAACTCTCTGTGTAACGCCCCGTTATTGTAAATTACAGTAGAATATCAGAGTTTAATAAATTTTTCGTTTGGGCGTCCAGATACTCGATAAAACATGTATTTTCAAGGTAATTTAAAATTTTCAAATAAAGATAAGTCAATTCGAGCATCCCTGTTTTATAAAACGTGAAGCGTACACAGCGGAAGAAAATATTTTTTTTCTTCTTTATATTTATACAGCTAAAACTGTACAGTTTTGCAAACTAAGTTTTTCCCAAAAAGGTTTCAAGAGCACTTTCTATACAATTAAATAATATAACACCTCTTTCAAATCCAGTAAAACTCTTTTGCATTCTTTAGAACATCGGCTACCAACATCTATCGTTTACGTACCACGCTCGAGGATTTCCATAAACTAAAACATTTTAACATAAAAAGGGGTGAGTGAATGAACACTCAGTGGGGTGGGACTTGTGAGCAGTTAAAACATAACAGGAAACTTAGACATATAATTCATCAAGCACATAGTTGCGAGTCTGAGCCTCCTTGGAAAACTTTGCGGTTCTGAGCCGCCATGAAAACATTTTTGTCTTGCGGAACTTGCCGCCAAATATGTCTTGCGGAACTTAGCCGCCAGTTTTACATCTTACGGAACATGCCGCCATTTTTACATATTTAACAAACATAAACATATAACTCAATAGCACATAAATGCGGTTTTGAGGCCGCCTTTGAAAATACGGTTCTGAGCCGCCATAAAAAATATTTTGTGGTTCTTAACCACCTTGGTTAATGTGGTTCTGAGCCACCGTGGAGTTAATGTGGTTCTGAGCCACCATGCAAACATATCAATCACATAACAATTTCTTTCATCTTGCAAACATTTCACATTCACTTTTGTCACGTAACAGGCACATAATGCCACGTTTATAAATTAATTGTAATCAGCTCACATCAGCCAACATTTTCACGTTATAGCACTTGGTCAAATAAATGGGAAAGCAAGAATTTTCCTCATAACCTTCACCACATTTCATCATTCATAAAGTATATAACATTTCACTTTGCACTTCACGTTAAACTTTCATGTTATAATCAGTGACATACAATAATTGCACGTAAGAGCGCACATTATTCACAACATGTAACTTATGAGAATTTACCCTCACCTCAAACTCACTTAGAAACTTAAACATGGAAATACAGAAATTACCCCCACCTTGTTCGGTGATAACCCTCGTGAAGCTCGACTCTTTAAATCCTAAGTTCATTCATTCACCCCAATCAAGTGGCCTCTTGGAAAAACTGCTACGTTTCAGAGAATTAACGGGATCCCTCATCAGCGTTTCCTACAATATATATATATATATATATATATATATATATATATATATAAACCTGTCTTAGCGGCTTAAAGAGACTATTCATATCTCTAATTAGAACCTTGGATTGAGAATATTTTTAGACAGGGTTCAAAGGCATAGTTCCGTAAAAATTAGACTTGCATGGCAAACTAATCTTGCAAAGTAAATAAATCTTGCAAAATAAATCAATCTTGCAAAAATAAAATTGAACTTGCAAAATGAATTGCAAATGTAAAATCCCTTGCCATTTGAAAGAAAATCGTCGTTGCGTATTTTCCTCGTCTGAGCTCCAATTTATGATCCATAAAACCCGTACTGAAGCTCTCGGTGTGAATATTAACTTCGTGAAATCTCAAGCCCATCCTATATTCGATCGTCTGGAAATTGCCCTTGCAATAGGCTGAAATTCACCGTTGTACACTACACTGTCACTCTGTGCCCCGATGCATCTTAGGCCCCTCGAACGGACTCGCCTTAAGGTGAAATTTGGTAGGATTTCTCTCAACACATTGAAAAATACCCCATACGAACAGTTTTAGGAAACTCCCTCATTAAGACCTTCTGCTCCTCGACTATTTCCGGTTCGGGTGTAGAAACGCAGCCCCGACTTCGTAAAATTATTCCTCGGTCGTCCGACCTCGGATGGACACCAAACTTAGTGGAGACCTTCCCCATACACCCTAGAATTAGCCATAAAAACAGTTTTTTGATCCCATCCTTGCAAGTGCTTCAAACGGTGAGTCGAACGTTGCCTGCGCACATAGCGGCAAAACAGGACAGCAGGTCCCCGGCGTTGGTCCCCAGCACTGGCCTGAGCGCCCAGCGGCGCTCCCGTTGCGCCCAGAAAGCCCGTCCCCGGCGCTCGCCTGCACACCACCCAACACCCACCGCCGCTCCCGACGGCACACCGGCGCATCCTGCGCCGGCAACCCGCAGCAACAGCAGCACAACAACACAGCAACCTACACACCGGGCAGCTGAGTAGGGCCAGGCACCCCCGACGCCGGCCCCCGCGCACGCACCTGCACCCGCTGACTAACACGCAAACCCACACATAAAAACGGTCTGCACACACACCAAAACAGCAGCATAATGACAGCAAAACAGTAGCAACACAGCAACGGCAGCAACGTAGCAACAACAACAACGTAGCTGCAGCAGCAGGGCAGCAGCAACTTCGAACGGAGCAGTAACAAGAGAGAATAGGGAGAGAGAGCTTCCGAGAGAGATGGAAAGGGAGAGATGGAGAGGTGTGCGTACTCTTCTGCTCTATTTTTCTTCCCTTTTTCTTTTATCTTTCTTTCCTTTTCACTTGTTCACACCTAAACTAGTTATGAAGCATGGGTGTCATGTCTTTTGTGGAAGGGAGAAGTGAGGTGGCGAGAGTGGCAGGTGGCAAGATGGCTAGTGATGACTAGCCTTATTGTTTTAATTAATTAATTAATTAATCCATGTCTTATACTTAATTAATTACATAGACTTTAATTAATTAATTTTTAGTTTAATTAAGATTATCACTTAGTTAAATCTCAGCTTAATTAAGATTATCCCCTAATTAATTACTTCTTAGCTTAATTAAAATTATCACTTACTTAATTAATTTTTTTACATAGTTAATTAATTAGCAATATATATATATATATATATATATATATATATATATATATATATATATAATATTACACACTAGCTAATTAATTTGGGGTGTTATTATCTGAGTCTTCAAAAGGGGCATCACCTGCATATAAACACACACATATAGAAATACAAAAATAAAATCCATGTCTGATGAATTGGATTCTGCTGGTTGAATAACTTCATATTCACATGTTTCTTGCATTATAAAAATAAAATGTATGATATTAATAAAAGATACAGTGTAGTAGAAACCAATGAACCTAAATCAAGGCTAGCAAGATAATAAATAAATAATAATTTCAAGTGGAAATAGGCCTTTGTATCTTTTTTGCAAACCAAAAAATGAAAAATACCCACTTATAAGAAAACATGTTTTTTTACCCAAAATAAGGATAAAATGTCATAAATGCCCTTACCCTATGCATTTACCCTATTCATTTAATCATTTCACCCACCACAATTCAATTTACTTATTACCACATCTCTGGAACACATATCAATTCATATTTTAGATAAAATTCATCTCTTAAAATGCAAATAATATAGTGATTTTCAACTCTTAAGGTGCTCAAAAGAGGTAAGATGATCATTATTTTGAAGTGTAGTATATTGTATTTGATAATTTTTGAATGTAGATAAATATTTCTACATATAAATTCGATTTTAAAAAACCAAAAAAATCGTGAAAAACTGAATCTCTTTTACCAGACATAGATCACGAAGCTCCTTGAAGATTACGAAGCTAAACATAGATCACGATGGTGTTTAGCTTCGTGATCTATAGATCACGAAGCTAAACACCTTCGTGATCTGTGTTTAGCTTCATGATCTGTTCAATGAAGGACGAAGTAGATCACGAAGCTCCTTGAAGATCACGAAGCTAAACATAGATCACGAAGGTTGTTCTTGAAAAGTTGGTAACAAGAAGTTATCCTTTATAAACCATCAACAAGGCCAAATTCATGGGCTTTTATCATCAAATATCATCGATTCCTAAACAATCCAGTGGGAAATTTTTGTTCCCCCCTCATATCTAGGGCTACAGTGAAGAGAAGAGAAATTTAGGGCTCAATCCGGCATCCTTTCCAATCGGGAAATATTCAAGCCGCCGCCACAAAGCCTCAATAGATCAACCTTCGTACCACCACCTCCAGCCGCAAATGTCAGCAATGTGACGCCGCCTCCCTCGTCAACACTCGCCGGTCGCCGATGGGTTGGTTTCTCAATCAAGCTGATGATCACGAAGAGCAACTGGGACAATCACGAAGAGTCAATTATTAGGGCATGAATTGTGTGTAATTTTGACTAAGTTTCCCAATTCAATTTACCATGGGATATAAGGGTAGTTAGGTCATTTTACCTTCAATTTGGGTAGAAAACATAGTTTTTTATTTTGTGAGTATTTTTCATTTTGTATCATGCATAATGGGTAGAAATAAGTGCTACCCCATAATTTCAAACCATCTTAACGTTGACTAAAAGTTAGGAATTTAAATATCTTTACATCTTTAACTGTAAGGAAATTTTTTTAAGGTTGTTCTTATATACATCTTTAACCATATAGTCATTAGAATCACAATTTACTTTTTTGAGAAGGATTAGAATCACTATTTACAAAATTTACTTTTTTGAGAAGGATTGGAATCACTATTTACAATATGAAAATTAAAGTGATTCAACAACAATAACCCAATAAATAATAATGGGTCGGGGCATTTTTGTCCATTTCACAATGAGTGAAATGAAAAATATCCATCTTTTAATAAAACATGTTTTTTACCCATTTTGAGGGTAAAATGACCAAACTAACTTGAGTATTGTTATGTGAATTGAATTGGGGGAAAAACCCACAATATTGCAAACCCTCAATTAACAGTAATTTTCGAATTGACAGAGTTAAATCCACTCTTTGTGATTTTCGTGATTTTTGTGATTTTTCTTTTTCTGATTCGTGATTTCGTGAATTGAGAGCAAAATCGTTAGTTCTTGAGAGACTAGCGTTGCAATCGTGAGGGATATCCGGCAGCGACTGTGAATAGCAGAATCAAAACACTCGCGACGGTGAGAATGGCGGCGGAAGGTGGCAGCGAACAGCAGAAATCGACGGAGAGAAACGCTCCTGAACAAGTAAGTTTTGGATTTGCGGAATGAATATCGTTAAATTTCGAACTTTGATTTGAATGGATTTGAATTTTTCCTGTTAATGAGGGTAGATCACGAGGCATTTGGACAGATCACGAAGGCTCTTAGATAGATCATGAAGTATAGATCGCTTAGTCACAGGGTAGTTCGAACAGGGTAAATAGATCATGAAAATTTTGTAGATCACGAAGAATATTTCTTCATCACGAGGGGAATTTGCTAGAATTTTTTGAATTATTGTTTAGGGTTTCAACTATAGATCACGAAATCTTCTCGAAATCTTTTGATAATTAACCTCGTGATGTAGCAAAATCTTCTCGTGATCTAGTAAAATTACCCTCGTGATGAAGCAAAATAACCTCGTGATCTATAGATCCTGGCCCAAATTCATGATCAATTTCCAAATCTTAGGCATTGAGGTTTCTTGCACTACCCGATCAATCATTACTCTCTATATCTATACATATACCCTGATTGTGTTCATTTGCTTTTACTGTTATTGTTAGTACAATGTAAATAGATCACGAAATTTTTTTGATAATTAACCTCATGATGTAGCAAAATCTTCTCGTGGTCTAGTAAAATTACCCTCGTGATGAAGCAAAATAACCTCGTGATCTATAAATCTTGACCCAAATTCATGATCAATTTCCAAATCTTAGGCATTGAGGCTTCTTGCACTACCCGATCAATCATTACTCTCTATATCTATACATATACCCTGATTGTGCTCATTTGTTTTTACTGTTATTGTTAGTACATGTATTGGATAAAAAGGCACATTTGCACTTATTTCATTGGCTAAAATGTATTACTTCATTTGCGGATCCGAACAACAGCGTTTTTTCCTCCCCCCCAAACTGCGCCTTCATATCTCTCAACATATTTCTTCAACTTTCGTGCCTCGTAACTTGCTTCTTCCACCTCTTATCTAGTTCATCTTTTATGTTCTTATGCTTTTTCATTTTTTGTTATGCATATTGGATAGAAAGACCTATTTACACTTTTTATTATTGTTGTTTTATGTTTGCATATTTATATATATTTCAAATATGTTGCTGATGATTATTTTATCATATATATTTCAACTATGTTGCTGATGATTATTTTATCACAATGATTTTAAGCATAATATTTCAGTCAAAATAAAAGGACTAATAATTATCTGTAGAAGGAAGATGTTTAACATGATATCGAAAAAATTTATGATGAAATCGCGTGAATTCTATTTTTTTTACATTATATACTAATACTATATAATATTATGATATCTTTTAATCATATGGGTATTATTTTTCAGGGAAACAATATGCAAGTAGTACGTTTTAAACAAACAATAATACAGTTTAATTATACAAGAAAATACCTTTAGTAAAATAAGTAATACATTTGAAACTTGAAACAGTTGATCACGAGGGATTTTATTTCGTGATCTATGAAATATCTCGTGATCTATAACTATCTCGTGATCTGATGGAAAAAAACCCTCGTGATCTATAACATCACGAATGAAACAGCTGCTGATCACGAGGGATTTTATCTCGTGATCTATGAAATATCTCAGGATCTATAATTATCTCGTGATCTGATGGAAAAAAAACTCTCGTGATCTATGTATTCTGTCTAGTGATCTTCATAATAACAATGTTTCGTGATCTTCAACGAGCAAACTTGAAATGTTTTTCCTTCATTTTTTAGGTTTTCAAGCTCAAATTTACATAACAGATTCAAAAAATAAAGATTACATTTAGCTCGTTTTTATACTAATGTTTATCTTACCTCAGTGAAACAACAATGACGAGGTGAAGTATCAATTTGGGTATGAAATTAATGAAAAGAGAGGATCTTAGCTCGTTTTCCTGGAATTGAATTCAGGTAAGTTAGCGCTTAGCTCATTTTTCTTGAATTGAATCTTCTCTCATAGGTAATAAATTGGTAGGTGGGATTCATTAAATGAAGTGCAATTCATTATATAGGGTATAAGGGCATTTAGGACTTTTTAGCCCCAAATTGAGTAAAAAACATGTTTTGTTAACAAGTGGGTATTTTTCATTTTTTCATACATGTATTAGATAAAAAGGCACATTTGCACATAAATAATTTAATACTAAAAAAACATAAAATATCACATTAATTCATGATAAATTTAAACATGACACTGTCATTATTTCTGGGAAATTCTTAGTTCAAAAATCGAAGAATATTTATGTGGACAGACTCTGCTTGTCTCCTCTAGACATGATGGAATCACAATAATAAAATCCTGAAAGACATGGGAAGCTATTTTAGTACCTCAATGTATTCTTTGTTCATCCATTCCCAGACAATCTTTTTTAATTTCTTCTCCTCCACTGTGAAGATAGACTTCCACCTGCCAGTTAGTTTTAAGTTCAACAGTCATCAGAAACCAACGGTTAATCAAAAGAGACATTTAACATATCAAAATTGTGCAATAGCACACAAAACCAAACTAACCACCACCACCAATAATAAGAAGACTAAAATAAGAACTCGTGATTATTCTATATTGAACTAAAATGCTGGTCACAAGGTCCAAGAGTCTCTCAGGACCCCAAATGCTGACCCTTGAGAAAGACTAGCCATGGAAATAATTTGTAATTTGACGAACATCGACGGAAATACAACATAAAATGATTGAAGAATGTAATTCTTGATTTCTGAATCGATATTTGAAAATTTATCATTGATTTATCATCATTATGAAAAGAACTTAGTATATTATCATTGATGTTCTTTTGATATTTCTGTTATTGATTAAAAACTTATTGATTGACTGATATATTTTTCTTTCATATCGCTGATTCTCAAATTTTTTGTTGGAAAAGTTAAAAAAATAGCCAGAACACCATTATTGTTGGTATAAAATAAAATTCCAAGTGATCAGAAAAAGTAAGTGTGCATAGTAGCTTTTTTTTTCTCTTTTCCCTTGAAAATTTTCTGATTTGATGTGGGCCACCCTTTTCGACTCCACAACAATTCTAGTTGTTTCTTCTTCGTGAAACTTGTTAGGCCTCAACTTTTCAGTTTTTGAAACACTTGGATTGGAAGAAGCACAAGTAATAATTTTATGCACTAGGAAAATTATTATTCAACTAACTATATACTTAATTACAGAATAGATACAAAATATATCTTAATTAATATCTTATTATTATGAGTAGGCACACGATAAATAATGTTTACAAATGCAAAAAATTGTAAAATTTGGATTGCGTAACATTTAGTTGGACGGCCTAGAAAGAAATAAATACGTAAATAGTACCTCACATAATCCTCTTTTATTATTGTATTCCATCCTCCATCCTCAATTGCTTGAAATTAACTCCTGATATATATTCACCAGGAAATATATATATATATATAGAGAGAGAGAGAGAGGAGTTTTGATGAACAACACAACATATTACACCAAGTTTGAGGAATATTCATTTAGAGCAACCAACTTCTTATTATTGAAGATAAGAAGAAGCTTAATAATGACAAGTATGTGTACCTGACCAAACTTGATCTGAAAGTGAAAGCCGGTTGTTAAGATGATATAAAAGTTTGATAGTCCTCGTGTCAGGATAATGATTCTTATAGATACAGAGATTGTTCAAGTCTCCAGTGACACGATCAAACACCATTAATTCATGATTCATGCCCTTAAAAAACATATATCGCCCTTTTCTCCAAAACCCCAAAGGTCTGTTAGCACCCCACAAATTAACAGAATATTCCTTAACCCACGATCCATTCTTCATAACCCATACTTGAAAACGCTTTTCAGTTCCCAACATCGGGTAAACAACAACACAAAGCAACCCATCAAACTCCAAAATTTCCAGTAAATTACTTCCAACATCAACATCAGGTAGAGGTAAGAAAGTGAATTCTTCTTTTTCGTTAGCAAAATCGTAACACAAGATGTGGGGAGCAACTCTAGATGACATAAACCAATAATGGCACCCATTTATGTAAACAGAATGGTGATCAAGAGTGGGAAGATCAATCTGATGATCCGGCAATTCCTTCCAGAAATCATTCTTGAATGAATACACTGCAGCATGGTGTGTCCGATCATATGTTTCCATGTTTCCAGATATACATTTAACAAAAAAGCATAACAATTTGTAGTCATTAAAAGTGGGATCAAATCCAAAACAACTAGCATCGTATGCAACAAAATGATCAGTAACCACAGGATGATTAGAAGTGACAGCGTAATCGGTGAAACGTGGAAGGACTAGGTAATAACCTGTTAATGGATTCCAAACAACAACGTCACCATTTCCATAATCTAGAGACAACAGTCCATTACAACTCATACTGTTCTGAATACGAGAAAATACATTGGGTGGGTAAAGGACTTGGACTTGTTTTGGTGACAAGTTTTTGCCTTCTTCTGTCGATACTAGAGCGAAACGATCGACGCCGTTAACGTCACGACACTGGAGAACAAGGCCGAGGTTGTTGTCGTCGTCTATGTATCCACGTCGGGAAACGTTAAGTAACGACGGTGGATTCATACGGGAAACTTTAAGTAACGACGGATTCATACTTAACGGATTATTCCTACAAACGTACCTCGAAGTTTTCGAGAGGATCCCCATTTCCCCCTTGCTGCTTAATTCTCCATTCCTTTTTCTTCTTAGGGTTTTAGACAACGGGCTGGGCTGTGGCCCATTTATCCATCTTTTTATTTAAAAGTTATCTTGTTTTTCTAAGTATTGCAACTATGCAGTCTAAAATTGATGATGGGTGGGAAGAGCAATTTCTGAAATGAGTAGTATTTCATCCATTATAATTTAAAGCTCACGTCAGCGAAATTAACCTGAAAGGCCCAAAATTAAAAACTTGTGTGCGTTTCAAGTGCGAATTCTACCAAATTGAACAATTAAGATTGAAATTGTGTAAAATTTGAAAAGCCCGAAAATATCAGACCCCCTAATTTAGAGGGGAAAAACTCTTATTGTAATTACTGAAAACAATCACAATAAATTAAGCACAACCACAAAACCTCATGAGTAATATATCAACTAAACATATGTCCAGCCAATTGATAATCTTTGCTCATAATTTTAATACACAACTGATCAATATATGCCAACCGAAGTAGATCATACAAAGCTCAGTTTAACTCATGGCTACAGACTAATTACCACAGAAGTAATGTACATGCACTGCACTTTCCCACTCTCAAATTCAGATCGATGACTTAAAAAAAATAAAAGCAGAAACCCTTGTATCATTATTTTACTTTTGTCTGCAAATAAGAGTATCATCTCCAAAACACATTATGTTGTAACTTGGTCCTCTTGCAGTAGCAAATCCAGCATCTTGAGTGATCCCACTACTGAGTCCTGGAGCTGTTATTTGTGGCCTAACAAAGACATTTGGATCGGAAGAAGCATCAGTAATTATTGTATGAACTAGGAAAATTACTATTCAACTAACTATATATTTAATTACAGAATAAGATACAAAATACATATATTATTACCTTAATTCTTATGAGTAGGGAACACTATAAATATTGTTTGCAAAATTTGGATTTCGAAACAATATTTGCAAAGAAAGATATATGTCAACAGTGCAACTAGGTCACATAATATATATATATATCAAGTTTTGATGAGCCACCAACTTCTGAACTAGCTTAATAATGACAAGCATGTGTAATAAATTAATTGTATTTACCTGATCAAGATCTGAAAGAGCAAGCGAGTTGTTAAGATGAGAAAAAAGTTTCATAGACCTGTCGGGATCACTATAGATATAAGGATACTCAAAGTTGGGACAACTATAGATACCGAGATTATTCAAGTGTCCAGTGACACGATCAAACACCGTTAGTTCATAATTCAAGCCTTGAAAAAACATATATCGCCCTTTTCTCCAAAACCCCAAAGGTCTCTCAGCACCTGACAAATTAACAGTGGCTTCCTTAACCCATGATCCATTCATCATCATAACCCATACTTGAAAACACTTTTCAATTCCCAACCTTGGGTAAACAACAGCACTAAGCAACCCATCAAGCTCCAAAAGTTCGAAACGATGCCCTCCTAATATATTACTTCCAACATCAGGCAGAGGTAAGTTAGCGAATTCTTCGTTAGCAATGTCGTAACGCAAAATGTGAATGTGCATTGCACCACTCCGCACAGGATTCCGACCCAACCAATAATAATACCCATTGATCAAAACTGAAGAGTGAGAATGAGTGGGGAAAACAATGTCAGGGACCGGTAATTCCTTCCACAAATCATTCTTGAGTGAATACACCTCAACATGCTCTTTCCATTTAGGTTTATCACTATATTCTCCAGTATTAAAATATTCAACAAAAAATCTTAACATTTTGTAGTCATTGCATCTAGGATCAAACCCAAAACAGCTACCACGGAAATCATGAAACAGAGGATCAGGATCAGAAGAAGTGACAAGTTTAGGGGTGCAACGTGGAAGGAGTTGGTAATTGCCAGATGATGGGTTCCAAACAACAACCTCATCCCCTCCATAATCTAGGGACAAAAGTCCATTACAACTAATACTACTCTTAACATGCTTTCTAGCCCGAGAAGGAACATGGGGTGGATAAATAAATTGTTTTGGTGAGAAGTTTTTGCCTTCTTCTGTTGACAGTGCAGTGAAACAATCGATGCCGTTAGCGTCACGACACTGGAGAAGAAGGTTGAGGTTCTTGTCGTTGTTTTCGTCTATGTAAAGTAACGACGTTGGATTCATACAAAACGAATTACTACAAACGTACCTCATTAATGTATTCGAGAAGGTACCCATATCCCCTAATTTGCTGCTTTCTTCTTTAGGGTTTTGGAGCTCTCTCTAAAACCCTGTGTTGTCCTAGTAAAGAGGCTAAACGGGTTGGGCTGTGGCCCATTTATCCATCTTCTTATTCAATAGTTTTCTTGTTTTTACCCTAAATAAAATTGATGATATGACACGCGCCGCCGCCCTCATGTCTCCTCGCATCCTGCTTTCTCCCCTCTCCACCACCCATGTCCGGTTGTGTCACTTAAACATGGGTGAGTCTGTGCTTTCACAAAAAGCATCTGAAAAACCTAGCAGGGATTATTATGTTCAAAGTAGAGATCCTGTCTGGTATCAAAATCTACAAGATTAACAAAGAAAGAAAAGGGTGCTTGTGATGTCCGGAAACATTGAATGGTCTAGCGATGTTCATCGGAACAAACCACTCGTTGGCATTGCCAGCATCAGAGTATCCTGAATTGGGCGACGACTGCATTTTGTACACGGATGAAAAGTGCCGGATTTTGACGTGTACAATTATGCACACCACCTTTTCATTGTATTTCGTAAGGGGTACAAGTACGCATATGTACTTATGATAGGAGAACCATGAAGACGGAAGTGGTTGTGTTGCATTTGGGTACAAGAGTTTCACTACAAGAAATTTGAGAATTCGCGACGACAAAATTCATCATAAAAACATCATTTTTCGTCACAAAAGGTGTTTGGTGATGAAATATTTTCATCGCAAAGAACGTCGTTGTAAGTGCCTATTTGAATTCGTCATCTAAAGTCATCAAATGATGACGCTAAAGGTCATCATCGCTATATCATCTCATCTATAGTGACAAATAAAGCGTCGCATTTTGACATCAAATTTCGTCACTAATTATGGTGTTTCGTCACTAAAAGTGTAACTTTGCATGACGAATTTAATTTATTGTCACTAAAATATTAATTTTTAGTGATGATTATCCATTTACTACAACTTTGTCAAATTTTGGTGACACAATTTTAGTCACAATTTAATTAACTAATTCGTCATAGTTTATATAATTCGTCACCAAAGAGTTAAACTTTTGTGATAAAATTTTGACGTTGTTATATGTATACATATAATGATGACATAATGCGTCACAAAAAAGTAATATTCGGTGACAAAAACATTGTGGTCACTAAATAGTGTAAAAATGGTGATGAATTATTTTTGTCATAATAAATATTATCTAGTGACGAAGATGATAATTGTCGCTAAATATTTAGATACAGTAACATCATATATTTCGCCACGAAATAATTATACTATTGTGACCAAATATATCGTTAGTATATGTATATATATATATAATGACCAAACCTTTATTGTCACTAAATGATGTAGAAATAGTGATGAAATATTTGTCATAATTAAATATTATTAAATGACGAAGTTGGTAATCGTCTTGAAAAATTTAGGTGACAACATAGATCGCCACTACTAATTAGCTTACGGTGACTATTTTTGTCATTAATTAAATATTATTAAATAATTATTTTTCTTGTGGATTTAAATTATATATACATATACTATTTAAATAGATTTATAATTGACAAAAATAATTATCATGATAAACTAATTAAATTCTAAATTACAATAAATAAATATCTACTACTACCATTAAATTAAAGATCATAAATTTAAATTGCATAATATGATAAAAATGCAGAGAAATAAATTGTACCAAAAGTCGAAAGCAATAAACATATTCGAGTTAGAAATAAAAAGAACATAGAAAAATATTCTCCTAAATCTTAAAGTTTCATCCATTTATCAAGCAATAAATTCATAAGCTTGTTTAGTTGGTCTTTCAAGACTGTTATTTCTGCACGTTACTCCAAGAGTTGATCACCTTGCACACAGAGCTGATTTTTAAAATCACTCACTTATTTTTTCTTGTTCTGAGCTGCTATTATCCTCGCTCATCACAATCCCATCTTTCATAGACTTCTCAAAGCTATTAACCCTATTAGGACAGGAAATCATACATCAAAAAATAACCATACCGGAAACAAAAAGAAAAAAAGGCCAATAGAATTATGATTAAGTAGGAATTTGGAAACCAAGTGTTGTATTCATAGTACCCGATTCTATTCTGAACTCATAACAATAAAATCCAAAATCAAGCAGTTACTTTCTAGAAGTACAAAGATAAGATTACGGCTCTAATATTAGTTTACCCAAAGATCTGAAGAGGAGTGAAGTCTACATTACTTGGATACTGAACCTGCAAATATAAAATATAAATCAAACTGCTAGCTTCAATAAAATGCAGTACATCAGGAAATTGTCATGCCACCTTATAGTTACTAGGAGGTTGCCATTGTCCACGAAACCCGTTTGGCCCCAAAATAGAATGTTTAGACAGAGTTTAGTCCTTTGGGCCAGGAATACTTAATGATCTACAACAGAAAAAACACACCAAATAGTGATTAAAATAAGACAGGAAAACATTAAATGAAAATCATGTTCTACAGAAATGTTTTGTCTTCACAATCATCAGAAAGTCAATCAGAAACATGAGATGTCAAGATAGTTCAAAAATCTCTTGAAGAGTCCAACTATATTAACAAACCAAGCAAAGCAATCAAACATATATATGTGTGTGTAAAACGAATAATAAAGTTTAAGGTGATACAAACATATCCTATAAACTCAGGACTTTGCAATATAAACCATAGATGCAGCAGAAATGAATTGCATTTAAGAAATAACCATATAAACCAAGGAAGTTTTGCTTGAACAGCTGGTTTCCATTCCTCAAGCTCAGTCACTGCAGTATTCAGTATTCAATTTTTGCCTAGGCAAATTAAGAAAAGGCAAACTTTTATTAAGAAAAACTACAATAATGACAGCTAGCTTTACCTCCAGCAGTAGTACATGATAGTAATAAATAAATGAGCAATAGTTGTTAATCGTTACCCTTTTTAGATGAAGTTTATTGCCTTGTGACGTTGTTCTATAGTCTCGATGGCAAGGTATTGTCTCAGTATCCAAACTAAAACAAAAGACAACACGCAACTTTCATAAATAGACTTTTCCATATTTCATGCTACCTGATATATTTTAAAGAGAAATTGTTACTATATTAAACAACAAATCCCAACAAGACATCGTTTCTCACCTTGAAAATCTAAGGAGCATAACATCCAGGTCAATTACATTCTTTTCTTCACGAAAGATGTCAGCCTACATGGTAAACAAAGTAATTAAGTTCGAAAAATAATAGGAAATCAATAGAAAACATGATTGAAAGAGAGATTCATGATATAAAAATATTATGGGAGATAAAACAATGATGAGAAACAAACAATCAGGTCATATTTTGCGATGTAAAGCTAAATATGAAATGTATACTTAGTGCGTGTGGAGCATCAAGAAACAATTACTTCAGACCAAATCTACGAAAAATCAGAGCTCCAGCCAACCAAAAAGGATAGTACAATAGAATTTTAGCCCAGAACACTATACAAAAAAATACAGAGTAAAGGTATACCAAATTCATAAAAAAGAAATCAAAACAGACAAATGTGGAGCGATAAAAAAACTGAACCATCTGGTTTTTCTCCCTACACCAGATAAGTAACTAAATTATCTAGATACAGCTGTCATACAAACAAAGAAAATCAAATGAAGCAATATAATGTTTTTTTAGAGTTGGGACCAGGAGATATTATATCATGACAATGATTCGCAAAGAACCTAGATGAAGAAAGGTACATATCAAGTAAGGAGCAGTTTCTCATAATTAAGAGGTACCAGAAGGAGGGTATATGCATAGTGAGGGGAAAAGCTTATATACTATCTAAAGGGATCAAAGCAGGTATTTTGCATTTTATCATAAGCTTTACATGTTTGCTTAAACTTATGGAGAACTGCTCCCACAGGAGCTGAAAATGGCATCCCAACTTTATAAGAAACTGATGGGTGTTTTTTGGAATGAGTCAATGAGTCCAACATCTAATCCCAACTTTATAAGAAACTGATGGGTGTTTTTTGGAATGAGTCAATGAGTCCGACATCTAATATCAGGAAAACAAAGACATCATTGTCCCCAAAGCAACCAATTCATACGTCAATATAATACAACTCTTTGTAAAATGAAACACTACAGAGTTCAGATGTACCGGTGCCACTCAATGATTTGGCAAACAGGATATATTTTTAGTGCATAACATGCTGTCCGATTTGTTTCTCAAAAGATCTACTACTCGCTGTGTTTTATTGTTTCAATCACTCTAGTGAGCAAAGTTCACAGAAAGGCCAAAAATAATATATAACCAAATTACTCATCAGAATCATACCTAAATCTCTCAATAGAAGCAAAATCAGATAATAAAGGTCCTAAATCATATAAAATTGCATTCGCCTAAATTGCATAAGATCCTTGCAGTAAAATTTGATTATTGAATACCCGATCCACGAACATCACAATATAGTAGTAAAGTCACCTTGAGCTTATCACCACCTACCTTTCTGGAGATCACGAACTTGGAGTCCCTTAGGGACCCCACCATATATGCATGTATTCTTAATCTTTGATGATGCACCAAATTTAGTAGCCTCTTGTTGTATTTGAACAGCAAGTTCACGAGTTGGAGCTAATACTAAAACTATTGGGCCATCTCCCGGAGCTAACAAAGAAACACATAAAATTCATAGAAAATTTATGTCGGCTAATTGGCAATTACAATAATTGGAAATTTAAAAAATAGATGTCTACCTATAAATCCATATATAATATTTTTTTAATAATATGTCTACAATGCAGTCACTTTCTGCACAGCCACATTTAATTCATGCATAGAAGATCATGGAATACCTAAAAATGGTTGGGCGTTAACATGTACAATAGCAGGTAAGAGATAAGCGAGTGTCTTCCCAGACCCTGTTTCTGCAATACCAATAAGATCTCGCATCTTCAAAGCTATAGGCCAACCTTGAGCTTGAATAGGTGTTGGTTCCGTAAAGCCAGCCTTTGCAATTTCTTGCAAAACATACTCTGTTTCACAGACAAATGGCTCACATCACTTCTACATATTAGTGGATGGGAAAAGACAAATACATGTCTCATGGATTTTCATTGTTCTGTGCTAGACAATTCCAAATTCATTTAAAACTTGGTTTCTCTTGCTTCCCAAATTTGCCAAAATATCAACAAGTAGAGACATATGAAATAGGCTGATGTGGTTTAGCATCGACGAAACAGTTATTGCACAATAGAATAGCATACGCACAATTTACAAAGAAGTCGATGAAAAAAACAGTGATACCTGGAAAACCAACATCGCCAAAACTCTTAACGGACTTCGGTACATCCTTTCCTTCAACAGTAATCTCCCGTCGCAGCCTATACTCCACCTCAGCTTCCGTCATAGAGGCAATAGACGGAGTCTCCACATAAAAATTCTTCTCAAACGGCGTGAGACCATCCAACTCCGATTTCCTTGGTGGCGACTGCGTCCCACCATCATAATCTCTCTTCCCCGAAGATGAAGACCGGTAACTGCTCTCATATTCTTTCGAATAAACAAGCCCCGAATCCCTAAACTCACACATAACCACACACACAAGAAAAATAGATAAATACGCCACACAGATACTCCATTTTCAGCCGGAATCACATAAAATCGATTTATAGAAGGATAGACGAAATTAAATGTTAAAAATGTGTGAATTCGGGAAGAAGAGAGAGGGGTCTTACCCGCGGCGTTCACGGTAGGAGCCGGGGTCGGCGGAGCGGCTGTCGTAGCGGCTTATAGTGTACGGATGACGGGTAATTTTCCAGTGAGATTAAGGAAATTGAAAATTAGGGTTTCAGGTGAGCGAATTTTAGGAATTGCGAAATAGCGGAGAGAACAACTGCTAGTTTTAGTGTGGAGTCTGTGGACGCATTACGGCATTAATAACAGCTGCTTGTTTTACAATTTTACAATCACCGTAAGTCACGACCAGCTTCTTGTACACAAACGACGTCGTTTTGTGAAGTCAAGGTACAGTAAAAACTCCATACAGTCATATCGTTGGGACTGGGAAAAAATATTACTATACGGAGTTATTCTTATATAGAGTTTTACAAAAAAAAATAATTTTTTCGTATAAAAAATAATATAAGTATAAAAATAACATATACATTGTATATTATCTATCTCACAAGTTCATGTAACTAATTTAATAGTTTTGACTAAGAAATTTAAATACGTACATACACTTGAGTTAAATCAAAAAATGAATCTAGGGGCTATAAGCTTTGACAATTTAAATACATACACTTGAGTTAAATCAAAAAATGAATTTAGGGACTATAAACTTTGACCATATATGTGTATAAATTTTGGGTTATACTTCTTGTACTACACATCAAACAAAATGGCATTCAAACCGGAAACTAAAGAGAAAAGAACTCAAATTCCTGAAAAAATTAGAGCTGAGTTGTACAAGAAAAAAGATTTACACCCTAGTTGGAAGCAAAAGGATTTTATGAAGTGGCTCAAAGAGACTCATGGTTTGGAAGTATCACAATCAACAATATCTAAGACGTTCAAGAAGGCAGTCGATCGTGAAAAAGATGTTCCGAACCCGGATACAATACGTATAAAATCGGTAAAGTACCCACTAATGGAGTCTGCACTTTATGAGTGGTTTGTGTGTAACCAAGAGCATGTCAATATTAGTGGTGAATTACTAAAAGAAAAGGGAAACATTTTCTTAAAGCAACTTTATCCAGAAGCAACCTTGTTTGAATTTTCAAATGGGTGGTTAGGAAAATTCAAGCAAAGACATGCAATTCAATCACATCGCCGTTTTGGTGAGAGTGGTTCTGTGGATATGGAAAAAATTGAAGCATGCTTGCTTTCAATAAGAGAAGAATTGGACAAATGGGCATGGAAGGACATTTACAACATGGATGAAATCGGTCTATTTTATCGAATGCAAGCTGATAATTCTCTTGCGACAAAGCAGTTGGAGGGCCAAAAACAAAATAAAGAGAGAATTACAATCATCATTTGTTGCAATGGGGATTGCTCCGACAAACTTCCTCTTTGGATCATTGGTAAATTTCTTAATCCTAGATGTTTCAAAAATATTAACCGTGATACTCTCAACTGTACTTATCGA
The DNA here is from genome assembly GCA_954870855.1 of Scutellaria minor. NCBI lineage: Eukaryota > Viridiplantae > Streptophyta > Magnoliopsida > Lamiales > Lamiaceae > Scutellaria > Scutellaria minor. The sequence goes on from OX940727.1 coordinate 32,202,934, forward strand.
GCGAATTCAAATGCATGGATGACATCCTTACTCTTTTTGGAATGGCTAAAGTGGTTCGATAATCGTTTAGACAGAAACGTCTTGCTCATTTTGGACAATTGTACTGCTCATGGAAAAAAGGATCATCTCCCCCCTCTTCGTCATACAACAGTTATGTATTTGTCACCCAATAGCACATCCAAAATTCAGCCATGTGATGCAGGAATCATAAGGAACTTTAAAGGTTATTATCGTCGTAGGTTCAACCGTCTACTCTTGAAAATAATTGAAGATCGTGTTTTGGAACCATCAAAGATATCTATCCTTGATGGAATTGTAAATGTTGTTGCTTCTTGGTCAATAGACGTGAAGCCAAAAACGATTGAAAATTGCTTTAAACATTGCAAGATTCGGACCTCTAGTATTGATGAAGTACAAGTTGCAAGTGAAATGGATGAAGAGAGGCTAAAATTACTCACTGAATTGAGCTCTCAAATTAAGGCACTACACTACCACAACGAAATGGATATTGATGTCTTCCTTAATCATCCGGATGAGCGACAAATTACTTATGTCTTAACCGATGAAGAAATTATCTTGGGAATCAAGCAAGAAGACGAAGGAGATAATCCGAAAGATGATAGTGCTGAAATACCACAAGTTTCGTGTCATGAAGCTTTAGTTATGTTAGATAAGTTGGAATCATTTTGGCTTCAACAAGAGGGATCACATGCAAGCGAGCTATTGAGCACTCGCAAATTGAAGGATCAAGTATCAATCTATAAAATTAAATCGATGTCACAATCGACTATAAATAAATATTTTAAGTCATCTTAAAAATGTTATTGATTTTGATAAACAAAAATATAATTAATAAATATTTTTATAATATATTAATCATTTATTCCTATATAGAGGTATAAATCCTTAAGACGAGACTTGAAAAATGTATGACTTATGACAATGTGGAGTTTATTCTTATTTATAACTAGTCCCAAGTTGGGACTTGAACTTTTTATTACTATAGGAAGTTTATTCCTATATAGAGTATTACTATAGAGAGTTTTTACTGTAGTATGGCTCGTTTTAATTTTAATTAAAAAAGTTTATGATGTATTTCTAGCCTCAGGTTTTTCGGTGTTTCCACGGGGGTAGAACTATAGTTCGGTATATATATAAAACAATTACCACTAACAATAGAAATGTAAAAAAATTCCTATTTATTTTCATTTTTTAATAATAGAAATTTCATCAAATTTTATATTTTATTTTTTTGTGATATTAATTGAGTTTATTGTAAATTTCTAAAAATATTATTTTTGTGTATTAAATATATATGGTATATAATAATCTAACTTTGTTGCCATTTATTTTCAATGATATATGACAAGAATTATTAATTGATATGTATATAATAAAAAAAATACGTATCAATTAAATATCGTATCTTTTGAACTATTTTTTTCGAATACACATATAAGTTTAGTATGATTTATTTTTCAAATCAGTTAGTTATTCAATAATCAAAATCTAATTTACATGCAATCTTTTTCAAAATCAATATTATTGATCATAATATAATAATTATATAATTAATATATACATACACACATATAAATGTAGAGTATATCATATATACCTATTTGAGTTTGCAAATATATGAATAATTAAATGAATAAACTATATGAAGTTACTATATAAACCACTTTTGAAGTATGGTGATAATGATTATATCAAAATTACAAAACTTTTTGTATTGACTATTTTTTACTTATTTTTACACCTTTTTAAATTAAACTACAGAATTTAAGATAATCGATCTATATTGTTTTTCAAAAAACTTTTGTAAATTGAGAAATTCTAACTTTAAGGCATTTGGAAAAAATAGATTATATAATTTTTTTTAATGGTATGTTGAAATTAGATTTTTTTTATTTTGGACTGTATAAATTTTTAAACTCATTATAAATATATTATTAAGCATATATTTGTATACTTATTTTCAAGACCAAAATGCTAAATTATTATGTTGATGATGAGATTATACTTGAAACACCAATATAAATATATGAAACATCAATATAATTATATTTTTTATATTAAGATAATATATCATTGGTAAATTGTATCATTAATATCAAAATTTCAAAAAAATTCAGATGGCATGTCAAGCAATATATTAGAAATAAGTAAATTATATTTAATTTAGTTATTAATATGTTTATATTTTAAAATGTAATAGATAAAAGAAAATTTTAAAAAGATAATATATTTGCAATTTCATATGGTTTATTCATATATTTGCCTTTTCAAATAGGTATATATGATATACTCTACATTTATATGTGTGCATATATATATTAATTATATAATTATTATATTATGATCAATAATATTGATTTTGAAAAAGATAGCTTGTATATTAAATTTTGATTATTGAATAACTAATAGATTTGAAAAACAAACCATAATAAACTTATATGTGTATTCGAAAAAAATAGTTCAAAAGATACGATATTTAATTGATACGTATATTTTTTTATTTATTATATACATATCAATTAATAAATCTTGCCATATACCATTGAAAATATTTGTCAACAAAGTTAGATTATTATATACCATATATATTTATTATACAAAAGTAATATTTTAAAAAAATTACTATAAACTCAATTAATATAAAATATATATATATATATATATATATATATATATATATATATATATAAAATTTGATGAAATTTATATTATTAGGAAATGATAGAGCTTAAGGACGGACTGAGAGAAGTAGAACCTGGAACGCGATCACAACTCCTCGTTCGAAATCAATTGGAGCTCATCGCCGCCGCCGCAGGTTCGCCGCTAATACCTCTCTCTCTCTCACAGAGAATAGTCTTGTCAATTGACGATTTAGTGCCCTAATTTAATGATTTCAAATTTTACTGCAAGGATCTTATGCAATTTAGGCGAATGCAATTTTATATGATTTAGGACCTTTATTATCTGATTTTGCTTCTATTTAGACATTTAGGTATGATTCTGATGAGTAAATTGTGTATGGTGTTTTTTTAATTATGTCAGCTCCTGATCTGACATAATATGGCTAAGTTGTATCCTGGAGGTTTGACAAATATTTGATGTAATCTTTATAATCAGTGCATGTGTGTGTGTGAGTGACTGTGTGTGAGTTTTGTGCATATCTCCCTCTATCTTTTATTTCCTTGGTGTTCCTGTCTCAATAGCATGAGTATTTGGTGTTTGCTAGTCTACGTCTATTCTTGACTTTTGTTTTTCTTTTAGTTGCCTTTATGGTAGATCTTCTCTATCACCAGACATCAGCACAGTTTGATGAAGGTGGAGCAAAGGGTCTGTTGCTGAACAATCTAGGAGTTTATGGTAACTGCCGTGTCCTTTTTTGATTCTTTGGAAGTACCTGGAAAGTGTTCATCTCTTGAGCCTCAGATTGAGAATGTGGAGACAATTGACTTGTCTTTTGCTAGTGGTATGTAATGCTGAAGTCTGTGGAATTTGATGTAAAGATTTCACTATTTTGTCTCTTTAGAGAAAGACTGGTTGATATGGTCTTAATGCTTGTTGATTCTTTTAAAAATTTCAGAGTGCATTGAACAAATGGTGTTGGATATGTATAACAGGTCTGAAATATCTCCCAGCCTCAGGGATATAGTAGATCAATTTGGCACAGATGACCAAAGATGATCTGAATCATATTCTTCTGGTCTGGTTAATGAGAGTCCTGATGTTGACGCTGAAGTAGATGGTGACACATTTGGGGATTCCGGAACGTGGGACTTTGATCATGATGACCAAGCAAGTGTGGCAGACGAGGGCATTCATGATCAGGATACAATCTTCCCAAGTCATCTAGAAGTTCCTGATTTGGTGGATATTTCATTGATCAAAATTGCCTGCTAGTCTCTTGCATGTTTCAACATTTTGAAAATGAAAAATATATAGAAAGTATAACTTATCCACTTTTTTGCAGGCTGATGAACAATTAAGTGTTTTTTTAAGACTTACTCACCCTCAAGTAGTCAATTGACTCAGAAACACCCGCATTAGGAGAAGTTATATGTTAAGTGACTTAATTGTGTAACTGGAAAAAATATACCTCAAGATAGTTTAACCCATCTCATTCTTCAAAAGAATATTATGAAGGCAGAGTGAGATGTGAATTGAGAATGGACCGCATGTAAACAGAATACATGTTTGTTGAGCATTTGGTCGGTTTCCACTATAGTTAATCAATGATGCCATATTCTTTTTATGCACTGCCCCATGGTGCCAAATTTGCCAAATTTGCTGTATAGATATGTTTTCATTGCAATCTAGCAGTGTTTTGAATTTTGTTAAAGAGTGACATCGTACCACTAAGCAATTTGTGCAAAATACTTATAAGTATTATGAATGAATGGAAAATATATGAGTTGTTATTTTAAATATTCCTTGTTCTTATGATGTACTTATATTATGTTATTTATAATATTTACGTGTTATAGGTCAAGAGGCTTCCGTATTCTACAACACTACAGAAGGTTGATTTGTTCTTTTTCCTTTTAAGTCTTAATATTATTTTTCAAATTAATTTCTTTTGGTTTTGCTTTTTTATTTTTATTTTGTTATTTGTTATCTTCTGTTGGTGTTTAGGAAGGGCGTGCTCTCAGTATTCTTAGGGATATATTTCTTGCCAACATTCCTGTAATTTCGGTTTGAGGTTATGTTTAATTCACCTTTTACTGTTTACTAATAGTCTCTATGCAACCCCCAACCATCTCTACCCCTGCACCAAACCAATAAATCTTTTCTCAGGTGCGTGAAAATAATTTTCGTCCAAAATGCATTTATGCTGCTGTAATGTTGAGGCGAATGATGGAAGCAATCTTAAACAAGGATACAATGGATGACAAGGTACACCAGTCATCCCAACATAATTGTGTTTACTTTCATCAGTAACGAGAAAATTTGGGTGTATTAATCTTAAGCTAACACACGTAAGCTATTTCTTCATCACTGTTTGGGTGTATTCAAAGTTGCTAAATAACCGAACCAAATAAACTGAATAGCATTGGTTTTTTTTTTGGTTTTTTTGATATTTTGCTCAATTCTGAGGCGTGTTCAACATATTGTATTGGGGATTTAGTTCTAGTTCAGTGATTGGACACTGAAGGAGATACTGTATACTTTCTCTATGACAAATTAATCCTGGAAAACATGTTGGATATTTTATGAACAACACCCCACACATATTCATCCACTAATTCATTTTCACTAGAATAAGCTTTTCTGATGGATCTATTGTCTACTCTACATGCCAAGGGTACATTTAGATTATAAAGAAGCAGATTTGGGGTAGATTATTCTAGGAGTTTAGGAACTCAGTGATAATTAAACTTAATTGTATTTTTTCCCTTGTCTCTAATTCTTCATGTTGTCATTGATTATCCGTCTTAGCTTCTTCATGTTTTTGTTTCTTACTTAATACTGGTTGCTGATTGTAGGAGTTTGGCAGACACAATATCTTGTTAAATACCAGGGGCTTGCTCACATTCTATTATTGAACTTGATAGTCAGACTGAGCTGTGAAGGTGAGTTCTTATTTATTGAACTTCTGTTATTTTCATTGAAAACTGTTGATCTCATTGTAAAGGCTTTCAAATGCTGCCCCTGACAAGTGCATGCAAACATGATATGTACTTTTTGTGCTGGAAGCCTTTTTTTTTTGGCACTTTTTTTCTAAATTGAATATAGATCTACTGTTAATTTATTGGTTTACTTTTCAGTTCGAGTTCTTGTCTATGTTGTCTTTTTCTGTTTTAATTTTAATGCTTTGCAAGGCCTGCCATTTGTTATGCTTCTTATCTAAAGATCTCTTGGGGGATTTTGAAGCATGTGCTGAAATGCTTATTCCGGTCAGAACAGTTCCTCTTTGTAGTTGTCTAATTGGTGATAGCTGACATATATGTTCTTGCTTCTCACTTGCTGCTCTGTAATTTAGGTCCTTTTCAAGCTTGTCGTCATAACAGTGCTTGTAATTCAGGAGTCTGCAGATTACTGCATAAAAACGGTAATGTTTTACTTTGTTGTTCAGGGTGTTTTTTTGTCAATTTAATTTAATGTCCTGTAATTTGTTGTCCTTTGTGATATATTTGATGTTCAGATGTTGCGCAATTGCAAAGTTTCCCGGGTACTTCCTCGGATTGTTGACTGTGCGAAGAATGATCGCAATGTTGTACTCCGTGCAAGGTATGATTCTGTTTGCCGAGTTCTTTGCTCTACTATTCATTGTGGTTTTTATAGTTTGCAAGAGTTTGAAGCCATTGGATTCCAAGTTTTTTGGCCAACTATTCATTTTGCCTTTGTAGTAATGCTCTACTTCCTAAACTAGGTGTTGTGAGTATGCACTTCTTATACTAGAATATTGGGCTGATGCACCTGAAATACAACGATCCGCCGACCTCTATGAAGACCTTATTAGATGTTGTGTGGCTGATGCAATGAGTGAGTTATGTAAATTGTCTGTTATTCTGCATTCCATTATCATTTAGTTGAATCAGTAGTTGGTGCTGAATTTTATCGAAGGTTTGCTATAACTGCACACATCTTACTTTCATTTCTCTTGGGCTATACCAGTTTCCATAACATGGCATTTTAACTGATAAACAAACAATGGCCTCCAATACAAATAAAATAAATCAGCATCCATCAAGAGTGCCACAAGATATGCTGGAATACCACATGTATTAGTGTTATCACAAGCCAACGTGTTACTAGTTTGCATTTGATAGTATTACTCACCAAGATCAAATAACATGTCAGCGATACCATCATCTTCATCATCATTTTCTACTATATAGATTTAATTTTTTTTTTAAACTTTTAACTTAAATTTTCTAGGAATCGATTAATTGCTTTATGGTTATTGATCTCATTAACTACATGCGTGATGCAGTTCAATCCCACAATATTCATGAAAGTGGCAATCTTGTGACAATGGTCAATACATGCTCCATTTGATTTATAAAGTTGATTTATTCTTTCAGATATATGAGAAGTTAACTTCTGGAATGTACTTGGGGGAAATTTTATGCAGAGTTCTACTAAGGATGGCAGAAGAAGCTTCCTTCTTTGGTGAGGAGGTTACACCCAAACTCAAAATTCCATTTATACTGAGGTACAATTACAAATATGTTTTCACTTCAGTTTTTGTGTTAATGGTCAATCAAAGGATAGCATTGAAGTTGCCAGTGTGATCTTGAAATACTATTATCTTTATCTTAAAGTTATGCATTCATTCTACATACTTTGGATAGATCTCATTCTCTAATCTTACCATCTTAAGAATAGCCTTGTGAAGCTACTCCATATGCCGCACTGTATACTTGTCCTTTTCTTGTCAATGTTCCTTAGATTTTTTGTTTTCTGTTCTCAAGCCATCACAGATTTCTTTTATTTGTTCACCAGATCGTATATTCATTATCTGCATATTCATATGGTGCTTGTTCTAAATCCAACATAAAATTGTATCATTTTTTAGGAACCTGGTATGTCCGCGATGCAACTGAGGGGGAGAGACCTTTGTGGTCCACCATATACACAATGTGACATTTGAGTCAAAACCTGAATCATTCCCAGAAAATTGAATGTGACATATCATGTGGCTTTAGGGCTTTAGGAAAAAAATTATTCTCAATTTGTGCAAAAAGGGGAGTTAATGATACTCATTTTCTACATTGTGTATATGGTTTACATTATAGGACCAAAATTGCAATTCCTACTTTCATCGATCTGTTTTCTAGTTCTTGATGAAGATTATGCTTACACCACATTTTGTTTTCTTGTACTTAATATATCGAACACCTCCTTGAAATGAGAAGGGCCATCGTTGAGGTCTGCAACATCATTGCCACACGAGGGGCCCGTCTAGCTGCAGCTGGCGTTTTGGGGGTATTGAAGAAGATGGGAAAGGATACACCACCAGAAAATGGTGAAAAGACGGTCGTGGCCATGGATGGTGGGCTTTATGAGCACTACACAGAGTATAGAGAGTGCTTAGAGAAGACAATGAATGAGCTGCTCGGAGAGGAAACTGCTGCAAGTATATTAGTCCAGCATTCAAATGACGGATCAGGTATTGGTGCCGCTCTCCTTGCTGCCTCCAACTCACTATACGACGAAAGCAAGTCATCATGATCAGATTGTAACCATTTCCCATCACCCAAATTCTTGTTTCAGCACCTCTAATATAAGCAAAATAAGTTCAAGAATTCTTGTTTAAATTCATCCAACCAATTTTTTTGTGGAGTTTGTATGAATCTTGTCCTTGCAGTGGCTTATTGCAGAAATTTCATTCTTCCCTACTTTTACATTGGTTTATGTTAATTTATTCCAGATTAAAATACAGTGAGAAATGTATTGCAGTTTATACAGTATTCCAGATTAAAATACAATGAGAAACATCAAAAAAATATTATTATATCCCTATTAATAATAGTTGTTCAAACACGAAAATGAGTGCAATTTATAAACGATGATTCAAATTGATACTGTCACTCTTGAAAAGTGCAGAACTAGCAACGTTGAGATTCTGTTCCAACTTGAAGAATTGCAAAAAAAAAAAAATCAGATCTGAAAGGGATTTTTTTTTCACTAAATGTCTTTGATTTGGGGTAATTTATAAAGTTTGTCGTTATTAATTATTCTATGTAATTTATTTACTGAAAGTGGAGATAGATTACTGGTTAATAACACTCTTAAATGACTAAGAGGTCTTAGGTTCAATCCCAGTCTTGCATATTTTTTTGTATTTTCATGTTAACTTAAATATTCAAATAATAAATTAGTATTTTGTATATTCTCCTAAGTAGTATTTGGATTATTGGTTATTTATATTTTCATGTTTACTTAAATATTCAAATAATAAATTAGTAATTTGTATAATTGCATATTTTTTTTGTATTTTCATGTATACTTAAATCAAATAATAAATTAGTATTTTGTATATTCTCCTAAGTAGTGCTTGGATTATTAGTTAATTAAGAAATTCGAGGTCTTATGTTTGACCTTAATCCCATTGTAGATTTAGTTTTTTAATTTTCACTAATTTAAATAATTAATTAACAAATTTTTTTTCAGATAATTAATTACTGAAATATTACAATTTCATTATATATAATTAAAATTTGAAGTTAGAGTAGTTGGATTATTGTTTAACTTAGATACTCAAGGTCTCAAGTTCTTAGATACTTAAGGTCAATACATGACAAGTTCAATCTCAATATATTTGTCTACAATTTAAACAAATTGATATTGTTGATCAATTGGTTATTGCATGATTTCAAAGGGCCAGGTTCGAGTTCTAGCAATAGTGAACACGATACTATTTTTTGTCAGTAATTAGTTCAAATAATTAATGACGAAAAATATCGTTATAAAATTATATTTTTTACGACATCGAAAATCGTCACCAATTATTATTAGAATCGTCACCAAATAATATTGTGACGAAATAATTTTGTTAGTAATAAGTTCAAATAATTAATGACAAAAAATAGCATCGTTATAAAAGTATATTTTTTACGACGTCGAATATCGTCACCAATTATTATTAGAATCGTCACCAAATAATATTGCGACGAAATAATTTTGTTAGTAATAAGTTCAAATAATTAATGACAAAAAATAGCATCATCATAAAAATATATTTTTTATGACGTCGAATATTGTCACCAATTATTATTAAAATCGTCATCAATTATTATCGTGACAAAAGAATTTTGTCACTAATTAATTCAAATAATTAATGACAAAAAATAGCACCGTCACAAAAAATTATTTTTTACGACATCGAATATCGTCACCAATTATAATTAAAATCGTAACCAATTATTATTGTGATGAAATAATTTTGTCAATCATTATTTAGAATAATTAATGACGAAAAATAACATCGTCATGAAAATATATATTTTTATGACATCGAATTTCGTCACCAATTATTATTAAATCGTCACCTATTATTATTGTGATGACATAATTTATGTCGTCATGAAATTTACAAATTAGTGACGAATAAAATTATCAATGGTGACAAAATAAAATTTGGTCACCATTTCTAGTATTTTAATGACAAAAATAACATTTGTCGCCTTTAAGTAACAAATTGTGACGATTTTTTCGTCGTCGCAAAAATATTCGTCACAAAATGTGTGATTTCTTGTAGTGTTTATCATATAATGGATGTTTAAAATCTAATGCCTCATTTCAAACATACATGCTTCTTTTTCTGTTACTTCTTACTTTTCAAGACTAACTTTAGTTCAACCAAGACCAACTGTTTTTACTTTTACCCATGTCTCCAGAATTACGTCATAGGGAAATACATTCAAAAAATAAAATGCTAGTTTATCATCTTGTTGCTCAATATGGTGATTTTATATTAATGTCAAACTGATTTTTGGAGTTGGATAATTCATTCAACTAGGTCAAGAAGACATCAATGTTCTAAAAAATGGTTTATCATTTATTCATGCCACTGGGATTTGATTATTAAAAGAAAGGGAAAAGCAAACATTTAAAAATGAGAGAGAGAGAGAGAGGGAGATGGAAACGGAAATGATGCATATGTATATTCTCAATAATTTTAGTACTGATGAATCATTTGATTAATTTATTATAGGTTAGAATGTGTGTATAGGATGATCATAACTCAAAGAGAAACAATACTTTTTACAATTCACACCTCTTTTCCGATACACTAAAAAACAAATCTCATAAGAGACTAAGATACCCTGAAAGTAATTTAAAGATTCTCCTTTTTATAGTATGTGAAAATAATATTTCCTTATTACTACTAGTAAAAAAAAAAAAAAAATATATATATATATATATCTACCACAATTCAATATACCAACTTACTTTTCTAACACCAAATATAAAAAAACATACTTTTCTACCACAATTTAAAAAAATTAACAAATTTACTCCTAAATCCAATTCCGATAAAAAAGTTAAAAAAATGTTTATTTTTTATCGATCATGTGGTGCAACGCATATGCATATTATGATGTAACTCTATATAAAACATTGAAGTTTACACGAAGTGGTGTAATGTATATGCATATGGTGTAACTCTATTTTGTATATGCATATTATGGTGTAACTCTATTAAAAAAATATTGAAGTTTTACACGATATGATCCATAAAACACTATACGAAAAAAATATCATATAAATGATAAATCATATCGTAAAATCCTATTAAAAACCACAAAGATTACATAATGTGATCCACAAAAAATTACACGATATGATCATATTGTATAACTCTATGAAAAAACATAATAACTTAAATGATATCCGTCACATATCATTTCCAAAATCATTACTTTCATTTGAATCTTTTATTTTATTATTTTTTAAAATTATGGTAAAAAAAAAATACATCCACTGTATATTACGATAAAAAAAAGGTTAATTTTATATAAATTCGTGACATATACCATCAATATTTTTTCGGAGAAATACCTCTAACTACACACTTTTGAATTCAAATACACCAAAACTACACATTGAAAATTTGAAAACACCAAAACTACACACTTTGACCCACTTTTCAATAATTTAATATTTCCAAAGCATTTTACCATAATTTTTTTCAAATATTAAGATTTAATTATCTTTTGGAACAAGTATATAGGCTGAAATATTTTCCTCGTGCCGATACTGTCTAAAAAATAGTGGTCTGGAATGTGTAACAATGCCACGTACAAGTTCCTTTGAAAATTAAATCGAAAAAGAATCAATAATTTCCTTCCAAGTCTTTGGTTAGATCCGGACCCGAAAATGGTATCAGAGCCTAGGTTTATTAAGAACTTTTAAGTTATATATTTATTATTGTTATGTAATTAACCTTTGGTGAGGAGAATTTCTCGCGAAATATGGATCTGGACGAATGTCCAAGATGTATACCATACAGGAGATATCGTCAAATTTTGACGATGTATGAACGAGAACACCAAGACCAGGTAACATATTGGAATGACCAATATGTTGAACAAGAAAACATAGGAACCGATAAGGAAACCTTGAAGCAATGCAAAAGACGAGTGGAATATTACATAGGTTTCATTTGGGTTAACCAGTGTCTATATACTGAACTAATCAACCTTCAGGAGATAGTTCATCTAAATCATAGATGACAGAAGGAGAACCTGAATGGAGCGAGATACTTCCAAATACATCTAAGATTTCCCGAGATCTTAGAGAAATCCAGAAGACGGTGCAGAATTATGGCAACCGCCATAATCATCTACCAACACAAGTTCATCAAATCCAGAATCAGATGGAGACGATGGTGAAATATTAGAAGGAGACTCTTGAAATCCTTCATGATATTCAAAGAAGAGTCAGGAATCTGGAGGACAGACCAAGTCTTTTCGGAGGAAGAAAACATATTGATTTTGGAACGGTACCCTATTTACATCAAAAAGGGATACCAACTGAAGTCATACGACCAATGACCCGAGATGAAAAGTTTATTGCTATCATCAAAGGAAAATTCATCATAAATTAAGGTGATGGATATGGAGAGAATGAATCTTGAAGATCTACAAGAACTTGTCGAGTCTTTTGCAGGATTAGGTATTGTAGATCTAAAAATGCAAGCAGGAGATGGTTCAGCTTTGGTTACACGTGACTAATACCAAAGACCACCTCCACAACCACTAGTAGATCCCAACGTTGCAGAAAGTTCAGGTTCACATCATGTGGATGAACCAATGTCGCACGCTGGAGATTTTCTACAAGAGGAGATCCTATTGTTTCAGGAACTCAACAACGTTCCAAAAGGCCAGATCTTCTTAATACACCTTATGAAAAGTCACAACTTAATCCGATACATCCGTATGGGTTAATGTTAAATCTGGATATTCCAGATTTTAAGAATCGAGAAGTCCTTATCGATGATTGGGCATCGGTAATGAGGATTGCAGTAGGAACCCTCGATCTTATAAATGAAGGATTCATTTTACTCCTAGAAATGAGTCTTGAAGAATCTGTACAGATCGTGTGGGATATAACGGCACCAGAGATGAGAGACACTGTCATTGCTGGTGAATCATTGAAAGGAATTGTTGATAATATGGCCAAACTGTTCAAAGTCCATTTTATCGGCATAGACTATTTTGAGGGGTTGGAAGAAGAAAAAAAAAAGAGATACAAACAAGCCCTCTACTGCCTCGAGTTACATGATATTTGTCATATTGACGAATACATCAAGTTGTTAACCGAATACCGATGGAAGTCCAAGGTGGATGACAAAGAAGCTTCGCAATTATTCTTTGCGAAAATACCGAGTCCTTGGAGAGAAATGCTCATAAGGGAGTACAAGAGTGCAGACGATTTAGATATTGTGGCCAGAAGAATATCTTTCTTAAAGGCCAAGTTAGCTGAATGGTGCCATCAGACAGCACTTTACAAGAACTACAAGAGACTCCGAGGAATCAATAGAATGGTTCCTCTATGTTGCGAAGATAATGACATCCCAACAGTGGTGGGAGGTCAACCGCGGAGGCATAAAAGGAGGAAACAAAGAAGTCATCCTTATAGTCGTGGAAGCAACAACAACAGAAGGGGTCATAGGTCTTCATGGATACCTAGAAGGATGTGGTCAAAATAAAAGGCCCGGAGTTATAAGTCAGGACAAAGACCAGCACCTAGCAGGAGTAGAGCCTCTTCATCAGGCTCAAACCAAGGAGGTACCAGCAGAACCACAAGAAGAAGAACTTTCAGGAGAGCTCACACTCGAGCTAATGAAAGTTTCAAAGACTGTAATTGTTGAACTTGCGGAGCAAGAGGGCATATCTCAACGGATTGCCCAGACAACTAAAGGAGAGGTCTAAAACAGTTCGAATCAACACCAGAATTCGAAAAAGCTGTATATTACCAAGATCTCATACAGGTGTATCAATTTGAGGATATACCCTCAGATGAAAACATCTATGAAGAAGAGATCTATTCGGATGATGGAAGTGAATCCACATCAGAATCGGAGTGAAGAAGAAATTCTTCAAACAATAAGAGAGGATATGTCAGGATTCCTCTCTCACACAACAGTCTCTCATAAAACTCTAATGAGGATTATAAAAGATGATCCAAACCTTCAGATGTATGATGGTTTTACCATCGGAGCTATGGAAAAAGCTTTGGATAGGTTTGGGTTTCGTAATAGAAAACACCAAATTATCCATAGAGTTACTACTGGAGAATTTGTCATCCCAATGGAATTTACTAGTAACTTGATCGAGATGCAGTTGATCCCTTACCGAGAAATACAGGAGATCAGAAGCAAAGTCAAGATAGAAGTTGCAAATACACTCTCATGGATTCATATCGGAGCTATAAGAGTTATTATTAAAGCAACCTTCAAAGAAGGAATTGATTCACCTCTCAATCTTGCGATATTTGATAAGCGAATCTCAAATCTCAAGGATTCATGCCTTGGAGCGGTCACAGGAAACTTGTATGCAGGGAAATTGGCATTCAATGTCTATCCTCAAATTGCATACAATCTGGGAGATCGAGACTTCAACAAAGTCTTAACCCTTTATCAAAATTTCAAAAGAGAAGATTTGATGAAAGAAGGAAATAGACCTTACTCGATTACCTACAAGATTTTCTATGCTCTCTTGAATACACATCATTCAGATGTATTCCTGAGAAAGGAATTTATCGAAATCCCAAGAATCTTTGAGGATTTTGCCAAGGTGGTTTTACCAGATCTCATTGAATCTCCAACCATTAAGGAGATCGATATGAGAATTCAAGATCAACTTATCTTCAATAAGAGTCAAAGCCTCAGAATGGAGACAATAAGAATGTCTTTCAAACAAGACAGACTAATGAGCAACAGTCGTTGAGAAGAAAGAAGACCTAATACAGTTCAGCAAATCCCAGGTGTTTTTAAAACACAAGGAGAGCTGCAATGTCCAGAAGGCTGGAGAGAAGTTGAAGTAATATTCGACATCAATTAGAAGGATAATATTTTTCCTTGTGATGTTCTATATTATCTCCAACAACCGATAGTCGGAAGATATCAAGGAAACCTAAAGATGGGTGAAATTGAATTGACTATTTCAGGAGTCGCAGGAAGGATCCCAGAATAATTAATACTGGGTATCAACTTTCTTGAGGATCATAAGCCTTGGGAAAGATTACAAGATGGAATTGAGTTTACAGTGGCTGATAAAAGATATAGAATCAGATGACCACTAGTCCATTCTCCATATACATCTCTATTCGGATGATATATGCTGAATACAAGGCTGAGTATTTTGCAGCCTATGTTGATTCAGGAGCAGGAATATGTACTGCAAAGCAGATGGTTTTTTCCTAAAGAAATGGGAGAAGATCTACTAGCCATTGCAGGGTGAGATTTCTCCAAAAGGATTCTTATTCTTAACAGATGAATCAAACAAGCAGAAATTATGATCGGAGGCGCAGGCGATACCCCATGGTATAAGGTGAAGACGCCACCAGTATATTTCCGTGATACAAGAGCAGATGTTTTGCTAGGGAATAATTTCCTACAAACATTCAAGCGATTTACACAGGAAAATGAGATAAGAAGACTTATTTTCACAACGTTATGTGATCATAAGATTATTGTCCAGAGACTGAGGGAAGCATTTTATAGAAAAATGCATTTTCCTTTCCGCAGCAAGCGTGGTGATGAAGCCAAACTTCGACATCCAAAGATGGCAGATAAAAGAAGATTTGGTAATGTCTTATTATCCTTTCGATAATTTGGTTCGAAATAAAAAGATACCAAGAGATGGAATAATAATTTGTATTCATTCAGAATACAAGGAGATGAACGAGTTCCTCTGGAGGCTATTGCAGAATTGCGAAAAGCCATATTGGAGAATCCACAGAGTGATGTTACCATTGAAGAACAAATATCACTCGAGGATTTCAGGAAAAGGATCCAGAGGAATTACAATGAAGATCCTTTGGCATGGTGGGACAGGAACGAGCTCAAAGCATCCTTAAAGGTTAAACCTGGAAAGGAACATGAGTTCGTGAGACTCAAACCAATCCTTATGAAACAAAATGATCGTGAAGATATGCAGATGATACTTAAGGAACATCTGGACCTTAAGTTGATCTCACCAGGAGTTTCTCCATATAGCAGCCCAGGATTTCTTGTGAGGAATCATGGAGAAATCAAAAGAGGTAAACCTAGACTTGTTATTAATTATAAATGGATTAATAACATTCTGGAATTTGATGGATATTTTATCCCGAGTAGAGAACACTTGGTTAACTATATCAAATGTGTCAAGATATTCTCAAAGTTCGATTGCAAGTCTGGATTTTACCAAATCAAGATGGAGGAAGAAAGTAAGAAGTTCACAGTTTTCTCCACACCACAAGGACACTATGTCTGGAATGTGATGTCTATGGGATTGACAAATACACCCCAGATATATCAAAGAAAGATGGATAATTTGTTCAAAGATTATTTCAACTTCATGTTCAAATAGATCGATGATATTCTCATCGCATCAAAGAATATGAAGGAGCATCTCAAACATTTGGAGATATTTTCAGATGTTTGTCATAAAGAAGGATTAGTGCTTTCTGAAAAGAATGCAGTAATTGCGACGAGACAGATTGAATTCCTCGGAATTGAAATCAACGAGTCTGAAATCATTCTACAAAGCCACATTGTGGAAAAGATACAGGGATTTCCAGATGATCTTACAGACAAGAAACAACTTCAGAGTTTCCTTGGAGTTGTTAATTTTGCTGGAATGTTCATCAACAATCTAGTATTTCACAGGAAGGTGTTTAGCTCATTACTCAAGAAAGATGTTGTTTTCAAATAGGAAGATGAACATCGAGAAGGGATTAAGCAGCTTAAGGAAGTTTGTAGCAAGCTTTCGAAACTTGTTATACCTCAGGACGAGGATGAACTGGTTCTTTACATAGATGCCAGTGATTATTGGTGGGCAGCAATTTTTATGAAAACAGCACCAAACGAAGAAGTGCCATGTAGATATTGTAGTGGTCTGTTTACAGATGGAGAAGTAATTCGGTGGCATATCAACGAGAAGGAATTCTTTGCAGTCAAAAAGGCTTTCAAAAAATGGCCTCTCTTTTTACTGGCTAAAAAGTTTACCTTAAAAATTAATAACTCAAGTGTCAAGACTTTTCTGAAAAATAAAATAGAATCAAAACCAGAAAAGGCTAGATTACTTAGATAGCAAGCTGAATGCCAATATTATGATTATGATATTGTCATTGTGAAATCTCATGAAAATGTTCTTGCAGATTTCTTAACACGAGATGGAAGGACACGTTGCTGATGAAGTCCTTAAACGAGTAAGACATCTCAGGGAAAACCTGGAGAGTCTTGAACGAGAATTTGAGATGTTATGTCTCAATGTTGAGGTCGCTGGACAACTTCAACAAGAAGATCAGAAATCCGTTTTTGGTCTAATATGAGCATGCCAATAGACTCAGGGACATTTGTTCCAAGTGTTGCATAAGCCTCTCCTCCAAGCTGCATCTCCCACGGTGAAAAAAGGAGCGATTAGAGATCAGGGCTCCAACCTGAAGGCTATGGATTCAAATATCATGCCTACGAGTGTTACAGGTGATGCATTTCTTGAGGATGTACAACCTGCAACGAATGTTGAAGCTCCGGTGTTACAACCCGAGTCTTCAAGTCAACCCAGCACCTCTGGGGTAAAAGAGGGGGAGTTGAACCTTAGGCCTCAGACAGGCCAAAGCAAGGTTCAAACTAACGAGATTAAAATTTCTCCTATGCAGGTTTATCAAAGACAATAAGAGAAGTTTACAGTGGCTGATAAAAGATACAGAATCAGATGACCACTAGTCCATTCTCCATATACATCTCTATCGGGATGATATATGCTGAATACAGACTGAGTATTTCGCAGCCTATGTTGATTTAAGAGCGGGGATTTGTACTGCAAAGCAGGAGGTTTTTTCCAAAGAAATGAGAGAAGATCTACCAGCCATTGCAGGATGAGATTTCTCCAAAAGGATTCTTATCCTTAACAGAGGAATCAAACAAGTAGAAATTATGATCGGAGGCGCAGGCGATACCCCATGGTATAAAGTGAAAACGCCACCAATCTATTTCCATGATACAGGAGCAGATGTTTTGCTAGGAAATAATTTCCTACAAACATTCAAGCGCTTTACACAGGAAAATGAGACAAGAATACTTATTTTCACAACATTATGTGATCATAAGATTATTGTCCAGAGACTGCGGGAAGCATTTTATAGAAAAATGCCTTTTTCTTTTCGCAGCAAGCGTGGTGATGAAGCCAAACTTCGATATCCAAAGATGGCGGATAAAAGAAGATTTGGTGATGTCTTATTATCCTTTCGACAATTTGGTTTGAAACAAAAAAATACCAAGAGATGGGATAATACCATGTATTCATTCAGAATACAAGGAGAAGAACGAGTTCCCCCAGAGGCTATTGCAGAATTGCGAAAAGCTCTATTGGAGAATCCACATAGTGATGTTACCATTGAAGAACATATATCACTCGAGGATTTCAAGAAAACAATCCAAATGAATTATAATGAAGATCCTTTGACATGGTGGGATAGGAACGAGCTCAAAGCATCTTTGAAGGTTAAAACCGAAAAGGAACATGAGTTCGTAAGACTCAAGCCAATCCTTATGAATCAGAAAGATCGTGAGAATATGCAAAAGATACTTAAGGAACATCTGGACCTTAAGTTGATCTCACCAGGAGTTTCTCCATACAGTAGTCCAGGTTTCCTGGTAAGGAATCATGGAGAAATAAAAAGAGGTAAACCCAGACTTGTTATTAATTATAAAGGGATTAATAATATTCTGGAGTTTGATGGATATTATATCCCGAGTAGAGAACACTTGGTTAACTGTATCAAAAGTGCCAAGATATTCTCAAAGTTCGATTGCAAGTCGGGATTCTACCAGATCAAGATGGAGGAAGAAAGTAAGAAATTCACAGTTTTCTCCATACCACAAGGACACTATGTCTGGAACGTGATGCATATGGGATTGGCAAATGCACCCCAGATATATCAAAGAAAGATGGATAATATGTTCAAAGATTATTTCAACTTCATGTTCGTATACATCGATGATATTCTCATCGCATCGAAGAATATGAAGGAGCATTTCAAACATTTGAAGATATTTTCAGATGTTTGCCATAAAGAAGGATTAGTGCTTTCTGAAAAGAAGACAATAATAGCTATGAGACAGATCGAATTCCTCGAAATTGAAATCGATGAATCTGGAATCATTCTACAGAGTCATATTGTAGAAAAAATACAAGGATTTCAAGATGATCTCACAGACAAGAAACAACTTCAGAGTTTTCTCAGAGTTGTTAATTTTACTGGAATGTTCATCAACAATCTAGCATTTCATAGGAAGGAGTTCAGCCCATTACTCAAGAAAGATGTTGTTTTCAAATGGGAAGATAAACATCGAAAAGGAATTAAGCAGCTTAAGGAAGTCTGTAGCAAGCTTCCGAAACTTGCTATACCTCAGGACGAGGATGAACTGGTTATTTACACAAATGCTAGTGATTATTGGTGGGCAGCAGTTCTTATGAAAGCTGCACCAAATGAAGAAGTGTCATGTAGATATTGCAACGGTCTATTTACAGACAGAGAAGCAATCTGATGACATATCAATGAGAAGGAATTCTTTGCAGTCAGAAAGGCTTTCAAAAAATGGTCTCTCTTTTTACTGGCTAAAAAGTTTACCTTGAAAATTGAAAATTCAAGTGTCAAGGCTTTTCTGAAAAATAAAATAGAATCAAAATCAGAAAAGGCTAGATTACTTAGATAGCAAGCTGAATGCCAATATTATGATTATGATATTGTCATTGTGAAATCTCATGAAAATGTTCTTGCAGATTTCTTAACACGAGATGGAAGGACACGTTGCTGACGAGGTCCTTAAACGAGTAAGATATCTTAGGAAAAACCTGGAAAGCCTTAAACGAGAATTTGGGACGTTATGTCTCAATGCCGAAGTTGCTGGATGACTTCAACGAGAAGATCAGAAATTCATTTCTAGTCTAATACGAGCATGCCAATACGCTCAGGAACATTTGTTTCAAGCGTTGCATAAGTCTATCCTCCAGGCTGCATCTCTCAATGTGTAAAAATGAGCGATTAGAGATCGGAACTCTAACCTGAAGGATATGGATTCAAATACCATGCCTACGAGTGTTACAGGTGATGCATTTATTGAGGATGTACAACCTGCAACGAATGTTGAAGCTCCGGTGTCACAACCCAAGTCTTCAAGTCAACCCAGCACCTCTGGGGTAAAAGAGAGAGAGTTGAACCTTAGGGCACAAACCGGCCAAAATAAGGTTCAAACTAACGAGATTAAAATTTCTCCTATGCAGGTTTATCAATGGCAATGGGAGAAGTTGATAACTAGAAAAAGAATCAACCCAGAAAGAACGGTGATTGATATCTTTGGAAAATACCCGAGAGTTTAGATGAAAAACGGAAGTCATCCAAATGAAGTTCAAGAGTGGTATAATTTTGGAGTTTTAGCTTCGATTCATACTACGTCACCTAGTTTCCCAGAAATTTCGAAGTTACCGAAATGGATTGGGAAAGCAGTCCACGAGACTTGGGCAAATAATCCACATTTATCCAGAGGTGATATTTTGGAGTTATACTTTATTAGTGCAGCTCCAGAACCAGCCAAGAAAGGCTTCAATGAAGCTTTTCATTTCATCAAGCTGAGGAGGCCGGATGGAAATGCCTTAAAAAACATAAAGGCAGCTTCACCGGAAGAAATTCCAATACTGGTAGGAGCATTTTCAGAAGATGAAGCTTCTACAAGACGAGCATGGAGACTTTGGGTTTGTCTAACAGAAATTGACAAAGTCAAATATCTTTTTAAGTTTTTCCAAAATTCAGCGAATGGATCTTTCCTACTGAATTCAATGACTGGATCAACAACAGGATTTGCAGAGGAGCTTTTCGAAACCAAAAGAAGAACCCTCTGGGAAAGCAAGATTCCGACAAGCAAAGAAACTTACTGGAAGTTTTGTAACATGGCGCATGTGGGAAGATGGATTGATAGGATCTGTCAAGCATGCCCGGATCAGAAAGTGCCCGAGTTTGGGAAAGGATTCCGACCCAAACCCCACCGACAGACATATGGGTCTAACAAGGATAAGGGCCCAGCACAGAAAAAATGCTATTCCCGGGGACCACGACAACCAAACTTTTAGAGATTCCCCCAACAAAATAAAATGGGATAGGTCACGAGAAAGTGACTCTCCAACCAACATCACATGGTGGGCTGAGTCAAAAGTAAATGATTCCCCGACAGACATAACATGGGTTGAGTCACGGGGCATTAAGAGGAAGAGCACCAACCAAGCTGAAAGGGACTCCCCAACTACTATCACATGGGAGCACTAGTGGAGTAGGTCAGCTGGTGTTTAAACAAGATTTGGAATCCGCACTTCAAGTTCGGATTTATGCCTATATATAGCAGAAGTTGAAGGAAGCTGAGGACATCAACTATTCACCTTAGTTTTCTTACAATAAAATCTTTGTAATTGTTTTCAAGTTTTGAGTGTATGTGTGTACGAGTGCAGGTCTCATCTCATATGAGAGGCTAAACCAGTATTATCCTCCCAACAGGAGATTACTTATGTAATAAATATTTCTTATAAAGTTCTTAATAAAAAGAAGGTTTTTGCTTCAACATGTGTTCTTAGTACTATTAGTTTATCCCTTAAAAGGAGTACTTTATACACCTGGTGTAGGAAACGAACCAAGGTTGTGTTGTACAGTTGCTGAAGGAGCTGGATAATTTGCAGATCATCTTCCCTGAGGGTTGAAGTTAAACAGTGAGGAGCTGTTCGTAAAAAAGTTTGAGGGCAGTGATTTTCCAGCTGGTGGCTTTGCAAACCATCTCACCCGGTGCCGTTGCGGTCAAAGAAAAGTATGAATTTTAAGGGATAGATTTATTTTACGGAAGCATGTTGGGTCTGATATTGATTAGATTACGTTTTATCCGGATCTAATTATATATTTGGAGTGGAAAAATTAAATGGTAATGATTTGGTAAAAATTCAAAACATGAATAGTGATTGGTGGGGTGGGTGATATGCAAAGTGTGTAGTTTGGGATATTAGAATTTGAAAGTGTGTAGTTTTGGTGTATTTGAATTTATTATTATGTAGTATGGGTTGATATCCCTTTTTTTTTTTTTCATGTTTTTCATTTTTCATATTTCTTTAAATTATGTCCCTTTTTTTCATTTCTTTATCATTGTAAGTCATTAATAAGGTGGCGAATGATGTGTCATTTTATCTAGAAAAATAATACAAAAAGAATTATCACATGCGAAAAAAATTATCTCATAAACGTAAGTTCTTGGAAATCATGGAATTGGGAACGAGTGTATGTCACTCATCGAAATTTGACCCAAAAATATAAATTCGGGCAAAATAAGGACCTAAATTAGACAAAATTTTCAATTACAAAACTAAAATAATCGAAAATTAATAGGATTAAAATCGGACACGACTTTTAAGCTAAAAATGAATTTTTCCCTTTATGAATGTAAAATTTTCAACTCAAACTCACTAAAATATATTTGTTATTATTGTTTCATTATTATTATTTATTTTGATTACTAAATATACATTACATTATTTTACCATATACATTATATTTATATATATATATATACACACAGAATAAATAGATTTCAATCTATTTTACCTTTTTAATTCATCACATAAATACTAAAATTTGAAAATAACTTAATTAGAATTTTAGAAAGCAAATCAATAAAATATTTAAAGCTAAATAATAATAAATATTTATTATTATTATTATTATTATTATTATTATTATTATTATTATAACAGGCATATTAACTTATATGATATAAAAAATTATGTTTATTTATAAATATTGCAACATATACAATAAATAATATATTAATAAAATTATATTATGGTTGAAGATCTTAAAATAAATCTTTAATATAAATAAATCGAGAACTTTCTAATTAAACGTTTTTATTAAACTCGTGTATTACACGATCGTATGCTAGTTAGTTATATAACTTAAATTACAAATTTTTTTTAAATATTTATTAAAAAAAAAAACACAATGGCATTTCCGCAATTATGGAAAATCGTAGCTTCTAGAGATCAAACTGTCACCCGCGGTATAATCCACCGCCATTTTCTCTCCTCCACTCTCCATCCGTTTCCGAAGCGCAAAAGGCGAAATTCACAGAATTACAATCCCAAGAAAACTAATTTGAATTCCATTTCGACGCTCTGAAGATCTCTGTCGAAGAAATCGAGAAAAATCCGAGGAAAAATGAGAGAAATCTTGCACATTCAAGGTGGGCAGTGCGGAAACCAGATCGGCGCCAAATTCTGGGAAGTGATCTGCGACGAGCACGGCATTGATCACACCGGAAAGTACAGCGGCGACTCCGACCTTCAGCTTGAGCGCATTAATGTCTACTACAATGAGGCGAGCGGCGGAAGGTACGTCCCACGCGCCGTCCTCATGGACCTCGAGCCTGGAACCATGGACTCCGTCAGATCGGGCCCGTTCGGGCAGATCTTCAGGCCCGATAACTTCGTGTTCGGTCAATCCGGCGCGGGGAATAATTGGGCGAAAGGGCACTACACTGAGGGAGCGGAATTGATTGATTCAGTGCTTGATGTTGTTCGCAAGGAGGCTGAGAATTGCGATTGCTTGCAAGGTTAAATTTTAAACTTTTCACGTTGCATCTGCTTTTTGTTATGTAAGATCTGTCATTGGTAATCACTAATTTGATCATCTTGTATAATTAATTTAACATTTAGATTTCCATTTAATCAATTTGTTTTCTTGTCAATTTCTTCTTGTAGTTTCTATTTGACTGTGTTTATCATTATATGATCTGATTCTACTGCTAATTTGCTTGTCAGATTTTATGCTCTGCAATTGCTTTTCATGTTTGCAATTCCTTTTCTTTTTTTAAGCCTGAAGTTCATAATTACAGAGCATTTATTTTGCAAAATTTTGTCAAATCTGTGTAATCCTGTAAATAATTTGATAAAATCAGAATGTTATACAATATATCACTATTGGACCATCAAATTTGATAAAAAAACTTGCAAAATAAAGAAATGTGGATCATAGAGATTTGATAGTTTTGTGTTGTTTTATTTACAGGATTTCAAGTGTGTCATTCTTTGGGTGGGGGTACTGGATCTGGTATGGGCACCCTTCTGATTTCAAAGATCAGGGAGGAGTATCCTGATCGTATGATGTTGACATTTTCGGTCTTTCCTTCTCCCAAGGTATCCGACACAGTTGTTGAGCCATACAATGCCACTCTCTCTGTTCATCAACTTGTTGAGAATGCAGATGAGTGTATGGTTCTTGATAACGAAGCCCTCTACGACATTTGCTTCCGTACTCTCAAGCTTGCCACTCCCACCTGTAAGTACATTGCCGTTTTGTATAGATTTCTAAATGGAATGTGAACTATGTTGTTGTTGCAATTGATTCTTAAAATGGGATGTTAATGGTATTGTTGTTGCAATTGGTTCTTGATTTTGTGTCTCAGTTGGTGATCTCAACCACTTGATTTCCGCCACCATGAGTGGTGTCACTTGCTGTCTCCGTTTCCCCGGTCAGCTCAACTCCGACCTCAGGAAACTCGCTGTCAATCTTATCCCATTTCCGAGGCTTCATTTCTTCATGGTTGGGTTCGCACCTTTAACCTCGAGAGGGTCCCAGCAATACCGGGCACTTACAGTGCCTGAGCTGACTCAGCAAATGTGGGATGCCAAGAACATGATGTGTGCTGCCGACCCGCGCCATGGACGCTACTTGACCGCCTCAGCCATGTTCCGAGGCAAGATGAGCACCAAAGAAGTGGATGAGCAGATGATCAATGTCCAGAACAAGAATTCCTCCTACTTTGTTGAGTGGATTCCAAACAATGTCAAGTCGAGCGTTTGTGACATTCCACCAAAGGGTCTGAAAATGGCGTCTACTTTCATTGGAAACTCAACCTCGATTCAAGAGATGTTCAGGCGTGTTAGCGAGCAGTTTACTGCTATGTTTAGGCGCAAAGCTTTCTTGCATTGGTATACTGGAGAAGGAATGGACGAGATGGAGTTCACTGAGGCGGAGAGCAACATGAACGATCTTGTGGCCGAGTATCAGCAGTACCAGGATGCTACAGCTGATGAGGAAGAATACGAGGAGGACGAAGAAGAGGAGGCTGCTTGAAGTAGTATTCTATGATTCTTGATTATTTGTCTATTGTTTTTAGTGGTGATTGCTGTTGAAATTTGAGAGAGAAGGTAGATTAATGTAGTGAAAGTTTGGTGTGTTTTGTGGCTCATTGTATTTGGTAATGAGTTGTAAGTTGTAACTATATTTATGGTTTTTCATTCTCATGTGTGAATGTGAATATATGATTTGTATTGTGTAGGTGTCAAGTCTCCAAAACAACCACAATTTTTTACAAAAATTAGAAAAACATATTAAATGTAGTGGAACCATGAGTTTTTGGTGTGTTCTTCCTAATTTGTTCATGAATTAAATGATAGAAAAATTAATGGCTCAAAATTTGAAATAACCAAATAGGATAGTGAGTGAGTTTAAATTTTTTTAACCAATTGTTCAAAATTAATGGCACAAGGGTGAGATTTTGAAATTCAAATTAAATGGAAAAATATATATATAGTCCACCATGACAAACTAAACCCTAATCAAACTCGTCACCATTGCCGCCCCTTCCCCTCCCATCACCACCATGAAGGTCACGGCTCGAGCCATGGTTCATGTGGCTTGTGGCCCATCACGAGCATGTGGGTCATGGGTCTACATGGATCATGGCTTGTGTAGCCCGTGGCCGGTGGCCTTGCAAAAATCTCGCGTGGCTCGTGGATTAAAAGGGAGTTCGTGCCATAAGAGAGAGATATTTTTCATAGGCTTCGTCTCATTAATTATATTTTTTGATTGGTCAGTTGACTATTCATTTTTCCTTTTTTTTATTCTTTTTAGAGAAATTGAATAAAATTTCTCTGTCGACTCAAATAAAAGAAGAAAAGAAAAATCGGACCAATCAATGAAAGCAAAAGTTTAATCATCAAAAGCTAGTCTTTCAAAGAGAGCAACAATAAAAGGTTAAATAATTATCATCAAACACACGTCCTCGGAGAAAACAATGAGATAAAAAAATTATCAGTTCAACACTAGACAACAAACAATCAATGATCAACCAAAACAAAACAAGAACCCTAACATTTTCTAAAACTTAGATTGAATCCAATCAATGGTCTTAGTATCTGTCTGAAACGACTTTGCAAGAAGATCATTAGCAATATCTGGCTTCGACCCGAAAACAGCATTTGCAACAGTGATAACCCCTGGATTTTGGCTGCTCAGAGCTACAATTGCAACAGTGTTACCATAACCAGTGTTTCTCTGGTAATGGACAAGATTCACTGGAAACACGAAAACATCGCCTTTCTGAAGCACTTTTGTAATGAGACGGTTATCAGGGTTTGAAGTGACGAACCCCACTTCAAGGGTTCCATCAATCACTGTCAAGATTTCAGTTGCACGAGGGTGCGTGTGTGGAGGATTAATTCCCCATGGAGCAAAATCTATACGCGCCATGGAAATTCCAAGCGTGTTGAGCCCTGGAATTTGAGCTACATTTACTGGAGTCACCTTTGATCCGAACGGATTTGAGGTGTTTCCAGGGATGTGAAGCCCACTGAAGAAGAAATCGCTTTCTTGCACAAGTGTGGGGTCCTTGCATGCAAATCCATTCACTAGAACTGCAAAAACTCGAAATTTGAACTCAGTTAAGAAAGGAATTAATTATACAGGGAAAATCTTGATTTCCGGCATGTAAGTTAGGTTTTGTTTATATATTTTTACTACAAATTTTACATATTCCATTTTTGATACACTAATTATCAATTTTTTCCAATTTTCATACGATGTTGCTTAGACTGTCAAATTACAAAAACTGAAATCTGATGAAGATTGAAAAAAACGAAATGTAAGTTAATTCACTTTAGCAACTCTGACATTATTGGATTTGCAATTTCACTTCAATTGAAAAATTGAAAAATTGAAAAATTGAAATGAAATTGTAAAATTCAAAATTTCATATCAGCAATTCCAACATTATTGGATTCGCAATTTCACGTCAATTGAAAAATTGAAATAAAATTGCAAATATCGAAATTTCACATCAGCAATTCTGACATCATTGGCAAAAACCGAAATTGCGAGTAAAATCGGATGAAAATTGGAAAGAAAGAAAAAGTGATAGTTAGAGATCGAGAAATGAAATAAGTAAAATTGGTGGTAAAAAAATAGACAAAACCTAAATTACGGTGTGAGATTTGCAATTTTCCAAATTATACATTATTCATAATCAATCAAAGATGAAAACTCTATGTTTTGCCATACCAGGGCCACTAGGATCAGCAACACAGAAATCTTGAAGAGGGCTTGAATCAGATGCTATAGCAACGGAAAAAGTTGCAACGATGAATCCAATAACGATGAAACACGAGGCCATGTTTTCTTGTTTTTTAGCTCAATCAATGCCAGAAATGGTTTAGAATTAAACTGAAATCATTCTGAACTAGTTCGTTGCCTGTTGAGGTGGGAGATAAGAGTACACATGCAGAGATGGTTTTATAGGAGTGTTGTATATATGAGATAGTTGTAGACTTGTAGTCAATCAGACGAGTTAAAATGCCGTCCTATCATCATTCTTGCAACTTGCAAATTAAATAAGTATATAATATTATTGGTGCATTGTTTATAACTTATAATAAAGACACCGTTGACAGGGTCAGGAATTTCTACGTACATACTTATGTATTAACTGCGTTTTTTTATGATCCAACTTTTATGATTGTAGTCTCATTAATTTGATATGGAAAAGAAAAAAAAAAAAAGCATTGGATAACGCCTGCTGTTATTAAAGATCAATTCTCTTGGCCTGTTTTTTATCTTCAATTTCGAGATAATTTCAATTTTGGTACGCAAAGTAAACTCATGTTTCAGCTCTAGTACCCTTATGTTGTGTGACTTTCGGTATTGTCACCTAATATTTGAAATCGTTTCAAGTTTGTCAACTTTCTATTCAAATCTGACAGGAAATGTACCAAATCTGAGTATTAGAAGGGAAAATTTGTGGATCTTATAGTTATAATAGACTATCAATTTCACTCACCTTCTTTCGATTTTGCCCCGATTCTAAGTCACTTTTCAAATTTTGCCTGTTTTTTAATAACGCAAAATTTTGAAAATAGTCAGAAATTACGACAAAATTGAAAGGGGTGAATGAAATTGAGGGTCTCATAAGCAAATTAAATTTTAATAAGGATTAATTTCAATTTTGGTCATGCGTGTGAGATATTTTTTATTTTTTGACAATCAAATATCTGTATTTTCCAATTTTAGTCCTCTATGTTAAATTTTTTTTCCAATTTCAGTTCATTTTGGTCGAAATTTTCAAAATTATTGACGTGGCTGCTGGAATTTGTTTGCAACGTCAGATTTTCCGATGGCCACGTTAGCAATTCCGGTGGCCACATCACCGATTTGAAAATGCCGACCAAAGTGAACTAAAATTGAAAAAAATTAAAATATAAATGACCAAAATTGAAATCATCTCTTATAATAAGAGTATTATAATTTTGTATATTTCCATCAAATTATCTATGTAAAGTTGACAGCAAATACAAAACTTGATATAATTTCTAATATTTGATACCAATATTAAAATTTGCAAGAAAGTGGGTATCACAACTGAAATATAAATTTACTTGGGGTTCCAAAATTTAAATTAATTATAAAATTCTTCAACTTAATAAAACTCAATAGTATATGTGTGTTACAAGCCCTGTTTACCTTTTCAACACGCTTGATGATGAACAAGACGGCAAAAATCTGCAATTATCTCACCTCTTAGTACTATAAATCCAGCTCTTGAATGACATTATTTCACACCTCCATCAAAAACTTGTAAACATTCATTCAAGAAAAACATGGCATCCCATTTACTTTTCTTGGCTATTTTCGTTGCAATTTGTTCCGTTGCTTTTGCATCTGATCCGAGTCCTCTTCAAGATTTCTGCGTTGCTGATCCGAATAGCCCTGGTATGATAACACGAAACATTTATATATCATCAGTTAATCAATTATATATACCTTGATAACCCTTTTTTAAGACCATCTTCATTAGTGCACACTATTTTATTGTAGATTTTGCACAATTAAACTGCAAAATTTACAACTCATTTCTAGCCTTCTGCACTACTTTTTGCACTAAAAAAACATTATCCTATAAAAAGAAATTTATTGAAATACATATAATTTGTGGTAAAAAAATGTGGACTAAAACCTAACTTACAAACCGGAAATTGAGATTTTCCCGGTATAATTAATTCCTTTCTTAACTGAGTTTAAATTTCGATTTTTTACAGCTCTAGTGAATGGATTTGCATGCAAAGATACCACACTTGTACAAGAAAGTGATTTCTTTTTCAGTGGGCTTCACATCCCTGGAAACACCTCAAATCCGTTCGGATCAAAGGTGACTCCAGTGAATGTAGCTCAAATTCCAGGGCTTAACACGCTTGGAATTTCCATGGCGCGTATAGATTTTGCTCCATGGGGAATTAATCCTCCACACACGCACCCTCGTGCAACTGAAATCTTGACAGTGATTGAAGGCACCCTCGAAGTGGGATTCGTCACTTCAAACCCTGATAACCGTCTCATTACAAAAGTGCTTCAGAAAGGCGATGTTTTCGTGTTTCCAGTGAATCTTGTCCATTACCAGAGAAACACTGGATATGGCAACACTGTTGCAATTGTAGCTCTGAGCAGCCAAAATCCAGGGGTTATCACTGTTGCAAGTGCTGTTTTTGGGTCGAAGCCAGATATTGCAAATGATCTTCTTGCAAAGTCGTTTCAGACAGATACTAAGACCATTGATTGGATTCAGTCCAAGTTCTAGACAATCTTGCCTTATCATTGTTTTCTTTACCTTGGGAGTTTATTTTGTTTAATTCTTTGCAGGTTTTTTTTTAAATCTATTCTTTGCAGTTGTAATCAGGAATTGGCAGTTTTTTATTCACCTTGGGAATTTATTTTGTTGAATTATTTGCAGTTTTTTTTTTTTTTAATTCAATTGTTTGTCATCTGATGTTTAATGTTTGAGAATAGTTGTAATGTTATGCAAGCTAAATATATAATGATATTATCAGAGAATGAACAACATAGACTGATGCAATAAATTATGGTATTGAAACATGACAAATTATCCTATGCATGACTAATTAATAAATTGTAACATCAGTATTTCGACTTATGTTTAAATAAACATTAGGAAAAATATTAGGAAAAAAAAATACAAAATTATAATTAAGATTACTTTATATGAGACATGCTTTAGATTCTTCCAAATTTATTTAATTAAGCATGAAAAAAATTATGGGAAAAAGGAATAAAACTAATTTCTTAAAATCACATTTGGTAAGGAGTTGTGGAGATTAAGAGGCAAACTTCATATATTGTCTTCTAAATTGATCAAAACACATTCTAAAATTCTAATTAACTGATAGAGTAAGATCACCTGATATATATTTTGCAGTTTGGGTTATCCATTTCATGTTCTAGTGCATATAATATATCATCACAATGCACATTGTGTATAATGATGAAACGATATAAAAATTGTCACAAAAGATCCAATTTTCGCAAATTAGAAAAATACAAAAAGAAAAATAATAATGAAAATCAAACAATTTGATAAAAAAATAAAATATCCAATCTTTTTCATGAAATAATATTAAGGCCTTATGACCATATAGAGCAGTGTCATCAAAATATAACTAAAGCAACAGTACTTTTTTTTTTTTCAATATACATGCATATTAATTAATTCACACTTACCCTTAACATAAGTTGCAAGCACTTTTATTGATCAGCTTTTATTCCAACCTTGTGTCAATATTGAGTAGAAATTGTACAGCAAGACCACATAATCTATAGGAAGAAAATAATAAATGAAATGCGAGATATTTTATTTTCTATCGTATTTTTATTATATTATTAGTATATACTACAATTAAAAAATATTAAGTGATCTGTTAAATGGCGATTAAAATCCTCCGTTACATTTTGATATTTTATCTTGTATTATGTCATGTATTAATTAGTGATGTCATTTATACACATAACATATGGTGGTTATTTTGAAATATCAAATAAAACATAAACTAATCCGTACACTACAACAAACTTATAAGCGACGACAAAATATTGTTGCAAAAACATTGATAATTGTCGAAAAAACATTTTGCAACAACATTTTGTCCTTAAATTATTATCACAAAAGTCTTCACACAAATAGTCTTTTTGCGACAACATTATGTTGTCGCAAATAAGTTTTTTCAGTTGTTTTTTTGTAACAACTTGTTATCAATTTTTGCAGACAATACATTATCGTGAAAAATAGATTTTTCAAACTAACTTTTGTTATTGCAAAAAATTTCATTGCAAATATATATATATATATATATATATATACACACATTTTAAGTGATAGAGAATCTCATGTGATGAGAGGGAGACTATATGCTGTTTACTCAATGCATATTAATTTCCATGGGTACCATATATAATTAATTTTACGTTCCTGCAGGATCTTAAGACTAGTTTAATATTCTCTTAAGTAGAATATTCCTGGGCCGATAAAACATTTTCCTAAGAAATTAAAAATATAATAATTAGATATATATCTATTAAGCTCGATAATTACATAATTATGTGCTGTTATTATTGTCAAAAACAAAAGAATAAGACAATTTCACCGCATTGGCCTTGTAAGGATGGGGCACAATGTTCAGCAATTGTTTCTTTCGTCAGCTTATAAAATCAGCCCTGGATTTTATTTATTATTCACCTCCAAAAATCTTGAAAATATTATCAAAAAATTCCTCATTTAATTAGTTGTTCTTACAAGAAAACAGGGATTATTTGATGGAATCCTATTTTCTGTTGATAGGGCTGTTAGTTTCAGCTTCTTGTTTTGTTGCTTTTGCATCTGATCCAAGCCCTCTACAAGATTTTTGTGTTGCTGATCCTAATTCCCCAGGTATTACAATTTTTACCTTTTTTTTCATGTCCGTTTTAATTTTGTCATCTTGATTGGTATACACTTTCTTTCTGGAGTCCAACTACAAAATCAGTCTCTTAATTGAGTTATGAAAATAATAATTTGTCAGAGTTTTAGTTCGGTAACTATATATATTAAGAAACATAAAAATTGATGATAAATCGGTTAAAAGTGGAAAATTTCGCTCGAATTGCATTTGTAGTTTGTTAGTCATGATATTATTAGATATTAAGAGATTTCTTTTTTGAATATTTGAACAAAATCATACCTACTAATTTTGCTATACCCTTAATTATACTACTAATTTTGCAATTTTCTCCTCATCCTAAGAAAAGCCCCATCCTGTTTCATCAATTTGATTGATATATGCTTTCTTTTCGAGGATGAAATGCAAAATTAGTCTTGTACGAATGAAAAATTGCAACCTTAAATGTTGTACGACTAAATTTGCAATTTTCCCGTTTTCAAAGAGTTCGCGCATGGCTCTGCCGCAAAGCTATTTTCATCGTCACGTCATCCAATCGTGGTGAATGGTTTCCTATGCAAGAATCCAAATCTAGTCCAAGCAAACGATTTCTTCTTTAGTGGTCTTCAAACACCTGGAAACACATCAAACCCTGTCGGGTCCAAAGTGACACCCGTCACGACGTCTCAAATTCCAGGGCTCAACACACTCGGCATTTCCATGGTTCGTCTAGATTTTGCACTCGGTGGAATCAACCCGCCTCACACTCACCCTCGAGCAACTGAGGTTCTGACTGTTCTCCAGGGTTCGATCCAGGTTGGATTCATCACATCAAACCCTGGAAATAGTCTTATTACAAAAGACCTAAGTCAGGGCGACGTTTTCGTGTTCCCTGAGGGTCTTGTCCATTTCCAACGAAACATTGGAAATAATCCAGCTGTTGCCATTGCAGGGCTTAGTAGCCAAAACCCTGGTGTTATTACAATTGGAAACTCGGTTTTCGGATCGAAACCCGAGATCCCTGATGATCTTCTTGCCAAGGCTTTCCAAGTTGATGCTAAGACAATTGATTTGTTAAAGTCGAAATTTTGAATGTGGGATTAGTTTCTGCTCTTCCTTTGCAATAATGGTGACCCGGGTTTTGCTTTGGTGAATGATATTGATTTTGTTCACTTTATTTAATTTATATTCTTGTAATTTAACATAGAATCAAATAGTGTGAGGTGTTTTAATACATTAATTCACATCCTTTGTACCAAAATATTTATCACATTTGTGTACCATGTCCCGAAATGTAAAAAATAACAGCTAAATTGAAAAAAAAAAATTGTTTATAATTATGTAGGTTTAATATAGTACACAAATGGAATAGGATTTTTGTAAAAAGGATTCGGATTGGTTGTTATGTACATTTATTAATGGCGTAAATTGGTTCAAAAATATTTATATACATCTGGTGCATGAATTCTAAATTCATGCAATCGGCTCAACTTGATCAGAAAGGTGATTTTTACGCGCCCACACTCTATCTCACGTGTTTGTATTCTGATAAGTATTTTATATCTTTTAACTATATGAGTAAAACTTTTTAACTGTGTTAGTATAATATTTATGTTATGTTAACATTTACATTATGTTGGCCCCCACCAAACCGACCCGGCCTAGGGTCCGGCCCAAGTGGGGACCAGAACCGGTCAGAAGACCAAGTCCAGCTCGTGAGAAGGCCAGAAGGTCAGAATTAGCTAGGATGGAGACCAAGTCGGTCGGAAGACCAGAACAGACCAGGAGGCCAGAATACCAGAACCGACCCAACCAGAACCTGGCCAAGGGGCCCGACCAGAGATTGGCCGAGCCGACCCGACCGAGGTCGTGCTTAGTCAAGTAATTACTAGTTAACATGGTCCAAAAGTATAATTACTTAAGGTATTTCTAGAAAATCAAGTAGAAGGCCAGAAATCGAGACCATCGTTACAAGGAGAGCAGGAAAGACATAGTTTATTTCAAGAAAGAGTCTTCAAGAAATGAAACAAATCAAGATCAAATCGTATCTGGGGATTTGAGTCTTATTCGCCAAGTAATTTATCTTAGGCCAAGTCTATAAATAGAGCCTCAATTATCATTCAGAGGGATGGAATTATAGGTTTCGAAATCATTGTATTCAAGCAGGGCTCTTTTCTCTCAATTATTATATAAAAAACGTTCTGGTGCCGAACAAATCTGCTCGAGTAGAACGAGCCAAACAAATCTGACCGACCGGAACGAGCATTATACTAATTATTTTCCGTTTCCCTGAAATATTCAAATCCCACAACTATACTCGCCTTTTGACCCTTTTTTCAAACTCCCTGATTTCTGGCTATTTGACTGTATCATTAACTGTACGTACAGGGAGACATATGGGAGAAATTTAAGAAAGAAAAAAAATTACATAATCTGATGGTGAGAGAAAAAATGGAAAAGTGGAAGAATTGGAGGTAATTTAAGAAAAGAAACAGAAAAATGAAAAAGAGAGAAATGATACACGAGAGAAATGATACACATATTTGATATGTTATTTAATTTTGATTCAAATTTTAATTTGATCAAAATAACAATCAATTTTCATATAAATAGTGGATGAATTGATAAAAATAAAAAGATTAGCTAAAACAACAAAAAATCCGAAAAGTTTTAATTTTTTTTTTACTATTTGGTCTTATAATAAAGATAAAAACAATCAATAGTAAGTTTATTTGATTACGAATGCATCTTTTATATTGATGTCTTTTGACTTTAAAATAGTCCGTAAAAATTCATCCGCCAACGACTATAAACTGTATATCAATCAATAATCACTAATGTCGCATTATAATTTTCAATTTTCAATACATATGTCATTTACATTGCTTATTTAACTTTAAAAAATTACAATACTAACAATTATAATTGAATAATGATTTAATCAATATAAAACTTATCAACGAATAAAGTTTTAAAATTATATAAATATATATTATATAATTAGGTCTGGAAAATATTTTTCAAATCTATAAATTAACCTATAAAATTTAAAAACTATTAAAAACTTTATTATTAAATCTATAATTAATTATCTTGAAAATCTACAAACAATAAATATAGTTTTTAAAATTCAGAACTATTTGTTATAACATAACATCCAAACCCAATCTTCATTAAGGATTAGCTTTGTTTTGACATTTCTATTTGATTAGTCCAAACAATTCCCCCAAATACTACAATACGCATCAAATTTGACAATTCTAATAGAAATTTCAAGTGACAATTTTAATAGAAATTTCAAGAGTACATATATAAATATTTGTCTACAAAGATGTGTGAACATATTATTTGTTGAAGAGGTTGGCTCTCATCATGTCATCTTCTTTCTTGATAAGGTTATTTGACTGTAAATATATTAATTATGTTTACAAATTTGATTTGGATGTTGACATGTCTTTTATCGAGTTTTCTGATAAGGTTAATTTTGTAATGTTAAAGGTCTCAACTTATTATACACTGTGATAATATTAAACCGGCAAGAATAACACACAAAGATGCAAAACAAGATACATAAATCAAAACAAAATCATATTTATATATTTAAAACAATCAACCAAACCTCTAACACTCACCATACATAATTCTAGAATAAAAAATTAAATTAAATACTAATCAAATTTTCATCTCACATAAAACCCATACGAGATCTTCTATTCCACTCTGAACATAAATATGCTAACATTCATGAAGAAATTAAACAAACCAAGAATAAATCTACTCCCATTTGGTCTTCATCTGATGAAAGTGCTTAAAATCATAAGACAATACCAAAGATGCATCCATTCTCTTGAAGTTAAACCTCTCAACCAAAACATAACATCCAAACTCACTTCCATTTTCCTTCATATCTTCAACCTTATTTATCTTCACAACCCTTTCTTCCCCACTTATAAAACCACCTCTATTTTCATCCCATTTCATTCTTTCCACCAATTCCACCCTCAACCCCACTCGTCCCGCCCCATTACTCGTAAACCAAATCACCCCATCAACGACATTTTTCTCATTCCACGTCGCTTTATTCCCATAAATAAACACCTCTTCTCTTTCAAGTGAAGAATCAATCACCACTGAATTAACATTCCCCTGTTTACTATTCCTCTGCCAGTTGAAAATCTGTTCCCATCTTTGCTCGAGTGTCACTTCATAGTACATTGCTTGTTCCACTTGATCTCTCAGTGTTCCTTCCTTGACAAACATGAATGGACTATACCATTTTCCAATCACTAAAGGTTGACAACTTTTTTGCGAAACAGAGAAATTGAATTCTGGAAGACCAGCACGAAACCTGGAATCCAGACCTCGTGCTGTGTCTAGTTTGAAATTGTCGGGTGTCTTGGTATAAATATCCCACCCTTCCTGTCTTAAGAAATAAGGCGGGAAACCATCTGAGGCTAACGAGTTGGCCACGAATATGCCCCTCGGGCTGCAAATTCCTTCGTATGGAACAATCTCGAATTGTTGATACACATTGTTTGGATCCAACGGCCTTGGTTTGACATCTTTGATGCAACGACAGAAACAACACGTCTTCTTATCTTCTTCCCTTGAACATGTGTACGCTTCCCTGGAAACCAACAGCCCAGGATTTGTCACATACAAATATTGTAAAATGGATCAAATTTAAAGTTCATGTGACAAAGTGAAACAATTCAAAATGTACGTACCCTTTACGTTTCCCATGGGGAACAATGGCGTAGTAGTGATTGGACGACAAGGGGCGATTGGGAACTGGAATTAAGAAAACTTCATCAAGAGAAACATGAGAGGCCTCTCCTGAGGTTGTTGTATATCGAACAGTCAACTCTTTGTTTTGTGGGAACGGCAACTCTTTAAGGGAATGCTTCTTGCAAAGTCCGAAACATGAGTATGTTTCGGACTCCTCGTCTTGGATCACTAAGTATCCTGAATTCGGACCCTCTGGAGGGGTCGCAAGAGATTCAGGAGACTTAAGTAATTGAGAAAGAGGCCTTGTCACATACATACTTTCCTCACAATTTGATGATCTCCTTAGTATCTTTTCTTGTGAGAATTTGCTAAGTGTGCATATGAACAAATTCTTGATACCAATGACCAAATATCAAGATATATATATATATATATATATATATATATATATATGTGTGTGTGTGTGTGTGTGTCTTTAGTCTTTACAAGATATTGTAATAAAACGACGGGGAAATATTTCTTGTTTGACAGGTTCAAAAAATTTGCACAGATATTACGCATACGTCTTGTATTTGACTATTCTCTAATACAAAAGTTAAGGTTATAAACAATATATGTATCTCGGACAAATATTTATTATCATCATTTTCATATAAGAAAACATATTTTTTATCAACTAACAATTTACAAGAATCTTTGTGCCAAGTTCGTGCCCACGTTGTCTGTGTTGTGAAAACAAGCAGTATCAATTCAGAACACAAGCAGGAAACCAGATCAAACCATCACCATGCAAGCAATATAACACATGCACCATGCATGGAACTTGGAAACGAAAAACGCAAGGAGATTTACGTGGTTCAGATCGAGATTCGATCCTACATCCACAAGAGACAATCAGTAATCTCTTATATTGATAATCGAGCAAAGAATATTACATCAATTGAACAAGAAAGCTAATCTGTAAACTTCAACCCTAGAAAACCCTAGAAATTGGGAGAACATCTTCTAAGTTCTCTGAGTGATCTCTGTGTGTGTTGCGTTGAATAATGATTCAACTGGGATCAAGATATGCTTATATACTTCCTCTTCCACGTGAGTTTCAGCTGCAACAACTTCATTCTTGCTCAACAAACTCTTAACCGCTGGACTTGATCTACATGTGGCTGTTAGCTCCAAGTCATCAATCCAGCTGCTTCTTAGCCGTCTGATTATCTCCACAAGACTAACTATGGACCACTGATCTCAACAGTCTGATTTCTTGATAAGGCTATTTCAATGAAAACATCAATAATAAATTAATTATACAAAATTGACATCGTCTGACTTTGCAAACTCAAAATTATGCTAACAAACGGCTCCACAGAAATTCAAGTTCAAATCAGAAGCAACCGAGTAGAGACTACCATTATAGTTGGGATGTTCAATTGTGATTCAACTTTGTATGAACATGTATTTTTAAAATAGTAATGTTTAGTAAATAAGATGCATGTAACCCAAAAAAATGGTACATAATATGAAATTTTAAAATTTTGTATAATACAGTTTTATGGATAATATTTTTGTGAGGCCGAACATAATTTCTTTTTCTTTTCTATCTTTGAACTTTGAAACATTTTATAAATTTTTAATAGTTTTGATTTTTTAAATATTTTAGGTTTCTTAATTTTGAATGTTCTTATTATATTTTTGTAAATTTGAATTTATAAGAACTCAATTCGAATAACAAACTACAAAAAGACTAATTATAGTCGAGGATGAAAATTTGGATTTTAATGTAAACATCGGTATCTTAATTTTATAAAAATATTGATGAAAATATATTTCAATGATATTTTACCGATTTTTCAACAATTTGTACTATGAACCACCGATATATTTTACTGATATTTTGACTAGATTTCTCGTTTCTATGTGAAAAAACAAAAATATCGATAAATATCTTACAACCCATTTTTTTTTATGAATTATGTGAAAAATGAAAATATCAAGAAAATATGTGATATTTTGAATATTTTCATCCTTGTCATCGACCCATAAAACTAGATCAGCAACAATTTATAGTATGAACCACCGATATCGACATCGATAACAATATTTTACCGATATTTTAACTAGATTTCTCGTTTCTATGTGAAAAAATAAAAATATCCATAAATATCTTACAACCCATTTTTTTTATCAGTCATATGAAAAATAAAAATATCAAGAAAATATGTGATATTTTAGATATTTTCATCCTTGCCATCATCCCATAAAATTAGATCAACAACAATTTGTACTATGAACCACCGATATCGACATTGATAACTGATCTTGCTTCGATCCAACGTTCTTCTTTTTCCTGAAAAACTCAAAACCTCGAATTTGAATACCTGCAAAACAAACATCGGGAG
This sequence comes from Scutellaria minor, assembly GCA_954870855.1. NCBI lineage: Eukaryota > Viridiplantae > Streptophyta > Magnoliopsida > Lamiales > Lamiaceae > Scutellaria > Scutellaria minor. The sequence goes on from OX940727.1 coordinate 32,242,292, forward strand.
GGATTCCCGGCGATGGGACTCCGACCTCAAGTCAGTAAAATAGCTAGGCTTGTTTTTTATGAGAGTGCGTGTGTATGTTTTTAATGTAATTGTGCCTAAAAAAATGAAAGAAATGAATGTAATAAGTTTATATACTCCTTGTGAAATGTGGCAGTTGAAAATATCCGAGATATGTGGGAAATGGGTTAGTGGTCCATGAAATGGGTAGTTATTTGAATTCAAATCAGCTCGCTTAACTCAATCGAAATGAGTTCGTCATCTTGGTTCAAAATCCAATAAGTTCGCACTTCCATGATATATTAACTGCGAACTCGTATCGAGTAGAAAACAGTTCGCCTCAAATTGTGTTACAGCATAGTTCGCTCACTCTAAAGAAACTTCTATTCACTTTCTTTAAACTGTTCGCACCGATGGTTCATAATCTTGATCCGAACTAAATAAGAAAACCCGGTTCGCTTAGTTCGACCATATCAATAACAATATTTTACTGATATTTTGATTAAATTTCTTGTTTTTATGTGAAAAAACAAAAATATCGATAAATATCTTACAACTCATTTTTTTTATCAGTCATGTGAAAAATAGAAATATCAAGAAAATATGTGATATTTGGGATATTTTCATCCTTGTCATCAACCCATGAAACTAGATCAGGCATGTTTCTATGTGAAAAAACAAAAATATCGATAAATATCTTACAGCCCATTTTTTTTATCGATCATATAAAAAATGGAAATATCAAGAAAATATGTGATATTTCGGATATTTTCATACTTGCCATCAACCCGTGAAACTAGATCAGATATGGTAGCCACCTCATGAGTCATGAGACATTGAGTTCCACGCTCAAGGTTTTGGTAAACTCTAATGTCCACCCAATTAACCAAACCCAATGTATGTATGTGACGAAAAGTCTTGATAGTCCCTACCCACCCCGTAAACAAATTTTGTCAGTACTATCGGTCGAAGGAGACCGACAAAGAATATTCCTATATAAAAACCGAAATATCGATAATATTTAGAAAATAGACGTAACTTGTAAAGTAAAAGTAAATTAAATATAATATTCATTACAAAATAAAATATTTTTATTTATTTAAAAATTATGTTGGTATCAGTCAAAGAGGTAAAGAGTATTCCTATAAAAAACGGAAATATCAGTAATATTCATTACAAAATAAAATATTTATTTAAAAAATTATGTTAGTATCAGTCGAAAAGGTAAAGAGTATTCCTGTAAAAAACGAAAATATCTATAATATTTAGAAGATTGACGTAAGTTGTAAAATAAAAAAATAAACTGAATATAATATTCATTACAAAATAAAATATTTATTTAAAAAAATTATTGAATATTTATCGATATTTACCAATATTTTCTTTTATCCCGCCTAAATTTATCGATATCTCCTCAATATCCCATAAATATTTCCTCGATATTTCATTGATTTTCCAGTAATTTATACAATGAAACCACTGATATCGAATACACATCAATATTTTGACGACATTTCTAAACAAAAAAATGAAAATATCAAAAAATATATATAATTATAGCCTTTTTTGTATCAATCCTTATATCAATCCCATGAAAAAATGAAAATATCGAAAAAAAAAACATTTTTTTTTTAAATATTGTCAAGTTTCATCCCTGATGACAGCGAGTAGTAAAATTGAACCGTCAAAAAATGAAAATATCGAAAAAAAAATATTTTTTTAAAAATATTGTCAAGTTTCATCCCTGATGTCAACGTGAGTAGTAAAATTGTGAACTTCAATTTAGCTGATTGAATGAAAGAAACAGAGAAGCCTTTAAAAATAAAATTTAAAAAAATAAATCTTTTTAAATTTGCGAATTTTGCTGCGCTGTAAACTGGAGAACTGTCGGCGGAGGGCGGCGGAAGACACCCTCTGCACCGCCGCACCACTCTCCGCCACGTGTATGTGTGTGCTATCTCCACCGGAATCTGTAATCCTCATTATAACACCGATGGTGACATCCGAGGTTTCCATTTTCGTATTTCTACACAAGTACAAACAATTTATATGGAGGGCTCCAATTTTGCGACGGTTAAGGTATGATTTTCGACAAATTTTATGATCATTACTGCAATTCTGTGCTGTTATTTTCAGAAAGAGAAAGAAAACTAATTAAGTCGATCCTTCACTTGCAGAGGGGCAGATCAATTTCGGATAGCGATTCAGATGCTATCAAAATAAAGGTATTTGTTAGGTTGTTCAATTTTGTTGGATTTTAGTTTGAATGTTTGAATTATTTCTGCTTGATAATAATGCCCTAAAATAGCTGACATTGACTACTGATGCTTTTTTCATACTCAATTGTGCTCACCTGCAGAGGAGTGATACTCCAGATGATATTTTCTCAGCAATTCCGAAGGTTATAAATCATTGGTGCTTAATTAATTGCATTGTTAGTTTATGTTTGTTAGACGAGAATTAATGTGTAAAAGGTATATAGTAGGAGAATTAATTTTGGTTTCTGAAATCCATTAGTACATGCTTATGGTGGGTAGTTGAGTATTTCCAGTTTGCTAGAATGTCCAAGTTTTTATATAGTGACGAGGCATTCTGTCAAATTGATTGGTTTAGGAGGAAATGGTTGACAAAGATGACGATTCTGAGAGAAACAAGAATGATATAGATGATGGGGAAGACTCAGATGTTGAAAATGGGGAAGGCAAGGGGCAATGTAGGGATAAAGATGGAAGGAGAACAGTGTATGTGAAAAGGGGGCAACGTAGGCGCCATGTTTCTCATGGTTACCATTTAGTTGAAGGGAAAATGGGGCATGGAATGGAGGATTACTTGGTTGCAACGAGGAAGAATATGGACGATCATGAACTCGGGCTATATGGGATTTTCGATGGGCATTCTGGTAGAATGGTTGCTGAATACTTGCAAAACCACTTGTTTGATAATATACTGAATGAGGTATCGATAAATTTGATGTTCATGGTGGTTGGTGGTTTAATATTTATCAAGATTTTGTGCTGATTTGGTGTTTGATGAATAGCCTGATTTTTGGACAAACCCTGAAGCGGCGATTAAGAGGGTGTACAAAGCCACGGATAATTATATCCTGGAAAATGTGGTTGGTTCTAGGGGAGGTTCGACTGCAGTGACAGCTATACTAATCGATGGGGAGAAGCTCGTTGTGGCCAACGTTGGGGACTCACGTGCGGTGTTATGTAGAGATGGTGCTGCATTACAAATTAGTGTGGAGCATGAGCCTTTGAAGGAGAAGAAAATGGTTGAGAGCAAAGGCGGTTTCGTCTCCAAGATTCCAGGTATATTTGAATCTTAGTTGATGCATGTTGTATGTGCTTTGATAAATTCATCAAATTAAGACTTAGCTTACCATTAAGATTGTGGGATGTCATCGTTGATATGTCATGTTCTTGTTTCCCTAGGTTTCCAAGTATCAAACGAGTCTAGAGTATAGTGATTGCAATGAGCAAAAGGTGTTCTAAGATATGGTTGTTTAGTATCAACATGACAGTCCATTTCAAGTTTTACATGCTCAAAGCATATAGGTCTCAGGATGTGTATCTTTTGGTATCTTTTGCCTCCTATTTTATTTTTTAGGGGATTTTAGTACTAAGGTAGATTTGAATTACTATGGCTATGTTTGTTTTGGATTCATGTAGGATTTGGGAAATCCGATTTCGAAATCCTGGGTTTTTGAAATAAAAGTGAATTGCTAAAATCTGTATTTGTTTGAAGATTTTATATGGTATGATTATTATTATAGATGTCAAATCAATGCTGGAAAAAGTGTATAGAAAATATATTATATTGTTTACTGTTAATCAATGAGTGTGAGTAGAAATTTAGTGTGTATTGGCATTTGTGTATTTATTAATAGGTTAAAGTATATGGTTAATTATTGTGTTTTTTGTAAAATAGAGTAGTATTTGAATGGATTTTATAATTCTTGTTTGTTAGAGGCTTCAAATCCTGACTCATGAAATGTTAAACAAACATGGTGTGCTTTTTTTTTTTTATTCTTGCTCGTTTGTGATGATTCTCTGAAAGAAAATGAATCAAAAGAAAAAACAGCCAGATTGGAAAGCTATAATTGTAAACACACGGTCGAATTTATGGAAGCATTGTTTTCCAATTCAATGGCTATTTTGTTTCTCTAAAACCCGAAGGATCAAAAAATCATTTGGAAATAGGGAATCTGTATTCCAACTATTTTTGACTCTAATCATGGATGATGATGTCTATGTGCACAGGGGATGTCCCACGAGTTGATGGCCAGCTTTCAATGACGAGGGCTTTCGGAGATGAGAAGCTAAAAGATCACATCACGGCAGAACCAGATATTGCGATCGAGATTATAGATAAAGATACTGAATTTATCATCGTAGGAAGTGATGGCCTGTGGAAGGTAATTCCTGATCATGAAAAGTAGTCTATTTCCACGAGTACTTCATACAAACACTCGAGTTGGAGATGACAACTTACGTATTCTGTTCTGTTCTGCTCTATAGGTAATGTCGAATCAAGAAGCAGTTGATTGCATCCGAGGACTAAATGATGGCCACGAGGCTGCAAAAGAGTTGATTAAGGAGGCCCTTTTGAGGGAGAGCAAAGACGATATATCTTGTGTCGTCGTGCTATTCCATGACTGATTCTGAGGTAGTGTGATCTTTACTTAGACTATATTGCAGCATATTTGTAGATGTTTTGATGTAAGGAGAGTTTGCAAGCTATAGAACATCATGTCGTTCTGCTTCTTGCATTGATGCTTTTGGTTCGACTGCTTCTTGCATTCGACATTTCAAATGGGAACATGGGTTTGTATTATTTTTGAGAAAGAACTTTGGATGAAAGGCTACAGATCTAATAGTTAAAGATGTTAGATCTAACCACATAACACAGTAGTTCGATAGGCAAAAATCGATGGAGATGAGGTGCAAATTAGTTGGCAACATTCGATTTTATGCAATTTGAGGATATATTATCGAGTTTCAAACTACATATTGGAAATGGCAAGTTATGTTGTTTTTAAATAGAGGATGTAAAAATTACCAAATAAAATCTGAATGTTTGAACAATGGTAAAGAAACCCTTTTAGATAAATTAAAAAAGGACCTTTAATCGGATTGTCATTTTAATCAAAATTAAAAAAGGATCTTTAGTCGGATTGTTATTTTAATCAAAATTTTCACTGTTGGCCAAAATAACATAACTTTATGTGTTTTTTTTTTTTGGTCACTCTCTTGTGCCCCCAACCCGTCCGGGCCCAAATGACTCATCAGCTCCCCCACAACCACCCCACCCCTCTTTCCAAGTGGGTCACCCAAATCGTCATCGTCGCTCTTCTTCTTCAATCTCTTCGACTTGAGCCCCAAAGCCTTCTTCACCTTGCTCGCCGCCGCCGCCGACACAGTTTTCTGCATCAACGGCGATGGATAGCTGAGATCGGTCCTTTGAGTTCGAACTAGAAACATAGGTGAGCCGTCGTCCAGAGGCAGAGCTTCGGCATACACTGATGAGGATCTCGTAGGCAGTTTCTCGGAGCTCTGACGGAGAGAGGTCCATGCCTAGCTCCCCAAATGGATTGTTCATACTTGAATTTTCAATTATTAATATGTGCCATTGATGCTCCCCAAATGGACTGTTCATACTTTAATTTTCAATTATTAATATGTGTCACTGATGAATTTAAGTGAATTGTGTTTTTCCTTTGCATGGAATTCAGCGTTGGAATGACTGAATCAGACAATTTTGAGGGAATCTACAAGGTTGAAAGGAAAGGTGGTGGGTTCTATTCTTGCTTGATTTTTAAGGAATGAATTAATTTTGAATATAATTCTTCACGCGGTGGTCAAAACTGACTCGGTACCCAACTCAACTGGGAAAAGGAAGGATGTTGAAATTTGAAATGGAATTGAAGTGGATGGAGAGAGAGAAAAGGAGTTGGATTGTGTTTTCACTGGCGTGTGTTTATATAATACCTGAGAGTTACCTATTAAGTATTTATGTAATATTTGAAAGAAATATTTATGATACTTATTTGTGTAATACCTGAGAGATACCTGAGAGTAGTATATACAAAAACTTTTATATAATACTTGAGAGTAGCATATACAAAAACCTATAAGGTATTTATATAATACATGAAAGTAATATGTGTGATACTTAAAAGTTATTTTGTGTAATACCTAAAAGGTATTTATGTAATACATGAGAGTAACAAATACAAATACCTATAAGGTATTTATGTAATACCTAAAAGTAATATGTGTGATATATAAAAGATACGTGTGTAATACCTAAAAGTAACATATACAAATACCTATAAGGTGTTTATGTAATACTTGAAGGAAATATGTGTGATATACTTATATAATACCTGAAAGGTATTTATGTAATACCCCTAAGAGTAACATATATAAATAGAGTAACATATATAAATACATATTAGGTAATTACGTAATACCTTAAATGATTTCATGGCAATTTGAAGAAGAATAAGAAACAAGAAGATATACAAAAAGAATAAGAAGAATAATGTACTAAACAAATAAGAAGAATAACAAATCAATAAGAAAAGAGACTAAAATAATAGTTTAAGGTAGATATGTGATACCTGAAAAGTAAATGTGTGATACCTGAAGAGTATATAATCAGGTTTGTGCACAGCCACACCATAGTACCGCGCGTGGGTGTGTCTGGGAGCGGCCCACGCGCCGGGTCGGGTTAGGAGCACAGATCTAACCTTGGGCAGCGTTTTTTTTTACCTCAATTAATTTTTTGACAACATCCGAGCAGCTGGGAACATCAGCATTTTTTTTTTTCAAATTTTACTTGGATCTCTAAAATGTTATTTTAAATAAACTAAAAAATAGTCCTTAAATAAATCACTGAATATTTAAGTTATGCTTAAAACACTATATATTGGTTAAAATAAAAAAGAATTACAAAAGAAAATCTGGACATTTTAAGATTGAAATTTGGGTGACATTTTAAGATTGGAATTTAGGTGTGTTTTAAATAAATCTGCTATGATGCTCCCCCTCCAATTGAAGAGGTTTCCACCTGATTCTTTTCGGTGGAAGACATGATGCTATTGACGAAATTCATTCATATCAATTTAGCATTTTTGATTCATAAGATCCAAAAAGAATTATAATTTTTTCTTGATAAATTTATACTGATCCAAGGGGAAATTTTGGCTGCCCCTCAGGGATATAAACCGAGGGGAAATTTGTTTCAATCGAGTTGGTCAGGTTTGTGGTGATACGAGGAGAAATCGTCCAGCTATGCAGATACAAATCTCACGTGCCATAAAATTTTATTGCAATATTATGGAGGTTTGTTATATGATTTATATGGCTCTCTCCCACATGTGTCTGTCATTCAAGTATATCTTCTATTTACATCTCACACGTGTGGATAGATTTTTATTAAAATATTGCAGAAATTTATCCTAGAATTTGTATTATATTGATTCTCTCCACAAGTATCTGTCACTTGTCACTCAGGTATATTTTTCGATTTATATCTTATTCAATCGAAGGACTGTGGAATGTGGGGAATTCTTTCATCTTTTTCTTATAAAGGGGGAAAAGTTGTCTTTTTCGAAATGTTTAAATAGTCAATCGAGAATCATATTCAATAATGTCATTTGGTGCGTCTCTCTCTTTTTTTGTGCATATTTCTATTCTCCAAACTCTCTAGTCAATTCAATATTTAATAATGTCAAAACAGTTAATATATATTTGAAATTAAATGTTTCAAAATTTCAAACCTTTAATTTATTGCTCCACTTTCAAACAACCTATCAATTAAAGCCAGAATGAAAGCTGGAAACCACTGATTTGGCATCAGATGCAAATCAGAATCTATACTAAATCATCACAAATTATTGTCAATAACAACCATTATTTGTCTGAAGACACTTTCTAGACAAAGTCCTCATTTAAAAAATTCATATATAAATGACCCGTTTTGACTAAATAATACTACCTCCATTCCTAATATAGTGACGTTCTACACACAGATTAAGAATAATTTTATTTTCTTAATATACCCCTCATTAATTAAGTTTTTCTTTGACCATAATTATTATTGGTGCATGTTTCTATTGAAAACATGGGTACTATACAATGTATTTAATTTAGGTATTAATTAATCATAGGGGTATATATGGAAATAATGCACAAAACATCAATTAAATAGGAAAAATTTTAAAGTTTCAAAACGTCATTTAAAAAGAAATGGAGGGAGTAATAATTTTGGATGAATTTTAGATGTGGTTATATCTCATAATCAGTGAGATTATCTCACTCAAGTTTTTGTCGTTTCTCTGAATCTTGTTCCCAAAACCCTGCCTATAAATAATTATTCAAAGCCAAGTTAAATTAAAAAAATATAATACAGGAATCAGTAATGGCAACTAAATCAAACTTAATCTCTCTTCTTTTGCTAGTAATCTTTCATTTTTCAAGTGCTGCAAATTCCACATCAGAATCCAAGTGTGATTGTCGCAGTTCGTCATTCAACCGTGGGATCTTTCCAGGCGATTTTCTCTTCGGTGCAGCATCATCGGCTTACCAGGTTTCCACTGATCGATCCAAAAATAATATCATCAACTTACATGATAAAATACGAGGTTTATATCATGTTTTTATGTTTCGATCGTTTTTCGCAGTACGAAGGTGCATTTCAGGAAAATGGGAAAGGCCTTAGCATGTGGGATAATTTCACGCACATGTTTCCAGGTTTTATCCAATCCAGCTCCCTGGATTTATTTATTACCAGTTTCCAGGGCCTGATTACATTCCTTTAATTTCCTGATTTTTTTTCCTTTTCTAAAAATTTCCAGATAAGATTACGGATCATAGCAATGGAGACGTAGCAATCGACTCCTACCATCTTTACAAGGTATATTCGTCTCGTTTATTAAGTTGTTCAAATCCAGGATGTTTGAATGTTTTTCTCTTGTAGGAAGATGTGAAGATCGCAAGAGATTTGGGCCTCGACGCCTATAGAATTTCAATATCATGGCCCAGGATATTGCCAGGTGATGTTTATTTTGCCAACAGTTAGGTCGTTGGATAAGGAAAATTGCAAATTTAGGACTATAACTTTGGTCATTTATCATTTACGAACGCAACTTTTTTGGCAAGAGACCAACTTTTCAATTTGGACCAATTTATAACAGACTTACCCGAAATTTGTATTTGCAATTTCCCCCGTTGAATTTGTCTCACATCGTCATTCTGTATACTGAGCTAGTAGAGTGTATATACATGCTCGTCTTTATTTAATGTTTTTTTCTTTGTTTAAACGGGCTCAGGTGGAAAAATCGAAGCAGGCGTGAATTGGGATGGGATTGAGTATTACAACAATCTTATCGACGAACTATTAGCTAATGGTTTGTGCATTATTCTGTACTCTCAACACATTTAAATTTTCAGACAATTCATAAGTTCTCCAGCTTGTTGTTAACTCAAGTATAAGCTAAAACATATATAGCAATTTTTTGCAGAGTTTTTTCATTTTGTTGATAAAATTGCAGGTATAGAGCCTTTTGTAACTCTACTCCATCTTGATGTTCCACAAGCTTTGCAAGATGCATATGGTGGATTTTTAAGTTCTGAAATTGTGTAAGCCTTTAAATTGGTCGATTTTTCAATGTCTACTACTGTCAGACAAATTAAGCATATTTTATATTCGGGCTGCAAAATTAGAATGTACAATTATTAAAAAATATAACACTATTTTGCACAAACTTTCCGGAAAAATTCAAGCACAGCCTATTTATCCTTATGAAAATTAATTATTGTGCATTTCGTCGGAAAAGTTGTGAGAAAAAAAAAATTTAGACTGCACTATAAAATACTCTTGAATGATTCAAAATTTAAATTAATATCCTAAATTAACCCACATAACCAATTTGGTCCAATTTTGACATTTAGGCTCGAAAGTCCTAAATGCGCGAATATTTTTAAATTATTTTGTTAAATCCCTGTTTAAGTATATAGTGTTCATAAACTTAACAGGGGTGATTTTCTGGACTTTGCAAACCTCATGTTTGAACAATTTGGAGATCGGATCAAATATTGGATCACGATAAACGAGCCTTGGACTTTCAGTGTGTACGGTTATGCAAACGGTGCTTTTGCACCGGGCCGATGCTCAGAGTGGCAAGGGCTCGATTGCAAAGGCGGTGATTCAGCCACGGAACCATACATTGTGGCTCACCACCAACTTCTTGCTCACTCGGTTGTAGTAAATCTCTACAGAAATAAGTATCAGGTCTCGGCTTTTTTTTCGGAGTACTGTATTTTGGAAAAATTGCAGTTTTCGTCATGTAATTTAGGTCTTGTTCTTTTTTTTTTTTTTTACCACCAATTTAACGTGTTCCAATTTTGGTTACTTTCACTTTTTGGTTACTTCCAATTTGCATCTGATTTTGCTTGGAATTTCGGTTTTTGCCTTCACTAATTTGGACTTTTCAATTCCGACTTTCACATGGGCAGAAATTGACATTTTGAGCAAAATCAGACCAAAATGTTTAAGTTACATGACAAAAATGGACATTTTCCCTTGTATTTTTATGAAGATAGCATAAAAATGTCTAATTCAATAAGACGAGTCAAAAATTTGCAGGCATTGCAAAAGGGAAAGATTGGAATAACATTTTCATCGTATTGGTTTGAGCCATTAGACGAGACGGATGAGAATATGAAGGCGAAGGACCGGGCCATGGATTTTATGCTTGGATGGTGAATTGTTTCTTAAGTTGCAAATCAAGATTCTTTTTTTTTTTTAAATTGTCCTGAATAATGAACAATTTCTTGCATGTTTAATCAGGTTTATGGAGCCATTAACAGTTGGTAATTATCCAGAGAGTATGAAGACCAGAGTTGGAGATAGATTGCCTGGATTTAATGATGATGAAATTAATATGATCAAAGGATCCTTCGATTTCATTGGATTCAACTATTATGGTGCGATTTACGCGTTCAACAAACCAAACTCGTCTAGCTTCAGCTTCTCGATTGATGCTGAGATCGAGATCACTGGTATTTTTGTATCCAGTTGTTTGCAGGGTTTTCATAAAAAGTAGAGTTTCTAAAGCTCTGCTTCAAAAAAAAAAAATTATTACTTCTACAAAAGTAGAATTTGTCGCATTTTGTGATCGAATCATGATCGCGTTTTGCTTGTTTGATTAGGGAAGAGAAATGGAAAGGCGATAGGCGAACAAGGAAGAAACACGAGCCGGATATACATTTACCCGAAGGGGCTTCATAAAATTCTCAGACTCATTAAAGAAAGATATAACGATCCATTGATTTACATAACTGAGAACGGTAGAGCACACGATATCCATACGTAGCATATACATATGTTTTATATGTTTCGTTATAAAGATTCCTAAACTTTAGTTCGATTCCAGGGATTGATGAGTCGACAAACGAGATGTTAGAAGTATCCGAGGCAATAAAAGACAACATCAGGAAAGACTACATCCATGATCATCTATGTTGTCTCCATGAAACTATTGAGTAAGGCTATTTCTTCCTTGACATAATATGGTGAATAGCATTTTATCATATGAATTTTATAATTCGTTATATTTTGTCGATTCGAGCAAATCATAACATTTAATTGCTAGGTACACGTATATGGCTATAATTTGCTCGAGATGGTAAAATGCAACAAATTGTAATATTCATATGATAAAGTGCAAAAAAAAAAAATTATGAACAATAAAGTGCAAAGAATTGCATAGTTTGGATGGGAAAAGATAAGTTAGGCTTAAAATCAAAAAACCAACCTAAAGTGTGACCATTTTTTCACTTTGCAATATATACTATTTTTTTCTCTAATTGCACCCCAAAAATCACGAGTTTTTCATTTTGCAACCTAAGTCCGTTTTCTGATCACTTTTCCATCAAACTCCAATTTAATGTCCAGATTTTTTAACCAAAATACATGAAAGGTGTCAAAACATTCATCATCTCAAACCAACTAAAGCACAAAATGAATTTTCTAGTTTCATTCGTTTCAAATTCAATTTGAGTAAAAATGGAACCAAAATTTCAATTTTGGCCAAAAAAAAAAGAGGTTACAAAATGGGCTTAAGTTGCAAAGTGACAACTCAATGGTCTTTGGGTCACAATCCGAGAAGAAGAAAAAATTTAGCTTGCAAAATGCAAAAATAATCATACTTCTAAGGTTTTGCTTATAACTTATCTACATATATAATATGGATTATGAGTTATGATCGTGTTTAATATTTCAGGAAAAATGCTGCGAATGTGAAGGGATATTTTGTGTGGTCATTGATGGATAACTTTGAATGGTCTTCTGGATTTGCAGTTCGATTTGGACTTAATTATGTGGATTACAAAGATAAATTGTTGACAAGATATCCTAAACACTCTGCATTGTGGTTCAAAGATTTCCTCTTCAAGACAACTTGGGACCAATGAATCATTTATAGAATTTTTCAAAATCCCTTGCAAATTTTTATCTCGTGTTTCATTGCACATTGTCATATCTACAGTAATAAATATACATGTAGTCTACATTGGTAAAAGAAAACGCTGATTGAAATACGAAAGGAAATAAAACATCTTGTGTACTCGTTACCTATGTAGAGTTTGTTACTCGTTCGCACGACAATTTTGGGTCCAAACGTTGTTCAAATCAATCTTCGAATCGTTTGTTCATGTGCAAAGCAACCTTTGTGAAAATAACATGATGTTTAAAAGAATGTGTAGTTTCATTTAAACTAACAACAAAATTTAAAAAAACAAAAAAATAGATTCAATGAGTAGACCATGTTCAAATTATAATGATCACCATACTTTTAAACAAAAGATCAAGCCTTCTAGGCAACCAATCGATAAATTTGATAGTTACGGGACCAAAATTACAATTTTTCCGAACATAAACTATTCCTTAGAAGGAATATTCTCCCTACTCCATTCCCAGATGTGTACATACTGGCTAGACTCCACCTCCATGTTGCTCACCTTACCATCTTTACCCCTCCTGAAAATCACGATTTGCGACGCAAATCCAGGTTCCACGTCAGCAGCACCACCAACACCGTTGAACTCAACGCTGTAACAATGCCTCGTTGCCAGCTCAGATGCCCAGTGCTCGAACTGTGCCCTGGTCCATTCGAATTTATGATCATGGTTTCGGAATTTACAAGTTTGCGTTTGATTCTTCTCATCAGGATCGTCTTCTTGGCCGTGAGGTGTGCATCCCTGGAGGATCACATTGTACTCGTAATTCGGGGTCGAGACGATAAGGATCTTGGGAGCAAAGGAGCTGAGCACTACGTCTCCGAATAAGCATGCATCTTTTTCCTCCATATGCTCAATCACCTGTATATAGGTACAATTTCCAGGTTTTCAACATAGGACATGTTTGTGAGTATCGTTGTTTAAAAGGGAGGAATAAGAACCTCTAAGCAAGTTCCAATGTCAAAACCACGTAGTTGAGAGTCGAATTTTGTGATGGAGCCATCATATAGCACTGCGGATCGGATTTTGCAACTTGGCTCCTTAGAATCGGATAAGGTGTTTAACTTTGAGTGGAGTGACTGCATTGGTAAACGCCGTTTTAATTAGGAATGCTGAACTGGAATACTTGATGCCAGAAATTGTTCAATCAAACACGTAAAAAGGGTATATAACAATATTGTAAACACTGATTTTAAGCTGGAAATATACAGATTGGAAAATACCCCTTCAATTGTTTTGATTAGTGATATTACCTTGGCTGCTTTTGCAAGGCTTCTCTTTGAAATATCAACACCGACGACTTTCTCCAGAGAAGTAGGATATGATAGCAATGAATCCAATAAACTTCCAGAACCACAACCAAAATCAACCTGGAATTGGAAGTGATTATCAGTCTCTAATATCAGCTTTGCAAAGCATTTTGAATAATGTTTAATGTTATACCAGGGAGGCTGCAGAAGATTCTTTTATATGCTGCAATGCGAATTCAACACGCTGTTTTGACAGAGGTGGGCTAAATAGAGCTTGCTCCATTCGCTCTTCCAATGGTTCAGTCACCTGAAATAGAGTAACACAGTACTCCAATCTGCAGCTCTCTGCAAGAATAATACAGAAACGGTATGAAAAGTATGGACAAGGAGAAACAAGTTTATCCGGTAAAAAAGGAGGACCGATGAAACTTACTTTGAGATGATGATGATAGATTTGCCGCATAATTGCCAGCCGCTGCCAAAATGAACTCATTGAGAGGTAAATCCACTGTAAAATATGCAGATTGGCCAACAGCCATCTGGCCTACAGCTGCTTCAAGATGAGGCAAGATGGCTTGGTTGCCTATTTCGAACTCAAACTCTTCACAGCTTTCAAGATGTTCTTTGCTGCAGTCACCTTCACTACACATTGAGACAGTATAGCTTATGCATGCTAAAGAACCATTAGATGGAGTTACTCCAGAGTTTAGACCCCCAATATCAATAAAAGAGAGTTCATCTTCATTGGTGTTATCACCAGCTTGAGTCCTGGTGCTCCCTAAGTTGTGCACAGAATGACATAATGCAAACTCCTCAAAGAAGTGTCGAGTAAAGTGGACATCGAATTTTTCTGCTAATAAGTTCAACTTCTCCGATGACATGTCTTTTTTTTCAAAAAATAATTCCAGCCAAGACAGGACTTTCAGAGCAACAGTTTGCACAGCATCCATCTGCTTTCTGTGGGATTCTTGTGGTGAACATTGTAAGATCAATTCTCGATTTTTGTTGTATATCTTTATTTCACAACTAAAAGATTCAACAGATGCTGCTGCATTCCCAGTAGCAGCAAGACCACCTTCACTTTTTTCTTCCTCACCCAACTTTGTAGCTTTCAACTTTTTACGAGATCCAGGCAAATCTACTGAGGAATCAAATGAGCCACTTTGAGTAGAGATTACAGGTTCGGCCAAATGGTGAGAACGGCAGAATGTGCAGAGTATGTCTCTCGGGAAGGAACCCCTCCAATTGCTTTTTGTTGAATATACTGAAGGCAACTTAGCAGCAAGAATTGCATCTCGAGAGATCTTGTATGCTCCACTAGGTATCTTATTGACAAGAATCCTTGACAAAGAGATAGAAAGAACTCAAATTTATGAAAAGAAAATTCTTGAGGTTAAAAATGTAGAACTGTCTCTAACATCACAAGATTAACATACATAATTTTCACAGAATGAATAACACCCAAAAGTAATCTTACTTATAATATGAGCTCAAAGAAACAGCTTCATGAAAAAGATCAGTAGACTTCCATGTGTACCCAACAGAAGCCAAAATTGCATCACCGTATACTTCTTGGCCGGCAAAGTAACTTGCACGGATATTCGGAGATCCTTCGAAAAGGCTAGCTTGGTTCACTTGAGGCTCTGACAAGTTGTCAAAAAGACGTTTGTTTGGTGCAGAGGAATATATTCTCATTTCAGAGGAAGCCTTCCCAATTGTTCTACACAATGATCAATTATTTAGCTAAATGAAAAGAAAAATACAGCTGATGAAATTCACTCACAGTAAAGCCAGCAATTTTCCATTTTGTGGAACATGAATTAAGCACCTCAACATGACAGGCTTATTTCAGAATAGAGAAGAAATTATACTTCAGCCCTAATTCCTTGAGGAAGGGTAAGAACATATTCATGTTGTTATGATGCCTTTAAATTTCACCATAGCATGGTTTATTAAGGCCCATGTTACATAACAGCAAGAAGAGCATATCCAAAGCACATCTATTATCTCAAACTTCACAAATTAATTTGCTCTTGAAGTGACAGAAAGGCATTTATCAGCCATAAATCATCTTCCAATAAATGATTGGATGGAAAGATTTGCCTGATAAAATAAATTTACAGACAATGGCTAGATGAAGTGATGGAACTCGTGCAACTAGAAACATAGACCCTGACTCATCTTCTCTATTTCTATCATGGACATCTCATCTGAACATATGTTACTCTACTTTAAGATAAACTAAATTTCAACTCCAGATAACTTTTATTAGCAACACTTACAAATGATTTAATTAGTTTGCAATCCAAGCTATGTGCGTGCATACATGACAACATGGACACATATACAATGCAGAAATTGCTTTCCAGAATTAAACAGAGTCAAACCATGCTTCCTAGGACACTAAATGACTAAATACTGTATGCAACCTCTTAGACACCAAGAATAAATCAGGATGTAATGTTTATGAAGAATGTCATTATTCAGAGATTGCAAGTTTCTCATTCTCCACATCTCCTGGCTAAGTAAATGCATTTTCATTCTTTTCTTTCTAGAAGGGTCATCTTGTCACCTAATAGTTAATACTTGGTCCCAAATCTGTATCATGAGTACAAGAAGTAAAACAGGCACCAACAACCATTAAAAATACACGGTCCAGAATAACACCTATCATTCCAGACTTCTTACTATAAATTGCTGATATGTGCTAGTGTTGTTAATTTAGAGAAATACGGGCAATCAATCTTAAAAATAAGGTAAAAAAATCATAAACTCCATATGTATGCTTATGTTACCTGGAAATCAGAACATCTGAAGCCTCCTTCACACCGAGTGCACGAGCAACGATATCAAGGTAATAACCAGTTGCAGTAATGTTAAGTGTCAAAGATTCTACAGCTTTCTCACATGAAACTGGAATATGTACTACATCAATTAGAATGTTCTCTGACAAGCTTGAGTCATGGTTTATTGGAGATATAATCTCCAGAGGGTGTGAATTTCTTCTCTGTATTGAGAGCTCCTCATCAGATATCAATACAAAATCAGTCAGTGTAGATGCTGCCTTCAAAACTAGTGACATCACCAGCAGTGAATTCACCTCAGCCGCAGGATTTATGTATTTGCATATATTACAAACTTTTGCATCATAAACTGCAATCACCGAAACTGGAATGCAACCCCTGAAATGGCCCTCTCTTCTCAATGCAGCTCTGAAGTGACCACTGATTGGATGGGTAGATGAAAGGAACTTCATAGTTGCCAAAGGAAGTGGGATATAAATTGGCAAAAGAGGAACAGGAATGAAATTTCTTAGTAAACAAAATTTCACGACAGAAATTGCATATCTAAACTACAGTAAAGAACAGTATTCTGAATCATTCCTCGAATAAAATGTGGTCTCATAAACAGCATATCATTATTTTACACACAACAGAGTGGCGCCGGAGTAAAAAACAACCAAACATGGTTTATGGTAAGTATGTAAAGAAAATGGGGAGCAAGTAGGTAAAGTCATGCACAAAAATAAGCCTAAACTCAGAAGGAAAAACAGTAAAAGTGTTCCTACAGAAAAGCTCCTATTCACCTTCACATGTACCAAGGAATGACTTACGTTAGTCGTGGAGCAACATTGTAATTAGGACTCAATTATATCATCAATAGGATTCATCCAGTCGAAGTAACTAATAACTTTGAATTTAACTAAGAATAACCTACCAAACATAGAAGGGCAATAAACCCTCCACAAAAGCACAATCTATAGTTTGGTCTATTAAACTGAAAGTAGTATGAATAGAATGGAGCAATCATTTGGCATTCAAGAGAAGATCAATTATAAAACAATGTTAAGTACAAAGAGCTTAATATAATTCATTTATAAAAATGGATCAGAAAAGGAGTATATCACTTCTTAAGAACCCTAAGGGTAAAATGATGCAACTTTCAAAAATAAAATAAAAAGAAGCAACATAGAATTGCATGTGGAAGCTAAAAGTTATATTACTAAAAATTATACACTCCACACCCACATACCTCACTTGCAAACAGAAAAGCAATGCGACCTGCCAAATCATTCCAAGCTTCCTGCACCGTGGGATTATATTCCTTCAGGTGAATGCCCAGCTGCAGGACAAAATTTGAATTGATACAGGTGATG
This sequence comes from Scutellaria minor, assembly GCA_954870855.1. NCBI lineage: Eukaryota > Viridiplantae > Streptophyta > Magnoliopsida > Lamiales > Lamiaceae > Scutellaria > Scutellaria minor. The sequence goes on from OX940727.1 coordinate 32,260,222, forward strand.
AAAGCTGCTTTTGAGTAGCATAACAAAGACTGTTGATAACACCTTGATAAAGAAAGATGTTTGTGACCAGAATTTCCAATAACAATTTAAACAAAACAAAAAAAAAAATGTGAAAATCATGGAAGCTGGAAATTTCTAATATACAAAATACATTACAATTAAGAATAGGAGTGGAGGATGAGGAAAACAAAAACGTACTAAATAAAGGAAAAATGCAGGAGAAGATAAAAGGACCCTCATGACAATCATTGAGTGTAGTATTATTTGACGATCTCTGACTAAAATCAGTAAAGTTTGCAGATAGCTTTTTTTACAAATGGTGTGGGCTATTGGTATGGATCAACTTGCTATCAAAGTTGCAACACACCTGGGTGGCTTCTATTCAGAAAGATGGAAGATATTGTTCTGTATAAGTTTGTTACCAGAGATCTTTCTGGGTAATAAACATAAGCTAGAGTTAACCATGTAAATGAATTGAAAATAGGCTACCTAAAGCTTGAAAGTCTCATTACCAGTCTATCATAAAAAATATAAAAGCCTATGGTTTTATACCCTGTTGAGATCAGGAAAAAGAAAAGTGTGCACATTGTGAAGATAAATTCATTTCAATGCAACCAAACTACCCAGTTACATTCTCATATTCCTGCTTCAGCAAGCATAATCACCAGGATAAACAAAAAGATTCAAGTTCCCAAATGTGATTGATCAGAATTCAGAGTCGGACTAAATTTATACGAAGAGCCAACTTTATGTTCACTAAATAAATCAAGGAAAGAGTATATTGGCTGGTAACTCCACCATGGTGATTTAGGAAAGCATGTCAGGGGCAATTAACTAGGATAAACAATGACATCATGAACAACTAATTTCTTCAACAGATACTTTAAGAAATAGCAATATAAAACTTCTCTCCTAGAGAAACAAACACAAAAACCTTTTCTATGGCCTTCTCAGCAGCAGATTGTTCGGCATCCTTTTTCTTTTTACATGCATCAGAGACAACAGTAGTTTCTGGAAGCTGCAGAGTGCAACGATAAAGGCATGGTGGTGCCTTTTGCGGGATAGCTAGCCCAGGACATCCATTTTGCGTTGGAACTTGTACTTCTTCAACCTTGTAGCAAGCCTTATCACCATACTTCTGGTGTATGATCGCCTTAGGCGTCAGAGATGACTTCTTTGTAGTATTACCTTGGGACCTTCCTGTTTCCGTCATTTCTCTAGCAGTAGATAATATGCTCAACACACCCTATCAGAGAGATGGAATCTTATCTTCCAAATACCTATCCTCCTTCATCAAAAAGAAAAAATCGGGTCAATCAGACGACAGAAATGAAGCTGCTTATACATTCGTCAATCAGCTGCTTTACCCCAAATTCACCTAGATAAGTTCCACTTTTGTTAAAGCATCATATATACAGAATGTTTAGCCCACCAAATAAAACAAAATGAGTTCATTAATCCAACGGATTAAACATATAAACATCTAAAATTTAACATAAAAACAATGCAAACAAAACTATATCATCTTTAGTCTTTACAGTCGAATTTTTATATGATCAGGAAATAAAGAGGAGCTAAAACAAAATGAAAAATTTTGATCAATCAAAAGAAGAAATAACAACAATAAACCGATTAAGATTTTAATAACAAATGTCATTCACCGAAAATAATAATAATAATAACAATAATCAAAGCAAAAACAACAAACTGCAAAGAGGGGAAATTAAACAGCTGAAATTAGCGCCATCATTAGCAGATGGGGTTTTGATTCCTTATGTTGAGATGATACTAAATTTTAAGAATGGCGGTAAGAATTTTGTGCAATCATCAAAGATAAAGATTTCCCAAATTAGCTTTGCCCTATCATCAAAAAAAAAATAACACAACGAAGGATCAAACCATTGTACGGTACCTTTACATCAACAGCAGCTCACGCATTCAGGCTTGTAGGTACGCCTGATAGACATGATTGTACGTCTGTATATGGAAACTCCCAAAAGGAAAGACAGATGAGGCGGAGAGAGAGAGAGAGAGAGAGAGAGAGAGTAGAGGCTTGGGCACTTGCAACTTTTCAGTAGCCCAGAAAAAAATGCTTGGGTTTTGGGTTTATGAGAGAGAGAGAGAAGACACATGACAGAAAAAGCGCAATAAAGGTCTTTAATTCTTGATAGACATTCGTATCATTCTTCTTCTTTTTTACTTTTTTTTTTCTTTCTTCCTTGTTGCGTGTTGCTCCTTTTTCTTTTTTTTCTTTCTTTTTTTTTTTCATTTTTTCTCACTCCCTTCTCAATTTATTCATACGATGATGGCTATAAATTTAGAGTTTTTATTTTTCTCATACTCCAGTAAGTTATTCTCTTCCTCATATGTATAAAAATATAGGGTTTTTATTTTCCTATAACTTGAAATTTTTTCTATTAAAATATTTTCTATCTTGCTCCGATTTATAGCAACATACGACAAAATTGATACAACAAACATCATACTTGATTATTGATTGAGTAATATGAATTTGCATAAATTTTGGGAAAGAAGATGATAAAAATCATATATTTGAAATTTTAAAATTTCAAACTCACTCTACAGTAGATTGAAACCTTAAGAGTATAAAAGTGATATTTATATATCTATATACAATAACAATTACCCCTCAAAATAGAAATGCTAAAATTTTCCCACCCATTTCCACCTCCCAAAAATAGAAATACATATTATTTCATAATTTATAAATTATAAATTATTAATTTTATTGTATTAAACATGATTTATATATATGGTAATAATATCATTTATAATATTGACAAAATTTTGGAAATTATTATCTATATATGGTATATGAATGTTAATATGATCTCATCTAATAACATTTTTAATTGTTGATATAATCAAAGATTAAAGAATGAGTCTCTTGTGAGACCGTCTCACGAATTTTTATTACATTGCGTGAGACGAGTTGATCCACAACCCAATCATCTACAACTCAAACCCTAAAATTCATATGTTATTTGTAGGTGATGGAGCTCCGTCTCACGGTAACTATCCGTGAGACCGTCTCACATGAGTTTTTGTGAAAATTAAATACATGTTTGTTGAATAAATTAAAATAACATAATGATCGAATTTCAAGAACTATAGATCATCAAAGTATTTTATTTTTATCTCTAATGTTGTACCTCACATACACATATACCACCTCAATAAATATATCATTGCATTGATCGGGGGCGTTCGAAGTAATTGAGGGGGTCAAAGACCAAGAAGTGAGTTATTAATCAAGTCAACCAACATATATAACACAATATAAATTAACTATTTTTATTTACTATATTCAAAATATGTATTGTAAAATTATTATAAAATCGCACAATTTTATTTGACAAATATGTCGTATACAATACTCCAATTTTTATATATCTTCTATGTAACAATGTTAATAATATAACACAGTGTTTATATAATTTTATTTTATTATACTATATTAATTCTTATTAAAAATCATAAAGATTTGTAATATATCTTGAATATAATAAAAAAATATACATATCATATATTGTTGCACACAATAACATTTAGGAATTATAAAATTTATGAATTCATATACTTTCTATTAAAAACTACAAATTAAGTATAAAAAATGATTAAAAAAACATATCATTTATACTTATACTTATAAAAAATAATAAAAAATATGTTCTATTTCATAATGCTAAATTATATAAATATATCTTCATTATTAATCATGAAGAATAGATAGTCGATGCTATTTATAAGAGTGATAATACGTAGATGAAGAATTTTTACATATATTTTAAATACTTTGAATTTTTTATTATGAAATTTCATTGTCATCTATATAAAAACCAACTAACCTCATTTCTACTTTTTAAAGTAAAAATAAAAATATTTATTATTTTATAAATTTATAAATTGTAAATATTTAGTTTTTCATAATTTATATATATTCATGGTATGAAAATCATTTTGTATATATATAAAAATATAGAGAAAAAAATATGATCGTATTTGATATGTTATAAAGTTAGTATGATTTGTGTATATATGGTAATAATATCATGTCATGAAAAGTTGTAAATAAAAATTTGTACCTTAATCTAAATCATTTTATATATCCACAAAAAAATTAGCGAATTTATCATTTTTTTTGTTGTAAGAATAATAATGTTTCCTCCTTAATTAAAAAGTAAATAAAAATCTGAAATTTCACTATCATGGTAGCATGAAGTAGGGGTGAGCATGGATCTCGGAGATAACCGAACTGTGGAGAAACCCGAACCGAAACAATCCGAACCGATAAAGAACCGTTGACTATTTGACTTTATCCGAACTGAACCGCTCCGATTAATTTTTATGTCAAACCCGAATTGTACCGAACCGAATAGAACCGATTTCAAAGAAGTAACTATATACAAATTTGTATGTATCATTGAATTCATTTTTTTATATTGTTATATTGGATTAGTTACATATCAAAGTTTATTATTATTATTATTATTATTATTTAATACTATTATAATTTTAAGACTTCTTAGAATAAAATAACAATTAAATAATAAAATAATTTTAATGAATAATTTTGGGAGCACTTAAAATCTATTAACTTCAATAGGTATTAATCAAATAATTGGTTTATAACTTATATAAAGTAATGCATAAGATATTTTAAAAGATGAACTTTCTGATTACTACTTATTAGGTATAGAAAGATTTCGAAGAATAAAATTTAAAGAAAATTTTGAATATAATATTTATTTTTCAGAAGAGACCTACTTCAGTAATTTATCAAATCTAATTTATTAGATTATGACTTGTTTTAAGATATAAATTAAATAACGCTATACGATATATTTGTTTATTTATTTTTTGCATTTTGTTTCAATGAATATTTATTTTAAATTATAAAAATCTAAATCTCCGAAATCCGAATTGATCCGCTCCGTTTTTCCTGAATCCCCGAAGGAACCGAACTGAAGTGACAGAGCAATTTCGGAGATTTTTTTTTTTTAATTCTCCGAACTTTGGAGCAATTCCGGAGATTTCCTTATCCCCGAATTGCTCCGGACCGTGCTCACCCCTAGCATGAAGTTCACAGAACAATGATAAAATATATTTAGTTTATGTTGTAATATAGTTTCATGGTTTTAAATTTATCAAATTTTGAAATGTTTGTCATCCAATATGATTTTTCTATAGATAAATTTTGATTTTAAGACATCTGGAAAAAATAATTATATAGATTTTTTGATGGGATGTTAAATTTTGAAATTTTATTTTAGGGTAATATACAATAATATCAATATTTTAAACTCATTATGAATAAGTTGTTGAACATATATTTGCACAAGTATTTTCTAGGCCAATTGTGACAAACAAGTACTAAAATAGTTAAACAACATATGATGAAAATAATAAATATTTAGATGAATTACATGAGTAGTAGATTAAATTGAAATAACTTTGAAAAACTATATGATTTTTCATGATCATCATTTTTATATCAAAAAATTACTAACACATGAAATTTATTCACTACATCACACGAATACCAAATGAGGTTGAAATATTATCAAAACTTGATTATAATGTTCAATAATATCACCATTTTATACTCATTATGAATAAATTATTGAACATAAATTTGCATAAGTTTGTTTTAGGCCAATAGTGACGACAACGTATGATGAAAATAAAAAATATTTAAATTCTTAAATTATATGGGTAGTAGATTAAATTGAAAACACTTTGAAGAATTATATTATTTTTCATGAACAACATTTTTATATCAAAAAATTATCAACACTTCAAATTTATTTGTCCATACATCACACGGACACGGGTACACCAAATGAGATTGAAATATTATGAAAACTTAATTTTTTTTTTTTTTTGTAAATTAAAATTTTCACATCAAACTCGAAATATTTAGATTTTATGGTAGTGAATCACAGAAGTAACAAATTAGGCTGAAATTCTCCAAAAAAATTTATTATTTTTCGTGTTCAATATTTTTATATTAAAATATATAAATAGTGAAATTTATATGTCCGTGCATTGCACGGGACTTATACTAGTTTTTCATTGAATGAGTAACTAATACATTAAGAGTAAATATGCAATACCTTATAATATAAGTATAAATACCTTAAAGGTAAATATTTAATATCTTAAAAGTGCATAAGTAATACATTATATTATAAGTATAAATAACTTAAAGGTAAATATGTAATACCTTAAAGGTTCATATGTAATATCTTATACAATAAGCATTAATACCTTAACGGCGTGATTGGTATGATGGAATGGGGTGGGAATGGAATCATCATTCTTATTTTCATTCATATTCCTTTCATTGGTATGTTTTATAAGTGGGAATGGTGATTCTCGCATGAATTGGTATTACCATGGCTAAAGGAATGACAATTCATTCATACCCCATGGTATTACGTATTTCTGTCTTGAAGAAAATGAATGTTTTTTTATTAATTTTGACAATTATCATTATTTATTTTATGTTTTCACAAATTAATTTTCTAAAGTTGATTATTATATAAAATTGCGTAAATACTATTAAATTATTTATAAAAATATAAAATAATAACTAATAATTTAAAATAAATATAAAATAAAAATATTAAAAATAGCAAATAAATACATAAATAGTATAAAAATAATTAATAAATATAAAATCTTAAAAACATAATAAAATAATATGAATATAATTTTAATAATACAAATAATTTTAGTTCTGATATAAGATTTATCTATATATATATATATATATTTGTAAATACATACAAATAAGATAAATGAATATTAGTATAGATAATAGATTATTTAAAAAAATATAAATAAATTGTAACTAAAATATTTTTTTAGAAATATAAAATAAGATATTAGGATTTTAATAATATAAAATCATATAGAATAATTAATAAAAAAATATTATTATTATTTAACTACTTTAAGAATATGTAAATAATACAAAAATAGTAAACTAATAATAAAATTAAAAAATATAATATATAAATATAATATATCTTAATATTAATACAATGATTAATTTTCTGTAAAAAGAATTATTTTTAAATTTAAATATGCCAAATATTTTAAATTTGAGTGATATATTGAATATGAATATTAAATAAAATTATAGTGGAAGGTAATTTGGTCAAATAAAAATTGATTTAATATTATACATTTTATTTATAGTTATCAATCATAAAATATAATTATAATGATTATTTCATTCATTTCTTATTCTTTTGTAATACCAATCATAGGAATCAGTATTTTTATGATATTCCTTTCCTATCACCATTCCATTCTTGAGTTCATTACATTCCCACCCAATTTCATTCCATCATACTAATCATGTCATTAAATGTTATAAATATGTAATACCTTAAAGGTTATAAATATGTAATATCTTATTCCATAAATATTAATACCTTAAAGGTAAATATATAATATCTTATACTATAAGCATTAATACCTTAAAGATAATATGCAATACCTTAAAGGTGCATATGTGATACTTTATACTATAAGAATTAATACTTTAAAGGTAATATGTAATTCTTTAAATGTGCGCATACGTAATACCTTAAAGGAAAATATGTAATATCTTAAAGGTATGTATGTGATACCTTAAAGAAAAATAGTGTGATAGAAGGGTGTGTCAATTGTGATTTTGAAATTCTCCAATAAATGAAATTCAATTGCTTGTGGATTTAACTTTACGATGAATTGAAATACTTCATGTAGTTGAATATGTAAGGTTTCTTACTAATCATTAGCAGTTTTAGTGTATTCAAATTTGTTGTTTTTAGCATTGTAAATTTTGTCAATAATTTTTTCCAAATGAAAACTATGTTATTTTCTGCTTTGGGATTTCAAGATTTCACATTTTTGTCTTTCACATTCCTTTCCCCATTGCTCAAACACAGTTTAAAAAGAAAAAAAATAAACTCAAAATCAATAAAAGTAGCAGAGCACTCAAAACCAATTCCAATTCATTTTCCCTTTTTTTTTCTTCAATCAAACACAAATTTTCAAGAAAATAATTCTCAATTTTCTACTTGAAATTCAAGTCAAAGCAATTGCTTTCAATGGATCCAAAAAACTTGAAGCATCCGCAGGAGATGCCGAGCTTCTTTCAATCACCATCTTCGACGAATCACAACACCAACACCATAAAGCAAGATCAGTGGTTGTGATTTCAGAGCAATAGCTATGAATTGGGGGAGAATGCGAAAAAATCAAAGAGGATTTCTGATAAGAAGGAAAAGAAGAGATTGAGAAGAAGAAGAAAAAAAAGAAGAGCAATAGGGAATTAGAGAGAGAGAAGTGAAAAATAAAAAAAATATATATAAGGGAATTAGAGAGAGAAGTGAAAAAATATACATATATATATAAATATATATATATGGTGGCTAGGTCGGGTCGTGTCGGATGAGCGGGTCAGGCTAGGGCACGAATCTTAGATCCGTATCTCAGGGGTACACAAGTTTTTGTCTTAATTCGTTTGCTAATTTTTGTCTCTTCTTCCATTCTTGAATTATGTCTTCCAATTAAATCCATATCAATTTTGGTTAATTGTGGTTCCTAAATCTAAAAATCAAATTAATTGATAAATAATCTATACATATATTTTGCTAGTCAATGACAAGTTGTCATGTGTCAAAATCTTGTAAATATTATAAAAATATATATATATATATATTTTTTTTTAATTTGATAATTATCTCAAAAGAATGGATGTATATCAATTTGTGATTGACCAATCAAATCATTCCATTAAAATCGATTTATTGGAATTCTACTTCTAGAATTGTAAGAATTCTAGAGCTATTTGTGATAGACCAATTAAATCACTTCATCAAAATGCTAGAACTATGAGAATTCTACTTATAATCCTATTAAACTCTTCATCAACATCTACAAATAGGGGGTGTTATTTTC